>CM066327.1:78107294-78707294 GCA_033807775.1 Saussurea involucrata | reverse complement strand
TTTCTGCTGCTGTTTCTGTTTCTGCTTCTTTTGCAACCTCAGCAGCAGTAACGGTTTCTGCTGTTGGTTCTGTTTCTGCTTCCTTTGTAAGATCAGCAGCAGTAACGGTTTCTGCTGCTGTTTCTGTTTCTGCTTCCTTTGTAAGATCAGCAGCCTCCTCAGTCTCCCCCTCAACCTTATACTCCCCCTCAATGTTTGCATCCTCCATGTTTAGATCTGAGTCTGACTCCCCCTTTTTGGAAGCATCATTGGTAGGGTTTCTTCTCCTAAGGACAAATTGAGCTCTCTTCTTTCTGTGCATCAACTTAGTGATCATCTTCTTTTTCTTCTCAAGCTGTGAGTTTTGATAGAGGACCACTTTCTTGAGTTCATCAATTTCCTTTTTCTGATCCATGACCTCAATGTTGATATTTGCAATAGTTTCCATCAATTCCTCGTACGTATATCTATCCTCACCCTGTTTAGGAGTTTTTACCTCCCTTAAAGGATCATTGGAAGTTTTAGCAGGTGTCTCTTGCTTAGCAAAAGCACTACCTACCCCATTGGTTTCTTGGCACCTGGGACCTCTGGATGATTTCTCACCCTGAGTTGCCGTGAGGAAGGGCTTAGTTATTTTACCACTGGCCTTCTCTTTGCTAGCAGAAGTAGTGGCAGCCTTGCTACTCACATGCTCAACCTTCTCCTTAGTGAGCACCTTCTTGGGGTTGGGAGACACCCCTGTGGTTTCCCTTTCGATATTCTCCATTGGAGAATGCTCCAACAGAGGGCTTAAACGCTTCGGGCTCTTAGGAGATACATCAAGGGAAGGAACCTTGTGTACCTTTCTTCTTTCAAACCTTTTGGTTATTGTGGGAGTGGGTCGTTCAAGAATGGACTGAGGGATTTCTTTTGAGATGGAAGGTTGGGATTGGTCATCAGTGGGTGTGTCTAATGAGGGCCTTGACCCTGATGCCATACCTTCATTTGTGTGGGACACAACCATCATTGTAGAGAACAATGGTGTGTCAACTCCTTCCGAGTCCCTAGGAAGTCTTTTCATATTTGAAAAAACCTTCCCTTTAGGGGATTTTGGCACATATACCTCATCAAATTGAGGCATATCCATCAATTCCTTGGTAATTACTTCCTGAACAAACCTTGGATACATATAGAAACGCTTTTTGGAATCCAGGTTTGCCACAAGATCATTGAAAATCATTTGAGAAAAATTAAACTTCCTGTTAGTGGCTAAGCAGACTAGAGCATAAGCAATAGTACTGCTGAACTCACTCCATCCAGTAGTTTTCCTTGAAATACAATGCATTAGGGTATGAACAAAGAATCTCCATTGAGTAAAAAACTTTGACTTGTAGAATTTAAAAACTCCAATGGGACCTTCATACCCCATTCTTTGTAAGGTTGAGAAGAGTTCTTCATTGGGAATAGAAGATATACCTGAGGCATCATCTAGTCGAAGAGTGATGCGAAGAAGTTCTTCTGAAACTTTCAAGGGTTTGTCACATACCCTTGTTTGAATGACTTTCTGCCCATCTTCGGATTCTACGGTGGCATTGGCCCAGAATTGCGTCTGATGCTCGATGTATATTGTTGGATTCACCGTTAGGGCATACGAAATATGAGTGGACTTGAGAAAATCCACAATTTCATGAAATCCTTCGGCCTGCTTCGGCTTCTGAAGCATTGCAATCTCATTATGCTCGTCGACAAACTCCATAATCGTTGTGCTTCCTGAGGATTTGTAAAGAAAACACAGAGATTCTAGGGAGACTAGGTTAGAAAGAGAGAGAAGAAGTTAATGCGAAGAGTCGTTATGAACTTTGGCGGGCAACCAGGGTTATTTATAGCAGTATTTGCCCTAGATTTTCAAAAGCAGTATTAACGACATAAGCAGTATTAACGACTGAGCAGTATTAACTACACAAGCAGTATTAACTACTGAAGCAGTATTAACGACTGAGCAGTATTAACTACACAAGAAGTATTAACTACTGAAGCAGTATTAACGACTGAGCAGTATTAACTACATAAGCAGTATTAACTACTGAAGCAGTATTAACGACTGAGCAGTATTAACTACACAAGCAGTATTAACTACTGAAGCAGTATTAACGACTGAGCATTATTAACTACACAAGAAGTATTAACTACTGAAGCAGTATTAACGACTGAGCAGTATAAACTACATAAGCAGTATTAACTACTCACTGGCAGTAGAAAATATGTACTAGCAGTAGAAACTCTGCACTGGCAGTAGTAACTCTGCACTAGCAGTAGTAACTCTGCACTAGCAGTAGTAACTCTGCACTTGCACTTTGCCTCATTTGTCAAATCCTCAAATGTCATCTTACCTTCTTACACATCACCTTTACTACTTATCTTACCTCCAGCAGGATTATTCCCAAATGCAAGATGTCCTCCATAAATTTTTTTTTTTTTTTGAAATTTTTGAGGCAGGCCATGTTACCTGTCATGTGCCTGGATCAACCACTATCAACATGCCAAATGCTCTTCCCCTTGAGCTGTTGGTTGCCCTGCACATCTGATAAATCAATTAGTTTTTATTGGGAACCCAAGCCGAAGTGGTCTTGGATCTCCCTTGCTCATCAAAGTACTTGCATTGGGTTTTGATGAGATTTTCAAATTTAGGTACTGCCGTATTGGAGTACTTTGTCAGTATAATTGGTCTAGCAGCACAAACACTAGAAGCAGTATTAACCTTAGAAGTACTAACAGTGCTAGCAGTACTAACACTGGGAGCAGCAGTATGGTTAGCAGCACTATCAGTACTAGCAGCAGTATCAGCAGTACTAACAGAGTTAGCAGTATTAACAGAGTTAACACTGCTAGCAGCAGTATTAATACTGCTAACAACACTAACTTTTGAAGAATTTCTAGCAGTATTAACACTGCTAGCAGCACTAACTCTTGAAGAAGTACTAACAGATTTAGCAGTACTAACATTGCTATCAGCAGTATTATGTTTAGTGCCTTTTGTAACCCACATTGTAACACATTCCTTTTCAGGCTTTTTCTTCATGTGGCTTTTTGGTTCAGCTTGTTTCTTAGCCACATTTGTTCTTGTATGCTTCCTATAGCCAAAAGGTTTTTGATAGGATTGAAAACTTCTCTTTTGGTTTATAGGATTGAAGTAGCAGTATTTGGCAAGATGATTCAGTTTGCCACAAATAAAGCAAGGTTTTGGTCTGTTAATCTTTTGCAGATCAACTCCTTGCCTTAGTGCCCACTGGTTATTCCAGTTCCTTTGATTTCCCCTCTTATTATCATGTTTTTGGGGCTTATTCTCTTGAGATTTCTTGCAAGAACAATGTTCACAAGTTTTAGAGTTCACAACAGTGGTCTGTGTATAATGAACTCCCTTTCCCTTGTCAGTCCTTTTCATCTCATTGTTCTTAACACATGGACTTTCACATTCCTCATCAGATCCTACTTTGTCAGTCTCATCCTCAACAACTACTTTATCTAAAGGATCTACTTCAGTGGCTCCTTTAGGTAAGTCCTTCCTATCCTTGGTTTCTAATAGGTCTGACTTAGGAGGGATGTAGTTGTTGTTATAGGGTGGGGGTGTGGCATTGTACCCTATTCCTGGTTTCAACTTACTATGGATTTGAGAGTTGATAATGTTGTCCATGACTTTGGAGGCACAAGTAAACTTTTCTACATCAAGTTTAACTTTCTCAAGCTCTCCTTTTAGTTTCTCACACTCTTCCCTAGACTCTTTCAGTTGGAACTCCAGACCACCCTTTTCCCACTTCCAGTAGTTTGTATCATATGAGTGTTGAAGTTCATTGGCTTGAAAAGCTTTAATTTGTTCTTCAAACCTCTCAACAATCAATACATAATCTCTTATGTCCTTTTCTAATCTCTTAAGGTCATCACACATTCCCTGATTGTGATCTCTATACCTTTTAACAGTGTCTATACAAGATTGAGATCAGAGATTAGATTTTACCTCCGTAGGAATATCTGAGACTTCTGCCATGAGTGCATGATTCTGGATTGCCTCTTCTGCTTGATCACTCCAATCAAAAGTACTGTTTGATTCAATAGAATTTTCCATAATGATTGTAGAATTCTAAGAAACACAAGCTCTGATACCACTTGTCAGGATCGAATCTTAACAAGACAACAAACACTTAGAATTCAGAATTAAAGAATCTGCGGAATAGAACTTTAATTCTCACAATCAAGAACAATGTAACAGAAAATTCACCACTTTGTGTATTCACTAAATCGACTCACAAGATTACAACCAAACCTCAATCTTGTTGAACAGGCTCAACAAGACGACTTCTACTTCTCTAGAAATAGGGTTCTTACACCTTGAGGTTAAATCTCTCTAAAAACAATATCGAATTGCTTTTCACACGTATATTAACTCGTGTATCATGTATATCTCTATCATGTGTATTCTAATAGCTATCTATCAATACTATTTATACAAAATAATTACAAGATAACTATCAACAAGTAACTTGATCTTCTAAATATTCGTTAAACATATCTTGATCAATTCCTTCTTTGTCTCCAAAAGTATCGCATACCAATCTTAACAAACTCAGCAGTATTAACCTTCATTCTTCATGAGCAGTAGTAACAATCTCCAGCAGTATTAAGTCACGAGCAGTACTAACAGATATTCGATACCAGCAGTACTAACCTTGACTTGCAGTAGTAACTTAGACAAGCAGTACTAACCTCACAGAAGCAGCATTAATAATATTCCAGCAGTAGTAACTTTGTTCAGGCAGCATTAACCATGTACCAGCAGTAGTAACTTTGTTCTGGCAGCACTAACATTGAACTAGCAGTACTAACCTTGAACTGGCAGTAGTAATGTTGTTCTGGCAGTACTAACCATACTTAGCATATCTTCAGTTCCCAACAGATCCCAAAATCAACTAAATGCATTTAGAGATTATGTAAGTATGTATCGAAAAGCATTAAACAAATGAAACCATACCTGATCTGGAGAAAAAACGATCGAGAGAAAGACGATGTGTGTGTGTTTGCGATTTGGGGAAAAAATAGAGGGTTTGGGAAAAAGAAATCCGGAAACTTTTCAAAAAATAGGATTTTGGAGGGTTTAAATAGGCGGAGTCCGGAAAACCTAGGTTGTCCGGAAAGTATCCGGATCCGGTAGTAGTCCGGAGTCCGGAACATATACCGGAGTTCGGAACCTATAACGGAAAACCTCAAATTGATCCAAGACTTTTAAAATTGACACAAACACCCCCTCATTTTTTTAAAATGACACAATAAAATGAAAACAACTTTATGAAAAATCAAGATAAAGAAAAATTGGAAAACAAAGAAACCAAGTGTCGCTGCCCCTCGAATGGTGCAAGTATTAAATACTTATCATCGTGTGCTCCCCCTGAACACATTAACAAATGGTCAAACGTACGGGTATCGACAAAATCATAAACAAAGGAAAATCAAACAAAGAAAGCTACAAACAGGTTAATGAAAGAAGGCTAAGTTATTAATACAGAGATTCTTAACGTCTGAAGCACATACATATAGAGTTCAAGATCAAGGAAGTACGAACTTCGCCAAAAGTTGTATGAGCAACAAATGGAGAAGAAGCAGTTCATTGGAAATGAACAAAAACTGTATGAGATTCAGAGATATTCAAACCTTCAGATTGAGCATACCGAGCTTGGACACTAAGAAATAAAATCGTTTTTCGTCCAAGGCTTTGGTAAAGAGGTCTGCTATCTGATTCTCAGTATTAACAAAGTAGAGTTCAATTGAACCTCGTTCGACGTGATCTTTGATGAAGTGATACCGAATATCGATGTGTTTGGTCTTTGTATGATGAACTGGATTACTCGATATTGCAATGGCGCTCTTTAAATCGCAGTAAATCGTTATATTGGAGTACATGAAGCCGTAGTCCTTCAGCTGAGTGCGCATCCATATGACCTGTGAGCAGCAACTTGCAGCGGCAACGTATTCTGCCTCAACTGTTGATGTAGACACGCATTGTTGTTTCTTTGAAGCCCAGCTGACCAAGCTATCTCTGAGAAACTGCACATGACCCGACGTGCTCTTACGATCCAACATACTTCCAGCATGATTCGCGTCTGAGTAAGCTGTCAGTTCAAGACCTGTTCCTTTCGGGTACCCCAAGACAAGATCAACAGTACCTTTTAAATATCGAAATATTCTTTTAACAATGATTAAGTGCGATTCTTTAGGTTTTGATTGAAAGCGCGCACAAAGGAATGTCGAGAATATTATATCTGGCCTACTCGCCATCAAATACATTAAAGAACCTATCATCCTTCGGTAAGTCTTGGTATCCACATCCTTTCCGTTAGGATCGGCGTGTAACCGCGTACCGGGGGTCATGGGAGTTTTCATAGGCGCAGATTGTTCCATCTGGTATTTCCGAAGAATGTCCCGGATGTACTTAGACTGGTTTATAAAGATCCCGACCGACAGTTGTTTAAGTTGAAGACCGAGGAAAAAATTCAATTCGCATAACATGCTCATTTAAAAATAATGCCCCATGAGTTTTGCAAAGTTCTTACAGTATAGAGGTTTTGATGAGCCAAAAATAATGTCATCAACATACACTTGTACAAGAATAATATCGTCTTCCTCTTTCTTATTGAATAAAATGGTGTCGATTTTACCTTTTGAGAAACCAGACTTTACTAAGAAAGAGGATAATGCATCATACCAGGCCCGTGGTGCTTGTTTCAGACCATAAAGGGCTTTGTCTAGAATGTAGACATGGTTGGGCTTGGACTCATCAACGAAACCATCCGGTTGTGATACGTATACCTCCTCCTTGATCATGCCGTTGAGAAATGCTGTCTTCACATCCATTTGGAAGACAGTGAAGTTCTTGTGTGCGACGTAGGCAAAGAACATTCGGATTGCTTCAATCCGTGCTACCGGGGCATAGGTTTTGTCATAGTCGATACCTTCTTGTTGTCGGTAACCTTTGGCCATGAGACGCGCCTTGTTTCTAATGACTACGTCATCTTCATCCTTTTTGTTCTTGAACACTCACTTTGTGCCGATGACTGTCTTGTTTTCGGGACGTGGGACGAGTCGCCATACTCTGAGGGCCTCACACTGGTTGAGTTCCTCTTGCATTGCGACTACCTTATCTGGGTCGTTGAGTCCTTCAGCGGCAGTTGTGGGCTCAACCTTGCTTAGGAAACCAGAGAAGAGGCAGAAGTTGGGAGATGCGCCTCGAGTCTGAACAAGTGTAGATGGATCACCGATTATCTGATGTAGAGGATGTGCGTGGGTCCACTTGGTAGTGTGTGGAAGTGGTTGTGCGGTTGCGTGGGATGTATCCGGATCCACGTACGTACCAAGAGGAAGGTCTTGAACAGCTTCGAGTGTTGTCGGATGTCTGACTGGAACCACCGGTTCTGAATTGGTTGTCGATTGAACAACCTCCGGGGAAGAGGAAGGTTGGTCCTTCTGTATGGTAGATGACGAATCTGCAGCGGCCATTACTTGAAGAGGTAGGACCGGCTCCGGTGGGACTTCTCCTTCGAGAGGTTCTTCAGTTGTAGTCTGGGGGGTTTCAGCGTTGTGCATAGGAGCGCTCGTCGAAGGCGGGGGACCAGATAAGTTCAACGACTCTGGTTGGATGACTGCTTCAATCCTGTTATTCACATTGACAGAAGTGTTAGGTACAGGAAAGAAGTCATCATAAAAATTCTCAAATAATAAATCCAAATCTGAAAGAGGTGATCGTGATGAAGAGGCATAATTTGGATTTATTGGAAGTTGTGTAGATCCCGAACGAGATTGTTTGGAAGCTAGCACACCAGTTAACACAGGTTCTGAACTGATATGTTCAGAAGCTAAATCATCCACTTCATCAAACGTCACGTTTACGCTTTCGACGACAGTCTTTGAGCGCTTGTTGTAAACGCGAAACACTTTGGCTTGTGACGAGTATCCAATGAATACTCCTTCGTCTGCTTTCGGGCTGAACTTTCCGAGATCGTCCTTGTCATTCATGACGTAACAGGTGCATCCAAAAGCGCAAAAATGCTTGATGTTGGGGATGCGGTTGTTGATGATCTCGTAAGGCATCTTATTGAACCGCTTGTGGAGGATTGACCGGTTCTGTGTGTAACATGCGGTTGAAACTGCCTCAGCCCATAAGAAGAGCGGTAACTTAGACTGGGAGAGCATCGTTCGAGCAGCTTCGACCAAGGTACGGTTGTGTCTTTCAACGACTTCGTTCTGCTGAGGAGTCCGTGCAGCTGAGAACGTATGGCTGATCCCTACTGATGTAAGATAATCGTCCAACGTCTGATTCTTGAATTCCATACCGTTGTCCGTTCTGATGGTCTGCACCAGCGTCTGAAGATTTAGTTGGACTGACTTCAGGTGAGAAATGATTAGCTCCGGGGTCTCGTCCTTGGAGTGCAGAAATTTGACCCACGTATACCTTGAGTAGTCGTCCACCATCACCAGAACGTACTTTTTTTGGTTGATGCTCTGGACACACATAAGTTCACACAAGTCCATGTGAATGAGCTCGAGGGACTTTGACGTGCTCAGAGCAGCCTTCGGATTGTGAGAAGCTCTCTTCATCTTCCCATCTCGCATGCGCCACACAAACGGTCTTTCTCGAATTTCAAGTCCGACATGCCTTTCACGTGTGCGCCTAGCACCAGCTTGTTGATGTGTGAAAGCCGGCGATGCCAAATCCACGTTTGTTGAGAATTCACCTTTGACATCAAGCAGACGGAGTCGTCGGTCTTCAGCGATGAGAGATCAATGGTGTAGAGGTTGGTTTTTCAAGTTCCAACAAAAAGCTCCTTTCCGTCTTCAGTGCGGACACTACACCTCTTGGCCTTGAAGTTCACTTCTAAGTCTTTGTCGCAGAACTGGCCTATGCTGAAGAGATTATGACCTAACCCGGCGACGTTTGATACTTTCTTAATCATGATGTTGTCTTGCACGATGTCGCCGTAACCCATGATTGGTGCCTTGTCGTCGTTCCCAAATCTCACGTTGCCACATTATTTCTCCGTGTAGTTCGTGAGAAGCTCCCTTCTACCGGTCATGTGTTTGGAGCATCCAGAGTCTAAATACAACACATGACCTCTCTGAAAAAAGAAGGTTAAATAGCCTTAGGTACCCATTTAAAAATGGGTCCTGGGTGTTAGGTGTAGCACCTGTTTTAGGAAACCAATTTAACTTGGGCTTCCGTTTGGGTTTGCGTGGTTTACGCTTAGGTCTAGAGTTAAAGACATGATAAGACTCAAACCAATCAGTTTCATATTGTTTATCAACAAAGTCATTTGATCCACAATGAGAACAACACAAACAATCATGAGATAACTGAAGTAATTGCTGAATTGAATAAACCTTTAGAGGAAAATCAACACATTGTTCAACAAAATCACTTGAGTCATTTTCATCATAATTATTATTGTCTGTCCTAGAATGGAAAACATAATTAAATGACTTTGTCTTCAACTTGCTCTCGTTTGATCTTTTTGCTACCCACTTTTGTTTGACTTGTTTAGCCCGACCATTTTTATCTGAAAAACCATTAAACTCATGATCAGTAGAGCTTGAGTAGTAAGGATGTCTATTGTGAGAGGTTCCGGTTTGTGTCCGTTTATGTGAACGTATTTTGGATTTAGATATGTTTTTGGAAACATCGTTCACAGATTGGGTTTTAGGCGAGGATGTAGAACATTCACCCTTTTAAAAATTAACCGGTCGATTAACTGCTTTCGAAAGAAGATCTGTGTGATTTGGAAGCGGTTTATCGAATTCAAACTTTTGAAATTCATCATCTGAACAGTCGTTAGAATTCATGAAGTTAGAAAAATCAATCTCATTTTCGGGTGGAACATCAGAGAAAGGTGAGGAACAATTTGGAATTTCGTGTTGCAAAGAATCGGTTGCGGAAACGTTTTGAAAATCAGAGTTTAAATTCTTTGGCAAACTTCTTACTTGAGGTCCTTTCCCCATTTTAGAAGTGACTCTTCCAATAAATGCTTTACACGAAGATGTATCCGATGAGTTTGAGGAAGGTTCAGACAGAGTTATCCTTCGACGTTGGATCTGGTCAAAATTCTCTTGAAGGTTGCCTTTGCTTACTCGCTCTTTCATCACTTCTGTTGCTAAAGCATCTAGTTTGGATGTGAGACGATCGATTTCTGTCTGAAGGGTTTCCTGTTCCTCAGTAGATACAGATTCGGTTTTTGTGGACTTTAAGCACTCAAGTTGGGATTGAAGTTCTTGTTTTTCTTTTTGAAATTGTATCTGTTCCTGAGCAAATGACTCCTCTAGCTCGACTATTTTCATTTCCAAAACGAGAGGTGGAACATAGCGTTTAAACTCGCCCGTCTCTGTTTTGGTCTCAGTTGCACGGTTCTCATCCTTTTTGGAGGAATCCTCGAGTGTTGCAACCTTGTAGCCGTCAAAGTAGTCATTTGATAAGTATTTGGATTTGTTTTTCTTATATGATGACTTAAGAACTTCATATGCAAACAACATTTTCATCTTAGTGGTGTGTGAGCGCTATAATTCCTCAATGTCCTCTTCCTTTTCTTCGAGTGGTCCCGTCCATTTGATTTTGTATTGGGGATATCTTTTCTCGAGACCAAAGAAGTTAAATTCATAATGAGTAGGTCTCATTGTCAAAATCTTTTTCAAATAATGTGGGTTGTCGTACCCAATTCCACATTCCTTATTAAAATATGTGAATTCCTTTGGTTTGTTCATATGAATCGTTTGTTATGGAGTTTAGTTTCAAGATCGGTTATTTTAGAAACAAACTCTTTGTGTTGAATTGGAAGAGAACAACATTGATAGACAATTTCAGCCTTCTCATTCTCACACTGATCAAGTTTATTGTTTAATTCAACTATTTTGGCTCTTAAGTCTTTGGGTGCAATGGACAAATTCGTGCATTTTTCTTTTAGATATGAGTTATCAAACTTAACTTTCTCAGTGACCTTTACTTGAACACTTAACTTTTCTTTTAGATCAGATATTTCAAGCGCTTGTTCACTTATAGTTTTCTTACCGGTGTTAACGTGTCGAACAAGCAATTGCATCTGTTCCATAAGAGCTTCATGGATAGGGATACATACCTGACATGAGTCCTTGAGGTCTGGGGGAGGAGAATGATCGCCCATGTGGCACAGATGAGCATCAGCATCTTCAGTGTCACTATCATCAGATTGGTTCAGCCAATGATCATCTTCAACCAGCAATGTTTTTCCAGCTTCCTTTTGTTGAGTTAGGAGTAGCTTGGCTTTGTAGTATTCTGAATTCCGAACAACGGGCTTTCGGCAATCTTTAGCTAAATGTCCAAGCTTCCCACAGTTGTAGCATGTAACCGGTTCATCCTTGTTCTTAACCTCAGGTTTGTGTTCAGATTTCTCCTTGTGCTTAGACCTTTTATGCTCATCGGAACGTTTCTTCCCTTCATACCGGTCTTTGTAGTCATGGCTCTTGTTGGGGGTAGTTGAATAACGCTGATTGTTCGATGACGGGTTTTGAAAGAACTTCTTCATTTGGAAGGATTTGGAAATAAGGGCCATGGCCTTCTTGATTTCACTTAGCTCGGGATCTGAGTCACTTTCCTCAGATTCTTCTTCTTCTTATTCTGGTTCTGACTCACTGAAAATTTGAGATCTTTTAGATCTGCGGCTGGATGACTTGCTGCGTTTGTCAGAGACCAGGGCGAGAGGATCGGTTTGATGCTTGGAAGACAACTTCTGTGTGCCCAGTAATTCCATTACCTCATCTTCGTCTTGCATGAGCATTTCATACAGCTCATGGATTGGCACGTTCTCAATCTGATGATTATGCTTGATGTGGGATGCAAACATCTTCCATTCTGGCAAGAGGTTGTGCAGGAACTTGAGCGCGTTCTCGGTATTGGATTTCATGATCTTGTTCTTCTGGAGATCATTCAGGAGTAGACAGAATCGCTCATAAGTCTGAGTCAGCGATTCGCCCTGACGTTGTTTAAAAGCGTCATACCGAGTAATGCAGCTATTGATCTTCAGTTGATTACCGACTTTGCTGCCGCTCATCATCTTGGCTACTTGGTCCCACATACCTTTGGAGGTGTCTTTGGACCAAATACCGCTTGGCATGCTTCTCTCCATCAAATCGGCCCTTTTCTGTTTCATTCATCGGTTGAGCTTGAGTACCATCTGCTTGAGCCGGAACAGTTGCCATTGTCATAGGCTGGGGACCGTCGGTGAGAGCTTGCCAGATGTACTCATAATTTTCTTTGGATTCGATGAAGATCAGAAAGCGGGCACGCCATTGTGAGTATTCGCCTTGATATAGGATCGGAGGCTTGGAATCGGTGCCCATGGCAAGAGCGTCGTAAGACATGGTGAGATTGCACTAAGTGATCGTAAGATCGAAGGGATGATTAAAAAAAAGTGTTCTAACGAAAGGAAACCGAAAGTGTCCTAACGCAGTTCTAAGTGAGGATAAATACTGAATTAAAATAAGTACTGGATAAAAACGAATCAGAAAGAAGCACTAGATAGTAACAGATAACAAAGATAATCCAGCACAGAGGAATCCGGAATGTGATCCGGATAACAATCCGTAATCCGGAAGGAGTCCGGATACATATGCAAAATGCCGGAGTCCGGAAGTAGTCCGGATCCGGTATGCGGAATCCGGGAAGAGATATGTGCCGGTATCCGGTATTAGTACCGGAATCCGGAAACAAGCAAGAGTCCGGACAAAGTTTCGGGGCCAAAGCGGATCCGGATAATGTTCCGGAGAATATGCGGAGTTCGAAAGATTCCGGAATC
This sequence comes from Saussurea involucrata, assembly GCA_033807775.1. Taxonomy (NCBI): domain Eukaryota; kingdom Viridiplantae; phylum Streptophyta; class Magnoliopsida; order Asterales; family Asteraceae; genus Saussurea; species Saussurea involucrata. The sequence goes on along the minus strand of CM066327.1, from coordinate 78,694,479 downwards.
CGAGAGATTCGGTATCCGGTATGCAATGCGGAAAACTATGCGGAAAACAATAACTTGTCCGGAAGAAACTTACCCGGATTAGAACAATGTGGAGTATGCGTCTGATTGATCGAAAAATCAATTCAAGTGTCTAAACTTGAAGATTTTGTTCCTGAAACAATTTAAAACAACAACAAATCCAAAGAAACAAATACCCAATAGGATTTTTCAACCAAAAACATGTTTTTGATTGAAAAATTTGAGATTTTGCAAGAACAGAGTATGAACCCAGAAATCCTAAACTTGAAGAATTAAGGCTTAAAAAACTTGGGTTTTTGATATGAAACTTTGGAAAACCTATATTAACCCATAAACAAACACACCTAAACGATCAGAAAGCAAAATTTCACTAGAATCAAATAAAATTGAAGAACACCAAGAACTCACAGTGCGACAAAAATCTTGAATCCTTTGGCTCTGATACCACGTGTGGATCCCCGTTCGTGCAATCAAATCCAATAACAATTAATCAAGCATTACAAACACGAATTGAATCATTGTTGTCATCCATCTCATTCATAGAAAAGTGTATTACAACATGAGAGTACGACTATGAATGCTAATATGATGGTTAACTTAATTACAAGAGAAAATTAGGCTATTTATACCTTTTAAGGTATTTTACAATTATGGCCCAAACTTTAAGACAATTACAATTTAACCCTAACAGTTGACTTGTGGTCAACGTGTTTTGAAGGAAAGAAATACTTTTGTGTTAGGCGCTTGTCGTGATAGGAAGGTGGATTGGAAAGTTCAAGTTTGACCTGGTGCTAAGATTGGCAAATTGGGTGGTTGCCGATGTTAGTAAAGGATTCATGTCATTGTTGCAAAAACTCGGTGAAATTTCTTCTTCAAGGAAGTGAAACGGTATGTAAAAGTTGTGATGAAACGTATTTTAAGAACCCTGAGTCTAGACTTGTAGACAAAGTGAACTCTAACTAGTGGGGTTAGCCGGGGTGTTGGCCTGAGGTGTTACATTTATATCTGGTATAAATGGTCGGAAGGGCTACAAGTACATTATGCGAGTATTCCTAACCTACGGAAGTTGTGGTCTTATACAGAGGTGCTTGGAAGATCAGTTGGAAACAAAGTTGTTAAATTTGGAAGTGCGAATCGTGAAACCTAAGTTGGGGGTCGGTTTGATGTCAAAGGTATTGGTTCATTTTGGTTTGGTTTTGTTTAGTTTGGTTCATTTTGGTTTGGCTTGGTGCATTTTGGTTCGGTTTGGTTTGGTTCGGTTGAGTTTGGATGTTGAAATGGGGTATGACGAAAGGAAAGAGGATTGAGCCACGTTTTAGTGAGTCGGTTGTAGTGATACTCCGATTTGAAGAATTGGTTTATAGAATGAGTATGTTTTATGGATATGTGGGATACATGATGTATTTCACGCCTCTATCTTGAGAGTGTCGCATTCGATCGGCTACGGAATTCCGGGGAGAGAATTCTTTTAAGGGGGACGTGTTGTAATAACCCGTACCCTCGATTGTCTGATCTTAGACAAATATGTGGTCCAAGTACGATATGTGGTAGCTGAAGGAATAAAGCGTAAATGTTGGGAGTATATATATAGGGATAGAATCTCTAATTATTCTCATCTTATCTTGAAGAGTGGCGGTTGTATTGGGAGAGAAGAGAAGGAAGAGGTTTAGGAGAAATTAATTGGGAAATTCTTCATCAAGAGGTAAAATCACTGAAAATATTCTCTTAGTGCTTGTTGTTAGCACTCTTTAATTCATTGGGATAAAGGATATTTGATGAGAAACCAAGTTTCTCACTATGTTCTCCCCAAAAAGGGGTATTGTGGATTTTGGTTGATTTTGGATAATTTGGGGCTGTTTAGATGGAATGAATCAATTAATTAAGGTTGAAATATAAATCCCTATGATTGCTAAACTGGTCATTGGCTTAATCAGTGCATAAAATCAATTTCGAGGAGTTTTGGGTTTCGACAGACCGAAGTGTCCGGGAATCGCCTTCCCGGATAGTGGGTTTCCCGGTAACTTTTCGGATGGGGGTTTCCCGGTAAGTTTCTGGATGAGTTCCTGGAAGTTCACGGATAAGGGATTCCGGATGGGACTTCCTGGATAGCAGGTCTGGATAGTGGGTCCGGACAATATGGGGTTCGGACAGTTTTGATCGGAAAGTTATTCTGATATTTGGGATTTATGCCTAACCTTTAAGTGTTCGTTCGTTGGGACGGAAGGTGTAGGCATTTGTGATACCGATAATCAGGTGAGTTCCCTTGTTCTTTTTATTGGGAAGTGCTTTTTAATTATTTTAGCGTTGAATATGGTACAACTTCTGAGAATGTTCCTAATTGTAAACTTACAATGATTTTTTGATTGAAACGCAGATTCTGGGAATGTTTTATGAGCAAGCATGACGTTATTTATAAACTCATGATAAATCCTCGCAAGAATTACCTGTTTTGGGAACGTTATTGTTTTTATAAACATGCATGCATTGTTATGTGATTTTTAGCCTTGCTTGATACGTTTATGTGGAGTCGGGTTGCACAGTGGGATTAGTGTACCTTGGGATTTTATAAATCCCTTGGGAGTGTGTTCATTAACCCTGTGGGTACGAAATCTGTTTCCTAGCACAAGGGAAGTAAGGGGAGTCTGCTTGGGCCCCGATCGTGGTATTTATCTGTTGTAGTGGCGATCTATGAACACTGTGTAATTACCCGTGTATGTTGATTGGATTATGTGTTGGGCCTTGTGGCGGTGTAAACATTATTTTATGAAATGTTTTGTATAAACTGTTTTGAGAGGGAATTCACTAGACCTTATGGTCTAACCCTCGATTTTCAAAAACTAAAACCATTTTTAGGTAAAGGAATTTGTGATGCTTCCAGTGAGGAAAGAGAAGTTCTGAAGATTTAGCGATGAAGTTAGCTAGACTAGAGCACTATAGTATTTTGCTTATCTTTAGACATCTCGGTTGTGGAAGTGTGTTTCCGCTGTTGTGCGTTCTGTAACATTTGATCGTATTGTGATGTAATGTGACCCGTTATGGAACGTTATATATATATATATATATATATATATTTCTTGTATGTTAAGGATTTCGGGTTGTTACGGGTTGATTCATATATAATCAGCTTGAAATAGAAATCAATGATTCTATAAAAAAATCTCTCCCTTTCTGTCATTAGTTTGCTTCTTGGAGCACACTTCAACCTGGTGTCTTCTTTCACATATGAGTCTATTTACTTTCTCAGGTAAACCAGATTTCTAGGGCATCTCCAATGTAATTCTCTATTTTACTCTCTATTATAGAGTAAAAAATAAAGAATGTGTTATATCTTCTCCAATGTATTACTCTATTCTATACTCTAAAAGAGAATATTCTATATTCTCTTTTCTGCTTTAGAAAAAATAGAGAGTATAAATTGTGTTTCTCTATATTTAGAGAGTTACTATTCATTTCTCTATTATAAAGAGTAAAATAAAGGGTTCATTGGAGAGTTTTTAGAGAGTAAAATAGAAGGTTCATTGGAGATGGTCTTATAACGACTGAAGGAGCATATCATTTCATATGAAGCGTTAACCACTACATATTTTTGTTCCAACCACTTTTTAACATAGTGAGACTTGGTCCACTAGGTGTTAGGAATTTAGGATCATCACGTCAAAATTGTTATGGAGTTCACTATGGGATGATGATTCAGTGAGGATGCCATGATTTTAGGGATAGAAAAACTCCAGGCCATGGTTTTAGGGATGAGTTGTCAAAAATTTAAATTACCAATATAACGTTTCTTATTTAGTTATTAAATAAAACAAATAAAAATTAAATGATTTGCTCACATTGAATCAAAATATTATCACAAACCACCGAGTTCTCATTTGATAGGGCCTATATATAAGTTCCGTTAGGAATCCAAATTTGATTAGGAACCCGTGAACCATCCACATTACGTCATGTGTGCCTCTTTAGGTTGAAAATTCATCATCAGCAACATATTCATGACGAATATAGTAATGTTATTTATCACGAATCACACACATGATAAATATGGACATATTATTCATCATCAATCGCACATTTATGATAAATAACACGTCCATATTCCTGATGAATATGCCAAGTGCCGTTTTATTGGTGGTTCCGGGTTCCTAATCCGTTTTATGTTCCTATCGAACATGCCCCTCTATGTGTGTGTGTTGAAAATTCATCATCAGCAACATATTCATAAGATATAGAAATGTTATTTATCACGAATCGCACATTCATGAGAAATATGGATGTGTTATTCATCATCAATCGCACATTCATGATAAATAACACGTCCATATTCCTTATGAATATGTCAAGTGTCGTTTTCTTGGTAGTTTCCGGGTTCAAATAAGTTTTATGTTCTTATCGAACATGCCCCTCTGTGTGTATGTGGATGTGTGTGTGATAATTTCGCATGTATATGTTTCAAAATGTTAAACTTTTTAACATGTATTTGTTGTTTCACTATGTGAACCAGAAAAAAAGTTTCACGTGTATTTTTTTCACAATGTTGGAGTATAAGGTGTGAGCTGACAAAAAGGTTGTTTGTTTGAATTCGAGACTAGTCATGATCCTTATTATGTTATGGTCGATGATCCCGACACCAGTAGTAATAACGGGAGGTCGTAGGGTGATCGATCGATGGTGATATGTTTAGTATATAAAATGTTTTTTAATTATTTATCACAGACAAATTATTGATTTTTTGTCAAATGTTGAATATTTACAAGAACAATTGTTTAAAGAAAAGCTATTGAAGTATGAGGAGGATCGAAAGTGATGGCAGTAAGAGGTTTCAATCTGAGCTGAAGACTGAACGAAAACAAAGGGAAGACTTAGAGGTAAGACAACGAGAGACAAATGTCTATCTAGCCCAATAGATCGCTTTATCGAAGCACTTTTCCAGTTTCATGAAGCAATTCTAGTCTAGAAACCTTCTCTTCCCTCCCCCCCTTAGTAGATTACAAACATTTTATAATAAATATTACTTCTAAATTGTAAAGAACGAATTATGTCGCTGACTAGAACCGTCGGTGATTTGTCGGTACCTTTAGAACATTAGTGATTCGTCGGTAACTTTAGAACATTAGTGATTCGTCGGTAACTTTTGAACATTGGTGATTCGTCGATGACTTTTGAACGTCAATGAAATTAATCGTGTATGATCCAACGGTGAAAGCTTCACCCACCGTATTCTCACCGCGGGTTCGACTTTCATCGACTAATTTTTATGTCGGTGAAGATTCTTTGTTTTCTATTGTTTTTCTATGATAAGACATGTTTTCTTTTGGAATAGCGAGATATTATAGAAAAAAGACTAGCGATAAGCTAGGGGTACATCAAAGATTTACAAGCATTATTCGGGTCCTTACACCACTCATTCCAAACACGTTAAGTGTAACAACCCAAAATCCCTTAAACTATAAATCATAAAACTATAGCCAAAGAAAGGTCCTAATAAACCAAATCCGTAACATAATAGTAATCCTCATTGCCTAGCAGCGGAAACATGACCACAACTGAGATATTCCAAAACTTGAAGCAGACTAAAGGGTTCATTCTAAGTCTGACTCTACTTGCCTTCATAGCTTCTCTTTGCCCTTAGAAGAGCCTCCCACCAATTTCCAACCTGAAAATGGTTTTATGTTTTGAAAAACGAGGGTTAGACCTGATGGTCTAGTGAATTCTCCTCCTTTGAAATTCTTCACACATAAAAACATGCATATCGCCATAACGGCCATCCATAACCAAGTTAACAAAACAATTGCACACTTGGTTATTTGCACAGTGTTCATAGTCACCCATCAGCTCACCGTGATATCCGCATTCGGCCCCCTAGTAGATCCCCGTGCCCTAGTAGATGCCATCCCCGTGTGCACAAGAAACAGATTCAATGCACATGGTACAAATACTCTCCCCTGAATATTCGCAATTCCAAGGTACCTTAATCCCACTGTGCAACCCGACTCCAATTCAATGTACCCATTCGCGAAAATCATGTAAACGGTGTACATGCATTAGTAAACAACTTCAAGTCATGCATAAACAAAACTTTCGAAATTTCAAAACATGCCATCATGCTCAATACCATATTCAGTGATTAAAACCTTAGCAAATCATTTCATATGCAATAGTGTATTCAATCATTTATGAGTGAAAACCAAGTCGAAATATTATATCGTAATCAATGTTGAAAACACGTATCAATCATATCGCAAGTAAAAAGGGTTTAAGGGAACTCACCTGAGCCTTGAAAATTTGTTACAAGTCCTTAAGCCCACTTTCGTCCGAAACCGAACACCTAAATCACGCGACATACGAGTGTATTAAACCACTCAATTATCCCCCAAAACCACTCTTTACAATCTCTAAAACAAACCCCTAATCGGTACCTCGATACTAGCCTTATACGACAAACGAGACAAAAATAGAACAGAGCCTGGCGCGACCTCCCACGCGGCCTAAACTGCGCCAAAACTCGCGTGGGGCTTTGTTCCTGCACTGTACGTATTTTTAGCCAAAACTCACCCTTTCTCAATTCCAACTCTTCCTAAAATCGATTTTTAAGCTACAACATCGAAGAGGTTGATATTCTAATCTTTTTAAACAAAAACTACACATCAAAACTCCATTTAATCTCATCCAATAAAAACCCCCTTTCAACAATCAATCCAAAATAAATAATAACTTGAAGAAGAACACCATTAATGGTGGTTTTGACCCAAAACCATAATGAAAACCAACAATATACCAATCAAATCCCATAATTCTAATTGAGTTTGTTCCCAATACACTTCAAGAATGAACCCCCAAGATGCACACTATGAATCACTCCAAGAATCCAAGTAGACAAAAGATAGGGATTAATACCTTGAAGAAGATGAAGAACAAACCATCCATTTCAGCTCCCTTAACCAATCCCTCGAAGATGAATGCAGAAAACTTCCTTGCCTCTCACTCTAGCCTCCAACGTGAACAAATGAAGAATGGGGAAGGCTTTTAGGGTTTTTACCCTTTCATTCTATAGTTACACCCAAATCCCTGAAATTTGTTGAACTTCCTCTTAACCCCTACAACTCTTCAAAACTTCACAATTAAAGGAAATAGGTTATTACAATATCTCCCCCTCAAAAGAATTCCATCCTCGAAATTCCATCCTCGAATAACTGTGGGTGCTTGAACTTCATGTCTGCCTCCACCTCCCAAGTTCATTCTTGTCCTTTGTGGTAACGCCACTGTACTTTCACAAGACCAATATCATTGGTCCCCACTTCCTTAACTTTACGATCCACAATGGCCACCGGTTCTTTAACATAGTTCAACTTCTCGTCCATACGAATGTTATCCAAGGGCACAACCATGCTTGCCTCGACTAGGCATTTCCTCATTTGATTCCTGGAAAGTAATGTGGATACATTGATGTTCCTCGAGTAAATCCAACTTGTAAGTCATAACTCCCACGATACATTTTTTTTACTCTTGGAGGATCGTCAGAGGGCCACACTTGACCAACCTCTTCGCTTCTCTATAAGAATCCTTTGCTCCCACTTTGAATAATCCTTCAAAAATAAGATGTATACCAACAAATTATCACTCTTTTTCCGCACAATTCTGAACAAAATCGTAATCGTACGATATCCCTCAAAATATAGTTGTAAGCCCCCCCCCCCCCCCCCCCGATCAACCGTACTAGATACAGTCCACCTTGTCCACACACCTAAACTCACGGTTTTAAAACGCGTTTAGATTTTTGGTTTCACTCACAACTTTAGCTCATTAAAGGAAATAATTTACTGAAGTTAATGCCATGACAACACGAACCGCGACTAATCATAAGAATTACTCAAATTGTCAACTTAACACAAAGTCAACCTGGATTATCACAGTAAACTTACAATTATGAGTTTGTAGAATCAGATATCATGAAATTCTAGAATCACTTCTCGTAACCGTCATCCCTCTAATGCAAATAACACTTTCTTCATTGAACCACATTGTTCACCACTCATCATTGTTAACCAAACCATATGTACTATACATACATCACCCACAATGACATCGCCCCATGCTTATACATGATTATTAGAAGAAAACTTCCCCAATCCATCATTCGAAGAATCTACGAGCCCAAGCTGAACCAATCCTGAAGTCACGCATTCAGATTCTCACCGAATCCAACAATCATCCAACCATTTTTTAAGCTTCACTCGCTCAACAAGAATGAGTGTTAGGACCATAAATGTCATATAATATAGAAAGTGATATAAAGAAAAGATTATTAATTGAAAAAGCCTTTAATTGATAAATGGACTTAGTTTAGATTAATGGGCTTGGGCCTTGTTTGTCATAGGCCTAAGTATAAATAGATAGCTTAGCCTAATTGTTTAGGTTAATTGTTTAGAATCGTCATTATTCTCAATTGAAATACATTGTAAACACTCTGAAAGGTTTATGAATGTTACATGGATGAAGAGTTGAAATCATATTGATTGTTGATTATTCTATTGATTTCATACTTTTTGCACTAATCTGGGATCCACAATTGGTATCAGAGCATACAGATTGGTTGATTCAAAGGGTTTCTGGTAAGTTTTCTTGATATTCAGTCGACTGTGTTCTTGAGTTCGATAATCTCATCTTTTGATTTCTGTTTAAATTGTCTGTTTCTGCTTATTCCATTCGATTCATACTAGTTCTATTAGCTTTTCTGCAATTTTTTAAAGTCCAATTCGTTCGTTTAAGTGTTTTCTAAGCAAAAAAATAGATTTTAAGTTTTAGCCTTTCTTCGTGTCAAAAAGCATCAATTTTTTCTTCAAAATCATTGTTTTTGCTTAGAAATCAATTGGGTTTGTTTGTTTTAGTGTTTTGGTCGATATCTAACCTTTTAGGAAAAGAAATCGAGCAACCCTAATTGCCTACATATCCGAATTCCAAGCACAGCCTCTCTATCCGGACGTTCTTATTTGTTTCCGGGTAAGTCTCTCTATCGAATCTATCCGGACGCCAATCTGTCCGTACGTGCTATCCAGATTTCATCTGTATCCGGATGATATCTATCCGGTAGCTATTTCCCGGTAAGCTCAGTTTCCGGATCGTTCCCGGTAACTACAAGTGTCCGAATCGCTCCTGTCCGGTAAGTTTTACCAATAACTCTACTTTTCGGACACCCATCACCCGGACACCCACTTTTTCGGATACTTCACTCCCGGGTCCCTATCCGGACAAAATCCTTTCGGTAAGTCTACTTATTTTATCCGGTAACCTGTTCATCCGGTTACTTCTTTTTTTTTGGACACTTCACCCGTACACTCACTTTTCCGGATTCCCTATCCGGAAACCACCCGAATTACATATCCGGGAGCTCTCTGAAACTCTGGGACCCCCGTGCTAAGTCACCGAAGGGGGACATTTGAGTGTTCTTGATATTGTCTGATTTGTTCCTTGGATGAATATTTTCAACTGTCTGACGATCATCTAAGTGCAATAAAGATGTCTTGCCCATCTCAATCTGCAGCAGCTTGTCAGGTATGTTGTAACATCCCAGGCCAACCGTACCAGATATTGTCCGCTTTGTCCACACCTGAACTCACGGATTTAAAACGCGTCTGATAGGGGAGGTATCAAGTTCCTCTTATAAGACAACATTTGTTCCCCTCCCCAACCAATGTGGGATCTTACAATCCACCCCCTTGGGAGCCCAGCGTCATCGCTGGCACACCAGTCCGGTTCCCGGCTCTAATACCATCTGTAACATCCCAGACCAACCGTACCAGATATTGTCCGCTTTGTCCACACCTGAACTCACGGATTTAAAACGCGTCTGATAGGGGAGGTATCAAGTTCCTCTTATAAGACAACATTTGTTCCCCTCCCCAACCAATGTGGGATCTTACATATGTCTACCAACTCATAATGCTTTACTTAATAAGATTCAACTGCTTAGTCAAAAGGTAGACTCCCATATCTTAAAAAAAAGCTAGATGTTCAAAAGAGAATCACTAATAAATATAAGTCCGACAATGCTAATCTTAAAGAAAAGTGTGTAAATCTTTCCATTGCACCCAAAGATCTTAGGGCCAAGATATCTGAGTTAAATTCAAAGCTTGATCAGTGTGAGGATGAGAAAGCAGAGATTATCTATCAATGCTCCTATCTTCAAATTCAACACAAAGAAATTGTTGCTAAAATAACTGATCTTGAAACTAAACTGCATAAAAGAGGTCAAACTGATCAAACAATTCATATGAACAAACCTAAGGAATTCACTTATTTTAATAAAGAATGGGGAATTGGGTACGATAACCCACAATACTTAAAAAAGATTTTGACAATGAGACCTACTCTTTATGAATTTAATTTTCTTGGTCTCGACAAAAAGTACACCGAATACAAAATCAAATGGACTGGACCTCTCGAAGAGAAGAAAGATGAAACTGAGGAATACAAACGCACACACACCACTAAAATGCAACTACCTTTTGCATATGAACCTCTTAACTATTCCTACAAGAAAAATAAATCTAAGTATCTTTTGAATGACTACTTTGACAGCTATAAGGTTGCGAAGCCCAAGGATTCCTCTAAAAAGGATGAGGCCGCAGCACCTGAACCCAAAACTGAGACGGATGAGTTTAAACTCTATGTTCCTCCTCTTATTTTGGAATCTAAAATAGTCGAGTTAGTGGAGACACTCGAAAAAGAAAGGACTGATTTTCAAAAGGAAAAGCAAGCGCTTCTAAATGAACTTGAGAAACTCAAATCCACCAAAACCGAATCTTCATCTATTGAGGACAAGGAACTCCTTCGGGTAGAAATCAATAGGCTCACATCCAAATTGTCTGCCTTGGCAACAGAAGTGATGCAAGAGCAAGTGAGTAAAAGTCAACTCCAAGAGAAGTTTGACCAACTCCAAAAAGAAAAGGGGAATCTACCCAAACCTTCCTCGGACTCATCGGATACATCTTCGTGTAAGGCCTTTATTGGCAAAACATCTTCTAGAAAAGGAAAAGAGTCTCAAGATGAATGTGTTCAAAAGAATCCTAACTCTGAATTTCAAAAAGCTTTCGCACGAGATTCTTCTGAAAACACAGACTCAAAGTGTTCCTAACCTCCCTCAACCAATCCTGTTCCATCTGTGACTGATATTGATTTTTCAGCATATATGAAAAGATGAAGAGTTTGCTAAGTTTGAATTCGACAAACCTCTTCCAAACCAAACCAACATTCTTTCAAAATCAGTAAAACGACCGGTCAAATTTCTCAAAGGTGAATGTTCAACAAAAATAAAAACCCAGCCTGTGAATGAAGTTTCTAAAACCGATTCCAATTCTCAAAAACATTCACAGACGCGACAACCGACCGATCAACCAAACGATGGACATCCTTCCTACCCAAACTCAACTGATCATACCTTTAATGATAATTCAGATAATAATGGTCGAAGAAAAAGGTTCAAACAAGTTTGGGTAGTGAAGAAGTCAAATGAAAGCACAACGAATACAAAGTTATTTAAGCCAGTTTTGCATGCTAGGACACACAATCATAATCATGATGCTTTTAATTCTCGTAATTCTGTTGAACAAAATGTGAAGTTTCCCTTAAGAGTTTACTCAATTCAACAGTTACTTCAACTTTCTCATGATTGTATCTGTTGTTCTACATGTGGTTCGAATAATTTTGTTGATCGAAAATATGCATCTCATTAGTATGGTACTTATAATATCCCCGGTCCTCACTATAATAGATCATCTAACCGTCAAGGATCCATCAATGGATGGATACCAAAATCTTTCTAATCTATTTTGCAGGAATGTCATGTGCGCTTAGTTCAAAACATTCTTTCCACATGACTGCATTCGAAGGTTATGCCACATTTGTGGGGGAGTATAAGGTATTTGACACATACATGAGTTTTTTAGTGAATTCAAAGAACCATGGTAATTTATTCTGAAAAACTTACTCGTGTTTGTTTTTCTTCGATTCTAAATTCCAGAATTGCCATGTGTCATATTTTCTTGATTTAGTTATTTCCATGTCTCATATACTTGTTGATTTATTTCGATGGAAATACACTCGCTTGAATTCCAATTTGTTTTCTTCATTCGTCATTTCATAATAATGATTCAATTCTTCTCTGACACATTAATTGCGACTTGTTCTTCACAATTAAACTTTCTGATAATTGTTTCATTTTTTGAACATATAGTGCTTACTGAGTCATTCTGTTTAGCGCTTGATCCTGTTTATTGAAAATCTATATTTCAAATGTTTTAATAATGACTTCTGATCATCCCAGATCAAGACTCGTTCCTAAATGGGTTGACTTCTAAACATTTCAGTTTAGAACTCGTACTTCCCTGTTTACTAAACTGTTCCATCTGGTGAATGAAATGAGTGTTAGGACTTATATTGTTTCTATGGTCTATCCAGAACTGGAAGGACCTACCCAAGAAACACATCCCTTATAGACAACAGTGAGGGGTCTAGTTTGATAGATGAGTTTGGAGTGAAAAGAATATGGTGAGGATGTGACAGGACTTAAAAGAATTATTGGTCCTTACCAAACCGAGTCAGTTATCCGGGTAACCACATAATCTATTCATTCTCGTTCTTTGGAGATGAATATTGAAACAGACAAGGACCCAGTGTCGATAACTCGTGTCACCCTACCCAGCCACTCAAGTATCTCACAACAGATGCTTGTTTCACATATTCACGGAGAATTAGCACATAATCTATCTATTCCTCCCTCGAAGGTCATAGATATTGAAAAAGGAAGAAATCATCTCCGGTCTCCGAACTTCATATTCTAATCACTGTGTCAATTGAACTTAACTTGAGTCCCAGGTTAAATCAATATTTGAGCCAAACAGATATAATCTAATTCTTTCACACATGCACAAGTCTTTGTGATTCCATTTTCATATCTTCGTGATATTGCCGGAACTGTTTGAGAAGTAAATTTTAACATTTTACTTCAGTGATAACTGGAAGTCCTATCAGAGATACCCCAATGACAACTCTGAACATAGGCCACACAATTATTTTAATTTATGTGATAACAGTTACTATTGTGTTTCTGTGTTAGATTTTTACCCCATCTTGGTTACTTAACGGTTTATCTAGTATTTTGCTACTCATCAGTTTCGTCTTTGAAAGTACATTGTTAGGGTCGTTTTATGTTGATTTAAAGTTCAGGATTTAAATTGTAATTCTTTATTTTGAGCTCTATTAGTGAACGGGCCGTGGGCTTGTTAATCACGGGCCCGCCGTATATAAAGCAATTTAGCCTTAGAAAATTAGGCTAGTTGTCTCATTTGCTTTCATACACTTTTATAGTAATCCTCTCAATATTGAAAGCTTAATCAGAGATGACCAGTTGAAATCGTTACTCTATTGTTTTATCTGTTTAATTTCATAATCGTTGCACGGATTAGGAACTATCAATTGGTATCAGAGCAGACGGACAAGATTGATTCAAAGCATTCAGGTTGACTTTTGGTAAATTTTTTGACTTTTCTCGTCTGTGTCATTCTTGAAATTTCAAAACTCTGATTCTGGTAAAATTGAATGATTTTGTTTATTGGGTTGTGTTAGCATCATTGTTATAAGTTATTCTGCAAATTTTCACATCCTAATTCGTCCATTTGAGTGGTTAATTAAGCAAATCAAAAATCAAAAGTTTTGGTTGTGTTCTTCATCAAAAATCAAAATTTTACCATCAAAACTTGTTGTTTTTGCTCTAAAATCGATTAGGTTAGTGTTATTTTTGTGTTTGCCATTGTTCCTAATCTTTCAGGGTCGATTTTGAGAAACCCTAGTTGATTCCCAAGCGATTGAAAGCTCATAGCCGCAGAGTCCGGATAACTCAGCCGAGCTTTCCGGATACGTCTAAAGTCTCCGGACGATTGTGTTATTTCATCCGGGTTCGTCCTACCTTCCGGGTAAACTATTCAGTCCGGGTAAGTAATCAGTCCGGGTAAGTCATCATTCTGGGTAAGTCATCGTAATCTCAACCTTTTCGGGTAGTCTATTCCGGAAACCCAAACTTTCCGGTAAAGTAATTTTATCCGGACAAATAAAGGTTTCCGGTATTCGATTCCATCCGGTAAGTCTCATGTTCTCCATTTGTGTCCGGAAAGTGTTATTATCCGGTAAGTAATGTGTGCATTTGTTTCATCCGGATAATTGTATCATCCGGTAACATTTGTCATCCGGAAAGCTTAAGCTATCCGGATTCTTCATTTTTATCCGGATACATGTGTGATTGTTTGAACTGTTTTTTCAATTGATCTGATCTGAACACTTTCTGATCAGAATCTTATTCGGATTCCTATCCAGTAAGATCACTCTTAGCTCATATCAGTCGTAGAACCTGCGTTAGGATCCCACTCATAGTGCCTTGCGTTAGGTTTACACTTTGAATCAATCCACACGTCTGACGATCACTCCGTTGCAACCAAAGATGTCTACTTCGCGCGAAGCTCTTGCAATCGGCACCGACTCCAAACCACCGTGTCTCTTTCCAAATGAGTACAGCCAATGGAGTGACAGGTTCATACTCTTCATAGAGTCTAAGGACAACTACGAGTACATCAAGAGATCTCTTGAAGATGGTCCAATCCCTTGGCCGATGAATAACATAGAAGCAACTGCAACTGCTGAAGCTCGTAGTACGAAAAAGACTATCACCGAAATGACCGAAGATGAAAGAGGCATGATCGAAGGTGAAAAGCATGCAAAGAGATATCTTGTCCAAGCCCTTCCCAACCCGACCTATACAGCTATCGATAGCTACAAAGAAACGGCAAAGGGCATGTGGGATCAAGTGGCCAGAATGATGCGTTGGAGCAATGTCGGAAATCAACTAAAGATCAACAGCGCGATAACCAAGTTTGATGGTTTCAAGCAGCGCACCGACGAATCTCTCACACAGACCTATGAATGGTTCTGCTTACTTCTTAATGAATTGAACAAGAATAAGATCACTCGCTCCAACACAGAAAATGCGCTCAAATTTCTCAATAATCTGCTGCCGGAATGGAAGGTGTTTGCTTCTCATGTCAAGCACAACAACTTGATAGAGAACATCGGCATCAATGAACTCTATGAGACACTTCTTCAAGACGAAGATGAAGTGAATGAGCTTCTGAGCGAGAAGAAGACTGACTCAAAGCCAGCTGCTGATCCTATAGCACTCATGTCCTCCAAGAAAGGGAAATCTTCGAGCAGTCACTCTAAACGTGCTCAAAAGCAAAACTCTTCCGAATCTGAAAAGGAAGACAGTGACTCTAATGATGAAGTATTTGACTTCAAGAAAGCGATAGCTCTGCTTACGAAATCTTTCCAACAACAAAAGTACTATAAGAAGCCTTCGTCCAACAATCAGCGCTACTCCACCTCCTCCAACAAGCGCCATGACCATCAGGACAAGTATGAGGGAAAGAAGAAAGCTGATGAGCAAGAGAAGTCAAAGAAGAAGGAGAAGACTGAGAAATCAGAAAGTAAGAAGAAGGATGAGCCAGTGACATGTTACAAATACGGAAAGCTTGGTCACTTTGCTAAAGATTGTACGAGGCATGTGGTAAAGAATTCTCACTACTACAAGGCAAAACTCGCATTGGCTGAGCAAAAGGAAGCTGGAGAAGCTATGTTTGTGGAAAACGACTACTGGTTGGGTCGTTCTGATGATGAAAGCGATACTGATGGTGCAAATGCTTTCATGGGCTATCACTCTCCAGCTGATGAAGAGAAGACAAGTCAGGTATGTGATTCTTCCGAACAAGATTTCTTGAATAAAATGCAATCTTTTACCGACCAGGCAGATTCCTTTAAGGCCACCACTAAAGAACAAAAGCTTAATATTAGTTCACTAACCAAAAAGCTAGATGTTCAAACAAGAATAACTGAAAAACATAAGTCTGAAAATGCTATGTTAAAGGAAAGATGCAAAATTCTTTCAATAGCATCCAAAGACTTAAGGGCCAAATTATCTAATCTTCAATCCCAGTTTGATCAGTGCATGAATGAGAAAGAAGAACTTGTTTATCAATGTTCCTCTCTTCAAATTCAGCACAAGGAGTTTGTTACTAAAATTCTTGATATTGAAACTAAACTCCACAAAAGGGGTCAAACTGATCAAACCATCTTTCTGAATAAACCCAAGGAGTTCACTTATTTTAACAAAGAATGGGGAATCGGATATGATAACCCACACTATTTGAAAAAGGGAAGATATTAAACTCCTACTCTGTATGATTTTGCATGTTTTGGGTTAGATAAAACGTATCCGGAATATGCCATTCAATGGACTGGCCCTCTTGAACCTGAAAAGGAAGAGGAAACCGAGGAATATAAACGCGCACACAAACGAGGAATACAACTTCCGTTTTGTTATGAACCTTTGAATTATTCCTATCAAAAGAACAAAAAGTATCTCTCAAATGACTACTTCGGCCCTTACAAGGTTGCTAAGCCCAAGGATTCCTCCAAAAAGGATGAGGACCAAACACCTGCACCCAAGACTGAGACGGACGAGTTTAAACTCTATGTTCCCCCTCTCATCTTGGAAGCAAAGATTGTCGAGTTAGAGGAGTCGTTTGAGAAAGAAAGGTCTGTTTTTCAAAACGGAAAGAAAGCGCTAATATCTGAGATTGAGAAACTCGATTCTGAGAAACTTGAGAATCCACAACCGGTCAAAACCGAAGTTGTGTCTGATGAAGGACAGGAAATCCTTCGAGAAGAAATCATGAAACTCACATCAAAGGTGGCTGCCTTGGCAACAGATGCGATGCAAGAGTATGCGAAAAATGGTCAGCTCCAAGAGCAAATTAACCAACTCAATTCTGAGAAGCAGATTTCCCTCGAATCTTCCTCGAATTCATCTGATACGTCTTCGTGCAAAGTTTTCTTAGGTAAAATATCTACCACACAAGACGGTAATGATTCTCAAGATGAGTGTGTTAAAAGGAATTTAAACTCTGATTTTTTCCTAGCTTCCACACCGAATTCCCCAAAGCACACTGACACTATGTGTTCCTCGCCTTCCTCACCTAATCCAACTCCTGCAATTCCGGA
The DNA here is from genome assembly GCA_033807775.1 of Saussurea involucrata. NCBI lineage: Eukaryota > Viridiplantae > Streptophyta > Magnoliopsida > Asterales > Asteraceae > Saussurea > Saussurea involucrata. Next base: position 78,677,361 of record CM066327.1, on the reverse strand, counting down.
GATAAATTTTTTTGAATACATGAACTCTGAAGGTAACTCTGATGGAGAGTTTGAGTCGTTCCCTTTCGACAAACCTCTCCCGAGCCACACTGATTTTTTGTCTCCAGTAGTCAATCGTCCGGTCAGTTTTTTAAAGGGTAGCAGTTCTAACACAAAGGCCCCAGCTGTGATCAAGATTTCACAATCAAAACCGACTTCTAAACCTGTTTCTAGAAAGCAATCACAGCCGAGGCAAAAGATCGAGCAATTACCTTCCAAAGATACCGTTCCTTCCAAAGTCACTGACCATTCCGTCCCTGTTGTTTCAGATAAAATTGGTCAAGCAAAACAAGAAAAACCAAAGTGGCTGAACAAGGAACCTGTCAAGAAGGAAGCATCAAAATATTTCCCTACTGCATTCAATTCTAGAATAAACAAAGACAATTGTGTTTGGAATAATTGGAATCGTTTTGAAGTTTCTTTTCCGATTAAACTTAATTCAGTTCATCAATTAATTCAATTATCGCGTGATTGTTTATGTTGTTCTAGATGTGGTTGGAATGATTTTGATGAAATTAATTTAAATGATTGGTTTAGGTCATATCACATGTATAATCATAAACCCAAAAATAAACCCCGTAATAATAAACAGAAATACTATAAACAACGGGGTTTCCAATCTGAGGTTAAACCACAGCGAGAGACCAAACCCACTCCTAGATGGGTTGCTCCTACTGAGGTTAAACCAGCACCAAAGAGGCAACCTGCTAAAAATCCTGTTCCTCTACAAGGTGTAAAACCTACACCAAGGAGGCAACCTGTGCCAAAACCAATTTCCGCAAATGGTGTACAATCTACACCTAAGGGGAAAGCTGTGTCAAAGCAAGTTCCTCCGAGAGGTGCCAAACCTAACCCTCCAGGACCCAAACAAATTTGGGTACCTAAAATCCGTTAACTCGATTTTGCAGCACGGTCATGTGTGGTACTTAGATTCTGGATGCTCCAAACACATGACCGGAAGGAGGGAGCTTCTCACGAACTATAAAGAAGAATATGGTGGAGACGTGAGATTTGGCAACAATGACAAGGCACCGATCATGGGCTACGGCGACATTGTACAAGACAAGATCACAATAAAGAAGGTATCACACGTCGCGGGATTGGGACACAATCTGTTCAGCATCGGGCAGTTATGCGACAAAGATCTCGAGGTTAGCTTCAAAAAGACACGGTGTAGAATCCTCAACGACGACGGAGAGGAACTACTGGTTGGAAAACACAAGACCAACCTCTACACAATCGACCTCGCAGCCCTCAAGATTGATAACCCTGTATGCCTCATGTCAAAGGCCAATTCCCAGCAAGCTTGGATTTGGCATCGACGTCTTTCGCACCTCAATTTCAAAACAATCAACAAACTGGTGCTGGGCGGACACGTGAAAGGCATGCCCGATCTTCAATTCGTGAAAGATCATCTCTACGGGGCATGTGAGATGGGAAAGATGAAGAGAGTACCTAATCAGCCGAAGGTAACTCCGAGCACGTCCCGGACCCTCGAACTTATCCATATGGATTTGTATGGACCGATGCGTGTTCCGAGCATTAATAAGCGCAAATACGTTCTCGTGATGGTGGATGACTTCTCGCGCTACACTTGGGTGCTGTTTCTACGCTCAAAGGACGAAACACCAGAGCTGATCATTAATCACATAAAGACTATCCAGCTGAACAAACTACAACAAGTTCAGTCTATCAGAATCGGCAATGGGATGGAGTTCAAGAATCGAACGGTGGACGACTATCTGACGTCAGTTGGCATCTCGCACACTTTTTCTGCCGCACGCACTCCTCAGCAAAACGAAGTGGTGGAACGACGCAATCGTACCCTGGTCGAAGCAGCTCACACCATGCTTTCCCAATCCAACCTTCTGCTATTTCTATGGGCCGAAGCAGTCTCTACGGCTTGTTATACGGAAAACCGCTCCATCCTTAACAAGCGGTTCAACAAGACGCCGTACGAGATCGTGAACAATCACGTTCCGTACATCAGCTACTTTCATGCGTTCGGATGCACGTGCTATATTCTGAATGCCAAAGATGATCTTGGCAAATTCAGCCCCAAGGCGGACAAAGGAGTCTTCCTCGGATACTCCATGCAGGCTAAGGCGTATCGCGTTTACAACAAATGGACCAAATCCGTTGTTGAAAGCATAAACGTGACATTCGACGAAGCCGCAGATTTGGCTTCTGAACAAAACAGTTCAGAACCCGGTTTAACTGGCGTGCTAGCTTCCGGACCTCCAAGTTCGGGATCTACACAAGCGACAGTAAATCCAAATCATGCATCTTCATCGAATGCTGACTCTTCTGATTTAGATTTATTGTTTAAATTCTTTTATAATGACATCTTTAATGTTTCCCCTACTGTCTCAGCACAACCTCGTCTAGAAGCTGCTCGTAATGAGGACTTGTCGAACCTATCCGGTCCGCAGCCTTCTATAAGCACGCCATCTATCATTGTGGAGACAGCTCACACGTCATCATCAAATTCATCCGATACTACTGTCCCCCTGGAGGAACCAATCACTAACACGGAGATCGCTCCTAACGATTCGTCATCTGCTACAACCGACGATCAACCTCTGAACTCCTCAGAACCAGAAGTTGTTCAACCCACAGCGAATCCTCCCCCACTTCCTCCAAGAAACCAGCCTGCTACGCTTGAAGCAGTTCAAGACCTACATCCTAGTGATTATGTGGACTCGGACGCGTCTCACTCTACTCAACAGCCGCTTCCGCATACCACCAAGTGGACGAAAGCTCATCTGCTTCATCAAATCATCGGTGATCCCTCTACTCCAGTACAAACACGAGGTGCATCCGCCAACTTCTATCTATTTTCCGGCTTCTTAAGCAACATCTAGCCGACGAACGTACGCGAAGTGCTTGAAGATCTGGACTGGGTCATAGCCATGCAAGAGGAGCTCAATCAATTCGAAGCTCTGAAGGTATGGCGACTGGTTCCACGTCCAAAACATAAGACGGTGATCGGCACCAAGTGGATTTTCAAGAATAAGAAGGACGAAGACGGCATCGTGGTACGAAACAAGGCGCGCCTCGTAGCCAAGGGGTATCGTCAACAAGAAGGGATCGATTATGATGAGACCTATGCTCCGGTGGCAAGAATCGAAGCCATCCATATGTTCCATGCATACGCCGCGTACAAGAACTTCACGGTCTTCCAAATGGATGTGAAGACCGTTTTTCTCTACGGTAATATCGAGGAAGAAGTATATGTGTCGCAACCAGACGGGTTCGTGGATGATTCGAAGCCTGATCACGTCTACATTCTGGACAAGGCGCTTTACGGTCTAAAGCAAGCTCTGCGAGCATGGTACAAAACACTGACTGAGTTTTTGATAAAGTCTGAATTCACACGAGGTAAAATCGATTCGACTTTATTTATCAAACACGAAAAGGGTCACATAGTTCTTGTTCAAGTGTGTGTGGATGACATAATATTCGGCTCTACTAATCCCACATATGCTAAGAACTTTACCAATCTCATGGGAGAATTTTTTAAAATGAGTATGCTTTGCGAGATGAATTTCTTCCTTGGTCTTCAAGTTAAACAACTGTCGACCGGAATATTCATAAACTAGGCTAAGTACATCAGGGATATTCTCAGGAAATTCCAGTTGGACCAGTCCTCGCCAATGAAAACTCCCATGGCACCCAATACAAAGATTCACGCCGATCCTCTTGGAACGGATGTGAATCCTAAATTGTATCGCAGGATGATAGGTTCTCTAATGTACTTAACTGCAAGTCGACCGGATATTATGTTCTCAACATTTTTGTGTGCCCGGTATCAATCAAAACCTAAAGAGTCTCATTTAACTGCCGTCAAAAGAATCTTTCGTTATTTACGTGGTACTGCTGATCTTGGCTTGTGGTACCCGAGAGAGACAGGTTTTGCACTATCCTCTTATTCCGATGCGGATCACGCGGGCTGCATGCTGGACCAGAAGATCACCTCGGGTCACATCCAGTTTTTGGGAGATAACCTGGTGAGTTGGGCGTCCAAGAAGCAGCAATGTGTTTCAACATCAACAGCCGAGGCGGAGTACGTGGTAGCCGCGAGCTGCTACTCACAAGTTATCTGGATGCGGACGCAACTCAAAGACTACGGCTTCACGTATGTCAAAGTTCCAATCTACTGCGATTCGAAGAGCGCCATCGCCATATCAAGCAACCCAGTTCAACACACCAAGACGAAGCACATCGACGTTCGGTATCACTTCATTAAGGATCACATCGAAAGAGGTACAGTCGAACTCTACTTCGTAAATACTGAACATCAGTTAGCAGACCTGTTTACAAAAGGCTTGGACGAAAAACGTTTTAACACTCTAGTGTCCAAGTTAGGTATGCTCAAACTGACGACTTAATCCGATTGTGTGCCCGTTACAAGTTCCATACATCTACGAGTAACTGTCTACTCATCATCCGGTGTTTACACTCCTGATAATTGAGCAAACACTTCCTCGCACTTGTATTCTACTTGTCTCAGTTACACAGTTAGATTTAGTCTCTGTATTTATTTCGTAGATTTCGTTTGTTTCATTTCTTTCTTCGTGAGTTTCTTTTCTTTCATACCGTCGTCTACTTTTATCTGTCAATATCTGTGCTTTCACGGTGTGTTCATGTGTTTAGGGGGAGCACAAAGAAGTTTAAGGTAATTCTATTGATCTGTTGAGGGGGAGCGTCACACACAGTTTTTCTTACAACTATCAAAAAGTTTTTTGTGTGTGGGCACTCCCAAGTGAATTTCAAATTAGGTTCATCAATTGAGGGGGAGCGACACAGTGTTTTCTTTAAATGCATAAAGTTTTTGTGTGTGTGTCGGACTCTCCATAGCACTGTCCGAGGGGGAGCAAGTTTTTCCCCATGCTCAGTTTGAGGGGGAGCGAGAGATTTTTCCGTTAAAGTCCTATGTTTTTTTTTGAAAAGCCTGGAAAATACAAGTTTTAGTTGAAAGTTCAGAAGAATCCGGTTGGGTTCCCGGATACCTTACCTTTCCGGATGGTTTCCGGACCGGGTCCTTATCCGGGTTGGATAGGATCCCGGATACCATACCCGGGCTTTTGGTTCATATATAAGCATCCGGGCCCCTTTGTTTTCGCATTACCTGAAAAATTTCACCCAAAACCCTAAACCCCTCTCGCTTCTCCCTCGCACTTGGCCTCCCACGTTTTACTCGATTCTCAGTCGCATTTTCATCCATTATCAGGTATGTTGCTCCATTTCTCATCTCGATTTCATTTTGCCTAAATCGTACCAAACATCACAACATATCGACCCCTCATTTGGTCGATTGAACAGTAACCGAACACCCCCTATGGGTTTCTTCGTTTCAGTGATTAAAAGAACGTAGTACCACATGTTCAGTCGCCCTAGTGTGCTTATAGTCTCACATCGATAATATGTAAATGTATTTGACACCTGATTGGGACTTGAGATTGGTTGATTAGTAAGTTTGAAGTTCATCCGGACACATTCGTCGTGTCTGGGGACGTTCATATGGATGATGTTTTATCCGGACAATCCCATCATGTTAGTTATGTTTATCCGGATTCATCCAACACCCGGAAACCCTAGTTGTCCGGAAACCTCAGGGTTTCCGGTAAGTTCAACTACCGGAATGTTTCTGTATCCGGACTCCCTTGTGTCAGGAATCTCATTTGTCCGGTATCCTATGTCACCCGGACTCCCTGTTTGTCCGGATTGATCATTCTATCCGGACACGTTCAATCCACCCGGTGTCTTATCCTGTCCGGACACCCTTTGTCCGGATACTATGAGGTATCCAGAAAGTTTTTGCTATATCAGTGTTTTCTTTCCGGACACACCTGTTCTGTGAATCCAGTACCTGTTTTGTCCCTTCCAGTCCTCAATTTGTCTCAAATTGAGCCATTTAACGCCAAGGTACGCGCCGACACATGCTCATTCGCCCAGTTACTAATTGTGCTTCATTTTCTAGATTTTCAATGGCGGATCAACAGCAGAATCCACCACAGAACCATGAAGAACACCAACAACCTCCGGAAGAGAAAATCCATCAGGAAGAGGCTCTCATTGACGAAGAGGTAGATAATGCCTTGGTCGCACCGGACCATGAAACGTAGTTGGAGCCGAACAACCATTATCTTGATCCGGCACAATTCCGCCCACTCGAACAACATCGGGTAATCGTCGAGATTCTCATGTGTCACCCCTTCCGTGAGGCCCTCACCGCCCTTGCCGACGTACAATTGATCTATGTTCTACAAGTATGGTTTACTGCCCAAGTTCGCACGGCCAGTAATTCTCAAACGATTATTGCGCGAATAGACAACCATCCCTTCACGCTTACACCGGATTCCTTCGCCGCCTAGTCGCACTTCCAGCTGCCGATGCCGCCGGACATGAACGGTACGATCCTGCCGTCAATGATGAAACGTTATGCGCTCAAATTCGCGCGCTCGTCTACAATTTCAATCTTCCCAGGCCTTCCGCGTTCAATCGTAAGCACCTGGCCCCAATATGGTACACCATGTTCACCATTCTGAACAGGTGTCTATCTTCAAGATGGAAAGGCATTGACCAGTGCACCGCCGACTTTCTACGCCTCGTTCATGCCGTGTGCTACAATCGCCACGTCGACTTCGCAATGTTCATCTGGTGTGAACTCGTGCAAACTATTCGACACATCGAAGGTACCAAACAGAAAACGTTTCTACCATACCCGCGTTTCCTTTCGCTGGCAGTTCGACAACATATGGACACTAATCCGGTGATACCTCGACGTCCTACCCACCCGGTATGTCCTATTCGTCATTTACAGTACATGGTCATCCGTAACCCTTCCAACGCCGTGGCCATGCCCATCCCTGAAGCCCTTCTGGAAATCGCCGATCCCACTGCACCAGGAGTGTTAGCTTATAGGGAAGAGTTAGGGAATCCCGTGGTCCAGCCAGAACCGGAGGGACCTGCCCAGGGACCTATACCCGAGCGTCGTGAGGGTCCAAGAATGAGAGGTGGTAGGGCCCGTCAAGCAGGTGCTGCCGGGCGGGGTGTGTTGATCGTTAGGGGAAGGGGTACTAGTGTGAGTGGTGCAGTGGTATCGCAACCCAGTTCTAGCCAACCCCATCCAACAGACGAAGCCGGAGCATCGCCCACACGACCGATGCTTCACCATGACTCCACACCATGTCTTTCCGACCCGCCTTCACCTACCTTCCAGGTTCATCACGTAGATTCTGACTCCGATACGGCATCTGACACGACCCGTGTCATTCGGCTCACAAAAATACCTCCCCGTATCGGACCGAACCCCGACTTCACCGAAGGCATCCCAATTGACTCACCTACCCATGCTTCACCTAGGATTGAGGGAGTAGAAGGAGTTGATTTAGAAACTGCGAGCCAGAGAGAACTGCGTTCGAAAGCAAACCAGGAAAGATTGGGCCGTAAAGATAACGAGGCTCTTGAGCGACCCGAAACGAGTGTAATCCGGGTAGCCACATCTACTATCCCGTCTCATTTGTTGGGACGGGGTATTGAAGAAGCCTCCGTGGACCCAGCGGAGCAACTGCACGACCCCCTAATCCACTCATCCATCTCTCAAAAGATGGATGTTTCAACTTCACACGGGGAAATAGCACAACTTCCACCGACCTCTCACTCGGAGAGTGCTGGTGTTTAAACAAGCGACCAGCAGCCCCCAGTCGCGACTTCATTTCTTGGACAATCGAGTCTAGAGCCATTTGCTATTGAAAATCCTTTGGCTAGGACACAAGAGGAGCAACACCAAGTCGAAATTCTTCGTGACTCGACCGGAACCACCGTAGTGTCGTCACCCTTAGGTGGCACGCGAGGATCGGAGGGAAATCCTACCGCTGCTACCGAAATGCCAGCTGTGAATGTAGGTGGCTCTGCCTCTCAGGTAGATGCTTCAACGGATAATCTACGTGACCCTAGAGTTATTTTACATGACTTTGTGTCACCAGGGTCCCTGGACAGCACCCTTAAGGCTGTCCGCGAGGCGATGAAGCAGTATATCGCCACCGAGATCGACACCGTCAAACGCATAATCAAAGGTAAAGGGCATTTCGTTGACACTGAAACCGCACCTATACCTTCACCGGCCCCTACTCAGCCTACCTACTCGGTGGACACCCTCAAGACGATGCTTTTAGCCCAACAGATCCAAGAATCCGAAACCAACGCCTCTACCGAAGCAGGCCTGATATCCGTTCTGAAATCACAGGTCACTGCTCCTTCATCATCCATTACCACTCGCTTGGATAGCATTGACTCGACTCTTAAGGACTACAACTAAGCGCTCCAAACGGTGTCCGAGAGAGTCCATTCCCTCGAAGATACATGCAAGAGTCAAGCCGGCGGTGTGAAGCGTAAACACGATGACCAGGATGATCCTGATCACCGTGAGCGGGAGAAAAGATTAAGACCAACCGAGACCGCCCCTATCCTCGCCGAAACGACAACCGTGGTTCACCTAGAACCAGCAACTGCAGCAACAACAACCGACCCCGAACCTGAAGCCGAGTTCCCATTAGCCGATATGGTAATCGACATGGAAATTTCAGATGATGAAGGCCCGACGGTTGAAAAGCCCGAGGGTTCAACACAGGAATTGACTGATTTTGACTCATCAGACAGACCGTTATTGGACATGATAGATCTAGTCTGCGAAACCAACCCCGAGACCGAAGATGCATGGTATGAAAAAGCCGCCAGTACCGCAAATCTCCAGGTTAACTTGGTTTTCCCTACTGATGCGGATGACAATATTGATTATGATCAGTTCCTGCTACAGAATTTTATGGTACGTCTCCCGTTCACTATGCTCAACCCACCGGAACTTCAACAAGACCTGAAACTACTCCTGCCGACATTCCGACATCCCCTCTTCAACAACAGACAGCTACAGATCTTCCCCCTACACCTCAACAACAAATCCGTTGGGAGAAGATCACCGTACTTATCCCTCATCTGGAGGAAACCCTGAAGAAGCTGTTTGTACACAAGCTACGCCAGATCGAGCCGACCTTCTGCCTGGGCATTTACAACTACAGTCCCGAATACCAACGCCGATACATCTGTGCAATGAAGCGGTGTCTTCCAGTCAGCCAAGTCAGAACCAAGCATCAAATCTCAGAGGTAATCAATATCCAGTCAAGCCGTATGACGAAAATTGTCTATCCTGTATTCACTGTCCGACGTGAAGATGGGAACGAATGGAAATATTCTGAAGCCGACTTCCAGAACCTCCGACGGTTTGACTTCCTGGCTATTCTGAAAGACCTACGTTGAAGAACTATCCGACCGCTTCCTGTTACAAAGGCGCTCGAAGCTGTTCGTCGATTCCTGGTCCGCACAATTATGATGTGTTATCTAACGGACTTCCAAATGGCTGTCGAGAACAGGGCGAAAAGGTAAATCTGATAAAGCCGAATCTGCAAGCTCCTGAGTTGAATATGTATCCCGAGAACGCTATGCTTCTAGAACCAGAATTTGGGATCGTCTTCATCAATGAACAGAAAGAGAAAAGATTTATGCGGTTCAGTCAGGTAGAAAGATTATGCGATGGCACGCTCTACAAAGTTCGAGATGCTCTTCTAAAGATCATTCAGCACGAGTCTGAAAATCCAAGGGTTTCGTATGTTCCTAATCCGAAAGAAATAACTGCTCGGAATGCCTTGGAATTGGTTGAAGATCGCATCGACTACCGCTGTGCTATCAGATGGTTCGAGATTCACTTCGCGCTTCGAAAAAGATATGTCGAGAACTGGCGCCAAATCGAACTTCAAATCAAAGGGGGAGATTGTTAGGGTCGTTTTATGTTGATTTAAAGTTCAGGGTTTAAATTGTAATTCTTTATGTTGGTCCCGAAAGGCCTATACAAGTTTGTAGAAGGGGGGGGGGGGTTGAATACAAACACACTATTTTACTTTTCTAAATTGTTTATTGATAAATCATTAACAATTTACAGCTTGTTGCAGAAACAAGATTAAGGATAAACCTAAATCTAAACAAGTTGGAACACTAAGGTTTCTTGCACTAAGAAAGATAAGGAGATTACTAATAAAATCCTATCTTGAGAGAGATTTGAACTTGTCCAGAGTTAGCAAGTTACTTCAAATGAAGTGAGTTCATCTCTTTATATACTGCATGCATTTAATGCAATTCAGTATACACTTTACACGTGTCATCAGCGGATTGGTTGCATGTCATTGACCTTGGTTGACAACCTTAGTAGCCGTAAAGATGAACAGTGTAGTATCAGAGTGGTTGTACGATTTCAGATTTTCGGAGGTTCTTTTCTGACATTTCGTACGGTGGCGTGCAAGGGAGGTTAAGACAAAAGTACTTTGTACGGAGGACTTCATGATCAACTTTCGTTGATTCAGCGATTACCATTTACTATTCAGCGAATGATAAAGTTCAGCGATAGCTGAAGTCTTGTACTTGATACTTCACGTTGAGTGGACAAATCTGAGTCTTCGCTGATCCGCATCAGTTCATTAGTAGACTTGTCGCTGGTTCTTGAGCTTGATCTTCGACTTCAGCGTAGAACCTTTGTTGACGTGAAACTTGTCTTCAGGGATCATAAGTAAACAACTAACTTATCAGCGATCACCATAAGGACTGAACAGACTCAGAGCATTATGGTGAACAGTGTTCGCTGAATGTTTAATTTAAAGAGCGAGAGTTCCTATCAGCGGTACTGTAAGATCTTAGTACTTATCAGCGATAGTGAAACTCTGATACATATTGTTTACTTACAATTTTCACTAAGTATTTAAGAGAGGGTCATTATCAAATCACTGAGGGTTTGGATCAACAATCTCCCCCTATTTGATTATGACATAGCAACAAAGAAAATTGTTATTAAATGAAAACATAAGGATAAAAAGAACTCATAAAATATTTGTCCCTTTTACTGTTTTCTGGGATCTTTTCAGTACTGATGGAGTAAAGTACATTCGCTGAAATCTTTCTTTAAATCTTTGAATCAGATTACAATGAAGAACAGAAAGATTACAAGTACAAGCGAAATAAATTACAAGTACAGAAGGATAACTGATACAATAGAGAAAAAGGAGATTATATCAGTTTTCAAAAGGTTCTTCCTTAATGAGAAGTTCATCAAGGGTTGTCTTTTCAGTGGGAATCATCCAGTCAGGAACCGTTATACCTCGTTTTCTTTTATTCAGCGCTTCTTGAAAAATCAAGGGTTTTAGGTGTCGTGCCTGAATGTCCTTTCTGAAGTCACACCAGTAGATAAGATCTCTGAGCTGTTCGATTGGAGTGATTGGGAGCTCAGCGATCCGTTGAAAGCATTTACGTCCGTCGTAGTCAAGAAAGAATATTCCATAAGGATTACTGATGACTTTACCAGGGACGAAAAGTTCACATGGTGGCAAAGAGATGTCAAGGGCAGATAGATCAGGATCAGGACCAAGCACTTCAGCGCGAGAGAAACCAATTCCAGTTTCATTTCGTATGACAGGTCCTGAGTTTGAATCTTGACGTTTCTTCCTTGGAGAGCTCCTTTTTCTTTTTGGCTTTAGATCAGGAACAGGAGGAATATCCACACAAGAAGATATCAAGTCGATCTGTCTGTTTATCAGCTTTTCGAAATGATTCTTGTACTTAGATTATGATGGTTGGATAGCTAACCTCATCTCCAGCCATTCAGAGAGACCATACCTTTTTACAGTGTCAGCGCGAAAGGTTTCAGATGTGCCATCTTCTCTGAACAGTTTGATATCAACAATAGGTACTCCGATAGAGGTTCTTCCAGAGATGAATACCTTGTTGATCTTCGCTGGACGATATCTTAAGTGAATTTTCTCTTTACACCAGATCAAGGTGGTTTGAGAAACTTCAGTTTTCTTTTCCACGATCTTCTGGGCTTCTTCCCACAACTTTCGTTGGATTTGAATGGGAACACGCTTCAGCTTGGGGTCTTTGACAGATTCTTGAGTGAGCTTGATGGCGTATTCTCTGTCTTTCTCTTCAGCTTCCTTCCTTTCAGCAATGAGGCGTTCAGCTCTAAGGTGGTCCTGGTATTCAGCTTTTGAAATTCTGAACTTGGGAGGAACTGATGGCAGTTGATCAGGCCTTAGAATGATTCGCTGATCCTCGAATCGCTTTATTATTTCTTCTCTTCTCTTTTGATCTTCTTCACTCAGCCTTTGAGGAACTGAGGAAGGTCTCTTATTGTGCGAGAGAGGTTGTTCTTCTGGTTCATCAGTCTCAGAGATCAAGTCCAAGACTGGGATTATTTCATCAGCAGCAGCTGGCTTTATTTGTGAAGTCGCAACAGTAGAACCTTCAGTGACATCCTCAAACAGGGGAGAGGACTAGCTGAAACGCAGCGATCTTACAGATAAGAACAGGGTAGAAGAACTTGGGTAGAAAAGATAGAAAAAGATTGTGGATGTGTAGAGAGGTTGTTGAGTAGAGAACTGATTGAGTATAGAGATGTTCAGGGAAGTAATATAAGTAAAGTTTTAGTGTACCTGACAAACCGGCTTTTCAAATAGGATCGCTAGATTTTCATCTTCAGCGAGGCCTTTGTCTTTGCTTTTCTCAGCGCCAGAGGCTGAGGGCTTTGTCTTTGTCTTCTCCCCTGATGGTTCTTTTATTGAGATTCCTTTAAGAGCTTTGATCCTTGGGGCAGGTTTGACGATAAAGAAATCATCGTCATCTTCATCATCATCATCATCCTTTCTTGGAGAGAAGGATGGTTTGTCGTCAGGGATGTCGATGTCTTCATCTTCTTCTGCTTCAGATTCCTCAGCATCTTCTTCGATTTGCTCCCCCTCAGATACAGAGGCGAGCTTCTCGGTTCCCTCAGGGTTTTCATCTCCCTGAGGTCCAGTGGTCAGATCTTCATTCATCTCTCCCCTGATAGATTCATCATGGGAAAGGTCTTCAGCGCTCTTGTTCAGATCTTCAGCGCTTTTCTCAAGATTTTCAACGCTTTTCTCCCTGGAATGTTCAGCGCTCTTCTCCCCCTCTTTCTCATGATGACTGGGGGAGGAATGGGCAGACTCAGCATTGGTGTTATCTCTGTCTTCTGGGCCAGAGATTTTCACACAACCTTCAAGCTTTGCTATTCTGTCTTCTAGGCCAGAAATAGCAGGCGTGATTTTCCTCAGCTCTGTGCGATCCTCCTCTGTGAAAGATTCCAAAATAGGGACAGGGGCAGGAGCAGGAGCTGGACTATTTGCCTTGTTTACCAGCGTCTCGATCATCGTCTTCATAGAACCAACGCCGGTCTTTACAGAGCCTAAGTCAGTCTTGATCTCTGACATATCACCCTCGAGTTTTGCAACCGATGTCTTCAGCGTTGTTACTTCGCTGGACATGGTCGAAACTGATGTTTTGAGGCTTGTGTAGTCAGTGTAGATGTCACAGAGCACCTTGGCAAAATCGTTGAGCGTCTTATCAAGACTCTTGATGTCTTCAGTGGAAGCTTTCTTCTCCACCACCGTTGTCAGCTTTGTCAAATTCTCCCCAGCGTTTGTTACAGATGTTGAGTTGTTGGAGAGTGTGGTGGTGAGACTGGACAGCTTTGTTTCCACGGACTTCAGAGAGGCGTTGATGTCTCCCAAATTAGGACCTGTAACATATAAGTACTTGTGAACAAAGGAAAGCTCAGAAGTTTCAGGTTTAGTTACAGTGTTTAAGGTGGGATTTGTACCTGCGGGAGGATTGATGAACTCGTCGAAGTTGCAAGTTCCTGAATAGTGTTCCATATCCTCTTCGAAAGTACGGTGAGGTATGGTGAACTCTGCAGGTCCTTTCTTCATCATTTGTTGAGAAGCATCAGCGGTGGCTTCTGGAATGATGGCATCTCCAGTGTTCGCTGGAGGAGTGTCCAAGTGAGTGGAAGGAGAAGCGAAGGTTAAGATTGGGGTTCGAGTTCTGAGTTCAGCGTTGGAATCGCTGACAATCACTTCATCAGTCTTTTGAGAGACTGAGGGAGGTTGGGTAGTTTCCAAGTTTCTAACCTCAGCGTTTGGAGACGCTGAAGTTTGGATTGGAGGGATGGCTTGCACGGGTGTGGCAGAGCGTACCACGGAACTTTCCTTCAGCTCTTCAGAATGAGCTGAGGAGTCTTCAGCATGGAATTGCTGGGGTTGCTCCTTGGTTTTCTTGATCCTTTTGGAATCAAGTTGGGTGTGTGAGGGTTTCCTTTTCTTATAAGGAGAGGATTTTGTGGCCGGGGTATCAGCGATTGGTATTGTCGCTGAAGGAGCCACAGAAAGCGGAGAATTTTGAAGAGTGAGAAGAGTAGAGAGACGTACCTCATTGGCGACAGGCTTGAAGTCGAGAACCTTAGGGCCAATCTGAGAAAGTTTCAGATCACCCTCTTCAGGATAGCTGTCCTTCAGGCCATATTGAAAGATGGCGCTGATGAATCGTGGGTAAGGAACCCATGCTGGTCTGTCAGCGGCAGAATCGACACGTTGAATCAGGTCTTCATAAATAATGGAGGCCCAGTCAATATTTAGACCTTTCAGCAGTGCGTATCCCATGGACTGCTGAGGTTGGGCGGCTTGATCAGAAGATCCGGATTTTGCTGTCATGCAGCTGATCAGGTGAGCGAAGATGAAATTCATCTCGCTGGGCATCTTGGATTTCTTTATCAGCGTCAGTTTCTTCTCAGGCTTCTTGTCCCTTCCAATATCCCAGATATAACCCATTGCGTCAAGGAAAGCAATGATTGCTTCTCTGTCAGCATGCTTTTTATGGTCAGAGAATGGAATGAAGGGTTTTTCTTTGGTGGCATTTGGGAAGTTTAGGGCTTTGCGGATAATGGCGGGTGTAATCTTGATGGTGCCATACTCAGTATCGCTGAGTATGCAGTCTATGGTTTTGGATGGATCTTTGGCAGAGGGTAGCTCAGAGTGTCTGGCAGAGTACCAGAACTGGGATAAGAGCCGCTGACTAGCAGGAGGTTTTATGGTCAGGGCTGTGTAGATGGGGCTGTTCTTCAGAAAACTTACAGCATCGTCCAGATGTGATACTTGCTTCCGAAGAGGAAACTCGAGAAGAGCTGAGAGGTTGTTGGCCTTAGTCCAATCGAGTTGATCCAGCTCGAACTTAACCTGGGGGGCTTTGAAGATGTCCATTTCCTCAGAGTCAGTGGAGATGGACTCAGCGGTAACATTCAGCTTTGAAGATGCCATATCACTGTATTATCAGTTCAACCAAAGATGTTAACAAATAAGAATTATCTTAATGTGGAAAGAAATTTCCGTTAAGATTTTTCGAATCTTGTCCATTTCATTCAGACAAAAAATGTCTTAATGAAGATTAGGGTTTTTCTTGATTTTAAAAGAAGAGTAAAACCCATAAAATCTTGTATTCCAGTTTCTAAAAGAAAAATGGATACGAATGAAGAACAAGTTTAAGATTTAGATTTAAAACTTGAAGAACAACCATGAAATGGTTGTGTTCATAAAACCATGAAAGAAATGATTTTATTTTATAAAGTTCTTTTGTGTGATCTTGTTAAAACAAAGAGAAGATCGAAAACAAGTTATACGCATTTGATAAAAGATAAGAACATATTAACCTTGAAGTTTCAATGAAGAAGATGATGAACAGTTCTTGAGGTTTTTTAGAGCACAAATGCAACAGAGGATTCTTTTCTTGCGGAGAAAGATTGTTCGCGTAAAAGACAAATATAAACCAAGAGTTGTTTATATAGGGATTTTTAGAGAGAGAAAACCTTGAGCGGGAAAAGGTTTTCATCATGACACGGACACGTGCTTGCATTTGATTGGAAGTTTGAACAAAACGTGCAAACGTGTGTCAGAAAGAAATCGTGCCGAGTGTAATTTGTTGCAATGACGTCACAACTGTCCTTTCACATTCTTTTAGGATGTCTCTGAGGTTTTGAAAAACTCAGGGACTCTTTTGAAAAACATGAAGCACTGAATAGAAAATATCAGTGAAGATTTAAGGAAATTTTCAAAATATCGCTGTTAAGGAAGAGATATTCAGCGATGCAATTTATTTTGAAATCATGCATTTTCATGCGATTGTCAGAGAGAGAAAACATACCTGGATATCAGTTTAACCAAGTTTATTCAGAGAGAAGATGATGAAATGGATTATATAAGTTGATTTTATCCCGAAGGCTATACACGATTGTATAAACGTATCGCTGATTAAATGTGAACCGCTGAAGATTTTATCCTTCAAAGTTCAGCATTCCAAGCTCGCTGATGAGAAAGTTGAATATTGTCTCATCAAGAGGTTTGGTAAACAAATCAGCTAACTAATAATCAGTTGGGATAAAATGAAGTTCTATATCACCATTCATCACATGATCTCTGATAAAATGATATCTGATTTCTATGTGTTTTGTCTTTGAGTGTAGCACTGGATTGTTTGCTATAGCGATGGCACTTGTGCTGTCGCAATAGATTGGAATTTTGGAGAGCTGAAGATCATAGTCTAGTAGCTGATTTCTCATCCACAAGACTTGAGAACAGCAGCTTCCAGCGGCTACATACTCAGCTTCAGCTGTGGAAGTGGACACTGAGTTTTGCTTCTTACTTGTCCAACTTACCAGCTTTCCACCCAGGAGCTGACATCCTCCTGTGGTGCTTTTCCTATCCATTTTGCAACCTGCAAAATCACTGTCTGAATAGGCGGTTAGATCGAATCCTGAGTCTTTGGGATACCAAAGACCTAGATTCGCTGTACCCTTAAGATATCGAAAGATTCGCTTTACAGCTTTCATATGGGATATCTTAGGTTCAGCTTGATATCGTGCGCACAGACATGTTGCAAACATAATATCGGGTCGGCTAGCTGTGAGATACAATAGTGAGCCGATCATCCCACGGTACAGCGTGACATTGACAGGAACACCCTTTGTGTCCTTATCAAGTATCAGCGGTGGTGCCATAGGGGGTTTCATAGCTGAACTTTCAGTTAAGTCGAATTTCTTCAGCATATCTTTAACATACTTTCCCTGATTTATAAAAGTTCCTTTTTTAGTTTGCTTAATCTGAAGACCAAGGAAATATGTTAGTTCACCCATCATGCTCATTTTATACTCATCTTTCATTCTATCAGCGAAACGAGTACAAAGCTCAGGGTTAGTAGAACCAAATATAATGTCATCAACATATATTTGAACTAAAATGATATGACCTTTCACTTTTCTAAAAAACAAAGTTTTGTCAATTTTACCTCGCTCAAATTTTTCAATATGGAGATAAGTAGAGAGAGTATCATACCATGCACGTGGAGCTTGCTTTAAGCCATAAAGTGCCTTGTCCAGTTTATAAACATAACCTGGACGCTTAGGATCTGAGAATCCTGGAGGTTGTTCCACATACACTTCTTCATTCAGCTTTCCATTTAGAAACACTGACTTAACATCCATCTGATGTACAGTGAAGTTTTTGTGTACAGCATATGCTAAGAAAAGACGAATAGATTCAAGTCTTGCTACTGGAGCAAAAGTTTCGTCATAATCTATGCCTTCCTCTTGTCTGTATCCCTGAGCAACAAGACGAGCTTTGTTGCGAGTTACAGTACCATGTTCGTTCAACTTGTTTCGATAGACCCATTTAGTGCCTATCACCGTATTGTCAGTTGGTCTACGAACAAGTTTCCAAACTTTGTTTCTTTCGAATTCAGTCAGCTCTTCTTGCATAGCGCTGACCCAGTTTGGATCTCTAAGGGCATCATCTATTTTCTTTGGTTCAGTTAGAGAAATAAAGTTAACAAATAAACAAATATTACCTGCACTTCTACGAGTATGAATACCAGCGTTGGGATCACCAAGAATTTGATCGATTGGGTGATTTACAGTCCATCGCTGAGCCGGAGCATACGTCGCTGACTCAGTCTGAACTGGAGAAACTGAAGATGAGGCTTCAGCTACTTCTGGATTATCAGCTAAGAGAGGAATGTTTGCATTTGCCACTTCATTCACTGATTGCTGAGAAATAGATGGAATTTCTGAGACATTTGGATCAACTGCAGGTATAGTGTTTATAGGAACAGCTGAGACCCAAGATGTTTCAGCTTCACTATTTTGCATATTTGGAATGATAGAAGGACCATCATTTTCTACGGTGTGAGCATAAGGAGTGGGAATATCTTCTGAATCACCAAGATGAGAAAACATCCATTGATTCAGTTCTTCTGTATCAGCGTTCGGTTTAGAATTCGCTGAACGGGATTCGTCAAACGTGACGTGAATAGTTTCTTCTACAGTTTGTCTTCTTCGGTTGAAGACTCTGAAGGCTTTGGAAACTGAGGAGTATCCAAGAAAGATTCCATCATCAGCCTTAGGATCAAACTTTCCAAGGGCATCTCTGTTGTTCAGTATGAAACACTGACATCCAAAGATGTGAAGAAAGCTGATTGAAGGCTTTCTCCCATGAAAAAGTTCATAGGATGTCTTTTTGAATCTTTTAACTATCAGCGACCTGTTTTGCGTAAAACAAGCAGTGTTGACAGCTTCTGCCCAAAACTGAGTAGGCAGGTGAGAATCGCTGAGCATTGAACGTGCAGCTTCAATAATTGTTCTATTTCTTCTTTCAGCGACTCCATTTTGTTGTGGTGTTCTCACTGACGAAAAGTTGTGAGAAATACCCTTGCTCTCAAGGAAGGAATCAAGAGAACTGTTTTTGAATTCAGTTCCATGATCACTCCTTATTGAGCGAACAGTCATATTGTTCAGAGTTTCCATCTTCCGAACAAAGGTGATGAGTTCTTCAGGGGTGTCACTCTTAGAACGGAGAAACATTACCCATGTGTAACGAGAGAATTCATCAACTATGACCAGCGTATATTTCTTTCCAGCGATGGATTGTTTGTTAACAGGGCCAAACAAATCCATATGGAGTAATTGTAGAGGAGATGACACTGAGGAAACTTGCTTTGACTTAAAGCTTGCCTTGGTCTGCTTCCCTTTTTCACACGCTGAACATAAAGACTCTTTGGCGTATGAATGTTGAGGTAGACCAGTGACTAACTCTTTGGATGAAAGAGTATTCAGTGTCTTGAAGTTGAGATGAGAGAGCCTTTTGTGCCATAGCCAGTTAACATCAGAAGATGCTTTTGAGAAGAAACAGGAGTTCTCAGTGGTTGTTGAGTCCATGTTTACAACGTAAACATTTTCCAAACGATAACCGCTGAGAGCTGTCTTCTCCTTTTTGTCAGAGACAAAGCAGGATTCCTTAGTGAAAATCACTTTGTTATCCATGTCGCAAAGCTGACTGATGCTTAGAAGATTATGCTTCAGCCCTTCAACATATGCGACTCTTCTGAAGGATGTTGTACCATTTGAAAGTACACCATACCCTCGGGTGTGTCCTTTTCCATTTCCACCGAAAGTCACAGAGGGACCCTTCTCTTCCTTGTATTCAGCGAGCAGGTTTTTCCTTCCAGTCATGTGTCTAGAGCATCCGCTATCGAGATACCAGATACCCTTCTTAACCTGCAATACAAAGGAAGATTAGTTTTGCTTGGGTACCCACTTCACCATGTATACGCGTTTGTCAGTGGAGGAAGTTGGAATGGGTTCAGCAGTCTTCGCAGCATTTGAAGATTCGGCTTTGTCTTTATTCACTTTGGTCAATTTCTTGACCTCAGCGGTAGGAGTCACCTTGACCTGAATGGCAACTGGTTTGGTCTTCTTGGGTGCTATCTTCACCTTAGCTATCTTATCAGCTTTGGTGGCTGTGGGACACTTACTTGCAATATGATCGGTAAGTCCACAGTGATAACATTTCCTATAACTAAAATTAGTTCTAGGACCACTTAAGTGCTGAGCTTT
Organism: Saussurea involucrata; assembly: GCA_033807775.1. Classification (NCBI taxonomy): domain Eukaryota; kingdom Viridiplantae; phylum Streptophyta; class Magnoliopsida; order Asterales; family Asteraceae; genus Saussurea; species Saussurea involucrata. The sequence continues at coordinate 78,657,488 of CM066327.1, read as the reverse complement.
TAATTTGGAATTAGAAGTACCAGCACCAAGTACACTATTGGTTTTTGAAATAGGACGAACATTCAGTTCTTCAGATTTCTTCCCAAGGACATCTACTCTGAGTCTAGGAGTAGGTCGCTGAACTGATCCAGAGGTCTGATTTCTAGAACCAGATGAATGAATCACTAAGGCTTTGGAAGCATTCAGCTTAGGTACTAAGGTACCCTTCTGAGGATTTTGATAAATAACAATTCCTTTACCTTTGTCTTTAGAGACAGAGGTAGGTTTTGAATAAACCATTTTCTCCTTACCTTTTAAGGAGGTAGGAGTTTCCTCAGGGATTGGTGTAACCGACGAGGAGTACTGAGATGATGAAGTGTCAGCGACTGAGAATACGAACGTTCTAAATTTAAGCATTGAACGTTCAGTGGTTGGTTTTGGAGTATCATATTTATAACCCAGACCACGTTTATCACTCAGAGGAATCTGAGCCTTAATTATCTCAGTGATCTTTGTTGAAGAATTACACCATCCTTCAACAGTAGCTTGTTCGGCTTTTAATGCAGCGATAGCTTCTGCTCATTCGATTTTGACTAGCTGATTTAAATAGACTTGATCTTTAAAATCATCTTCAATTTTAGAAAGCTTTTCTATTTGAAGGTGGCAGTTTTTAAGCTTTTCAGCGAGATCAAGATTTTGGTTTTCAACCACAGCTTTGCCGTTCATGGCTTCGTATAAACTTCTAGTCAGTAGATCGATTTTACGGAGACTATCAGCTTCATCAATATTTGCAATATTGGTAAAGAAAGAAGGTGATACCTGAATAGCAGAGGTTGAAGTGGAGGGAATGTCTGAACTTTCTTCCTCTTCTTCAATCTTGGCCATGAGACATTGATTTGCTTCATCATCTTCAGAATCAGATGATGAGGCTTCTTCATCAGAAGCAGCCCAATCATAGTCAGCCATCAGGCCTTTTCCTTTCTTCTTAAAGCTTTTCAGCTTTGCATACTTCTCCTTCAGCTTTGAGTGTTTGTCATCTTTATTCCTTGGAACAAAGGATTTCTTTGTAAACGCTGAAGGTCTCATGATTTTCTTTGACCTGCACTCGTTAGAGAAATGACCTGTCTTTTCGCAGTTGAAACAAGTAGCAGTAGCCTTATCAACAAAAGCTGATGACTTAGGCTTGTCAGCTATGGAAAGAGTTTTGTTCTTTCTAAACATTTTCTTCTTGGCGAATCTCCTGAACTTTTTAGTTAGGAGAGCCAAGGATTCATCATCATCTGAAGAATCAGAATCTGATGACCTTTCAGAGTTACTTTCTAACTCAGTGATAGTGACTGAGGGTCGCTGAGTAGAAGGTTCCTCTGAGATTAAAGCAACAGGGGTGCTTTTGGAATCTTTTACAAGATTCTTCTTAAGATGGCTAGATTGCTCATGATTCAGCAATGTGCCATATAAGGTAGCAAGAGTCATTGATCTTAGATCCTTTGACAACTTGAGACACATGGAATAAGTGTCCCAGCTTTCAGGTAAACATTCTAGAAACTTTGTCAGCACTTCAAAGTTAGAATATTCCTTACCAACCGTTTTTAGATCTATAATTAAGCAATTAAAACGTTGATGAACTTCAGAGAGAGTTTCATTCTAACCAGAAATGAAGCTTTCGTATTGTCTTACCAGGTTAATCTTTCTTGAATCCTGGACTTCAGACGTTCCTTCATATTGAACACATATTGTGTCCCACATGGCTTTTGATGATTTCAGGTTCATGACGGAATGGTAGACTTCGTCAGGAAGGGCCATTGATAGTATGGATCTGGCTTTTGTATCTATAGCCACTTTCTTCTTATCTTCATCGGTCCACATGTGTATTTCCTTTGGAATCAGCCTTTCAGGAATAGCAGCTCTAGTTGCAGTGGCTGGAACTAAAGGATCAATAGTTACAGGGATGTGTGGGCCGTTTTCAAGATAGTAGGTCATAGTGGGGTCTACACCTTCTAAGAAGAGCATCATCCTATTTTTCCATAAGTTGAAGTTGTCTCTGGAAAATCTAGGGGGTTTTGCAAGAGAACCATTGTCTATATAATTTGTGTTTGTGTGGGAGGCCATTTTCAGATAATAGCAAGGAAGAGAAATATCTTAGATTAGATATTGTTTATGAGATTAAACAAATCTGCTCTGATACCACTTGTTGGTCCCGAAAGGCCTATACAAGTTTGTAGAAGGGGGGGGGGGGGGGTTGAATACAAACACACTATTTTACTTTTCTAAATTGTTTATTGATAAATCATTAACAATTTACAGCTTGTTGCGGAAACAAGATTAAGGATAAACCTAAATCTAAACAAGTTGGAACACTAAGGTTTCTTGCACTAAGAAAGATAAGGAGATTACTAATAAAATCCTATCTTGAGAGAGATTTGAACTTGTCCAGAGTTAGCAAGTTACTTCAAATGAAGTGTGTTGGGAACTGAAAATGAGCTAAGTATGGATAGTGCTGCTAGTCCATGATTTCTACTGCTAAGTCTACATTAATACTGCCAGAAGAAAGTTAATACTGCTGGGCAAGGTTACTACTGCTAGACAAGGTTAGTACTGCTAGACCAAATTACTACTGCAAGACAAGGTTAGTACTGCTAGACCAAATTACTACTGCAAGACATGGTTAGTACTGCTGAGCTGAGATACTACTGCTAGAAGACTGTGAAGGTTAATACTGCTGAAGGTTCGTTAATGCTGCTAAGTCAAATCATTGTTAATACTGCTGAGTAGATATGTATGGTATGAGAAGATAAAGAAGGAAAGCTGAAGATAAGCATGGAAGTATATTTTGAAGATCGTTTTATTCTTAGTAGTTATCTTGTACTTATTCTGTTATATATATAGATAGCTATTAGGGTTTTAAAAAAAAAAGAGAACAATTTTTAAAAAGTTGTTTAGCCATTTAGAGAGAATTAACCTCAAGATCGTAGATCCTATTTCTAGAGAAGTAGAAGTCGTCTTGATGAGATCTGTTCATCAAGATTGAGGTTTGGTGTAAAGCTTGTGAGTAATACAGTTTGATATATACAGTGTGTTGAATTCTATTGATTGTTCTTTAATTGATTTAGAGTTCTATTCCGCAAGATTCTCTAAATTCTGTTTCTAAGAAGTTTAATTCTTGTTAAGAATCGATCCTGACAAGTGGTATCAGAGCATTGGTATCTTAGAAGCTATGGACAATTCAATGGATACTCACAGTACTCTTGTTTCAAAGGTTCCCATGCTCAAACCCAATGAATTTGACATGTGGAAACTGAGAATCAAGCAGTACATTCTTCTTACTGATTATGCAATATGGGACATCATAGAAAATGGCCCATGTAATGAAGGAAAGATTGGAGTAGATGGAAAGAGACCTCCTCCCAAGACAGATGCTGAAAAGAAAGTCAGACAAACAGAGATGAAGGCCTTAAGCACTCTGCTTTTGGCTATTCCTAATGAGTACCAACATCAATTCCAACACTGCACAGATGCACAGATGTTGTGGAATGCTCTGGAGAAAAGATTTACTGGCACAAAGAGCACAAAGAGAAACCAAAAGGCTATTCTCAGGCAACAATATGAGAACTTCATGTCTGCAAAGAATGAGTCTATGACTCAAACTTTTGACAGATTTAACAAGTTGATTGGAGAATTAGCTACTGTGGGTGTACACATGGATGCTGATGATGTCAATAGAAAGTTCCTTAGATCATTGGGAGAAGAATGGACCATGTACACAGTCTCATTCAGACAGAATGACCAATTGGAGGACAAAGAGCTAGATGACCTCTACAATGATCTGAGAGTATTTGAGGCTGAAGTTGAAGCCAAGAAAAGGCCATCTGGATTTGTTTATAATGCCGCTTTATTATCTTCATCCTCTGATGATGCTGCTAACCCTGATTCTGTTAGTACTGCAGGTTCTGTTAATGCTACTGGTGGAACTAATCAAGAGAAGACTACAGATTCTGTACTAGAAGCATTCTTTTCTAGTCATGTTCACTCTTCTCTAATCAATGATGATTTAGAGCAGATTAATGCTGATGATCTGGAAGAGATGGACATCAAGTGGCAGATGGCTATGCTATCAATGAGGGTGAAGAAATTCATCAAAAGGACTGGGAGAAACAACTTTTCCCAGAGAAGAGAAGATGGTGCAGGCTTTGACAAGTCCAAGGTTGAGTGTTATAAGTGTCACAAGATGGGACACTTTGCCAGAGAATGCAGAAGTGGAGGATCACATCAACAGGCTCAAAATGGAAACCAAAACAGAAGCTCCTCTCAAGCCCTTGTTTCTCAACAAGGAATGGGATTTGATTGGAGTGATCAAGCTGAGGAAGCCTGTCAGAATCAAGCTCTTATGGCAGAAGTATCTGATATTCCCACTGAGGTACAATCTAAACTCTGTTCTCAAGCTTGCATTGATGTTGTTAAAAGATATAGGGATCACAATCAGGGTATGTGTGATAACCTTAAGAGGCTAGAGAAAGATGTGAAAGATTATGTTAGGATTGTAGAAAGGTTTGAGGAACAGATTAGAGCTTTTCAAGGTAATGAACTTCAACACTCCTATGATACTAACAATTGGAAGTGGGAGAAGAATGAGTATGAGATTAAGCTGAAAGTGTCTGGGGAGGAGAATGAGAAATTAAAAGAAGAGCTTAAGAAGGTTAAACTTGATGTTGAAAAGTTTACCTGTGCTTCTAAAACCATGGATACCATCATTAAGGCTCAAATCCATGACAAGATGAAAGTAGGGATAGGGTACAATGCCACACCTCCACCCTACAATAACAACTACATACCTCCTAATTCTGATTTGTTAGAGACCAAGGATAGGAAGGATTCTGAATTAAAGATTAATATAGATCCTTGTGAAGAAGAAGTAGTAGTTAAGGATAAAACAGAGAAGGAAGAATCTAAGAAGAATAAGAGTGTTAGTAGTAAGGTTCCCTTAGACAATGAAATTGTGACCAATGAGAAAGATGGAAATCCTTGGGGAAAGAACAATGAGATCAAAAGGACTGAAAAGGAAAAGGGAGTTCATTACACACAGACCACAGTTGTGAACTCCAATACTTGTGAACAGTGTTCTTGCAGGAAATCTAAAGAGAACAAGCCCCAAAAACATGATAATCAGAGGGGAAATCAAAGGAACTGGAATAACCAGTGGGCTATGAGACAAGGAGTTGATCTGAACAGAATTAACAGGCCAAAACCTTGTTTCATCTGTGGTAAGCTAAATCATTTAGCCAAACACTGTTATTTCAATCCTGTTAACCAAAGGTTTAATGCTCAAAGATCTTTTCAAAAACCTGGTGGTTACAGAAAGAATGGTGGCTATAAAAAGTCTGTGAGGAAAGTTGTGGCAAAGAAACAAGATAAACCCAAAAGCCACATAAAGAAAACGACTGAAAAGGAATGTGGTACTATGTGGGTTCCAAAAGGCACTAAAAACAATACTGCTGCTAGCAGTGTTAGTACTGCTAACACTGTTAGTACTGCTTCAAAAGTTGGTGCTGCTAGCAGTGTTAATACTGCTAGTAATCATTCCAAAGTTAGTGCTGCTAGCAATGTTAGTGCTGCTAACACTTTTAGTGCTTCTTCTTCAGATAGTACTGCTGCTAGCAGTGTTAACTCTATTAATACTGCTTCTAGCAGTGTTAACTCTGTTAATACTGCTACCTCTGTTAGTACTGCTGATACTGCTGCTAACAATACTGCTGCTCCCAGTATTAGTACTGCTAGCACTGTTAGTACTTCTGAGGTTAATACTGCTTCTAGTGCTGCTACACCAATAATTTTGACAAAGTACTCCAGTACTGCAGTACCTAAATTTGAAAATCTCATCAAAACCAAGTGCAAGTACTTTGATGAGCAAGGGAGACCCAAGACCACTTCGGCTTGGGTTCCCAACAAAACTAACTGATTTATCTTAATGTGCAGGGCAACCAACAGCTCAAGGGGAAGAGCATTTGGCATGTTGATAGTGGTTGCTCCAGGCACATGACAGGTAACATGGCCTGCCTCAAAAATTTCAAAAAGATTGATGGAGGACATGTTGCATTTGGGGATAATCCTGCTGGTGGAAAGATAAGTGGTAAGGGTGATGTTTCAAAGGGTAAGATGACCTTTGAAGATGTGTACTATGTTGAACAATTGAGATACAACCTGTTAAGTGTATCACATGTTTGTGACAAGAAGCATAGCATATTGTTTACTGATTCTGAATGTATTATCCTTGCTCCAGGATACAAAGTGGTTGATGAAAACATGATACTTCTGAGAACTCCTAGGAAGGATAATGTTTATTGTTTAGATTTGGAAAGTGTATCATCTGATTCATCCCTAAATTGTTTAGTTTCAAAAGCTTCTTTGGATGAATCATCACTATGGCACAGAAGGATGTGTCACATGAACTTTAAAACAATGAATAAACTTGTTAAGAATAACCTTGTAAGAGGTTTGCCATCCAAAGTCTATTCATGTGATGATCATTGTGTTGCTTGTCTCAAAGGCAAACAACACAAAACTTCTCATAAGACCAAAGAGATAAACACTATCTCAAATCCTCTTCAACTGTTACATATGGATCTGTTTGGTCCTACTAATGTGATGAGTATTGGCAAGAAATCATACTGCTTAGTTATTGTTGATGATTATTCTAGATTTACTTGGGTATATTTTCTGAGAACTAAAGATGAGACAAGTGGACTGATCAAATCTTTTATTCTCAAAATTGAAAACCAATCAAATCAAAGAGTGAAAGTCATTAGATCAGATAATGGAACTGAGTTTAAAATTTTTGATCTAAACACCTTTTGTGAAGAAAAAGGAATTGAGAGACAATACAGTGCTCCTAGGACTCCACAACAAAATGGTGTTGCTGAGAGAAGGAATAGGACACTGATTGAGGCTGCTAGATCTCTGTTAGATGATTCAAAGTTACCAATTACTTTTTGGGCAGAAGCAGTTAATACTGCCTGCTATGTTCAAAACAGAGTTTTAGTTGTAAAGCCTAAAAACAAGACACCTTATGAGCTTTTCCATAAAAAGAAACCATATATTGGATTTTTCAAACCATTTGGATGTCCTTGTACTATTCTCAATACCAAATCTCACTTAGGTAAGTTTGATAGCAAAGCAGATGATGGTTTTCTTGTTGGGTATTCATCTCAGAGTAAGGCCTACAGAGTTTTTAATACCTCTTCTAGAATAATTGAGGAAAGTGACAATGTCAAATGCAATGAGAACACACCAAATCCTATTGGTTCAGGTCCTAATTGGCTATTTGACATTGATTCACTCACTAATTCTTTGGGTTTCAGTAGAGATGTATATGCAGGACAAAGGGATACACCATCATCAGAACACAGAATTCAATCTGTGATATTTCCACTCCCTTCCATTGATCCTGTTGAATTCTGTGAACACCAAGAGGGGACTGAACCTATTCAGAATGAAGAAGAGAGGAGAGCAGAGGAAAATCAGTCTTCAGGTCCAAATTCCAGAGAATCTGAGGTGACTGAAGAAGCAGAAACAAATCCAGAATTAAATGAGTCAAATCTGGATGAGAACATACAAGAGGAAGCTGGTCATCCAACAAGAACTCAGAAAAATCATCCTCCTGAGTTGGTGATTGGAGATATTGCATCTCCCATGACGACTAGAAAGCAAAGCAGACTCCAAGAGTTGCAAGAGCAGCAAAATACAGTTAACACTGTTCTTACTTGCTTTCTGTCCCAGATTGAGCCCAAAAAGGCTTATGATGCTATGAAAGACCCAAGCTGGATAGAGGCAATGCAAGAGGAGCTGCTACAGTTCAAATTACAGGATGTTTGGGACTTGGTAGACCTTCCAAAAGGTCATAGAGCAATTGGCACCAAGTGGATTTTTAGGAACAAGAAGGATGACAGAGGGATTGTGATCAGAAACAAAGCTAGACTGGTTGCACAAGGGTACACTCAGGAAGAAGGAATAGATTATGAGGAAGTCTTTGCTCCTGTGGCAAGGATTGAAGCAATCAGGTTATTTCTAGCCTATGCCTCATACATGAAGTTCAAAGTGTACCAAATGGATGTCAAAAGTGCATTTCTGTATGGAAGTATTGAGGAAGAAGTATATGTCTGTCAACCCCCTGGATTTGAGAATCCATTGCACCCTAACAGAGTATACAAGCTGAAGAAGGCTCTTTATGGTTTGCATCAAGCCCCAAGAGCATGGTATGACACTCTGTCTACCTATCTCTTGAAAAATGACATTGAAAGAGGAGTAATTGACAAGACCTTGTTTATCAAGAGGAGAAAGAGAGGTACTTTACTCGTTCAGATCTATGTGGATGACATCATCTTTGGATCCACCAATGATCAGATGTGTAAAGAGTTTGAAGAATTGATGCACAAAAGCTTCAAGATGAGTTCCATGGGAGAACTTACATTCTTTCTTGGGCTTCAGGTAAAACAGAGGAAAGATGGGATTTTTATTAGCCAATCCAAGTATGTGAAAGACATCCTGGACAAGTTTGGTTTATCAGACTCAAAGCCAGCAAGCACACCAATGGAAACACATAAACATATCACTACAGATCTTGAGGGGGAGGATGTGGATGTCCATCATTACAGATCAATGATTGGATCTCTCATGTATCTCACAGCCTCTAGACCAGATATTATGTTTTCAGTCTGTGTTTGTGCCAGATTTCAGGTTTCTCCTAAGCAATCACACCTTCATGCTGTCAAGAGAATATTCAGATACTTAAAAGGGCAACCTAGATTAGGTCTCTGGTATCCTCATGAATCCTCTTTTGACTTGCTTGCATATTCAGATAGTGATTTGGGTGGAGCCAACATGGATAGGAAGTCTACTTCAGGTGGATGTCAGTTTTTGGGTACAAGACTAGTATCTTGGCAGTGTAAGAAACAAACCACAGTGTCCTTATCTACCACAGAGGCTGAGTACATAGCTGCTGCAAGCTGCTGCTCTCAGGTTCTATGGATTCAGAATCAGATGTTGGACTATGGGGTAACATTTCTTCACACTCCAATCTTCATTGATAACAACAGTGCTATTAGCATTGTTAATAATCCAGTCAAACACTCAAAAACAAAGCATATAGAGATAAGGTATCACTTTATAAGAGATTGCAATGAAAAGAAATTAATTCAGGTTGCTAAAGTTCATACAAATGACCAGTTTGCTGATCTATTCACAAAAGCTTTTGATGTGGGTAGATTCACCTTTTTGGTAACAAGTGTGGGCATGATCAACCTAGAATAAATTTATGACTTTCTGTTTTTATACCTGTATTTCTTCATATATTTGGTGCTACTAACTCTCTTTCTCAGGATCCTCTGTTTCCCTCAGATTACCAAGTGCAGAAAAATGTAAGTATAGTTACTACTGCCAGTGCAGAGTTACTACTGCCAGTGCAGAGTTACTACTGCCAGTGCAGAGTTACTACTGCCAGTGCAGAGTTACTACTGCTAATGCAGAGTTACTACTGCTCGTGTAGAGTTACTACTGCCAGTGCAGAGTTTCTACTGCTAGTGCACAGTTAATACTGCTTGTGTAGTTAATACTGCTTGTGTAGTTAATACTGCTTGTGTAGTTAATACTGCATATGTAGTTAATACTGCTTGGTAGTTAATGCTGCTAGGTAGTTAATACTGCTAGATAGTTAATACTGCTCGGTAGTTAATACTGCTGTGTAGTTAATACTGCCTTGCAGTTAATACTGCTCAGTAGTTAATACTGCTTATGTCGTTAATACTGCTTTTGAAAATCTAGGGCAAATACTGCAATAAATACCCCTGTTTGCCCGCCAAAGTTCATAACGACTCTTCGCATTAACTTCTTCTCTCTCGTTCTAACCTATTCTCCCCAGAATCTTTGTGTTTTTCTTTCAAGAATCCTCAGGACTCATGGAGTTTGTTGATGAGCACAATGAAATAGCCATGCTTCAGAAGCCGAAACAAGCTGCGGGATTCCACGATATCGTCGATTTTCTTAAATCCTCGCACATCTCCTATGCCCTAACGGTGAGCCCAACCATCTATATCGAACATCAGACGCAATTTTGGGAGAATGCCACTGTTAGTTTCGAAGAAGGGCAGAAAACCATTCGAACAAGGGTTTGTGATAAACCCTTGAAAGTCACAGGGGAGGTTATTCGCATCTCTCTTCACTTGGATGATGCCTCAGGTATAACCTCTCTATCTTCTGATGACCTATATTCGACTTTACAAAGAATGGGGTATGAAGGTCCCATTGGTGTTTTTAAATTCTACAAGTCAAAAAATTTCAACCAATGGAGATTTATTGTTCATACCCTGATGCACTGTATTTCCAAGAAAACTACTGGATGGAGTGAGTTCAGCAGTCCCATTGCATATGCGTTGGTCTGCTCATCCACTGCCAGAAAGTACAATTTTTCAGCTATGATCTTTAATGATCTTGTATCAAACCTGGAATCCAAAAAGAGCTTTTACATGTATCCAAGGTTTGTGCAAGAAGTTATTAACAAGGAATTGATGGACTTACCTCAGTTTACTGAGGTATATGTACCCAAATCCCCTAAAGGGAAGGTTTTCTCAAATATGAGAAGAATTCCTAGGGACTCGGAAGGAGTTGACACACCATTGTTCTCTACAATGATGGTTGTGTCCCACCCCTCTGAAGGTATGGCATCAGGATCAAGGCCCTCATTAGATCATCCTACTGATGGCCACACCCTACCTTCACTCACTATAAATATCCCTCAGCACATACTTCAAAAGCCCACTCCTGCTTTATCCAACAAGTTTCAAAGAAGAAAGGTGCACAAGGTTCCTTCCCTTGATGTACCTACTCAGAGCCCTAAGCCTTTAAGCCCTCAGTTGGAGCATTCTCCAATTGAGAATATCAACAGGGAAACCACAGGGGTGTCTCCCAACCCCAAGAAGGTGCTCTCTAAGGAGAAGGATGAGCATATGGGTGCTAAGGCTGCCACTACTTCTGCTAGCACAGAGAAGGACAGTGGTAACATAAATAAGACCTTCCCCATGGCAACTCTAAATGAGAAATCATTAGGAGGACCCAGGTGCCAAGAAACCAAGGGGGCAGTTAGTGCTTCTGCTAGGCAGAAGGCTTCTGCTAAAACTTCCATGGATCCCTTAAAGAAGGTAAAAACTTCTAAAAAGGGTGAGGATAGACATAACAAAGAGGAATTGATGGCTACTTCCAGTGATCCTGTAAAGAAGGTAAACACTTCTAAACAAGGTAAGGATAGATATAACTATGTTGAATTGATGGAAACCATTGGAAATGTCAACTTGGATGTTATGGCACAGAAGAAGGAGATTGAGCAACTGAAGACTGTGGTCACCTACCAACAGTCTCAAATTGAGAAGCTCAAGAAGATGGTCACCAAGTTGTTGCACAGAAAGAAAAAGGCAAGATTTGTGCTGAGAAGAAGAATTCCAACTGATGATGCTCCCAAAAAGGGGGAGTCAGAGTCAGAATCAGAAGCAGAACTGAATATGAAGGGTCTACAAGTTGAGGGGGAGACAGTTCAGATGGAGACTGAGATGGAAATTGATAATGCACAGTTTAAGGGGGAGTCCAGTGCACAAAATAAGGGGGAGACAGAAAAAGTGGAAGAGCTTGTTAAAGAAGCAGAAACTGTAAAGGCAGCAGTAACTGAAGTTCCAAAAGAAGCAGTAACTGAAGTTGAAGCAGAAACTGTTAATGCTGCAAATGTTCATGAAGCAGCAGAAATCATACAAGAAGTAGTAACAGAAATCTTGAAAGCAGCAGTAACAGAGAAAGAGCCTGAAACTGAAGTAGCAGCAGAAACTGTTAATGCTGCTGACTCTAAGCAAGCAGCAGAAACAGTTAATGCTGCTCAATCTACAAAGAAAGCAGTAACAGAAACAGAAGCTGAAACAGTAACAGAGAAGCTTACAGTAGAAGAAATGGAGGTTGCAGAGGCTTTAATCAAAGCCAAACATGATACACCTCCAACTGCCAAGAAACAGGAAGAAACTAAGGATGCAAAGATGGTTTTCAGCAGAAAGAGAACAAAGTCTGTGGCTACTAAAAAGAAGTGTGTAAAGAAGCAAAGGGTAGAACCTGTTGAGAAACCAGTGGTAGAAGAGAAAGAAAAGGGAGAAGTTGCCAAGGATGAAGGACAAGGAGATAGTAAGACAGGTCAATCCAGTAATGCACAATCACTTAGCAATGAACAATGTGACTTGTACATCACTATGGTTGATACTGAACCAATCAAAGTGACTCCATTAGATTCAAAACCTCCTGAAATCAATCACTGGGATACTTTGATAGATGAGAGAAAGGAGTATATCAGACTCAAAAGAGCTGATGGGCAGTTTGAAGTCTACAGAACATGGGGACAAGTTATAAGAAGATGCTCAAGATCTGACTTGGAAGAGATGTTCAAAGTAGGCATGCAGATCTATGGTAACATGTTGATAGAAAGAGGTATGTCTATCACAAAGATGGTGTTAGAATACCTATGCCTAATGTTCAGACCAGAAGTAGTTCAGCACATAACAGCAAGACCTTTTCAAGTAGTAACCCACTGGATGCTCTATGAAAATTGTGGAGTGTATGTTATATCAATTGACAACACATATCAGGAGTATTATCTGGTGGATGAAAGCTACAAACACTGCATGAAAAGACTGAAAGGGATGTTACATGTAAAATTGGTCTGCAACAAAGACTCTGCTATGGGAAGATTCTTGGTAAGAAGGATTGTAAATCAGAGTCTAGGTTTAAGTCCTGATCTATGCTTATATGATGACTAAGTTTTGGTAGCATCATTTGAAGAACTTGACTTCTTTTCCTAAAAGTCAAGTTAGGGGGAGATTGTTGGGAACTGAAAATGAGCTAAGTATGGATAGTGCTGCTAGTCCATGATTTCTACTGCTAAGTCTACATTAATACTGCCAGAAGAAAGTTAATACTGTTGGGCAAGGTTACTACTGCTAGACAAGGTTAGTACTGCTAGACCAAATTACTACTGCAAGACAAGGTTAGTACTGCTAGACCAAATTACTACTGCAAGACATGGTTAGTACTGCTGAGCTGAGATACTACTGCTAGAAGACTGTGAAGGTTAATACTGCTGAAGGTTCGTTAATGCTGCTAAGTCAAATCATTGTTAATACTGCTGAGTAGATATGTATGGTATGAGAAGATAAAGAAGGAAAGCTGAAGATAAGCATGGAAGTATATTTTGAAGATCGTTTTATTCTTAGTAGTTATCTTGTACTTATTCTGTTATATATATAGATAGCTATTAGGGTTTTAAAAAAAAAAGAGAACAGTTTTTAAAAAGTTGTTTAGCCATTTAGAGAGAATTAACCTCAAGATCGTAGATCCTATTTCTAGAGAAGTAGAAGTCGTCTTGATGAGATCTGTTCATCAAGATTGAGGTTTGGTGTAAAGCTTGTGAGTAATACAGTTTGATATATACAGTGTGTTGAATTCTATTGATTGTTCTTTAATTGATTTAGAGTTCTATTCCGCAAGATTCTCTAAATTCTGTTTCTAAGAAGTTTAATTCTTGTTAAGAATCGATCCTGACAAAGTGAGTTCATCTCTTTATATACTGCATGCATTTAATGCAATTCAGTATACACTTTACACGTGTCATCAGCGGATTGGTTGCATGTCATTGACCTTGGTTGACAACCTTAGTAGCCGTAAAGATGAACAGTGTAGTATCAGAGTGGTTGTACGATTTCAGATTTTCGGAGGTTCTTTTCTGACATTTCGTACGGTGGCGTGCAAGGGAGGTTAAGACAAAAGTACTTTGTACGGAGGACTTCATGATCAGCTTTCGTTGATTCAGCGATTACCATTTACTATTCAGCGAATGATAAAGTTCAGCGATAGCTGAAGTCTTGTACTTGATACTTCACGTTGAGTGGACAAATCTGAGTCTTCGCTGATCCGCATCAGTTCATTAGTAGACTTGTCGCTGGTTCTTGAGCTTGATCTTCGACTTCAGCGTAGAACCTTTGTTGACGTGAAACTTGTCTTCAGGGATCATAAGTAAACAACTAACTTATCAGCGATCACCATAAGGACTGAACAGACTCAGAGCATTATGGTGAACAGTGTTCGCTGAATGTTTAATTTAAAGAGCGAGTGTTCCTATCAGCGGTACTGTAAGATCTTAGTACTTATCAGCGATAGTGAAACTCTGATACATATTGTTTACTTACAATTTTCACTAAGTATTTAAGAGAGGGTCATTATCAAATCACTGAGGGTTTGGATCAACACTTTATTTTAAGCTCTATTAGTGAATGGGCCGTGGGCTTGTTAACCACGGGCCTGCCGTATATAAAGAAATTTAGCCTTAGAAAATTAGGCTAGTTGTCTCATTTGCTTTCCAACACTTTTATTGTAATCCTCTCAATATTGAAAGCTTAATCAGAGATGACCAGTTAAAATCGTTACTCTATTGTTTTATCTGTTTGATTTCATAATCGTTGCACGGATTTGGAACTATCATACATGATGCTCCATATGCTCCTACTCATCATGATGGGGAGAAATGATACAGATTCAAAGACACAAATTGTCATGTTTTGAGGGGGAGTTAGCAAAAGCCAAGGGAGAGTAATTGTTATGTGATCAGTTCTGAAATTGATCTGTTCCGAAAAAGATTCACATATTGAAGTATTTGATTGATTATTCTCATTCCTTATCAAGTGGTGTTCGCTACAAAGTATTATTTCCTCTTTCGAGCATATTGGTTCTACAAATTCTCTTAAAGCTAAAGCTGAAAGCAAATTCAACTTGCAGTTCAAAGACATATTTGTTGAATCTGGTGATAAAGTTGAAGATATGAAGACTAAGAGCTTAATTCAAGGGGGAACCTGGAAAGTCATGAAGACAAGCAACACCAAAGTGTTTCCAAGGTTCAAGAGGAAGAGAAGATCAAGACCTAAAGTTTTCAATGCCGTTTTTTCTTTATATAACTTTAGGGGGAGATTGTTAGGACCATAAATGTCCTATAATATAGAAAGTAATATAAAGAAAAGATTATTAATTGAAAAAGCCTTTAATTGATAAATGGGCTTAGTTTAGATTAATGGGCTTGAGCCTTGTTTGTCATAAGCCTAAGTATAAATAGATAGCTTAGCCTAATTGTTTTGGTTAATCGTTTAGAATCGTCATTATTCTCAATTGAAATACATTGTAAACACTATGAAAGGTTTATGAATGTTACATGGATGACGAGTTGAAATCATATTGATTGTTGATTATTCTATTGATTTCATACTGTTTGCACTAATCTGGGATCCACAATGAGTGATCATGCTCACACAAAACTATTCCAATTAGCTTAACACTGCATGTGAAACTCTTGCGGAACATTTTCAACAATACTACTAAGTCTAATCCAACGTTCTTTCATTCAGAGTACTACATCCGACAAATTTTTCCCCACTTCCTTCTAGAAGACATAAAACACACTTCAAACGAACGACTCACTAATAGGTGCAAGATTCAGACCAGCCGCACGAATTAGTGTTCTCAGCACTTTAACCATATCATACACAATAATCCACCCTCTCATACCCTCGCGAGAAGTTCATATACCCGTAAAATAAAAAGTCTTTAAACATAGCTCCACATTTTCTGTTTCTCCTGAAAAACTCCTTACCTTCAGTTTATCCACTTGTTCTGACATACCACCTTCATTTTCTCTCGTACTTGCATGAAGCACCAATCACCCGTCAATACATACCCAATTTTTATCCGCCCGACACTATGGATACACCATTATTATGCTTCGTCCTCCCAAATGGTCCCACCACAATCCTCAGCCGAGACATTCAACCCAGCTCTCACAAACAATACTCAACGCCCAGAAATGCCACATATTTCTTGCTCTCCAAATGCGGTCAATCTATCCACTAGGATTCCTTTACCCACAAGTAATATTTCAACATTCCCAATTACATTTCAAATCTACTACAAAGCACCAAAAACTAATCAATCTGATAGCTTCATCAATATTCCAATGGAATAAGATAAACTCGTCTAACCACTCATCGGGACCAAATAGCACATAAGTTCCTCTTTTAGGTAGCCACCAACTACCACTCCAACCTTTCATTCTCAAAATAGCAATGCCATATCACTAACCAAAGACCCATACATCTCAACAGACATCTTTATCAGTTTGAATAACTCATCATATATCTCTGTACAAGGATTTCCACCTACACTTATCCTTTATCAACAACACAAGCCCACCACTTAACCTCAAAGCAACCCATTACCACATCCATGACTTTCTCGTCCACCTTGGCATAAAATGCCACTAACTTGTTCACACCTTCACCTCCCCATAACCTCCCACTACAATCGAAATCTTCATGATCCCATTGCAAGCATAATAGATATCGCCTCCTCCATACCAACCATAAGACATATATTTGAAATGAGGTCATCTCACGACTTTGTCTTTCTTGAATCTAGATAAACCACCAAAATCATGATCATCTAATTCACTCGAACAAGTTTTTCTTTTGTTCCTTGCCAGCTCATCGCGATCTCCACGAAACTAGTTCAAATAGTCCAAAAAGGTAAGGCATACTCCCTTGTAGACCAATATAATCAACGCACCCACTTCAGTTGTACTAAGTACTTCATTCCAATACGAATCATCAAAACCTCAAAGGAAAACACCTATCCAAATAGCAATGTTTCACTTTTATGACACCCACACAAGGCGGTCTAACATCATGCCAGGTACACACCTTTCCCCAAATGACCTCTTACATCATTATATAAACTCGACAAATAACCACACCAGAGTTACTTTTTCAAATTCCAGCCTCCCGACAACGATCTCAACAAACGATCGTTGGCTCCAACATCAACAGCCGACATGGTAATGCTTCAACGATGTCTCCGACAAACAAGGATTCCCAACAGACTCTACTTCTTCCAACGCATCATAACTTACTTTGTGCCCCCACAGTCCTCCCATGACGAAGGCACCAGGCTTACTTGGTATGTAGCCAAATTACAAGACCTTTTTCAATACTCCGGCTCGACGCCGATAAATCACAATATTTCAATGCTACTAATTAGCATGCTACTATTAGAAGCATCTTGACAACTTCAAATTTCACCCGGATATAACCACCCACCGACAACCACATTTCAAGTTACCGAACAAGAGCATAAGCTACCAGAATGCGAACATTATTGAAGTCAATGACTAAGACTCCCGTTATTCACCTCTCTTCCCTAACGAGAAGACCAAGGTCATGAACCGACCATCAACGGCTCGATCGACACGTTTCCACTCTCGAAACCTTTCCTCATCTATAATTGCAATAATCTCCACGACCTAGCGAGTTCATAGCCTTCATGCATGACGACACAATAATTTAAATCATTTTGCGCATTTGAAGAATTGAGTAAGTACAACATCATGAAACAAGCTTGAGTACACATGGCCCAACACCCCCATAATTGAATAACCATGTTCGACGATCTCGAAGATCGTTCACACGCCACCCCACGATAAAACACAACTTTGTCCATCCAAATTGATGTCGACGCAACGAAAATGTATTCAATATAACTCTTTCTCATGATTATAAAAATACGGCAAATTTACTTACACTGAGCGAGTTAGTCGACTCTCACCCTCATTGGTATGACAACATGTCCATTTCAATTATAAAACTATGCAATCAAATGTTGCCATGACTTCCACAACAAAGGTTAACCCAAACATGAAAGAGGTGAAATAATTTCACAAATCACCAAGTTCAAAATTTTATCATGCGATGTAAATAAGTTTGTCCTTTTTTCTTCAAACACATGCTTGCACGCGCTAACGCATTCAAAACAAGAAACTCACTAGGCACACATATATCTTTAACATGAATGACTCATGAAACTCGTTAAAAAAACAAAATGCATGAAACTCATTTTACAGTTTGAAGGCTATTCACTCTAACAGGGTCAACCATTTGCATTCACACCAATTTATCATCGGCACCCTACTTTTGCCCAAACGGTTGGGTATTTGTAACACCTCGGATTTTTTCCATAATTAATATATGTTTTATTATAGAGAAATGTTAGTTATTGGTTAGTTTAGTATAAAAATAAATATGAAGGGAAGGATAAGTTTTATTTGATTGTGTAGGGGTTAAAGTGAATAATTAAATTGGGGTATAAATTGAGAAGTCGGGTTAAATTAGAAATATCTGGGCATCTTGAATTTGAAGTCGGTTCTGAGAGTAGGGCGAGAAAGAGAAATTGAAGCTTAACCGATTGGTAAGGGTTTGCTATTTTCTTTAATTCTGTTTCTCTAAGACTTGGTAATTTCAATTCCAATGGAGATTTCAATCGATTAATGAGTTAGTTGTGGAATTAGGAATTGAAGATTGAACGATTTAGTGCAATTCCGGTTTGAGTTCTTGATACACTGTGAGTCAATTCTTACTATTGAATTTTATGTACTCATATTTGAATGATTCTAACGCTTTATTTATATAAGTGTTTTGGTAAACCTCGGTTGTTGTGTAAAGAATTTAGATTGAATTATAGTGGGTTTCTCGAAGTAAAGATACTGCATAAGTCGGTAAGGTTTCCGGGAAATTTTATGTTTTCCGGTACTATCCGGTAATGTATGTTTTATGGTACAATCCGGTAAAGTTTTCCTGGTGGATCCGAACTAGTGTTTTCGTATGGGATCCGGACACTCCTTTCCGGATTGTGAGTATCCGGACTTGTATTCTCCGGAAGTATCCGGACTTGCATTACCGGGAGTATCCGGATTCGTATTTTTCCAGGTGTTCCCGGATCCATATTTTCCGGGTAATTTCAAATAGTATCGTTTTTTATATGAAATCGTGGGTTTATTATTTTCTGATGGATTTTACTTATAAGGTCCAAATAAGGTTTAGGGGATGTTTGGGATTGCTTATTTAAAACAACTTATGCTTATTTTTAAAAGTGTTTATCAACTTATGTCATGATAAAAAGGAGTTGAGGGTAAATATGTAATTTGAACAAATAAGTTATAAGTACTTTCAAATAAGTTAAAATGGATTAACTTATCAAAAACAACTTATTTGTGGTGAGGAAAAGTCATAAGCACTTTTCTTTTTTTTTCAATCCAAACACTCAAAATAGCTTATTTGTGGTGAGGAAAAGCAATAAGCAAATAAGTCAAAAAAATAAGCAATCCCAAACACCCCCTTAATTTAAGAGAAAATGATATTTAAGCATGCGTATGTACGTATGCTAGTAAGTGTAATGGATCCATAGACACTAGCATTATTTGAAAAGATGGAATAGGTATGGCTCAATTGTAATTCCCGTTGACGTGAAATGAGGAATAGGCATGTTTAATTGTAATTCTCGTTGACGTGAAATGAGGAATATGCATGTTTAATTGTAATTCCCATTTCATATTGTGACGTGAAAATGTGGAATAGGCAAGGTATAATTGTAACTCCCGTTTTCTATTGGGAGATAAGGGATAGGCATGGTTTAATTGTAATCCCTACTTCCACACCAAGAAATAAGCATGGATTAACTGTAATTTCTTGGGCATAAGCTGAAATCTAGGATCCTCAGTGATTCGTAGTGGCGCTCTTAATCATGATACTATGACTTACTTGGTGTTCGACTGTTCGTCATACTCATGGAATCGGGTATGATTCCCGTCATCGAAAGATGTTACGTGTACGTTATGGAATTGGCGATGAGGTTACTTTTATATGCTTTGTTTACAGATTTGGTTTTCAAAGCTTATAAATGTTTTGATTTTAAAACTGGATGTTCTCACTAGGCGCAAGCCTAATATTCCAAAACTAATTTTTTTATCAGGTGCTAGCACGAGAAGGGAATCGAGGGGTTGAGCAAAGAGTTGTACAAGGATCATAGCTTTTGGAAGATGTAATGGAGATAATAGTTAAATTGAAGAGATTTTAGGAGATCCCATAGACAACCCTTATAATCTGATCTCGTTGGATATGATTAGATTAGTAGGTTGTTTATGATATTTCATTTGTAATTATGAACCTTCACTACCGATTCTCCATTTATGAATGAAAGTTTTTGGAAGATGTAGTTGTAAACCTTGTGAATTTAAGGTTTAAATTTATTCGCATTTTTAGGGTGTTTCATTTTCTCACATTTGCAACAACCTTTTACACAAGTGCTTCCTAACGTACTTTTTGTCCAAACTACATAGTCACCACCTTGACTAATGATTTGAAAATTAAGTGGTTTCAACTTTGACATAAATAAGCCAATCGGCGATCGTCCCTCTTTAATCCTATCCTTACCCATATTACCAGTGACACTGAAACCTTTTCTCAACCATTCACGCTACCCTTCTATTGACTAAAGAGTCAAAAGGCTCATTTCTATTACTCGATCTTGAGTTGAAGCTCTCAAGATCCCAATGCAGTCTTCTCCTCCCTATCGCAATTGATCGACATAAATAACTCCAAGAATGGAGACTCACTAGAAACTAGGAGTCCACCTTCAACCAGTTATTCTTCCCTTTCCACCTCAAAAGGTTCTACCTCAAGTCGGATCACCAACATCCCCAACAATACTCTTTCTAGAAGGTAATAACATTTACACTAAGAATGATCTCACCCAACACACCAAAACCATTGTTATCATTGCAAGGTTTGAACTCACTACACACTACCACGTCCATCGATCATCTCAACAATAGTAATCGAGCATACGCATGCACCTATAAATTCGTAATGGCATTGGCCAGATTCGATTATTGAATTTACCTTACATGAGATTCCTCACTACTAGTGTCATGATTCTTAATGATCAATGTTTTCTTTAATGGATTCCTACATCTCAGTTGTGTCCCCCCTACTCCACAGTTTAAGTTTAGGCCTAACCGATCACCTAAATCCCTTAAACTATTACTCTGATACCATTTGCAACACCCCAAAATTCCATAAACCATAAATCATAAAATTACATCCAAAGAAAGGTCCCAGTAAACAAAATCCGTAACATAATAGTAATTCTCATTGCCTAGCAGCGGAAACACGACCACATTTGAGATATTCCAAAACTTGAAGCAGACTAAAGAGTTCATTCTAAGTCTGACTCTACTTGCCTTCACAACTTCTCGTTGCCCTTAGAAGAACCTTCCACCAATTTCCTACCTGAAAATGGTTTTAAGTTTTGAAAAGCGAGGGTTAGACCGGATGGTCTAGTGAATTCCCCTCCCGAAAACATAATTCAAATTCTTCACAGATAGAAACATGCATATCGCCATAAAGGCCATTCATAACCAAGTTAACAAAACAATCCCATACTTGGGTATTTGCACAGTGTTCATAGTCACCCATCATCTCACCGTGATATCCACAATCGGGGCCCCCAGTAGATCCCCATGGCCCCCCAGTAGATGTCATCCTCGTGTGCACAAGAAACAGATTCAAGTAAATACTCTCCCCTAGAATATTCTCAATTCCAAGGTACCTTAATCCCACTGTGCAACCTGACTCCAATTCAGTGTACCAATTCGCGAAAATCACATAAACGGTGTACGTGCATTAGTAAACAACTTCAAGTCATGCATAAACAAAACTTTCCAAATTTCAAAACATGCCATCATGCTCAATACCAAATTCAGTGATTAAAACCTTATCAAATCATTTCATATGCAATAGTGTATTCAATCGATTATGAGTGAAAACCAAGTCAAAATGTTATATCGTAATCAATGTTGAAAACACGTATCATTCATATCGCAAGTAAAAAGGGTTTAAAGGAACTCACCTGAGCCTTGACAATTCGTTACAAGTCCTTAAGCTCACTTTTGTCCGAACCGAACACCTAAATCACACAACATACGAGGGTATTAAACCACTCAGTTATCCCTCAAAACCACTCTTTACAATCTCTAAGACAAACCCCTAATCGGTGCCTCGATACTAGCCCTATACGACAAACGAGACAAAAACATAAAATGCCCAAGCAGAGCCTGGAGCGACCTCCTGCGCGACCTAAACCGCGCCAAAACCTGCTCGGGGCTCTGGTCTTGCACTACACGTATTTTTCAGCCAAAACTCACCCTTTCTCAATCCCACCTCTTCCCAAAATCGATTTGAAGCTACAACATCGAAAAGGTTGATATTCTAATCTTTTTAAACAAAAACCACACATCAAAACTCCATTTAATTTCTTGGATTTCATCCAATAAATACCCCCTTTCAACAATCAATCCAAAATGAAGAACAACAAGAAGAAGAACACCATTAATGGTGGTTTTGACCCAAATCCATAATGAAAACCAACAATATACCAATCAAATCCCATAATTCTCATTGAGTTTTGTCCCAATACACTTCAAGAATGAAACCCCAACGATCCACACTATGAATCACTCCAAGAATCAATGTAGACAAAAGATAGGGATTAATACCTTGAAGAAGATGAAGAACAAACCATCTATTTCAGCTTCCATCACCAATCCCTCCAAGATTAGTGCAGAAAACTTCCTTGCCTCTTGCTCTAGCCTCCAACGTGGACAAATGAAGAATGGGGAAGGCTTTTAGGGTTTTTACCCTTTCATTCTATAGTTACACCCAAATCCCTGAAACTTGATGAACTTCCTCTTACCCCCCTACAACTCTTCAAAACTTCACAATTAAAGGAAATAGGTTATTACATTAAGGTTTTCACACTAAGACATGGTAAGGTTATGAGGTATGTAAACCTATGTTCATGTATGTTTAGATTTGTTGTGGTACTTTAATGTTTGTTGAGGTTGAATATTTTCATGGTAACATATGTGTAGATGGTCATTTTACGGTATGTTATGGTCTAGGGGAGGTTAATGTATGGTAACATCTATGTTCCTTTATCACATTGCCATTGAAGTTCCAATTAATTAGGACTATGCCACCACACATTTTTTAGTCATCTAAGTAGGAGGTACGATTTATCGATGGCCAAAGGGGTGGTTGATCCGGTGCATTTCATCATACTGTGCATCCAACGGTTGATAATCACTTCTCATGCTTCTCACGTTAACTCAACCTCTCACCGGAACCCAACCATAATATATATATATATATATGTATATATATGTATATATGTATATATATATGTATATATATGTATATATATATGTATATGTATATATATGTATATATATATATATATGTATATATAGAGGCTTAATCAAATGAGAACTGTTTATTTTATGGTAACCGTAAGAACCAATGTGAGCCACATATTTAAAATAACTAATATAAATTTTAAATAAATACAAAAGGGTGTTTTAGTAAATTTGTTTTCTAAATCTAATTAAATAATTAAATCCTAAAATATCTCCCTATATTCACTATTCAATGTACGTCTCTCTCCTCTCCCTCACTTTTTCTATCTACCAAATAACAAAACCCTAAGAGCCTCCATACCTTCATCACAGTCGTCGCACACCCCCTCCCCACCGGCGATCGTCTCTCTCCTCTCCCTCACTTTTTCTCCCTCACTGTCGTCGTTGGTGGCAGTGGTAGTGGTGTTGTCGTTGGTGTTGCTTTTGATTGGGAGGAGTGTGGGTGGTTGGAGGTGGTGGTAGTGGTGGTGGTTTTGGGTGGTGAAGATATGGCATAACAGTTTGCTTTCTTGAAGGGGATGACCTTGGTGCTTTCATGGTCCTCGTCGGCACTGTTTTGGGTTACAACACCACCACCAATAGTTCTTTTACCACCGGCGGCCATTCCCGTCCCCCTCCCTCGACCACCATCATCAACGGTATGTCAACCTCGTCTCGTCCGATTCTCTATCTCTACCCCAGAAACAGATCTGGGTATCACAACGGGTATCACAACAACGTATAGTGGGTATCACATCTGGTATAACAGTAGAGTATCACAATGTATTTTCTTTTTTTACGAAGTGTATCACAAAATATCATGTGGTATTGCTTTACTAAGTGTATCAAATTATGTTTTTTTTCTTTAGTTTCGTTATGTTGTTAAGGGTATCACAATATATGAGGTTTGTTTGTGTTTGTAGATCTATGTTTTATGGAATTTTTCATGTATTATGCTCAAAGGTAACACATGGTTACAGTGGGTATCACATTGGTATCTCAGATGTTCTTGGAGTATTACCAAAGTAATGAATATGATGCTGAATTGGATGGCAATGGGTATCACAGTGGTATCACAAAAGTTCTTGTATGTATTTTAGGTATCACGACTGGCCGGAGAGAGAGGAGAGAGGATATTTTACAATACCTAAAATGCCCTTTTATTTAAATTCAAACAAAATTACCAAAATTAATAATTTCCTAATTTATAGCTTAATATGTGGCTCACATTGGTTCTCACAGTTACCACAAAGAGAGAGAGAGAGAGAGAGAGAGAGAGAGAGAGAGAGAAAGAGAGAAAGAGAGAGAGGAAAGTTCAAATAAAAACTCATTTTAAATTGTGAACATGAGGACGGATCTTGGCCCTTTCATCTATATTGATCCAATGACTCATATTAAATAGAGTTTTAAATTGAAATTATTAATTAAGGTGATTAGGGGTAAAAAGGGAAGATAGTTAAAACTCACGTTTACCATGTTTGACTTTTTATTTTCTTTTTTAATTAAATTTTTTTACCACCCTTAAAGTTTAAAATAAATTAACTTAAAAATTACTAACATTTTAATCAAACAAATTACATCAAAAAAACGAGAATTTCGTGCTCTTCGATATGACATCCATCTCGATATAGTTTTTTTGTTGTTTTAACCGTTTTTACGTGGAATGTCATATACGTGTTATATTCGGTATGCATATTTATGTATGTTCAAGTGCGTACAACATCTCGACACCATAAGTCCGTAACTCGACATCACCTTCTACAACACTTTCTTCAGCGTCCTAAGGTATCGTGTTCTTCATTACCATAACCCAACACCTATCGAGATGAATCGGGAACCTATCGAGTTTCGATTGTGAACCGATGAACAAAAGAGAGTGCGTCACGTCTCCACACCTTCACGAGTCACTCATGTATTATTCTTCATGAATAATGTATCATTCAGTATGAATAATACATCATTCAGGGTGAATAATACACGATTCATGAATTCATGTATTATTCATCCTGAATATTGTATTATTCATCCTGAATATTGTATTATTCATCCTGAATATTGTATTATTCATCCTGAATATTGTATTATTCATCATGAATAGTGAATGAACGTTCACCTTTGTTATTCATATTGAATGTGGACACCTGAAGATGTGCATACATATTCATAAAGAATAAAACCAAGTTTCGGTTGTGAATCGAAAAACAAAGAGAGTGTGTCATGTGTTCAACCTTTACGGGTCAATCATATATTATTCAACATTAATAATGTATTATTCAGGGTGAATAATGTGTTATTCAGGATGAATAATACACGATTCATGTTTAATAATACATGAATCAGGAATTCGTGTATTATTCATCCTGAATATTGTATTATTCATTTTGAATACTGTGTTGTTCGTCATGAATAGTGAATGAACGTTCCTCTTTGTTATTCATACTGAATATGCACACCAGGAAACGTGCATACATATTCATACCGAATATAACACATACATAGCATTTCACGTAAAAACGGTTAAAATGAAGAAAAACTATATCGAGATGGATGTCATATCGAAGAGCACGAAATTCTCGTTTTTTGATGTAATTTGTTTGATTAAAATATTAGTAATTTTAAGATAAATTATTTTAAACTTTAAGGGGGTAAAAGTTTTTTAATTAAAAAAGAAACTAAAAAGTCAACCATGGTAGGCGTTGTTTCGAATTTCCAAATTTGCCCCTAGTCACTTCTCAATTGGTTTAATTAAGTTTTAACCGTTGATTAGTTTTCCAAATCTTGATCAATGATTGTGACTTATCCTAATGTTCACAATTGAAAATGAGTTTTCATTTGAACTCACCCCTATATATATATATATATATATATATATTTGAGGCAAATCGTTCAAGAACCACAAAAATGTTACAAACCTGTGAGAACCACCAAACGTTTATAAACATGTGAGAACTAATCTTTAAGTATTGTTTCGCATGATTCTTTTTGGACCAAGTCTAGGATTGAATGTATTTTTTCACATATATTCGTTTCACGTGATTTTTTTCATCTAATTTAAGGTAATTTCTCACAAAATTTTTTGTTTCACATGTTTCAATGTGAACTTTTACAAATATTTTTTGTTTTATAATGTGAAAAAACACATAATTCACTAGTTCTCAACCTTTTTTAGAGTTGGATTTCGGTGAGACCACCATAAAGTTATGTTCCATGTGAAGGTTTGGTGTGTTTTTCCCAAAAGGTATGATGTATTTTCAGTGTGAAAGTTCGATTTGCTATCAAGATTCAATAGAATGAAAGAAAACATCTCCAATAGTTCCAAGATAGTCTTACATACCTCACAAGGACCGGACGGTCTCACATGACCCAAGTCTATCTTTACTATATTATAAAGCATTTGAGAAAACCTCTTAAAACAAATTTTATGCATCAAGTACTGTTTATTAATGCATATTACCTAAAATTCAAGATTACAAGTAATGATGCATGGGTACAACTGTTTAAAGTTGCATGTTTGAGTTCATAACTGATTGATAAACATAATCAATTACAGGATAAACATCTCATTTTAAATATAAAAAATTTAAAATATAAGCCGGATAAGTATTGAATTCTAATAGAATACTTAATTATCTTTTATAAAAAAAAGTTATTAATAAATTTAATTTAATTCACATCATTATTAAAACTAAATTACATTAAAGTAAAAAATAATTAAACTAAACAAATTTAAGAAAAAAACATTATTTTTTTCTCAAAACTACATAAAATCTTATTATAAAATCGACAAAGACAACAAATAAAAATAAACATTAAAATTATGATATACCGCTTAAGTAGACTTCATTTAAAAATCTTAAATATTTTAAAACTCAATAACCATGTTTAATATTAAGATGGGTTATTCGTCTTCTTTGATTTCTTTTAATATGAGTTCAAGATAAATACATGACCTATTCTTTTAATCTTATTTACTTTTTTATTTGTCTTAGACTTTTGGGTGATTGAGAAGGTTATCCAAACCATTTCATAATTAGATATTTAAAAATTATTTTGTTGACTTTTGTTTCAAAGTTATCGGTTGAAGAATGCACAAGCTTAAGTATTTAATTAAAGAGTAAATTACACCACAGGTTATGTGGATTGGTCAAAATCTGGATTCGATCCCTCTTTTGAAAAACTTGCTTCCGTCTTTCCTATGGTTGTCATTTTGTTTCACGTCGGGTCCCTGGCGCTACTCAGGGGTAAAATCCATCCGTTAACGTCGGGTCCCTCCGTTAAAATCCATCCGTTAACTCAGGGGTAAAATGGTCAATTTAGATGAGTCTTCACCGGTCACCTTCTCCGGCCTCCTTCTCCGACCACCCCTCCCCCTCTTCACTACTAGATCTCTCAACCACCTCCATTTCTGTGACCTCTTTCTCTCTTTAACACACCTATATATATATATATATATATACATACATACAAGCTGTTTCTTCTTCCCCAAACCCACCAAGTTCATCTCTCCCACAACTCCGATCACCGGGAAAAAAACGTCCGACTAGTAACTCCGATCACCGGGGGAAAAAACGAGCAAAGCACAGGGTATATCTTTCATCTCTCTCTCTCTCTCTCTGTGTATGTATATATATATATATATAGAGAGAGAAAGAGAGAGAGAGAGAGAGACTTGAGATCATGTGAGACCAAACCATTTCTGTGAGACCCGTGAGACCAAAAAAAATAACACTAAACCTTCACAGTAAAAGACTGTTAAGGTATTGTGAAGGTAAACTTTCACTGTGTTTTTGCTGTGAAGGTTCGCTGTTTTGTTTACCTTCACAATGAATCGTTGTGAAGTTTTAGTGTTATTTTGTGGTCTCACAGTCTCACAAAAACAGGTTGGTCTCACGTGAACCCAACCCTATATATATATATATATATATATATATATATATATATATGCAAGTGAGGGAAAGATGGGACCATGGAGTAAAAGCTACAAAGGGGAGGTGGGAAATTGGGGTTTCTATCCCCATGGTGAATGTGTGTATATATAAGAGTGTTGCAGGTGGGTTTTGAATTGAGAAGAAGGGATGTTGGTCAAGAGAGAGAAAATTGGTCAAAATAGTGAAACAAGGAAGAAGGGGAGAAATGGGTGGCGGTGTAGTTCGTCGGAGAAGGTGGATGGCGGCGGTGTGGCAGAAGAAGGTGACCGGTGAAGACTCAACTAAGTTGACCATTTTACCCCCGAGTTAACGGATGGATTTTAACAGAGTTAGCGCCAGGACCCGACGTGAAACAAAATGACAACCGTAGTGACGACGGAAACAAGTTTTTCAAAATAGGGACTAAATCCAGATTTTGACCAAACCACAGGGACCTATGGTGTAATTTACTCTTAATTAAAATAAAATTTTAATCAAATTAGTCCCTTTAGAATTAGGACGATGAGATATATTAAAACATGAAAATAAAATTCGTTATTTAATTGACGGCGTTAGAGGAATGAACCATATCCGTTATAAAACATAAAACTATAGGGATGTCCTTCGTTAAAAGAGAAGTTCAGGGACCTTACTCGTTAATTTATGTAAACCACAAGAACCAAATTGAATTTAACTCTTAAAATATTTTATCCTTTCATAACTTTTTTTTTATTTTTTTAGCTCAAATAAAATATAATTTTTAATAAAATTTATATTTTAATTAGTCAAAACATTAAAAAGATCTAATCGGTTAATGCTAAATTATAACATTTTATATATTTAATATATAATTAATATTTCTTTAATATATATTTATTAATTATCATTTACCAGACTCATTTTTAGTATATATTAAATAGTTCAAAAAGATTAGTTCAATTTATATTTTTATAACATATTTAACAATCATAATTTTTTATATATTAATTAGTTCTAGTAAATTACTTAATTTGACATCTAGGTTTATATCTTAGTATCTAACATATTGTCAGATATTTAATCTTAGCGTTTTTTTTCAAGTAATCAAAACAAAATATTTATTAAGATTATATTTTATTTGAGCATAAAAATAAAATTCTAGAAAAGATAAAATACTTTAATAGTAAAATTTAAGATTCATGTTTTATTTAATTAATTTTCTCATTATATTAAGAAGATATATGCTGGTGTCAAAAAACTTATTGAAAAAATTGAGAGATCATATCCTAAAAGTACCAAATTTGTTATAAAAATGAAAAGTACTATGATGGACCAAATCTGTTAAAGTAGTTGGAGAGACTAAACTTGTTAATAAAAATGAAAGTTGAGGGAGGTGAGGGTCACTAACGGAAATTAATTGACGGCGTTAGAGGGAGGGACCTTATCCGTTATAAATAAAGAAACTTTAGAGACGTTCTTCGTTAAAAGAAAAGTTCAAGGACCTTACTCGTTAACTTATGTAAACTACAAGGGCCAAATTTGAATTTAACTCTTAAGTTTGTAGAATCTAAAACTATAGAGACTTGTTTTGCCAACATTCCATAATAACCATAAAACAAACACCTAATAATCGAGAAACTACGACATTTTTATGTTAGCCAAGCTGACTTTTTTCTATTAAAGTCGGTTAGGTTAACATCATGATTTTAAAGCTGAATAGTTAATAGAGAACTTAGAAGTGGTATGAATAGAAGGTCGTCATAATTCATTATTTTAAATTTCCTTAACTCAAAATTTTAAAGTAAAGTCGTCACAATTCATCTTCTATCGATGAAATGTGAGATTTGTAAACTTGTCAGTCGGCTCAACTTTGTCATGGGATTATGATAACTTATCCCATATGAATAAAAAATAAGATTTGTCAGTTTCTTTTAAACTATAAGTCATTGTTTGCCAATAATATTAATTTATCATAATTTTAAGTTGATTAAAGTTATTTGTTCAGTTTGATGCTTTAAGCCTAAGACGTTAGACGTTACAATTGGTATTAAAGTAAATCCTTATACCATCAGGATTGTAAAACATTCATCAAGATTTAGATGAGTCCTTAAGGGTGTGTTTGTAACATCTTAGATGAATATCACATTGTCGATAAACAAAGGCAATGATGAGTAAGCTCGACGAAGAGACAGATACGTAAAGTCAATTTATTAGCTTCTTATAAGCCCCAAGTTATGTGTTACCAATACTTATATCAAGGTTTTAAGTTGATATTAAATTATTAGACTAGCCCATCGCTTTTAAGTTTTGGAAGTTACAAAAGTAATAATCCATATAGGGGCAGATGCAACACATGAAAGGTGGAGGATGGCCCCCCACTAAAAAGAAAAGAGAACATTTTTTCCCTACCTTAAAAACAAAAACTAAAAATTAACCTTCTATTTTAATCTCCCCACAATATTCTTTCGCCACCAATCAAAAAATTAAATAAAATATCTCAAAATCAATCAAATAACTTGTCTCTCGAAATCAACAAAAAAAAAAAAAAAAACTTTAAAAATCTCTCGAATTTGTGGATTTAGACTAAAAACACATCAAACGACTTTATGGACCTTTAATCTATCTTAAAGGTGTCACCACTAGACAAAAACTTTGGATCGACCACCATCTATGTAAGTTGATTGAACAAATCGTTGGAATCCAGCTTGATTTAGGTTAAATACCAGGGTTTCTTTATGGGTTTGTTTAGATGGCCAACTAAGTTTGGAAGATAAAGTTTTTATTAAAAAAAATTAAACTTAAATAGTTTTCAATATGATGTCATTATAACCAATTACATGCATTATTAGTCTAGTCAATTTAGAACTTTTTGACATGATGATATCACTTCACCATGTAATTAATTATTCATAAGCATATTCATTTGTCGTTCACAAAATGAATGGTCCAAACAAATAGTGCATGATATAGTGTTATTTGTTATATGTACTAGTACTATACAAGAACAAAATATTCCTTTAATGAGAATGTGAATATAGGACGGTATTTGCATGCCATGTTCCGTAAGATGCTTGATTTAATGGTTGAACATTATATGAATTTAGCAATACACTTATCTTTCTCAAGATTAATGTTTTTTTTACGTATATGGATATCTTTTTTAACAATGTTTTCTATCGAAACACCACGTAAAACCAAAGTAATAAAGTAGACAACAATTTCATATACGGAATTACCGTAACGTTACTCTTTTGTGCCATAATAACAAATACAACAAAGAAGTTTTAATTAAGATTCTGTCAACTAATTTATTTATTTTGAGTTCTCATTTCATTTATTTGAGAACACATTCATAGTCATCGATCGTTTTTTATCAAACCACGATGATCACGTGTATTTATAGGCATTTAATTTGGTTTTTCTGTTTTCTGCATCTGGGCACCTTAATTAGGATGCTTAGGGTTAAGTTTTGTGTGGAATATTAAAGTACGTTAATGCTTGTTAAGGCTAGACTGCTAGTTAAAGATATTTTAAAGCACGCTAGATTATATAGGCGTGTTAAGATTTGTTAACATTAATTAACATATGTTACGGATTGATATTTTTCATGTTTAGGTATGTGAGGAATGTTAAGACCATGTCCCCTACATATATACCATGGAAGTTCCACTTAATTACATTTGTGTGACTGTGTTTATGAGCCTTCTGATCAAACTAAAAAAAATATATCCTACGACTTCTAAAGAGTTCTCACAAAATATAAAAATTATGCAATCCCAAGACTATATGTATATGTATGTATACACTTTTGTGTCACTAAGATATATAAAAAATAATAACAATAACAATAATAAAATTAAGGGAAATTAATTAAAATACACTAAGTTTGACCATCACTTACCAAAATGCCACAAATCTCTCTCATCTTACAAAAATGTCCCAAAAATCCGCGATGGAGCCCGCGATCGCGGGCCCCAGGCCACGTGTCACCAAACTTTGCCCACTTTACCCTTGTTGGTCCCTCAAGAATGCCCGCGGTCCAGATTTCCCCCCTCAAGAATGCCCGTGTTGGCAGTTTTGGTCCCTGCCCGCGTTTGACTTCCTTTGACCCCCGCGATCGCGGGCTGACGTGGCACGAACTTTAGCCAAAAGTGCCCCGCGGAGCCCCTCAACTTTGGCCGCGGTGCACATTTGGCCCCTGCCCGCGATAGCCCGTGATGGACCAAATTTTACAGTTTTGGTCCCTGGAAATTTACACTTTTGGTCCCTGAAAATTTACACTTTCAGCCCCTGTACTTAAACGAATTTTGCATGCTTTTACTGTTTTTTTCCATAATTATTGTACTTTGAAGACCGATTTGTGGTTGAAATTCATTTGCATGTTTGAATCAATGTTAAATCAGTGTTTTTGGAATACCAGTTTGTGGATGAAATGAGAGATTGGTTGTCATCAATGTTGGTTGTTTCATTGATAAATAGATGTAAAATGCAAGCCATAATCCACACACCGATTTCATACTTCTTTCTTGATTTCTTTCTGCAATATTTTGTGTTTGAGATACTACTGAAAAAATGAGTTCTTCTGTTGCAAAAGCTAAGCTATATTTCTGTTTTGATGGTGAATGGGAGCAAGATAACAATGAGTGGAATTTTGCTTATAAATCTAAGCATGGTGTAAAATTGCCAGTAAACTATACTTATCAGAAATTTCTTGCATACGCCATGCAAAAATGTGGAATCAACTCTTCTGCTGTTTGCAAGTTAGTGTTTAAAAATGGCGATGGGTCATTTGTGGATTTATCCAACGATGGGGATATCTCTACTTTTCTGCACTTTGCAGTCGATTCAGAAAGGCCCCCATTACTTTTTGTGTATCCCGGCGTATCCGACGGTGACGACGACGAAGACCTCCAAATAGAGCAGCCTGATTCTCAACAACAACAACCACCACAACCACACGAAGGGCGTACTGCTGGAGTTGCTGTTGACGAAACCCACGTTTTCAGAACGGGTAATTCTGATATAGACAGATCAGACACCGATAATGATGATCACGAAGAATATACCCCTAGTAGAAAATCATGTAGTCAGATAAATGACTTTTTTGATATGCCCCCTATTCTTCCAGACTCCCATACACAGACACAAAGCTACGAACCTACACCTTATATTCGCAGTGAAAGGTTAAAAGCAGGTCAGATATTCGATTCGAAGGATCTCTTGGCAAGTCAGATCGGACTCAAGTTCTTGGAAGAGGGTTTCCAAAGTCACGCGCGGAAATCTGACAAAAGCAGATACGTAGTTGAATGTGCCAGAGAAAAGTGTGAGTGGAGGTTGTACGCGATTCACACGGGTCCCAAAGGAGGGGCGATAATGATTAAAAAGTTGCACGACGTACACACTTGTACGAGGACGCAACTTAATCCCCACCACAAACAAGCCGGCAAAAAGAATTTGGGTGCGATACTGAAAAACAAATTTCTTGATGTTAGCAGGTCATTGCGTCCAAAGGACATCGTCCACGATGTTCACCGACAGTTCGGCGTCACGATTGATTACCACCAAGCTTGGCGTGCGCGATGCCATGCACTGTTTATGGTGAGAGGCACGTTCGAGGAGTCGTATGAACGACTCCCGACATATTTATATAATTTGCAGCTGTAGAACCCTGGTACTGTCACGCAGCTACGAACCGATTCACGTCGACGGTTTGAGATGTGCTTCGTGGCCCTTGGACCCGCGGTACGTATTTTAACACGTCATATGTTTACACATTATAAACTATAACATTTACAAATGAAAACCACCTATGTTTTTGCAGATCCGCACATTTCTGGCAAATCTACGTCGTGTCCTGATAATAGACGCAGCCCATTTAAAGGGTCGTTACTTGGGTATGATGTTCCTGGCGGTTGCCATGGACGGGGATAACTCCATCGTTCCAGTAGCTTTCGGCGTAGGCAAGTCTGAAACCGGGGACGAGTGGACTTGGTTTATGTCCATGTTGAGACAAGCTATCAGAGACCCGCAAGGGTTGGTGTTTATGTCTGACAGGGCTCCTTCCATAAGCGCCACAATCTCTGCCATGTACCCAAACGCCCCTCACGCCATATGCTGTCGACATTTGGAGATGAACGCCAAATCCAAGGACAAACGTATTACCACCTACAAGGATGTCTATTGTGCGGCATGCAGAGCATATACAGATCGGGAGTTTAACAAGTACATGAATATGCTACGATATAGTGCCAACGAAGCAGCCAAAGTCTTTGACGAAGCTGGACCAGAGAGGTGGTCCGCGGCCCATTTTCCTGGACAACGGTATGACATTCTGACCTCGAATAGTGCAGTCTGTGAATGCACTCTCCCGTTTTGCGCGTAGATGTCCGATTGTTAATCTTATGGACTACTTTCGGGCCTTTCAACAAGAGTGGTACCAAATTCGACGCCTAAAAGGAGCTGAGATACAAAATGCACTCACACCAACGACGGAGAATATCGTTCAGTACAGGGCGCGTCGTGCGGCGACATGGCCGGTAAGAGCAACCGGGTATGGGAAGTACGAGGTGCATGATGACTATATTCACGCGATTGTGAATATGGAAGACCACCTTTGTTCGTGTCGCGAATGGGATAAATCTGGGTTATCGTGCGGCCATGCCCTCGCTGCAGCAACATATATGGGTCGTACAGATTGCAGCGACTTGGCTGTACCTTTCTTCACGTCCGAATATTACCGGAAAACATACGTGGAGGTAATAAACCCAGCTGGACCCCCTGCAGCATGGGTGTATCCACCCGACCCGCTTCCACCATGCTATCCACCTTTAATGGATAAGAACAGGGCCGGGAGACCGAGAAAGAACGACCGACGTCCATCACGTGGTGAAAGTTCGATACAACGAAGATGTACTCGGTGCCAATGCGTAGGACACACTCGTGGAGAGTGTCCAAATCCCGCCCCTTCAACCGTGCCAAGGAGACATTCAGTCAGTCACACCCCGGGCCCGTCACAGCTTGAACCATATGGAACAAACACATATGATACTGTTGATCTAAACGCTGATTTGTAAAATATATATATATATATATATATATATATATATATATATATATATATATATATATATATATATTCATATTATATATACACACACATACATATGCTTCTAAATGAACATTGATAACACAGCTAGTTTGTAAATGATAAATATATTCATAATCCTATATGAGAGCTTCGAAACGATATATAATGCGTCCAAAATGGAGTATGTGTGAAAGAGATATCGATACTCAAAGTTGAGTAATTGGATGAAATTAACAAAAACCAAATGAAGTAAACACTAAGTCAACCACAATACTTTAACAAAATAAGTTAATACTAAAAATAACAGTTATTTAATGTTAAATAAACAACCTAACTTTGATTTATTTGACAATGCGCATAAATGGACTCCGCCATATGTATGCGAAATGCCTTGGCCTCGGCCTCGGTCTGGTCAGGGTGTACAAATACCACATCTTTATTTATCAAGATGCTGGCATTACGACATACCCAGACACCGCAATCCGCATTCATCCCGGCCTGTTGGGGTGTATTCTTGGCGAACTTATAGCGAAAGAGCTCTGACCTATCGCGACGCCTCGTGTCCTTGACCCGACAAAAGAAGTCAAATAGCACATCTTTAAACCTTCTCATCTGGTCTTCCAATTGGTCTCTGAAGAGTCTGGCACTATCGCTGTCATATATGGTCATGGTCATAGCGTCAAGCTCAAACACTCCGAGCAGCCAATGTTTGGGATGAATGCATATAGGGATGTACACCTGAAATATTACAATATTAGACAACTTAGTTAGCAACAAAACAACTTAAATAAAATAAGAGTAAAACGATTTACATACCACATCGAGGAGAGCCCAAGAAACCCCTTCCACGCCGTTGCATGAGTTGGCCACGGAGGCGGGACCTTGATGGGGGAGCACCAGGTAGGCAAAGAAAATACTATACATTATGGTCCACCTGGTGTCTGTTCCACGATGTCTTTGCAACAGCAAGACCCAACAATCGATGTGCTATACATAAAAAATAGATGGTTAAACATGTAATATAAATATATTTGATTATATGACTATAGTTAAACTTCATACTAACCACATCCTGTAACTCAGACTCCAAAGGGTCATCCGCCAGCAATACTTGGAAAAAGCGGGGGGTGATTTCCAGGCTCAAGTAAGGGATGAATATCATGGGGGAGAGGTGACCAGTCCGACACATCCTCAATATTTCCGATGCCGGTTGAGGATCCGGTGAAGGGACCTTTCCCTTTTTCTTTCCTCCCTTCTTTCCCCCCGCTTTCTTTGCTTGTTTTTTAGCGGCCGGTGGTGTCGTAGATCCTTGTTGGCCAAACGGGTGACGAAACCATTGTGAAATTTTATGCGACCGCTTTTGAGGGAGCGGGGTCACCTATGGTGGTGGATCTACAACCTCCATCGGGTCATCTTCCGGCTCCGAGAAGTGCTCCGAGAAGTGATCCTGGATAATAGGAGACCCCGTCTGAAAATTAAGTTATTAGATGTTTTAAGTACAATTTAGGAAATGTTCACAATTAAACCATAACTACCAAAATAACTTACAGTATGCATTTCCGGCATGTAATAGTCTCCGACCGAACCGCCAAAGATGTTCGTGATTGCTGTGGTGGCGAACGTCGTTTGGGACATCCCGGCCCCCGACATCCCGGCCTGCGTGACATTGATCATTAAAATAGTTACAAAATTAGGAACAAACATATAACTATAATGGTTTCTCAGTGTCACTTACACTATCCGGGATAGTAGAATAGGATGTGGTGGCGAACGTCGTTTGGGACATCCCGGCCCCCGACATCCCGGCCTGCGTGACATTGATCATTAAAATAGTTACAAAATTAGGAACAAACATATAACTATAATGGTTTCTCAGTGTCACTTACACTCTCCGGGATAGTAGAATAGGATGTGGTGGCGAACGTCGTTTGGGACATCCCGGCCCCCGACATCCCGACCTGCGTGACATTGATCATTATAAGAGTTACAAACTTAGGAACAAGCATATAACTATAATGGTTACTCAGTGTCACTTACATTTTCAGGGAATGACGGATAGGATGTGGTGGCAAACGTCGCATGTGCCCCCTGTCCGAACGGAGCGGGGATCGATGTCGTACTCGACATCTAAAACAAATTTAGAACGTAATATTAATATACAAACTAAATAAACGTGGCCAACAAATTAAGTTAAACACTAACATGGACAACGCTAAACTGTCTGTAGACTCCCTCCAGAAACTGTACACGTGACTCTAGCGGCCCGTGGACGTAGTCCCACAGGTACTCATGACAGCCACGTTCTGGCTCGTAGGAAGGGGCCGCCTGATATGGATCGTAAGGGGGCGGATGGTAGGAGGAGGAAGGGGGCCACGAATAGGGAGGGGGCGGCGGATAGGAGGAGGTAGGGGGCGGCGGATAGGAGGAGGAAGGGGGCTGCTGATATCCACCGGAAGGGGGCCTGTCGTCGCCTTCCTCATCTTCGTCAGATGTGGAAGGAGAGGGACGACGAGCCCTTGCCGCCTCTGCATCAATAAAGGCCACGCTGTCTCTGTACCAATCCGTGTCCATCTCGTCGGCAGTAGGCTCACGGCGAGCGAAAGGCGAGAGTGGCAGCTAAATATATGATAAAACATAAAAAAATAATAATAAGCGGGACTAACGTATGCAAATTGTAAACATAGTAAAAGAACATACATGTCTAGATTCATTGAAGAACTGAACCCAAAGCGACCTACTTAGGGTAACACGCTTGTCCCAACGGGTTCCCCTAAGTACTCGGTCGTCGCGCTTGACGAAATATCGGATTGATGCGGGAAACATCTCCAAGATCCATATCTGGAATTAGACAAGAAGAGCAAGTACGTAAAAAGAAAAGCCAAACAGTTTGTATGTATTATTAACAATTGTTATACTACGTATCTAACCTTGAAGGCGTATGTAAAACCACAAAGGTTCATCTTTCCATGTCGATCGGAGTCGCGTCTGGTTATGGCTCGGTGCAAGATTGAGTAGCAATGTGTCCAGATATGGCTACCCCACGGGTAGCTGTTAAACAGCTCAAGGTCCTCGACGGCCCTAAGGACCGCCGAGGAAGCATACTGGCTATACTCACGGCCCATGAAGCCTATATCCACGATCACCACCAAGCATACACGGACAGCATCGGCGTCGCTTAGGGCACTAAGGCCCTCTTTCATCATGTCCCGGGCTGCCTTCAGCTTCAAACGAGATGCTGAAATGCCCCAAACCCTAGGGACGAAGGAGCAGTCTGCTAAGGGAGGAAGGGGGGAGCCTCTCCAAAACGTAGTCCTGTAATTAGCCAGAACTCACGACGCCCAAAATGCAATCGATCGCCGAAGAAATCAAAATGCATTTCCTCCGGCTCAGCGTTGGTGTCCTCGACCTCCAACTGTAGAAACATGTGTACTAGCGTAGGGTCGCCAGCAGAGTAAGACACATCCATCCATGGCCCGAACGGTGTCCCTCTAAAGATAACCTCAAGGGTATCCGCGCGATCACCTAATCCCCTAAAGCGGTTTCTTAAGTCCTCGATGTAGGCAACTTTGCACTTTAGCGTCAAGTCGATGTTAAAGAAACCCCTCTACATAGTCATTCACAGATGTTATAGTTAGTGTTATATATAGATGTTGCGGTTTATTTTATTTCAACGTATAATAGTGTTATAAATAGATAAAGTGCGGTTTATTTTATTTCAACGTATAATAGTGTTATATATAGATGTTGCGGTTTATTTTATTTCAACGTATAATAGTGTTATAAATAGATAAAGTGCGGTTTATTTTATTTCAACGTATAATAGTGTTATATATAGAGGTTGCGGTTTATTTTATTTCAACGTATAATAGTGTTATATATACATGTTGCGGATTATTTTATTTCAACGTATCATATTGTTATATATACATGTTGCGGTTTATTTTATTTCAACGTATCATATTGTTATATATACATGTTGCGGTTTATTTTATTTCAACGTATCATATGGTTATATATACACACTTTTAAGAATTATTTTTTATAAAAACACACTCTTAACAAATATTTTTATAAAAAAACACATTCTTAACATTTTTTTATAAAAACACACTCTTTAGAATTATTTTTATAAAAACAATCTCTTAACAATTTTTTTATAAAAAACATTCTTAACAATGTTTTTTTATAAAAATACAACGTATCAATTTTTTTTTATAAAAACACACTTTTAAGAATTATTTTTATAAAAACACACTCTTAACAATTTTTTTTAAAAACACATTTTTAACAGTTTTTTATAAAAACACATTCTTAACAATTTTTTTTATAAAAACACATCCTTAACAATTTTTTTATAAAAAAACACATTTTTATAAAAACACACCCTTAACAATTTTATTATAAAAACACGTTTTTAATTTTTTTTTATAAAAACACATTGTTAACATTTTTTTTATAAAAACACACTCTTAACAAATTTTTTATAAAAGAACACTCTTAACAATTTTTTTATGAAAAAACACACTATAACAACATACACATTATCACATACAAATATCAAATTCAAACATAAAACCATAAAACTATAACAATTTTTTATAAAAACACACTCTTAACAATTTTTTATAAAAAAACACATTTTTAACAATTTTTTTATAAAAACTGTTTTTATAAAAAAAAATTAACAGTTTTTTATAAAAAACACATTATAAAAACCATAAAACTATAACAATTTTTTATAAAAACACACTCTTAACAATTTTTTATAAAAAAACTGTTTTTATAAAAAATTGTTAAGGGTGTGTTTTTATAAAAAATTGTTAAGAGTGTGTTTTTATAAAAAAACACATTTTTAACAATTTTTTTATAAACCACACTCTTAACAATTTTTTTATAAAAAACACGTTTTTAATTTTTTTTTATAAAAACACATTGTTGTTAACAATTTTTTTTTATAAAAACACACTCTTAACAATTTTTTTATAAAAAACACTCTTAACAATTTTTTTATGAAAAAACACACTATAACAACATACACATTATAACATACAAATATCACATTCAAACATAAAACCATACATATCATGTTAAACATACAACATATTCAAACATAAGTTATAAACACTCTAACAACCTACAAATCATATATCTTAACTTAAAACAACATACAAAAAATAACAAAAAACATAAAAGAAACATACCATAGAGGTAATACGAGACATCTTCACAAAACGCGAACGTGTTCCACACGACACAATTGAGAGAGTGGGAGAAAATTGAGAGAGAGTGGGAGTAAAAAATTGAGAGTGTTATAAAAAAATGAGATGGAGCCGAATTGGTCCCCCCCTCCCCATTTATAGTGCGTCCGAAGAAAAGAATTAGGGTTTTGGTCCTCAAAGTCATTTTAGGGTTAACCCTGTGCCGACACGTGGCACTTTAGCCCGCGATCGCGGGGGTCAAAAGAAGTCAAACGCGGGCAGGGACCAAAACTGCCAACACGGGCATTCTTGAGGGGGGACACGTGGCACTTTATCCCGCGATCGCGGGGGTCAAAGGAAGTCAAACGCGGGCAGGGACCAAAACTGCCAACACGGGCATTCTTGAGGGGGGAAAGCTGGACCGCGGGCATTCTTGAGGGACCAACGCGGGCAAAGTGGGCAAAGTTTGGTGACACGTGGCCTGGGGCCCGCGATCGCGGGCTCCATCGCGGATTTTTGGGGCATTTTTGTAAGATGGGAGAGATTTGTGGCATTTTGGTAACTCGAAGTTGGACTTTTGGCATTTTAATTAATTTCCCTAAAATTAAAGCTAGTTTGTGTTTTCATGTGTTATAGGTAAAACTTTTTATACCTATTAACTAGTAGCATACCCATGCAATGTAACGTAATGCATTATGCTGGTCTCGTAGAAGAATGGCAAACCCAACAAGTAATTCTAGAGGGAGGAGGGGTGAATACAATTAATCAAAATTTTCATTTAATTTAATTCCAACTGATTTAAAGTCAAGAATAACAAGAAAAAAATGATTAATGCGGAATAAGAAAGATTTGAAGATATATTTTAACAATCTTTTTCACTTAGAAAACAATAACACAACTAGCACTAGAAAAGTTATGCATGTGAGGGATATTCCGATTTTGTTTTTCCACATAGAAATTTTTTCTTAAAGCTTAACCTTACATGGGAAAATGGTTATGCCTTAAATACCACCATGTGCAATAAATGCATGAGGACACTTGTCAAAGTAATATAAAGCATGTTTATTAATATAAATTATTAGAAGGGGAAGGAGGAGATCTCTAGATGTTTATCGAGGACATTTCCTTCCTTAGCGAACTCTTGATAAAAACCTAAAGCAAGAATATACAACTATAAAAGAGTTACACATTTACAAATAAAAGATCTGAAATCTAGACTTCGGGGACTTGGAAGGCGAAGGAGGGGATCTCAGCATTCTTGCTCTTTAGCTCGTTTACCACCATGGTGTAGAAGGTGCTGCCATCTTCGTATAACAGAATGACTTTCCAAATGGCATGGAGGAAGAAACTATCCGCTACGGATATCTCGGGGGCTTTGAAGAATTAGCTATTTAGGGTGTCTTTGAATAAGATTCCATAGATAGAATCATGGATTATGATTCTTGTTAGATGAGTTGCTAAAGTTGTAATCGAAAGATTAAGAGAGGAAACATCGAGTACCTTTCCTTCCTTAGCCAACTCTTGAAATACCAATCCGTGTTTTGCCGATTTGGTTTTGGGTTTGGTAGGGGTAAGAGAAAAGTTATGACGTTCCTGGATTTGTTCACTTTCAAAGGATGAAGGCTCCAGGTTGTAATATTT
Organism: Saussurea involucrata; assembly: GCA_033807775.1. Classification (NCBI taxonomy): domain Eukaryota; kingdom Viridiplantae; phylum Streptophyta; class Magnoliopsida; order Asterales; family Asteraceae; genus Saussurea; species Saussurea involucrata. The sequence continues at coordinate 78,615,527 of CM066327.1, read as the reverse complement.
CCGAATATTCGCCAGCATATTGATCAGAGAGTTGATATGATTGATGATCGTATATCGTTGTTTTCTTTACTCTTTCGCACAAATTGACTTAATTTGGCCCATTAGGTTAGTCCATAGAAGTGTAGCTAACTCAGTTTTTCCACACGGACTACTTCATTGGCCATGTCGACTTCTAGAAGTATGGATCCTAGATCAGTTGTGATGGTTTTCGGACCAGATATTCGGGCGTTGGTAATGGGAGATGGAAAGAAATGGCCGATAATAGACTTATTATACCACTTTATCCGTGCCTTGTTTATTTCCTCCTCTTCTTTGGTCTTCTCTACCATTCTCATATCATATTTTTGAGTAACCATAGGCTCACTCAGTCTGCTTCCTCTTTAGCTACCCGTTCAACAAGGCACTAGTTTTCTTCAAATTTCTCTTGAGAGAGAAGAGCTAGTTCGACTTATTCTTTCTAAATGTCGAGTTCATGAATGATGGAGAGAGGAGGTTGAATTTTCAAGACATCGGTTTTTGAAGCCTATGTCTGCTTTCTTTCGACATTCTTTCTTTTTCCATAGACGGATTCTTCTTTGGCAGACGTCACTTTCTTGTCTTTCTTATCCTTGATGCTCTCCCCTTAGTAATAACATTAGCTGAACCAAATTGCTCCCCCTGAATATGTTCGTCGGCTCCCTCCTCTTTGTCATTCTTCTGACTCCATCCGTCCGTTAGATGACGGTCCCGAAGGTTCAATTTTCTCCCCCTCAACGGCAGAGGGGATGAGAACCATAATCTTCCAAACATCAGACTTATCCCCCAACACATCCTGAATGATCTTCTTCACAATTCTACTTAACTTGTGCAGGCAGTCCCGATCCCGACCAGCAAAAAGTGCGTCAACAAAGTCTTCTTCAAACTCTCTAGGCACAGAAGAGGTGGGGTTTGTTGCAAGGAGTCCACTTTCTGGTCAAGAGAGGTAAAGGGGTCAAGAAAGACCTTGTTGATTTCGGCCTGAGATTTGGCCTAGGTCATGAGTTTGGCAAGCTCGATGTCCCTAGCATAAGAGGCTGCCTTTATAGAAAATAAGAAAGCCAGAAAATCAAAGTAGGAGGACCACAAAAGATAAAGAAGCAGAGATAGGACTTGTAACATTTGACCTTATATCAGAAAGCACGTCCAGATCCTTAAGGATGACCTTATGGAGGTTGACCTTCTCATCATGTTAGAATTTCTGCAAATCAAAGAGACCACCCATTGAGGTATCAAGAGAGGCCAACCAGTCTACCATCCGCTCAGTCCCCTGCATATTTTTTAGTTAAGTTTACTTGATGACCAACACCAACAGCAAACTAATCTATGAGTTGGTGTAAGGCAGAGTTCTAAACACCCAGAAACCGACATTGCCACTCAATGTTGGCAACACTCTCAACGACATTGAAAAGCATTGAAAAACTACGTTAGGAAGATCATCTGACCTTGAGTTCTTGGAACCACTCTGAGAAGTGGGGAGAGTGTTTTGAACTGTTGGGGAGGTAGGTGGAGTTTTCTGTTTTGAGGTACAAGGAGAGGGGGTCTTTTTGGTGTGTGGATGGGGTTTTTTTGGGAATGGAGAGAATATAGTTTTATTCTTCAGGAGGGTGAATGAGTCGGTGTTTTTTTCAGGGAGGGATTGGGATTTTTCTTTGGTGATGGAGAGAGGATCTTATTTGGGGAGGGAGTGGGGGTATTTTTCTGGGAGGGAGAGGGTGTCTTCTTTGTTGAGGGAGAGAAGGTCTTTTTTTGTGAGGGATACGACGATAACCACATCAGGGGAAGAGATGGTAGTGCTTATCTTTAGAGAAGTCTAGTGACTGGCTTCTTTGCTTTTAACCAGCGAGGGATCCGTTCTTTGACCGTATAATTTCAGGAGGGAAAAGGTCGGATCGATGAGGGAGACTTTCGAGGAAGTGGAGAACTTGTATCTTGAAGTAAAAATTCCAGAATGTCACGAGGACTCTCTAAATCGATCGCTGGACCGACCTACCATTCAGCGAATCGTGCAACATCTTTAGATCCTCGATCTCGGGTGCTAGCGTGCACGGTGGCAATGATGGACCTCAAAAAGGGGTGGTGTTCGAGTCATCTTCATCAACCAATGGAAATGTTGATGAAGGAGTAGGTTGGGTCCCTGATTTTACAATTGTGTCCTGTTGAAGGGGCACAAAGGAGTTGGGGGTATTCACAGATTCCCAAGGCCTAGTAGGCTAAATTATAATTGTTGTAAGTTGTTGAGAACTTAAGGTTGGCTTGGAGTGTTTGGCCCTATGAGGTTTCCTAAGCTTCTTAGAGGAAGACGTGGGATGGGAGGGAGAGTACATCCGCTTCTTTTCCGGAGGGGTGGAGGCAAGGGTATGTTGAAGGTTTTTCCGGCATCATAGCCTCTAAAGCGTGTGTGAATGTGTCGGTGCGAGAAGGGGTAACTATCACTACTTTCCTGCGCTTTTGCACAGTTGACTTCACTCGGGGAAGTTTCGAGGCCACCAAAGCAGGAGGGGCCAAAACAAGAAATGGTCTAATACTATCGAAGCTTCGGCATCTCCTTACCTCATATCAAGAGTGTTAGCAAAAGAAACCATACTTGAGCATAAAGGGTTGTCGGTCGCCGAGGGGGACTTTCTTCAGAGTTAACCTTCCGATTTGTCCATCATTTCGTTGATGATCATTAACAAAAAGCGTTGGTGGGAGACTTGTGTTCGTTGAGTGGGTTGAATGGTCTACAAAATCTTCGTGAAAAAGTAGAAGGGAAAGTCAACTCAGCAACGGAAGATGAGACCGTGGGCAAGGTTTTTGATGTAGGATGGTGATTGATTGTAACACCCTCGAATTGGGAAAGAGCAACTAAATAAAATTTTCAATAATACATCCAAAATTATAGAATATCGTTCTATAATTCAATACGAGAAATGCCTCAACAATTATAATCTAAGTCTTAATACAAATGCTAAGTTCACATCGGGTGTTACTTAACTCAAGTACAAAATGTTATTCCCCCAAAAATCAATGCGGAAGACTTTACTTAATCAATTCACCACTCGAACACACTACTAGCACTCGACCTTTCGCAATGTCGCTAGGACTACTCCCAACCTGAACCTGATGCATATGCCGACAAACAAAAAGGGTTAGGCTAACGCCTAGTGAGTTCAAGAGTTTATAGCATGATTTAAATAATTCTTTAAATGAAAGTTTGCGACATAGATTACGATTTCCAAAAGTGTTTACAAAAAGAATATAAACGACTCATTTTCCAACGCACCCAAAATCTATGAGAAAAGTTCCCAAAAGGTATAAAGCGTTTTCCATAATGAATTCCAATCCAACTCACTCCACACGTGAATAAATCTATATTATGCAAAACCTTCAAATACGGTTGACGACATAATACTCAACCCATAAATCATGGAAGAACAATCCATATAAATATAATATTTCATCGAAAACATGATACGAACCAATACTCACGCGAACGTAAAATGTAATGAAGTCCAAAAGCCATAAATATGGAAATGACCTGCTTCATTTAAACTTTAATATACATGGAGGGAATCCAATATTAAAGTCATCAAATTGCAGTCAATCGTACAAGACCAATGACAATAAAACATGGACATTATAATATCCCAAGTATTATAAACGTGAATATAATTCCAATATTCAAAACATCCAATAAGGATGAGGCATAGAACTCCGCCAATAAACCTTGAAAACATTTTATATAAATAAAATGTGTCACCGAAAATATGGATAAAGGTAAATACCAAAAAACAACACCTTTCGGTGACGGGGGAGACCCGATTCCATCGAAAGTGTCGGGCACACAAAGTTAGGTCACTTATGATGTTACTAGATTACACCTCAAGTCCCGGTCCTAGTTCCCATGCCATAAAGACATCACAACCTCAAACCTTTCCATTTATCATGCCTCTAGTGCCTACTCCATCGAGTTACACCTCAAGGACTTATGGGACCACATTGCCTATCCAGTCTAGACGAGTTACACCTCAAGGACTCCAATGTCCCCCATTGCCTACTCGCTAGTGGCCCCCAACGGCCTACCGCATATAACCATGTGTTCCAATAGTCCACTCCTCGTGCACAAGAAGATAGACCATCCAACCAAGACTGACTTACGTGCCTATGGATCCAATGCAACACAGTTTACAATAACATGCCCATCCTGAAATGACTAAAGCACCCGAGCATGTAAATATCAATAATGTGCAATAATATGCAAACCATAAATAAGACTCCACATTGAGCCATCAAAACCGGACAAAATGTCCCCAAGACTTCCTTAAAGCCAAAACCGAGCAAAATGCTCAAAACTCATTAGACCCATAAATAACCGTCATCATAGCATAAAATGCATTTAAATATTGTTTAGGTAAACATGTGCCACAAAATCATCATTAACCCAAGACTCGACACGGGTTAAAACAAATGGACTCATACCCTTAATAATCCTCAAAATGCTCATGACACTAAAATGTGCCTTTTCCCAAATGGTTTATAAAATCAATTACCCAACATGAAAGAAAACCATTGAATGAACTCTATTTGAGCAATAAATCATTTGAAGAAATATTAATGATTTCTATACATTAAAATATTCAAAAATCCCAAATATGGGTGTTTTACAAACTTTATAAAGTTAAACACTTCCAAAAGGGTCAAACTTACCAAATAACTCAACAATTGATAATTTTAAGTAAAACACACAAATACTTGGAAAAATATATTTTTGGCATGTACAAAGTTTTCACAAATCAACTTGAACTCATCTTGCTAGATTTAGGCTAAATCTAGATTTTTACCCAAACGTAAGCTCCTTGGAGAAACTTGAATCCTCAAGCCAAATCTTCCAAAATCCTAGATTCATAAGTTTCCAACCATAAGTATTCACATCCAACCATAAACAATCATTCCCCATACATTTTACATCAAGATCTCAACTTATACCATAACCCTAACTTCCATAAATGAAGAGAAGAGAAGATTACCTTAACCATAACTTGAATCCACCAACCAAAATGCCTCTAGAATCACCAAGATGAACCAAAAACTCCCAATCTTCAAAGTGGCGTGAAAAGGGTTGGATGAAACCCTAGAAACTTGGTGAAGAAGATGAAGTGAAAGGTTTCTAGAAAGGTTAAGGTTTATAAAATGGTGAGGGGTTTGATTTGGGGAAGAAGGATGAGGAGCACATGAAGGATTTAGGGCTTCCATGGGAGAAATTCGGTTTTAGAGAGAGATATATCTGATTTGGGGTTTTGGGATGAAGTGAGGGGGGAGAGAGAGAAAGGTCTTAAAAGCAACAAAATATCTTACCATACATGTCGCGGACGTCCGGCTAGCCACCATGCGGACGTTCGGGCTTGTTCTGATCCGAACCCAACAAACTCTCTGTTGCTTCCGCGGACGACCCGCGGACTTTCGCATGACGCGGACGTCCGACCTTGATGTAATACCCCGGGTAAATCCGTTAGTTAAAAATCTAATTCCGTTAAGTTTATTTAACTTTAAAGTTTCTATTTAGGGAAAGTTTGGATAAGTTTATAAGTTAAGGGTGTTTGGGTCATTGTTGAATAGTTTAAGGGCTAAAAGGTAAATAGGGTTAGATATTATCTCTTAAGCATATCAGATATTTCACAACTCAGTTATTTTCCAGATTTTAGTTTAGTGTGTGTGTGTGTGTGTTGAGAGAGAGCAAGAAGGAGAAAAGAAGAAAAGCTAGGTTAAGGCTTCAATTGGTATGCTTGGAAGTGAATCTGAGGTATGTCTCTTTGTATTTTATGTTTGTAATTATTTTTAGATAGTTCCTATCGGAGTAGAATAGTCAAAATCACATATGTTTATGATTCAGTCGATTTCTGGGTGAAAATGGGATAAACCGACAGTGGTGTCCGGATAAAGTAGAAGGTGTCCGGGTAGTTTTGTTGATGGTGTCCGGATGACTTTCTGAAGGTGTCCGGACAGAGTGTTGTCCGGGTAAGTTCCTCTTTTCTTATGTTTTCCGGATGATGTCCGGATTACTTTGGTGTCCGGATTCCTTGTGTTGTCCGGAAAAGTCGAGTTGTCCGGATAATTCATGTTATCCGGGTTTGTGATGCTGCCCGGAAAAGTTGGGTTGTCCAGGTGGCTTTGGGTTGTCCGGAAACTATAGCTGTTTGGTTGTTTTGATGGCGAGAGTTAGGTAGATTTATCTAGAGTTCACGTGTTCAAATGGTAAGGGGATATTTGTATTTAATCTGTTTCAGATTCTGTGGATTTGGATTGAAAGACTGAATCTTTTGGAGAAAAGCTTGGAAGTGTTTATGGATAAGCGATCGAGGTGAGTTTTGCTTTAAAACGTTTTTGAACTGGGATACATATATATGTGTATATATAGATATATGAGATGATTATGTGGTAGGAATATGATTATGTGTATATAAATGACGATATGATGTAATGAGATATATATTGTATTTATATTGCATGAAACGAGTATAGGTGAGCCGAATTATTATTTGGTGGGGCTGTATTGAAATACAGCAGGGCTGCATGACATTGCAGTGGAGCTGTAGGTAATTGCAGCGGGGCTGTATGTAATTACAGTGGAGTCGACTGTATTGTACAGTGACGATAATTAGTTGGCTTGCTACCGACTAATGTGGCCAGGGGAAAGAAGAAGAGATGAGGAGAGATACACGGTGTACGAGTCCAAATGTGGTATTTATATATGTGTGGTATATGCGTGTTTATACGAAAGGTTTCCTGTAAATTATCTTGATACAAAGTATTATGTGAAAAGAGTTTTATATTGATTTTGGAAAAGACCAGGATTAACTCACTAGACCCGTTTGGTCTAACCCTCATTTTGTTTTCAAAAATATGTTTTCCAGGTCGAGGATCCGATAGCGGCAAAGGAAAGAATAAGGTGTAGACTGCCTTCGTGGACCAACGATGATTAGGAAGATATTATATATTTTGTAATTTCGAGACTAAAAGAGACCGTACTTGGTTTGTTATGTAACTTTTGTTGTAAATCAATGATATGTATGCATGTAATGTTATTTGTTGTATGTTTGGGAAACCGGGTTGTTACACTTGAGCCCATGCGGACGTCCACAAGCCCAAGTTAAATTTCCAATTTATGGGGTGTTACAATCCTCCCAACTTTAAAGAGATTTCGCCCTCGAAATCTAGTCCTCATACACCCGATGGCTACTACGCCCGACACATTCTATGATCCCTTGTTTTCAACCAGATTCGAATTTTATTCCCCACCGAACTGTACGTAATACGTACACCCAAGTGAAAGCCTAACTTACTAGAGTGGCTTCTGACCACGGGACCTAAGTTGCCTCCCAACCTTAGGTGGTCCATACTTCTCCAATCGGCAAAATCCGACTCCCGGTCAGTTCTGATCTACACGTCTTTAAATCATTTCTCCAACTAACCAAGGTACGATCACCACCAAAATTGATAAATTTCCTAAATTCGACCGTTCTCGATATTGGGTTGTCACTTAGCTTTAACGAGTACCATTAGGCTTCAAAATAGCCGGTCATCCTTGACCCAAAGGTTATACAACTCCAAAGATACATCCCCTTACCAATCGTCAAATTTGTGAATTCTTTTACCATTCGAGTAAAGACATCCTACTAAACCCACTTATCACAATTCGAACTTCTTAAGGTTACTACAACCGTTACCATTATTTCTTTAAAATCGGACTACAACCCTTCGAATACACTAACGGTTCCTGGCCTCGAACCCAAAATTTGACACCTAGTCATTCTACCAAGCTTTGAACCCCAACAGAACTCCACTCACGAGTCCATTCATCGAGCATTCCCACAAAACTAAGGTTATCAATATGGTGTCTAAAGGGTCCCTTATACGAAAATTGACCAAGACCCAAAACAAGTTGCCAACAATAACGGTTATCACCAACCTCGAAATAAGATACCGCGAATCTAACCCTTCAGTTACAATAAGTACATCGACTCTGTATCCAATACCAACAGCCTGTACCAACACGCGTCGGAATACCCAACCTTCCACGGTCGAAGTTCTATACACACTTACTGTTAATCGGGGTTTCTTAACCTTTCCAAGGTCCTAATGAGTTCAAGGTTCTCAAGTGAACTATCTAACATAGATGCAAATCAAAACTTTTTATAGAAATTTTTCAACACAAAAGTTTTCATATCAAATTAATCGTACGCATAAAAACTACTATTATCAATTTGGCAGTTGCGCAAAAATGGACACGCTCGTCCAACATATGAAAATCATATTGAAAATTATTTCATCTTAATTTAGATTATTAGCAAAACGCAAAGGTATAATAAACAACTTCTTTAAAAGGAATCGCTACGGTCCTAGCATGGATTGATTTGGGTCATGCACACAAAGTAATTCCCTACTTTAAATAATTCAAAAGAAGTTTAAACGACATCTGACTTCAAAATTCTTTCTTTAACCATAAAATGACATGGAACGAGGTTCACCAACAAAATTCGCACACGTTAGCTTTAATTCACGAAAACGGTGAAGCGATCCATAAATATACTTTGGTTAAAACTTAAAATGATTTGTGTCAGTTCCAAGTTTAAAGACAAAGTCAATACACTTTCACCAATCGGAGGTATCGACTAAAATATCGTGAAAAGATCTCAAATGGGAGTATGCACGCAAACTTGTAACACTTTCCTAGTGGTTTCCCGGAAATAAAATTACATGCAATAGGTGGTCCATACTAAATTTTCAAAGTAGAAAATTTCATTAAATCAAGTTTCAAAATTTTCCCATTTAGTCATGTAATGACATAGAAGTAAAACCTCTTTGACATGATCCACACACATTTATGCGATTTCTCAAAACTGAGGAAAATAAGAAGTGCTTGTAAACAGTTGACACCAAAAAGGTTTTAAATCGACTTCAAACTTCGAATCATACAAACAGTGCGCATTAATGTTCCAAAAACTTTAATAATTTCACGCACTCTAGGTTTAAACAAATATTCTTCCAAAATCCCCATCATGGAACATTTACACAAAAGTTTTACATTCGTAATATAAAACGTTGAATTGTCAATGCTTCAAATTCACTCATTAAGATACATCAAAATACCCATTTTCTACAAAACCAAAAAGGTTTACTTTTCCAAAATGTTCATCAACTCACAATTGACCAAAGTTCAACGACTCACCCATTCGTGATTTCAAAATGTATCGTACCGTAAACCATGTATGATCTCCACAACACTAAAAACATACTTTGACCAAATGACCTCCGTTTATGCAATAAATTAATAAAACATTATCATTCACGGTTCATTTGTCAAAGCGTCGAGGATTAGTGGTTACCAAGTTATGCATATCCCTACATCAATACCAACTTGTAACACCCTCGAATTGGGAAAGAGCAACTAAATAAATATTTCAATAATACATCCAAAATAATAGAATTTCGTTCTATAATTCAATACGAGAAATGCCTCAACAATTATAATCTAAGTCTTAATACAAATGCTAAGTTCACATCGGGTGTTACTTAACTCAAGTACAAAATGTTATTCCCCCAAAAATCAATTCGGAAGACTTCACTTAATCAATTCACCACTCGAACACACTACTAGACCTTTCGCAGTGTCGCTAGGACTACTCCCAACCTGAACCTGATGCACATGCCAACAAATAAAAAGGGTTAGGCTAACGCCTAGTGAGTTCAAGAGTTTATAGCACGATTTAAATAATTATTTAAATGAAAGTTTGCGACATAGATTACGATTTCCAAAAGTGTTTACAAAAAGAATATAAACGACTCATTTTCCAACGCACCCAAAATCTATGAGAAAAGTTCCCAAAAGGTATAAAGCGTTTTCCAAAATGAATTCCAATCCAACTCACTCCACACGTGAATAAATCTATATTATACAAAACCTTCAAATACAGTTGACGACATAATACTCAACCCATAAATCATGGAAGAACAATCCATATAAATATAATACTTCATCGAAAACATGATACGAACCAATACTCATACGAACGTAAAATGTAATGAAGTCCAAAAGCCATAAATATGGAAATGATCTGCTTCATTTAAACTTTAATATACATGGAGGGGAATCCAATATTAAAGTCATCAAATTTCAGTCAATCGTACAAGACCAATGATAATAAAACATGGACATTATAATATCCCAAGTATTATAAACGTGAATATAATTCCAATACTCAAAACATCCAATAAGGATGAGGCATAGAACTCCGCCAATAAACCTTGAAAACATTTCATATAAATAAAATGTGTCACCGAAAATATAGATAAAGGTAAATACCCAAAAACAACACCTTTCGGTGACGGGGGAGACCCGATTCCATCGAAAGTGACGGGCACACAAAGTTAGGTCACTTATGATGTTACTGGATTACACCTCAAGTCCCGGTCCTAGTTCCCATGCCATAAAGACGTCACAACCTCAAACCTTTCCATTTATCATGCCTCTAGTGCCTACTCTGTCGAGTTACACCTCAAGGACTTATGGGACCACATTGCCTATCCAGTCTAGACGAGTTACACCTCAAGGACTCCAATGTCCCCCATTGCCTACTCGCTAGTGGCCCCCAACGGCCTACCGCATATAACCATGTGTTCCAATAGTCCACTCCTCGTGCACAAGAAGATAGACCATCCAACAAAGACTGACTTACGTGCCTAAGGATCCAATGCAACACAATCTACAATAACATGACCCGAGCATGTAAATATCAATAATGTGCAATAATATGCAAACCATAAATAAGACTCCACATTGAGCCATCAAAACCGGACAAAATGTCCCCAAGATTCCTTAAAGCCAAATTTGAGCAAAATGCTCAAAACTCATTAAACCCATAAATAACGGCCATCATAGCATAAAATGCATTTAAATATTGTTTAGGTAAACATGTGCCACAAAATCAACATTAACCCAAGACTCGACACGGGTTAAAACAAAGGGTTTCCCCAAATGGACTCATACCCTTAATAATCTCAAAATGACTCATGACACTAAAATGTGCCTTTTCCCAAATGGTTTATAAAATCAATTACCCAACATGAAAAAAACAATTGAATGAACTCTATTTGAGCAATAAATCATTTGAAGACATATTCATGATTTCTACACATTAAAATATTCAAAAATTCCTATATATGGGTGTTTTACAAACTTTATAAAGTTAAACACTTCCAAAAGGGTCAAACTTACCAAATAACTCAACAATTGATAATTTTGAGTAAAACACACAAATACTTGGAAAAATACATTTTTGGCATGTACAAAGTTTTCACAAATCAACTTGAACTCACCTTGCTAGATTTAGGCTAAATCTAGATTTTTACCCAAACGTAAGCTCCTTGAAGAAAATTGAATCCTCAAGCCAAATCATCCAAAAACCTAGATCCATAAGTTTCCAACCATAAGTATTCACATCCAACCATAAAGAATCATTCCCCATATATTTTACATCAAGATCTCAACTTATACCAAAACCCTAACTTCCATAAATGAAGAGAAGAGAAGATTACCTTAACCATAACTTGAATCCACCAACCAAAATGCCTCTAGAATCACCTAGATGAACCACAAACTCCCAATCTTCAAAGTTGAATGAAAAGGGTTGGATAAAACCCTAGAAACTTAGTGAAGAAGATGAAGTGAAAGGTTTCTAGAAAGGTTAAGGTTTATAAAATGGAGTGGGGTTTGATTTGGGGAAGAAGGATGAGGAGGAGATGAAGGATTTAGGGCTTCCATGGGAGAAATTCGGTTTTAGAGAGAGATATATATCTGATTTGGGGTTTTGGGATGAAGTGAGGAGAGAGAGAGAGAGAAAGGTCTTAAAAGCAACAAAATATCTTACCAGACATGAACCACAAGGGTGGTGGCGTGTTGGCAAGGGCTTGGGGGATGTGGTGGAATATCCCATCCACCCCTGGGTTCGAGTCCAGGCGTCAGCATTCTGTGGCCAGACTTAGTCTCAGACGACCGCTTTGTTTGTTTGTTTGTTTCCAAATTGCCAAGGATGTAGTCTAAGCAAAGCCTAGATGAACCTTATCCAAAATAAAAAATAAAAAAATCTTACCAGACATGTCGCGGACGTCCGACTAGCCACCATGCGGACGTCCGGACTTGATCTGATCTGAACCCAACAAACTCTTTGTTGCTTCCGCGGACGACCCGCAGACTTTCGCATGACACGGACGTCCGGCCTTGAGCCCATGCGGACGTTCGCAAGCCCAAAAGTTAATTCCAATTTTTGGGGTGTTACATTGATCATGACCATCACTCTTCTGGTTGAGACAATGGATGATAGGGAAGAAGAAGTTCTAGATCCCACCCATGTTTTTACGGAGAATATTGTGCTGGCTTTAGGAGTTCAGATCAGGAATGTAATTCAAGGTTTGAACAACCTCATCATGCTCACGATTAAGAAGGAACCGAGAGTAGGAAGTGTAGGTGGGTAGTTGAAGTATACAGTGAGGGTCTTCACAATTGAAGACAACATTGTCGGAATATGGGGTGAACACATAGGCATGCACAGTCTTTGAATTCTCATCATAAGCACAGGTGAGCCAAAAATTGTCAAAAAGTAATTTGCTCATCTTAGGAACATGGGTGAAGGCATACCTCAAAAGAGATCATTGGTGCAAAGAGGAGACTCCGTTGAACTCCAGATGTTTGGGATAAACTTTAAATCTGGCGATGTAGTTGCAAGAGTGGAAGGAGAGTGATTCCATGGTGAGAAGACGATTTCTTTCTATTGGATGAATTGGTGGAAGCCATTGCCCATTGGAGATTGGTAGTTGCAGGTTTGAGGAAGTATGAAGAGGAAGATAAAGGGAGCAAGAAGGGTAAAAGTAATTAAAGGCGGTAAACAGAAAAAAAAGGAAAAGAGGAGAGGTATAAACAGTAGGATGGTACTTTCTTTTAGGGAATTGAGGTAAACCTATTGATGGTGGAGGCGAAAGCATAACCTGCAAATGACGATTGAAGAGAAGGCATGACAAATTTCACGTCCCATCATCATTGGCAGATGACGTGGATGATGTCATTGGAGAGAGAGCGAGGGGAAACGCGCTCCAAAAGAAAGTGAAGGAAAATTGGGTGGTAGAAAATCGGTAATAAGGGAAGGCACCGATGTCAAATCCACGAAATCAAGGATAATGAATTGGGGAAGAACACCAATATTGAATTTAAAAAATAGGGAATAAGGGGTAAAGAAAGTCATTGAGAAAGAAAATCATTAGGTATCGATTTTTTTCACGTCTAAGTACAACATGCTAAGCTCACTGATTAGAAACTTAAACTAAGCTTCATCAAGAGGTTCCGTGAAGAGATTAGCTAGTTGAAGATCGATGGGTATGGATTGAAGTTCCACATCTCTCTTGGAAATATGATCCCTGAAAAAGTGATATTGGATGTCAATATGCATGATCGGGAGTGAAGAACAGAATTGTTGGCAATTGCAATCGCACTTCAATTGTCACAGAAGATTGACACTTTAGAGAAGATCTTGTCATATTCGCGAAGCTGATTCTTCATCCAAAGGACTGAGCATAACAACTTCCAGGAGCAACATATTCAACTTCAATAGTGGATGTAGAGATTGAATGTTGCTTTTTGCTAGACCAGGTTACCAACTTTACACCTATAAGTTGACAACTTCCCATAGTGCTTTATTGATCCACTTTAGATCTTGCATAGTCAGAATCTGAATAGCTTACTAGATCAAAACCTGAGTCTTTGGGGTACCAAAGAGCCAAGTGTAAGTAGCACAAAAACACGTAGCAAACATAATGTCGGATCGGCTAGATGTAACATTGACATTCATCATTCCCCGATAATTTGTAACATTGACCGTTTTCCAACGGGGTCTGCATGAGTTTTGAGGGGTGGAGCCATCAGAGTTTTTATGGCAGAGAAATTTTCAAAGTTAAACTTCTTCAGAAGGTCATAAATATATTTGTTTTGATTTATGAGAAAAGATACCCAAGAGTAACAGGAATATTCATCAACAATTATTAAAATGTACCTTTTCCTCCAATATTGGGAGTATTGACTGGTCTACATAGGTCCATGTGAAGTATTTAAAGAAGGAGAGTGATAGAGAAACATTGTTTGGACTTGAAGAATGATGTTTCCAGTTTTCCCATTTCACGGAATGCACACAGCTTTTCTTAGACCGAGAACAAGATCTTTGTTGGAGAGCTTGTTTAAGGTTTTGAGGTTTAGATGATAAAGACATTTGTGCCAAAACCAATTTTTCTTGACTGGATCTTCTGAGAGAAAATAGATATTGGTGTCGTTGAACTTTGACCTATGTTGATAATATAGATTATATCTTTTCTAACACCCAGAAGGAATTATTCTCTTATTCTGATCGGTGACAGTGTAGACACATAGTTTGAAAGTTAATATATAGCGAAGGTCACAAAGTTGACATATGCTCAGTAGGTTATGCATAAGTCCTTCCATATAAAATACTTTATTGACCATTACTGGACCTTTCGTAAGAGTTCCATAACAACAAGTGAGTCCTTTTTAATTATCTCCCAAAGTCACAAAAGGACCTTTTTCGGACACATAGTTGATAAGCGGTGATTCGTCTCCAATCATGTGTCATAAACAGTTGTTGTCCAAATAAAATATTTGATGTCAACCTAAATCCTGCAATTACAAAGAAATCAGTTTCTTGGTACCCGTTTAGAGATGGGTCCTTTGAGGTTAGAGGTAGAAACTTTTCCATTTGTTCGGACTATATGTTCTTGTGGGCAGTCCTTGGTAATTTGAAATGTGTCACCATGGTTATAACATTTTCTACAGATGAAAATTCTTTTAGGACGGTGAATTTTGCATTTGTCTTACTCTTGAGAGATTTATTTAAAAATGAACATTCGAAGACACACAGTTAGGTTTAGGTCCAAGAATTCCTTTCTTAGAAGTATGTAGAGATGAAGATGGAAACCCCTGAACTTTAGTTTTCTTAATGTTCACAAATCGGGGTATAAACTCAATGCCGACTCCATGAGTTTAGGTTTATTGTTTTTATAAGAAGTTTTTCTCTTAAGAGAGAATACGGGGAATCAACCAATTTCCCTTCTTCAACAGCATTATGTTTTTAAACGCAAACTTGTGAGTTCCTTTTGAAGAACTTTGAAGATTTGTGGGGATTTGAGGTTGCTTCCTCAAGGCTTTAAGATTTAAGAAGTTAATGAACAGGTTTGGAAAATTTATTTGAGTCTTGAACTTCACTACAGTTTAAGACTTCAGTTTCTTTTGCTTTCACAAACGCCCTGAATTTTAAGGATTCGATGTGTTCGAAGGGGCTCACAAGTTTCTGAATAATTTTGTCAAACCCAAGACCTGTCTTATCATCACAAGACATTTGGTACTGAAAAAATTTCTGAAGAATTTTGGAAGAACTTGTTCATTTGCTTGGAACTTCTTATTCCTTTTTCAGCCGTTTTAAGATATTAGATTTTTCTTTTGATAAAATGAAGTTTTTCGTTATGAGATCTTCAAGTTTAGCCTTTATTTTGTCAGAATCTTTTAGTTGAGAAAGACATTTTTGAAGATGATTAAACAATGACTTCAGTTGTAAGTCGGCTTTCTTCTCTACGTTCTTGACATTGTAGTAATCAATAGTCAATGAGTCGATGGCTTAAACTTTTTCTGATTCAGAGAGAGATAAGAAAGAGCATACCTTAGATTGTTTTTCGGAGGATGTTGATCATTCTGTCGAGACAAGTGCAGAAGAGGAAGCTTGTCCTTTAGGGTCCTCCATTTATCTTATCTTTGCAATGAGATAGAGTTGGGAAAACTTATTTTTCACACTCAGAGGTTGGTTCATACACCTACTCATAGGGTTCATGGAGTAATTCATTTCCTTTCCTCAGAATGCTTTGATTCCTTCATTTTTCTATTTTGTTCTTCACCTTATACTTCTCATAGGAGGTACGGTCATGTTCGTGAGAAGAAAAGATTCGGTTATGCTTTCGGGGAGGAGATCTACTAGAGACATCGGTTGGTCTATGACTAGCCAACTTTGACAAATATTGGTTAGAAGATGAAACATATCTTGTTTTGTTGATCATTTTTCTCCAACACTCAAAAGCGAAGGAACCTTTCTTCCCACAACTGTAGCAATTTTCGTTTGTCTTTTCGGAGACATATGACTTAGAGTGGGTGGAGGATTTTCTACTTGTGATTGACCGGCTAGGAAGATATCTGGGTATATTCGTAGGATTGCTAGCCATCATCATCATACTATCAGAGAGTTAGTCGACAATCGATTCTTCATCTTCATCATAGGCATCACTGAAAGTTTGATTTCGATGGTTATTTGAACTCCTCACGGCTATCTTGTTCCGATTCAGAAAAAGGGGGAACTTATAATTTTCCTAGAAGAGTCTTCGATAAGAGCATTATCTAACTTTTGATCTCTTTAAAAATAGATCTCCTTTGAATTCTTGTCTGTTCATAGTTGTGCAAAGTTCCACACAAGGCAATGAGAGGCATATGTTGATCCAAACCCTTCAGTGATTTGATGATGACCCTTAGAATCGCTTAGTGAAAATTATAAGTAAACATTATGTATAAGTGTTTCACCATCAGCGATAAGAAAACTGAGTCTGTTCAGAATCGCTGATGAAGAGCCATTGCTCTTTAATAGTTCCTCAGCGATACATGTACATCAGCGATAACTAAGCATGTTCAGTTTAGCTGATAATCGCTAATCGATTATTTGTAAATGTTTATTTGTAATCCCTGAAGACAAGTTTCACGTCAAAAGAGTTCAACGCTGAATCGAAGACAAAGCTGATGAACAAGTGAAAAGTCTACTAATGATCTGATGCGGATATCAGTGAAACCATGACAAGTCCACAACACGCGATGTTTCAAGTAGAAGATTTCAGCGAGAGCTGACATTCATTCAGGCCTCACTGAAGAAGATCAACTCAGCGATCGTTGATAATGAAGCTTGCACTACAAGAAATATTTCTTTTATCCCCTTGCACACTTTTGTACAGAAGGACATGCCTTTGTCCAAAATCGTACAAACCACTCTGCCAACTACACTGTTCACCATGCAGCCAGAAGCATGTTTGCAAAAGTCAGAATCATCTAATCAACCAAGTGATGACACGTGTAAAGCCCTCCTGACATGCATTAAATGCATGTAGTATAAATAGGAGGAATGATCTTCATTTTGAAGCGCGCCTATCCTTGAACTACTTTGTGCCTTAAGAAAATTATCCTTAGTTTTGTTAACTTCTTTCTTTCTTATTCTCAGTGCAAGAAATCTGTGTGCTTCTCATAGTTTGTTTATATTAGGTCTTGTACTTAATCTTGTTCCGCAACAAGTTGTAAATTGTTTGATTTATCCAATAAAACAATTTAGAAAGAAAAAAAATCTGTGTTTGTACTCAACCCCCCCCCCCCCCCCCCCCCCCCCTCTTCAAACTAATACTTGTATAACCCTTCGGGACCAACAAGTGGTATCAGAGCAGACTGTTTAATCTCAATAAACAAGATCTTGCTTATACTATTCTCTTCCTAAGCTATTCTTTAAATGGCTCAAAACACAAACACTAATTACATAGATAATGGCTCTCTTACTAAACCTCCTCGATTCACTAAAGATAACTTCAATCTTTGGAAGCATCGAATGATACTTTTCCTAGAAGGTGTAGATCCCATTATAGCTTACAATATTGAAAATGGACCCTATGTTCCATTCATCATCAACGTTGTTGTTCCAGCCACTGCTACCACCCGTGCCATTCTTGAAAGGCAGATCGTCAAGGCAGTCTCACAGTGGACTGACGAAGACAAGAAGAGGGTGGCCATCGATACAAAGGCCAGATCTATCATTTCTATGGCTCTCCTTGATGAGGTATGTCATTCCATAATAAACCTCAAAAGCTCTAAAGACAAGTGGGTCACAATCTTTGTTCAATGAAGGTACTACTGACGTTCAAGAGTCCAAAAGAATAAACCTGGTAAGGCAGTATGAAAGCTTCATTTGTGGTAAGAATGTAACTCTCTCTGAAGTTCACCAACGTTTTAACTGTTTAATCTTTGACTTAAAAACTGTTGGTAAGACCTACTCAAACTCCGAGATCCTGACAAAGTTCTTGGAATGTTTTCCTGAAAGTTGGGACAACTATGCCATATGTTTTAAACTCTTAAAGGATCTGAAATTCATGACCCTAAGTACCTTATTTGGCACTATGCTGAATCATGAGAAGTCATGTCAACTGAAGAAGAATCTTGTCAAAGATTCCAAAAGCACACATGTTGCTTTACTCTCTTCAGAGTTAATGCCCACTCAGCGATCTTCTCTCACTATCACTGAGTTAGAATCTAACTCTGATGATTCATCAGATACTGATCCTTCAGAGCTTAATGAATCTCTAGCACTCCTGACTAACTCTTTCAAGAGGTTCGCTAGAAAGAGTAACTTCAGAAGAAACAAACCTCTCACCATCACAGACAAGCCCAAATCATCTCTTGTTGATAAGGCTACTGCCACTTGCTATAACTGTGAGAAAGTAGGTCACTTTGCTAGTGAGTGCAGGTCAATGAAACCTTTCAAACCTTCTTCATCCTTCAAGAAATCCTCTACTCCTAAGATTTTAGATGAGAAATACCTAAAGCTCAAAGAAAAAATATGAGAAGCTGAAAATCTATAAAAGAGAAGGTAAAGGTCTGATCGCTGAAGATCATGAATGGGCTGAATCTGATAAAGAATCAGATTCTGATGAAGAATATGTGGCCAATCTCTGTGTTATGGCCGAAATCCAAGAAGTACAGGAAGAACCAGCTAAAATTCCTTTTACTTCTACTTCTATTTCTCAGCTATCACTCTCTCCTTCTCCTTCTCCAACTATCATTGACACTGATAGACTTCGTGCTATCGATATGTTGACTGTTGATTTATATGATACCCTGAATGGCAAAACCAATGTTGAACAACATAATCTAGATTTATCTGAACATCTTAAAAATTGTCATTTAAAAATTCAAGAGCTTTCAAAAATCGAAGAAACTTTGAAAGATCATGTCTATGTAAATCAAGTCATCAGTATTGAACGCGAACAAGCTATCGCTGAACTGAAAGTTGAGAAAGCTACTGTTGAAGGATGGTGCGAATCCTCAGCAAATATCACTGAGATAATCAGTGCTCAGATCCCAGTCGATGACAGAAGTGGTCTTGGTTATAAGGCTAACTCTGAAGAACCAACCAAAGATCATTCCATGCTTAAGTTTGGAATGTTCGTGTCTTCTATCCCTGACACCTCATCATCTCAGTGCTCTTCTTCTAATAATCCAATCCTCGAGGAAAAAGCTACCTTAATCCCCTAACTTAAAAGTAAAGAAAAATATGTTTTCCAAAATCCTCGGAAGGGTACCAAAGTACCAAATATGAAATTTTCTAAACCTTCAGCTAATCAACCCTCTACTTCAAAGAACAAGATCCCTGAACATGTTCAACGATCTATAACTAGAATAAGAGTTGATGTTATTGGCAAGAAATCTGAAGAACCTAAGGTTCCTTCGATCTCTGATGCCAAAGGTATTCTTGGTACAAGCCCTGCCCATTTAAAAATATCAAATGCCTATGGTCCTAAAGCTACTTTCAGCTATAGGAAATGTTATCACTGTGGACTTACTGATCATATTGCTAGTAAGTGCCCAACAACCACCAAAGTTGAGAAATTAGCTAAGGTGAAGACTACTGCCCCCAAGGCAAAGAAGATCATTCCTGGTGAAAATCAATCTAAGGTGAAAAATGCCACTAAGGTTAAGAAATTAACCATAGTGAAGATTACCACTGACACTGAGTCATCAGATGCTGTAAAGACCGCTGATCCTTCTACTTCCTCTACCACTGACAAGTGTGGACCCATTGTAAAGTGGGTACCTATTTCAAACTAGTCTTCCTTTGTTTGCAGGTCTCGAAGGGTATCTGGTATATTGATAGTGGATGCTCTGGACATATGACTGGAAAAAGAAACTTGCTCACTGAATACAAGGAAGAGAAAGGTCCCTCAGTGACCTTTGGTGGAAATGGAAAAGGCTATACCCGAGGGTTTGGTGTACTTTCTAATGGTACAACTACCTTCAGAAGAGTCGCATATGCTGAAAGACTGAAGCACAATCTTCTTAGCATCAGTCAGCTATGTGATAAAGACTACAAGGTTTGCTTTACTAAGGAAACATGCTTTGTCACTGATAAGAAAGAGAACATTGTTCTCAGCGGATATCGTTTGGAAAATGTTTATGTCATAAACATGGACTCAACATCCACTGAGAACATTTGTTTTCTCTCTAAAGCCTCATGTGATGTCAACTGGCTATGGCATAAGAGGCTCTCTCATCTCAACTTCAAGAAGCTGAATATTATCTCCTCCAAAGAATTAGTCACTAGCTTGCCTCAACACTCATACGCTAAGGAATCTCTCTGTTTAGCGTATGAGAAAGGAAAACAAACTACGGCTAGTTTCAAGTCCAACAATATGACTGTTTGCTCAATAAGGAGTGATCATGGGACTAAAATCAAAAACAGTTCCCTTGATAACTTCTTTGAGAGTAAGAGCATTTCTCACAACTTCTCTGCAGTGAGAACTCCTCAGCAAAACGGCTTCGCTGAAAGAAAAAACAGGACGATCATCAAAGCAGCTAGATCTATGCTCAGTGATTCTCATCTTCCAACTCAATTCTTGGCAGAAGCTGTCAACACTGCTTGTTTCACTCAAAATAGGTCGGTGATCGTCAAATGATTCAACAAAACGGCCTATGAACTTTTCCATGGAAGGAAGCCATCTATAAGCTTTATTCACATCTTTAGTTGTCAATGCTTCATCTTAAACAACAGAGACGCTCTTGGAAAGTTCGATCCCAAAGCTGACGATGGAATATTTCTTGGATACTCTTCAGTGTCCAAAGCCTTCAGAGTTTTCAATAAGAGAAGACAAACTGTAGAAGAAACCATTCATGTCACCTTTGATGAATCTCGTTCAGCGAACTCCAGACCTACTGTTGATAATGAAGAACTGAATCAGTGGATGTTTTCTCATTTTGGGGAATCAGAAGCGAACCTTAACCCTGACCCTCAGGTCAACAACCCCACCGGTGATGAAGGTCCTAACATCATTCCTAGCATGGAGACAAGTGAAGATGAATCCTCCTCTTGGGTTTCAGATGTTCCTATTAACACTTTGCCACCTTCTGAACCCTCAACCTCTGAAAACCCATCCACTTCTCAGCAATCAGTTAATGAAATTTTATCTGAACCTCAACCAATCTTGCCTGGTATACCTGAATCCACTGCCGCTGAAGCTTCTTCTTCAGCTCCTCCAGAAGTTCCATCTGAGTCAGTGACTTAAGCTTCGACTCAGCAATGGACCTTAAATCACCCAATTGATCAAATTCTTGGTGATCCAAACTCAGATTTTCAGACCCGACGAAGTTCAGGTAACATTTGTCTTTTTGTTAATTTTATTTCTTGGATTGAACCAAAGAAAGTTTGTTGGGTCTAGAAATCCCCAATTAAATAGAAAGTTTTATAAAGTCAAAGTTGTCCATGTAATGTCAAAGTCAATGTAATTTTACTTTGTTAGACATGTTGGGCTTTGGGAGTTTAATAGGAGCTTAATGGGCTTGGGCCTATGTCATGTAATAGGCTAAGTATATAATGTGTAGTTTGGGTCATTTGTAATGTATGCAAAGATGTAGAGTGAGAGAACGTGTTGTTAGAGAGAGAAAGTCCTCTAGAGCTTCAAAGTTTGTCAATCAAATATGAGGATGGCTATTGTTCTCTCATCTCTATTCTCCATCTTAATCACTTCTCAATGAATAAGAAACTTCACTGTGTTCTTATCTAACATCTTATTCATACATTTATGGAGTATTCTTGATTATTGCTAATTACGGGATTTACAAAGTTGATGATGCCCTCATAGATCCAAACTAGGTCAGCGCTATGCAAGAAGAGCTGACTGAATTTGAAAGAAACAAAGTTTGGAATCTTGTTCCCAGACCATTTAACAAAACAGTGATAGGCACTAAATGGTTTTATTGAAACAAGTTAGATGAGTTTGGTACTGTAACCCGCAACAAAACTCGACTAGTTGCTCAGGGATACAGACAAGAGGAAGGCATAGACTACGATGAAACCTTTTCCCTAGTGGCAAGACTCGAAGCAAATCGACTCTTTCTAGCCTATGCAGTTCACAGAGACTTCAAAGTTCATCAAATAGATGTCAAGTCAGTGTTTCTCAATAGAAAGCTGAATGAAGAAGTCTATGTCGAACAACCACCAGGATTCACTGATACTAAGCATCCAGGTTATGTTTATAAACTGGATAAGGCCCTCTATGGCTTAAAGCAAGCACCTCGTGCATGGGATGACACTTTATCCTCCTTTCTTATCACTGAAAATTTGAACGTGGTAAAACTGATAATACTCTATTTTTCAAAGGTTAAAGGTCATTGTTAGGTCTAGAGTTTTGTCAAAAACACAAGTGTTGGTTTCTGAATTGAAGACCCAGAGTTCTGTGTAGAAGACTCAGAACTTCTGAATATAGAAGTCTAGAAAAGATTCTAAGTGTTGAGATTTGGTCAGAAGACTCAGAAGTTCTGAGTAGAAGACTCAGAAGTTCTGATCAGGAAAGTCGAAAAGATTACAAGTGTGGATTCTGACTAGAAGGTTCAGAGTTCTGAGTAGGAGACTCAGAACTTCTGACTATGAAGACAAATGTTCTGAAGCGCTTAGTCAGAAGAATGTTCAGAAGTTCTGAACAACATGTTCAGAACTTATGACTTGAATATTCTGTTATATTCAGTTACTAATTAGGACACGTGTAATTGTTCTATTAGTTTGTTTCTCATATGTACTGTAGCTTTAGCATTTCCTTACAGTATATATAGAAGTTAGCACCTGTAAGCTAACTAATCTTGAGCATAACTTTTGGAGAAATTCTCCCGCATATATTTGTATTCATCTTTTGTAATCTTTGAGATACTCTCTCTCTAAGATCTGTAAATCTGTTCTTCATTGAATACAATTGGTTTGATCATATTACTTCTCAATTACTGTTTCATACATTGATATATTGATTGTAAGAGTGAATCCTGAACTTACAATTGGTATCAGAGCTAATCAACAAACAAATTATGTTCAAGATCGTGTTCTTGAGGGTTTCTTGATCGCATTCTTGAAGATTTCTTGATCAATTCGTTAATTGATTTCGCTGCTACTCGTAATTCTTGAATTCATTCTGTTTTGATTCAAGAAATTTGAATTTGTCTTTCTGTTTAATCGATATCTTACAATCAAGTCATCCAAAGATTTTCTCTCTATGCTGATTAATTCTCGAAATTAAACAGAGATCACAGGTATGTTTTCGAAATTCTTGATTGGTTTCTTGATCAAAGTGATTCTATCTGTTGCATGTTGATTAGTATTCAAATTGTTTGTTGAAAAGAAGAATTTCATTAATTCATGTACTCTAACTGTTTGATGAAATGCATGTGACAGATTTGATTAATTCTTGCATGTTCTAGATTTGTGTTGATTCTCATTTTTTATCATAATTCATAGTTGATATTTGAATTTTTCATTTCATCATGCCTGAGATTGTTCAAGTTTTTGTGAGACCTGCAAGTTCTATAACAAGTTCAGACAATTTACAAAAATCAAGTCCTGTAAAAGCAAAGGAAACAATTTCTGAACCCAAAACTAAGATTGTTCATTTTGAAAGCAAGATTGCAGATCTTCAAGCAAAACAAGATGAAAATGCAAAAGTTATAAAGATTTTGCAAAAAGAGAAATCTGATTTTCTAAAGGATTTTAAAAAGGTTCAAGAAAACATAAAGTTGTTAGAAAAAGAGAATGTTGATTTGAAAGAGAAAATCAATTTTGAAAGAAAGATGTTGACAGATTCTGAAAATAGAATCAAATCATGTGAAATGAAAAATTGTCAACTCTTGAAACAGATCTATGATTTTGAACAAGTTCTTATACTTGAAAGAGAGAAGAAACTTTCAAACTGAGAGGAAAGGTTTTGAAACAAAGTCTGTTGAATTATCTCTGAAAATTTCTGATTTGGAGAAAATTCTTGCAAAAGAAAGAAAAGAGTTTGAATGCAAGAAAAATGTTTTTCAAAAAGAAAAGAATGGTTTTGAGAAAAAGAAAACAGGAATGTTAAATGAGTTTTCTGTAAAGATCAATGAGTTGGAGAAAGAGTTAGAAGATGGAAGGAAAGAGACTGAAAAGAAGAATGTAAATGGCTTTAAAGAAAAATGCTTAAAAGATGAGTTTGAGAAGGAAAAGAAAGTTTTTCATTTGGAGATAAGGAGACTAATTAAGAAATTATCTGATTTATCAACTAAAATCATGATAGAGAGGAAGTCCAAATCTGATTTGCAGTCAAGGTTTGATTTATATGTTAAAAAGTTTAAAGAATTTGAAACAAAAGTTGTTGTCAAATCAAATCATAGTTCAAAAGATCAGATTCGTTCTTCTAATCTGTTTTATGATTCTCCTATTGATAAATCTTGTAATTGTTCTTTTAAAAAGATAAAAATGGAATGGAGAGTTAAAGGAACTACTTCCAAGAAAGAAGTGCTAAAATCAAAGGTTCCTAATTCAAATGTCAAGAAGAACAATACATTTCAAAGAAAATCTTTTGTTAAACCTGATGTGATTTATTCTGTAAATCAATTAGTCAGAATTGCACATAAGAAACTTTGTTGTTCATATTGTGGGACTGATGATTTTGTGAACAAGAATTTTTTTCAGCACTGGTATGGTTCTTATAGAATATCTGCATATACCACTGCACCTAACAAACCTGGACCCAAGTTCATATGGGTACCAAAGACAACTTAATCTGTTTTTCAGGTTATTCATGTGTAGAGCTGAATGATAATACTGACACATGACTTAAAACAGATGCTGTGCTTAAATTGAGAATTTTGACTTTTGGATAATTCAGTCCAAAACTCGATCTGAATGTGATTATGGATTTCTGATTCATACAGATCAATTTGTTGATTTTGAAGATTTTTTTTGAAAAAGTTCTGTTTACTGTGGGGTTATCGAACTCATAGATGTGAGTGTTTTTAGTAGAAAACATTTCAAGAGAATGTGTTCAGAATCACATTTTGAGCAACCCTGCAAATTTTGGTTGAAAAATTCTGATTTTTGAGCAAGTTATGGTGATTTGAAGTTCAGAATGTTCAAAAATCACAAAATCCAAACATTTTTCTAAGGCATTTTCTCTGGATAGTTTTATCAGAATTCTGACTCTGTTACTCAGAAGTTCTGACTCTACTACTCAAAATTCTGACTCAACTAATCAGAATTCTGACTCTGATACTTAGAATTTTGAGCAAGTTACTCAGAATTCTGACTCTTCTAATCAGAATTCTGACTCTACTACTCAGAATTTGGTTTTTTTTTATATCTAATGAAGAATCATCGTAGATGATTACCAAAATCTCTTGATTTTGCAGGATTATCTTGATTTCAGAGGAAGTATTGACTCAAAATTTGATCTGATTGTTTCAAGATAAAGTTCAAAACCCGTGCTTCAACGTTTTAGGTTTTTGAACATATCAGTTCAAAACCCGTACTTAAATGACTATGGCTTCTGAATAATTCAGTTCAGGACCCGTACTTCAAAGACTAAGACTTCTAAACAAATCAGTTTAGAACTCATTCTTATCAGGTGATATCCTTAACTGTCATATCTTTTTGTTTCAAGGAACAAGTGGTGAAAGGTAACATTGCATTATGTCTATTTCTATTGCTTTGAATGTTTGAATCTTAACAAATTTAATTCAATGATGTGAATCTTTTTAATTTTCATTCAATGAATAAAATGCGTGTCAAGGATGATTTTACAAGTATTTTTGTATTATCTGAGATATATTTGTTTCAACTTTCATTTCTGAAATAAATCGAAATGTCAGCAAAACATGAATGAAATTATGCTGAATGCTCATTGTTATGTAAATCTAGGCTTATATAGAATATAATGCTCAAATAGCCTAAATGTCAGAATGATGGATGGAAACAAAAATATGGGGGAAGTACTACGTTTTAGAACCAAGTGATTGAGATGCAATAAATATATATAAAATCATTTAGTTTGAAAGTTTGTACCTGTGGCCTTTCTAGTTTGGGAGAGTAAGTCCTAAGGGGTGCTAGTCACCTAGTCCCTAAGACCAACTGGTTTGGGATCGGCTGACCCAAATCCTACAATAGAACTAGATAGAAAGTCATGTTCTACTGGTACAAATGGGTTTAAGATATATCGATGTGGCCTTTCTGGTTTGGGAAAGTAAGTTCCAAGGGGTGTTTGACACCTAGCACCTAAGACCAACTGGTCTGGGATCGGCTGACCTAAATCCTGCTATAGAATCAGATAGAAATCCATGTTTAACGATGTGTCTTATTCTTACTAAACTTTTTGATTAAAAGATGCCAATGTGCACAAAATTAAAAGTTGCTAATGAGCACAAAATTAAAAGATGCCAATGAGCACACATCTCTTGAAACTTTGGGAAAATACAAAGCCACAATAAACCTGTAAATTAGTGAAAATCCTGATTTTTGACAAATAGTGTGAGTAGAGCAAAGTATTCTTATATGTTTTTGAATTGCATATGCTTGAAGCTAATCATATTTCGCATGCTAAGTACGCCAAATAGATTTAATAAAGGGATTGAAACTGAACATTTTTAACTTGATATGCAATGATGACTTGTATTTGAATCCAAACACATGTATTTGATTTCATTTGATTGAAAAATCTGTTAAATTTCATTAAGTTGGATTTCTTTTGTAAAGTTTTCAAATGATCAAATGTTAGTAGTTATCAAATGTAGTTCAGTGAATCTTATTTTCTTTGTATAAATGTTTTCATTAAAGCATTGTATTTGAAATGAATAATTTTAATGAAATATATGCATATTTTCAGGGGGAGAAAACAAATTGCTCCAGAATTCTTATTTTGAGGGGGAGCAAGGTTATTCATTAAGGAGGAGAAAAAGCATAGATCTCATTCGAAGAAAAAGCATCGCTAAAGTTTTTCCAAGAAAATCAAGGGGGAGAAAAGCTAAAGATTTTGAAGATTGATATGATTTTGCTTTACAAAACTTTAGGGGAGAAGAAAATAGAAAATGATTTGTTCAAAAACAACAAAAGAGAAAAATGTTATTTTAAGGGGGAGAAGAGGAAAAGGAAACTGATCTGTTGTTTCTTATAAAGAAATGTTATGAAAGCTGATTGATTGGTTCAAAAGGGAGAAGAAAGTCATAAAAAGACAGAAATTTGATTTGATCATATGAAGATGAGAATTGTTATTTCAAGGGGGAGCTGAAAGCAAATTTGTGATTTGGAAATCGTTGCTGATGTTTGTTAACAGAAATCAATTTGGAAATCGTTGCTGCTGCTGATTAAAGAATGACCAGAAGTTGTTAACTCAGATTATTCAGAGTTCTGAGCAAAAGTTGTCAAAGCATTCAGAAGAGATCCTTCTGAAGATTGTTTCTGCTCTAAAAATTTGATGATGAACGTACAAGTGTATTTGACAAAAAGGGGGAGATTGTTAGTTTTAGAGTTTTGTCAAAAACACAAGTGTTGGTTTCTGAATTGAAGACCCAGAGTTCTGTGTAGAAGAATCAGAACTTCTGAATATAGAAGTCTAGAAAAGATTCTAAGTGTTGAGATTTGGTCAGAAGACTCAGAAGTTCTGAGTAGAAGACTCAGAAGTTCTGAGTAGAAGACTCAGAAGTTCTGATCAGGAAAGTCGAAAAGATTACAAGTGTGGATTCTGACTAGAAGGTTCAGAGTTCTGAGTAGGAGACTCAGAACTTCTGACTATGAAGACAAATGTTCTGAAGCGCTTAGTCAGAAGAATGTTCAGAAGTTCTGAACAACATGTTCAGAACTTATGACTTGAATATTCTGTTATATTCAGTTACTAATTAGGACACGTGTAATTGTTCTATTCGTTTGTTTCTCATATGTACTGTAGCTTTAGCATTTCCTTACAGTATATATAGAAGTTAGCACCTGTAAGCTAACTAATCTTGAGCATAACTTTTGGAGAAATTCTCCCGCATATATTTGTATTCATCTTTTGTAATCTTTGAGATACTCTCTCTCTAAGATCTGTAAATCTGTTCTTCATTGAATACAATTGGTTTGATCATATTACTTCTCAATTACTGTTTCATACATTGATATATTGATTGTAAGAGTGAATCCTGAACTTACAGTCATATTATTCTTGTTCAAATATATGTCGATGATATTATATTTGGTTCTACTAACCCATCTCTGTGTACTAGTTTCGCTGAAAGAATGAAATCTGAATATAAAATGAGTATGATGGGTGAGCTGACTTACTTCCTTGGACTCCAAATCTAGAAAAGTGATAAAGGCACTTTCATTCACCAAGGTAAGTACGTTAAAGATATGCTGAAGAAATTCGATCTTACTCAAAGTTCAGCTATGAAAACTCCTATGGCACCTCCGTTGACACTTAACAAGGATCCCTATGGAAAACCTGTTAATGTCACTGCCTATAGAAGAATGATCGGCTCTCTTCTCTATCTTACAACGAGTCGTCCTAATATTATCTACTCTACTTGTCTTTGTGCACGATATCAATCTGAATCCAAAGAATCACATTTGATCGTTGTAAAGCGAATTTTCAGATATCTGAAGGGTACACCCAACCTAGGTCTTTGGTATCCCAAAGGCTCAGGGTTCGATGTAACTGCTTATTCAGATAGTGACTTTGCAGGTTGCAAACTGGATAGAAAAAGCACCACAGGAGGCTGTCAGCTCCTGAGTGGAAAGCTGGTAAGTTGGACGAGCAAAAACCAAAACTCAGTGTCCATTTCTACCGCTGAAGCTGAGTATGTAGCCGCTGGAAGTTGTTGTGCTCAACTCTTATGGATGAGAAATCAGCTATTAGACTATGACCTTCAGCTATCCAAAATTCCCATCTATTGCGACAACACTAGTGTCATCGCTATAGCAAACAATCCAGTGTTACACTCAAAGACAAAACACATCGAAATCAGATATCATTTTATCAGAGATCATGTGATGAATGGGGACATAGAACTTCATTTTATTCCAACTAATTTTCAGTTAAATGACCTGTTTACCAAACCTCTAGATGAGACAAGATTTAACTTTCTCATCAGCGAGCTTGGAATGCTGAACTATGAAGAATAACTCTTCAGTGGTTATGCATCGGGTCAGTGATAAAAATCTATCTCTTTTATTCATCATCTAATCTCCGAACGAATGTTCACTGATACCAAGGTATGTTTCTCTTATCCCTGATCACTGAAGTTTACTTCAGTAAGATGTTTTTCAAAAATAAAATTGTATCACTGACATTTATCTATCAGTGATATCTTTTGAAATAACATAAAATCCATCACTGATATTTCTCATCAGTGATCCTTCATTTAAACTAAATAAACCCTGAACATTTCAAAACTATCAGGGATTCTTTTTGAAAATGAAAAGACGTTTTTCTCATATGACGTCGTCAAACGGATAATCCATGGCACGACTTTTCGTCTGACACGTTCGTCCGTTTTGAATTCTTGCCCAATAAGCTTCGTGGACGTGTCACGTGTCATGATGAGTATTTTTCCTGCTCATCATTTCTTTCTCTCTCCTCTTACTATATAAACCCTTTGAGTTTATATTTTTACCTTTTACGCACACATTACTCTCAAGCAAGAAAAATTCCTAAGCATTTGTGTTCTCGGATTTTATTTGAAACCTAAAATCAAGTTCTTCATCTTTTCAACACAAACAGGTTCACTTCTACTTCTTTTCATCTTCTTAAACTTGTTTTTGATCAAAGTCTTTTGCTTATAAAGATGAAACAAACGTTCTTCTTACAAGAAATCATATTCTTCATAATTTCCTGAACAAAACTTGAAATATAGTTTTTCTTAAAAGTTTAAAAATAAAATCATAAACTTTCTTATTCATACGTTTTTCCGGAATCCTTTCCTTAAAAGGAAACTAGAAAACTGTTTTTCTACCTAGTTTTGGTCTTTGCAAAACTAGAAAACATTATTTTGGTCTCTTTCCCAAAAAGGAAACTGAAAAAAAACCTAAAAACTCTTATCATGGAAATCTTTCCTAACTACGAATGTTCTTCTTCCTTCCATTGTTTTTTACTTTTGCTTATCAGAAATGGCCTCTGCTACGGATACATCTGCACCCAAGCCTGCTACAATGACAAAATCAAAGAACATGAAGGGTGAGTTGAACGAGATCATTTTCAGCTCAAACAATCATCTTTCCCTCTTGGAATTTCCCAAGAAGAAATCCTCTCCTCACCTCGCTGAAGCCGTTCAATTCCTGAAATACTCCCCAAACACTGCCATCACCATCGCTCCTCCTGCTCATCGTCACCTGCTCCAACAATTTTGGTTCACCGCTGACGGAACCACTCAAACCACCCACACTAGCAAAACAATCACTGTCATCGGTTTCTAAACTGAATTTGGCCAAGGCTACATCTCACCAACAGCCATCTGCACCGCCCTGAAACTACCCATCGGTCCCTTCGAACCATTGTCTGAAGATGACGATGAATTGATTGCTTTCCTTGATCTCATGAAGTATGCATGGGACAAGAAGAACCACACTGATGAAGATGACAAACGCCTGACAAAGATACTCAAGGCAAAAATGCCTGCTGAGTTAAATTTCATTTTTGCTCATATCATCTCCTGCATGACTGCAAAGTTTGGCTCTACAGATCAGGCCAGCCACACTCAGGTCTCCATGGGGTACTCGCTGCTGACCGAGCAAAAAATTGATTATGCCCGCATCATTTTTGACGACCTGATGTCCAAGGTCAAAAAGCCATACAAGGATTTGCAGGTTCCTTACGTTCGTTTCGTCTTTGCCCTTCTCCAACTCTTCCTAAAGGAGAAGTACCCAAAGCAGAGAGATTACAGGCTCCCTCAGCTAGGAGTAAAAATCCTCGACTTCCAGGCCATCGAAGGTGAGGTACGTCTTTCAACTCTTCTCTCTCTTCTCTCTACTTCTTCTACTTCGGTGGAGAATTCAACGATCAAACCCATCGCTGAGACCCAAGCCACAACCACCAAATCCTACAAGAAGAGGAAACCATCTGAAACACCACTTGGCACCCATAAGTCCAAGAAGTCCTCAAAGGAGAAGCCCCAGTCTTCTCAGGTTAAGGATTCAGCGGTCGCCTCTTCACAGGCGACGCTAGAAAACTTCGTGGTACGCTCCACCACACCTGAACCCACTTCACCAACCACTTCAGCGCCTCAATACGTTGAAGCTTCTATGGCATCGACGCCAACATTCTTAGTGCCTCTAAGCATTGAAGAAGTGATTCTTGGCAGCGCCAGTGTCGCTCTTGCAAGCACAAGTTTCTCAGTTGCTGCCTCCTCTCCCCCCGTCTTGTTCTTTTCACATGCACCAGCAAACTCTCTCGCTGACACAAAAGCCACGTTGCTCTCTGACCTCATGCTGCGGAACTCATCAGGACCTGAAGGTATCTCTATTCCCTCCCTGGCGAATGACATGAAATACTTTAGGGGAACTAGAGACTTCGATACTTTCTCTACCCCTTCAGGTACCCTAACCTATCCAAATTCTTCTTCTCAACCCATTTCCTCTTTTGGGCTTTCCTTTGCTCAGAAGTTTCTTTCTTTTACAGGTCCTAACTTGGGCACCATCACTACATCCCTCAAAGATGTCAGTGATAAAATGGACTCGCTCTCCACCAACCTCACCAACAACACCACAGCCGTCAATACTGCTGGTGATATGCTGAAGACAATCTCCACCTCACTTGCCAGCAAGGCCGAAAATGCTGAAGTTTCAAAGTTGCAAGGGGAGGTGAAGACCCTCCAGACTGACGTCGTTCACCACTCCTCTTTCATTCAAAACCTCTCCACCTCAGTCGCAACTCTCAGCAGCGACGTGGGGTCTCTTAAAAGAGAAGTGGGTCCCTGAAGACGGAGGTCATTGAGCTTAGGAGCCAGGTCGGTGATTTGTCCACCAAGATTGATTCTTCCAACTCCTTACTTCGGCAAATCCTGGACCGCCTAAATGCTCCTACAGTCCCCGTCTCCTACTTCGCTGCGTATGATCGAGCGAAGTTGGGAATGGCAGCGGATTTCGTCATTCAGGCCACCTCTACCATCTCTGGCCTAGAAGGCAGAGTTGGTAAGCTTGAGGTTTCTAAGGCCTCAGTATCAGAGACTCCTGGCCTAGAAAACAGGGCTCTTGATACCTCTGCAGCTGATGTCGCTGCTAATGCTACTCCTCCCTCCCCCCGTGTTGATGAAGAGCGGGAGATAATCGATGAATACCTTCCCCAATACGTTAAGGGGGAGAAGACCAAAGACCCTTCCCTTGCTGAGGGGGAGGGAACCGATGAAGATCCCTCTCATTCTGAGGTGGAGAAAGATGAAGAAAAGGAAACCACTCCTCCCCTCTCTCTTTTCTTCCCTGAAACTATTAACATTCCCTCTGAAGAAGAAGAAGAAGAGGAAGATGACGTGGACATTCCTAAAGAGGAACCCTCATCACACCCTAATGGCAAGGATGATGATGATGATTTTGAGAGTTAGTTTTAGCCTGCTGCCATCAGGGTCCCTGAACCCAAGGGAGTTATTCTCAAAGAAGCGGGGGAGACGATAAAGAAGTTTCTTGCCAAGAAGGCTTCCAAGGGAAAGCACAAGGAACTTGCCGCAGAAAGGAATTTGGCGATTCTCTACACGCCAATTTCTCAGGTATGTTTGTCTCTAATACCTTACTCTGCTTCTATACACTCCCATCTCAAACACTTATCTATCTCCTCAAACACTTAGCCAAATTTTCTCTAACTTTTTCTCACCCTCAAAAGATCTAACTCTTTTTGATCTTTTGATTCAGCTAGTCCTCTCCTCTGCTTTAGGATACCGCTGAAGCTCCACAACAACAAATAATCCCAACTGCTCTAGCTGATGTCAACCCAATAATCCTAGTCTCAGTGAATGAGACTGATGATCAGGAAGAAGAAGAAGACGTGCTCACTCATCCAAACAGACCCTCTCGACCAGCTCAATGGTCATAGGATGTATCTCAAAGAGGAGCAGCGATGATTCAATAGCTAGAAGATCAGCGCTTAAAAGTCACTCCTCCAGCCAATATTGCCTTCTTGTCACCTGAAGAGATTGAAGAATCGATCCAGGCTGAAAAACAACTTGCTGAAAATTAAAGGGTCGCTCTGAAAGATAAACAATTCGCTTTTTTGGTTGCTCAGCAATCAGTCAAGGATCAGAAGCTGAAAAGATTCCCTTTGATGGTTCAAGAAGCTCTACTGAAGGAAGCTGGTAAGGAAAATCAGAAAAAGGAAAACGTCAGCGCTACTACTCTAAGTTGGTGTAAGAAGAAGGTTGATTTCAGATACCATCCCAGCAGGATTGTAAATGTCAACCTGAAGGGAAGAACGGTGAAGGGTGTTTCAATAGTAGACATCACGGTGTTCAGGGAAAATGGGGAAATCAAGACATGTTACGTATCAAAGCTCGAAGGCTACGGTTTGGATGAATGGTTGGAAGTAAACGCTGCTATTTAGCGTTCAAGATCAACTTTCAAGTCTTATGTTGAAAAGTTTTTAAACAAACTAATCGACAGAGTCTATTCAGTGATCGATCTGCCTCCTCCTCCAGCACTCAACCAAAGACCTGTGTCTGCAAAGAAGAAGAAACGTTTCAGGGCCTGCTATCCGAAATGAAACAGGGATTGAATTCTCTAGGGAAGCATTGCTCGGTCTTCCACCTGATCTCTCAGCCCTCCACCTCTCGCTGCCACCAGATGAAACTTTCAAACCTGGACGAGTGGTCATTGAGCCCCTCGGAATATTCTTCTATGCCTGGAATGGTAGGAAGTGCTTTTAACGCTTCTCAGAATTGCCTATCACTCCAGTGAATCAACTCAGAGGCCTTGTCTATTGGTGTGACTTAACAAGACTCGGAGTCTTCCTAAAGCCTCAAGTAATGAACGAAGCCAAGCTAAGAAAGCAACAGGGAGAAAAGGTCCCTGACTGGATGATCCCAACGACAAACGCCTTTGACGAAATGCTTCTCAAGGATGAACCACTCTAGTTGATAAATCACTTCTTGTACTCTTCTATTTATTAGCTGTAAACTTTTGTACTTGTATTTTTTTCATTGTACTTATATTTTTTCAACTCCCCTTGTAATCTTATTTTACGAAGTAATGAAAAAATTCAATGAAGTACTTTACTCCATCAGTACTGAAAAAGATCCCTGAAAACATTAAATAGGACACACATATATGAGTCCTTTTTATCCTTATGTTTTTAACTTAGCAATTTTCTTATGTTGCTTTGTCATCACCAAATAGGGGGAGATTGTTGATCCAAACCCTTCAGTGATTTGATGATGACGATCATTTAGTGAAAATTATAAGTAAACATTATGTATAAGTGTTTCACCGTCAGCGATAAGAAACTGAGTCTGTTCAGAATCGCTGATGAAGAACCACTGCTCTTTATTTGTTCCTCAGCGACACATGTACATCAGTAAAAACTGGGCCTATTCAGTTTAGCTGATGATCACTGATCGATTATTTGTAAATGTTTATTTGTAATCCCTGAAGACAAGTTTCGCGTCAAAAGAGTTCAACGCTGAATCGAAGACAAAGCTGATGAACAAGTGACAAGTCTACTAATGATCTGATGCGGATATCAGTGAAACCAAGACAAGTCCACAACACACGATGTTTCTAGTAGAAGTCTTCAACGAGAGTTGGCCTTCATTCAGGCCTCACTGAAGAAGTGTTGGTCCCGAAATGGTTATACAAGTTTGTAGAAGGGGGGGTTGAATACAAACACACGATTATGGAGTAAACCTAATCTAAACAAGTTAAGAGAATCACAAAGATTTCTTGCACTAGAAATAAGAAAGAGGGAATTAAGAACACTTAAGCTAAGTATTCTATCACACAGAGTTTCGGCAAGATAAGGAATGGCCGAAGATCTGTTCATGATATGAACTAGGGTTTCCTTTATATACTGCATGCATTTGATGCACAACAGTACAACTTTACACGTGGCAGCCGTTGGTTAGTTGCATGGTTTGACTTCAGCAGACAACCTAGTGGCCGCATGATGAACAGTGTAGAATCAGAGTTGGTTGTATGAATCTGGACAAAAGGGATGTCCATTCTGACAGATCGTACGGAGACGTGCAAGGGGATAAGACAAAAGTAACTTGTAGAGGAAACTTCATGATCAGCGTTCGCTGAATAAATCTTTATCAGTGAGTGATAAAGTTCAGCGTTCGCTGAAGTCTTCTACTTGAAACTTCACATTGAGTGGACAGGTCTTGGCTTCGCTGATATCCGCATCAGTTCATTAGTAGACTTGTCGCTGGTTCTTTAGCTTGATCTTCGAATTCAACGTAGAACATAGTTGACGTGAAACTTGTCTTCAGGGATCATAAGTAAACAACATATTATATCAGCGATCATCAGTGAGGCTGAGCAGACTCAGGGCTCACTGATGAACAGTATTGCTGAATGTATAAATCAAATAACGAGAGTTCCTATTAGCGGTGTAACATCCTGAAATTTCAGTATTAGTGTTTTAATGAGAATTGGGATGTATTTGTATTTTGGTGTAACCTTGAAGTATATAAGAAGTTTTATAATTCATTAGAGTTAAAAATGCAAGAGATTAAAGTTTGGTGTTACTTTTGGAATTAATGAAACATGAGGGAGTGTTTTGTTAATAAGTAAATGGGTATATGATAATATCTGATTTATTATCTCATTTTATAAGAGTGAGTCGGCATAAGAGAGAGGGAGATATAGAGAGAAGCAGGAAAAGAGGAAAAAGGGAAGAAAGCAAGATTTTCATCTAATTGGTAAGGGATTTGTTGATGTTTTCAGTTGTGATTATTGTATGTGTTAGATTATGAACGAAATTATATTTTGGATTTTATTTACATACCAGTAGCGTCATATTTGAAGCATCAGATTGAGGATTAAAGTGGGTTTTGCAAACCTAAGGTGAGTTCATTTGTACTTTGCTTAAATCAGTGTTTTTATGTTAAATTGAACCTTGAAATAGATGTATAAAGTGATTATGAACTGTGTGGTTGTATTGGGAATGAGCTGAATCGAACAGACAAGAAGTTAGATTGAATTTTAGGCTGTAGGAGCGAGTTGTCCGGATGAATCGCCGTATCCGGACACCCTGATAATGAATGTTTCCGGATGCGATAGATACCGGGTAAGTTTTATTTTTATTGAAAGAATCCGGATGACTAAAGAGTCCGGATGTTGTCCGGATTTGAATATTATCCGGAAAAGTAGGAATTTATCGGAAAAGATGTGTTGTCCGGGTGTTGGGATTGTCCGAGAAAATTATGGTATCCGGAAAATGGAAACGTCCGGATAAGATGGGTTATCCGGAAACTTTGGGTTGTCCGGACACTTTGTGCAGCTGGATAATTATTAATTCTGTTAATCATGAATTGTTGTGATTTAGTGATTAAGACATAATTAGTTTAGCTTGAACATACGTACGATCGAAGGGTAGTATGATAGTGTTGATGACTGTGCTAGCTTGATACTAGGCAAGTGTTTGGTAAGTGTAATTGATCCATAGGCACTAGTGTTTGGTAATCACATGGAATAGGCGTGTGGTAATAATCGTTATTCCATTGTGTGTGTTTAGTAATCACCTGGAATAGGCGTGTGGTAATAATCGTTATTCCAGTGTGTGTGTAGAAATTGTGGAATAGGCGTGTGGTAATAATCGTTATTCCCAATTTCTAAGGAAGAAAATGGGATTGACATAAGTGTTTGTAATCTCTACTTCCTTTCCGATAAATGGGCATGTGTAATTGCGATTTATTGGATAAGAGCATTAATCTATAATCATTGAAGATTCGTAGTGTGGCTCTGAGACATGATATGCTGATAGAATTATGGTCAGTCTTATTTATGTTATTGGATGAAATAGTGTAATGGAATAGAGCTACACGTGCGGTAAGAAAATGAGTAATCAGGTTTGTTGTAACTTGTTTACATTGATTTTGCAAATGTTATTTTTGAAACAAATGTTCTCATTAGGCGTTGGCCTAATAGTTTCATATGATGTTTTCTTACCAGGTACCAGCTCGGGAAAGTAAAGGGTTGTGGGTAGGGCTGTAAACGAACCGAACGAACACGAACGGAGGCTTGTTCATGTTCGTTCGTTTAACTTAACCGAACAAACGAACGAACATGAACGGTAAACGAACGAGATTTTTTGTGTTCATGTTCGTTCGTTAAGATTTTTTGTTTGTTCGTGTTCGTTTATGTTCGTTCATTAAGAGTTAAACGAACGTAAACGAACGAACTTAAATGAACATAAACGAACGTAAACGAACGACTTTAAATTAACATAAACGAACGAACTTAAATGAACATAAACGAACGAACCCAAATGAACAAAAAAAACCCATACTCATCATTTCGTTCGTAAAAAATACCTTAACAAAATGAAAAACCGGGTTAATTTAGGAGGTATGAAAAATAAATTCTAAAAGATCAATTTACTTGATGATTTTACACATTAAATTCATATTATATAAATATGTTTATGTATAAACAAGCATAAACGAACATAAATGAACATAAACGAACGTAAACGAACATAAACGAACGTAAACGAACGAACATTAACAAACATAAATGAACGAACGTTCACGAACATAAATGAACGAACGAGACCATTATTCATGTTCGTTCATTTAACTAAACGAACAAAAAAACGTGTTCATGTTCGTTCATTTATTAAATAAACGAACATAAACGAACTTCCCGCCGAACAGTTCACGAACGGTTCGCTGAACGTTCGGTTCATTTACAGCCCTAGTTGTGGGACGAGCGTTTTTGGAATAGCAGAGGTGTCAATTAACAAGAAGAGATTTTGATGGATTGCTTAGATAACTTAGTTAATCTAATTATAGTGACATGATTAGATTGATAGGTTATTTGAAGGATCATGTATTGTAAATATACTCTTGATGGTTAATTTCCTTGCTATATTTATATAAGTTGAAGTTTCTTGTATCATAACGTATTATAATTTGAGGTTCAAAATAGCCCTGATTTTAGGGTGTTACAAGCGGTACTGTAACAGTCTTAGTACTTATCAGCGATAGTGAAACTCTAATACATATTGTCTACTTACAATTTTCACTAAGTGTTTCTCATAGAGTCATTGTCAAATCATTGAGGGTTTGGATCAACAATCTCCCCCTATTTGATTATGACATAGCAATAAAAGAAAATTGCTAAGTATGAAAACATAAGGATAAAAAGAACTCATAAAATATTTGTCCAATTTACTGTTTTCAGGGATCTTTTAAGTACTGATGGAGTAAAGTACATTCGCTGGGATTTTTTCTTTAAACTTCGTATAAGTTACAGAGGGAAGTGGAAAAAATTACAAGTACAGCAAATAAAAATTACAAGTACAAAAGATACAGTTGATAAAATGAAGAAGAATTTACAAAAGGAAATTATATCAACTATTCAGGTTTATCCTTGATAAGAAGTTCATCAAGGAATTTTGTGGTAGGGATCATCCAGTCAGGAACTTCTTCTCCAAGATCCCGTCTTCGTTTTGCTTCTGTAAAGATCAGGGGCTTCATGAAGTGTCCGAGAAGATCA
This sequence comes from Saussurea involucrata, assembly GCA_033807775.1. Taxonomy (NCBI): domain Eukaryota; kingdom Viridiplantae; phylum Streptophyta; class Magnoliopsida; order Asterales; family Asteraceae; genus Saussurea; species Saussurea involucrata. Next base: position 78,576,687 of record CM066327.1, on the reverse strand, counting down.
TCTCTAAAACCGCACCAATAGACGAGATCCCTGAGCTGTTCGATAGGAGCAATGAATTGCTCAGAGATACGTTGAAAGCATTCTCGTCCATCGTAGTCTCTGAAGAAGATATCATAAGGATCACTTAAGACTTTTCCAGGGATGAAGCGTACACCACGGGGCAGAGAGATGTCGAGAGTTGAGAGATCAGGTTCAGGACCAAGAACTTCTTCGCGTGAAAAGCCAATTCCGGTTTCATTTCTGATAGGAGGACCTGAGTCTAAAGGTGTTATCTTTTTCTTTGCAACAGGCCTTCTTCGTTGAACTGGAGCATGAGGAGGAGGAATATCCACAGCAGATGTAACCAAGTCGATCTGTTTATTCAAAACTTTCTCGACATGTTTTTTAAAAGTTGAGCGAGATCGCTGAATGGCTATTCGTATCTCCAACCACTCAAAGAAACCGTACTTGCTGATCGAAGAAGCGTAGATGGTTTCCTTACTACCATTTTCTCTGAATATGTCGACATCAACAACCGGAACGTTTATGGACATCCTTCCTCTGATGTTCACCTTGTTGATTCTGGAGACCTGATATCGATAGCTTAATCTTTCTTTGCACCATATCAGAGTAGAGTCAGATACCTTGGTCTTCTTCTCGACGATCTTTTGGGCGTCCTTCCATAATTGACGTTGAACAGCGATAGGAGTCTTCTTCAGTGTAGGATCTTCCACCGATCGTTGGGCGAGCTCAATAGCATAAGCTTTGTCTTTTTCTTCAGCTCTCTTTCGATCGGCGAGTTGTTTTTCAGCTTTTAGGTGTTCAGCGACTTCTTTTCTTGTTATTTTTAATCGAGGGGCATGGACAATTCGCTGATCCTCAAGGTGTTTGATCATTGCTTCTCTCCTTTTCAGTTCTTCTTCACTTAGCTTTTGAATAGCCAAAAAAGGTCTTTTATTGTGAGAGAGCAGTTCTTCTTCTGGTTCATCAGTCTCAGCGAAGTCTAAGACTTGGATTATTACTTCAGCGCTTGGGGATGGATTTATTGTTGATGTAACTGGAGGAACTTCAGATGTATCCTCAAGCAGGGGAGAGGACTAGCTGAAACATAACGATCGTTTAAGTAAGATCATTTGGGAAAAGTGTTGATCCAAACCCTCAGTGATTTGATAATGACCCTATCTTAAATACTTAGTGAAAATTGTAAGTAAACAATATGTATCAGAGTTTCACTATCGCTGATAAGTACTAAGATCTTACAGTACTGCTGATAGGAACTCTCGCTCTTTTAGATTAAACATTCAGCGAACACTGTTCACCATATCGCTGAGTCTGTTCAGTCCTTATGGTGATCGCTGATAAGTTAGTTGTTTACTTATGATCCCTGAAGACAAGATTCACGTCAACAAAGGTTCTACGCTGAAGTCGAAGATCAAGCTCAAGAACCAGCGACAAGTCTCCTAATGAACTGATGCGGATCAGCGAAGACTCAGATTTGTCCACTCAACGTGAAGTATCAAGTACAAGACTTCAGCTATCGCTGAACTTTATCATTCGCTGAATAGTAAATGATAATCGCTGAATCAACGAAAGCTGATCATGAAGTCCTCCGTACAAAGTACTTTTGTCTTAACCTCCCTTGCACGCCACCGTACGAAATGTCAGAAAAGAACCTCCGAAAATCTGAAATCGTACAACCACTCTAATACTACAATGTTCATTCATGCGGCTACTAAGGTTGTCAACAAAGGTCAATGACATGCAACCAATCCGCTGATGACACGTGTAAAGTGTTTACTGAATTGCATTAAATGCATGCAGTATATAAAGAGATGAACTCACTTCATTTGAAGCAACTTGCTAACTCTGGACAAGTTCAAATCTCTCAAGATAGGATTTTATTAGTAATCTCCTTATCTTTCTTAGTGCAAGAAAACCTTAGTGTTCCAACTTGTTTAGATTTAGGTTTATCCTTAATCTTGTTTCCGCAACAAGCTGTAAATTGTTAATGATTTATCAATAAACAATTTAGAAAAGTAAAATAGTGTGTTTGTATTCAACCCCCCCCCCCCCCCCCTTCTACAAACTTGTTTAGGCCTTTCGGGACCAACAAGTGGTATCAGAGCGGATTTGTTTAATCTCATAAACAAGATCTAATCTAAGATATTTCTCTTCCTTGCTATTATCTGAAAATGGCCAACCCAAACACAAACACTCACTATATTGACAATGGTTCTCTTGCAAAACCCCCTAGATTTTCCAGAGATAACTTCAACTTATGGAAAAATAGGATGACACTCTTCTTAGAAGGTGTAGACCCTACTATACCTTACTATCTTGAAAACGGCCCACACATCCCTGTAACAATTGATCCTGCAGTTCCAGCCACTGCAACTAGGGCTGCTATTCCAGAAAGGCTGATTCCAAAGGAAATCCATCATTGGACCGATGAAGACAAGAAGAAAGTGGCTATAGATACAAAAGCCAGATCCATACTATCCATGGCCCTTCCTGACGAAGTCTACCATTCCGTCATGAACCTGAAATCCTCAAAAGCCATGTGGGACATAATATGTGTTCAGTATGAAGGAACGTCTGAAGTCCAGGATTCAAGAAAGATCAACCTGGTAAGACAATACGAAAGCTTCATCTCTGGTAAGAATGAAACTCTCTCTGAAGTACATCAACGTTTTAATTGCTTAATTATAGATCTAAAAACGGTTGGTAAGTAATATCCTAACTTTGAAGTACTGACAAAGTTTTTAGAATGTTTACCTGAAAGCTGGGACAATTATTCCATGTGTCTCAAGCTGTCGAAAGATCTAAGATCAATGACACTTGCTACCTTATATGGCACATTGCTGAATCATGAGCAATCTAGCCATCTTAAGAAGAATCTTGTAAAAGATTCCAAAAGCACCCCTGTTGCTTTAATCTCAGAGGAACCTTCTACTCAGCGACCCGTGGTCACTATCATTGAGTTAGAAAGTAACTCTGAAAGGTCATCAGATTCTGATTCTTCAGATGATGAATCCTTGGCTCTCCTAACTAAAAAGTTCAGGAGATTCGCCAAGAAGAAAATGTTTAGAAAGAACAAAACTCTTTCTATAGCTGACAAGCCTAAGTCATCAGCTTTTGTTGATAAGACTACTGCTACTTGTTTTAACTGCGAAAAGACAGGTCATTTCGCTAACGAGTGCAGGTCAAAGAAAATCATGAGACCTTCAGCTTTTACAAAGAAATCCTTTGTTCCAAGGAATAAAGACGACAAATACTTAAAGCTGAAGGAGAAGTATGCAAAGCTGAAAAGCTTTAAGAAGAAGGGAAAAGGCCTGATGGCTGACTATGATTGGGCTGCTTCTGATGAAGAAGCCTCATCATCTGATTCTGAAGATGATGAAGCAAATCAATGTCTCATGGCCAAGATTGAAGAAGAGGAAGAAAGTTCAGACATTCCCTCCACTTCAACATCTTCCATTCAGGTATCACCTTCCTTCTTTACCAATATTGTAAATATTGATGAAGCTGATAGTCTCCGTAAAATCGAACTACTGACTAGAAGTTTATACGAATCCATGAACGGCAAAGCTGTGGTTGAAAACCAAAATCTTGATCTCGCTGAAAAGCTTAAAAATTGCCACCTTCAAATAGAAAAGCTTTCTAAATTTGAAGAAGATTTTAAAGATCAAGTCCATTTAAATCAGCTAGTCAAAATCGAACGAGCGGAAGCTATCGCTGCATTAAAAGCTGAACAAGCTACTGTTGAAGGATGGTGTAATTCTTCAACAAAGATTACTGAGATAATTAAGGCTCAGATTCCTCTGAGTGATAAACGTGGTCTGGGTTATAAATATGATACTCCAATACCAACCACTGAACGTTCAATGCTTAAATTTGGAACGTTCGTATCCTCAATAGCTGACACTTCTTCATCTCAGTACTCCTCGTCGATTACACCAATCCCTGAGGAAACTCCTACCTCAAAAGGTAAGGAGAAAATGGTTTATTCAAAACCTACCTCTGTCTCTAAAGACAAAGGTAAAGGAATTGTAATTTATCAAAATCCTCAGAAGGGTACTTTAGTACCTAAGCTGAACGCTTCCAAAGCCTTAGTGATTCATTCATCTGGTTCTAGAAATCAGACCTCTGGATCAGTTCAGCGACCTACTCCTAGACTCAGAGTAGATGTCCTTGGTAAGAAATCTGAAGAACTGAATGTTCGTCCTATTTCAAAAACCAATAGTGTACTTGGTGCTGGCACTTCTAATTCCAAATTAAAAGCTCAGCACTCATGTGGTCCTAGAACTAATTTTAGTTATAGGAAATGTTATCACTGTGGACTTACCGATCATATTGCAAGTAAGTGTCCCACAGCCACCAAAGCTGATAAGATAGCTAAGGTGAAGATAGCACCCAAGAAGACCAAACCAGTTGCAAGTCAGGTCAAGGTGACTCCTACCTCTGAGGTCAAGAAATTGACCAAAGTGAAGAAAGACAAAGCTGAATCTTCAAATGCTGCGAAGACTGCTGAACCCATTCCAACCTCTTCCACTGACAAACAAGTATACATGGCGAAGTGGGTACCCAAGCAAAACTAATCTTCCTTTGTATTGCAGGTTAAGAAGGGTATCTGGTATCTCGATAGCGGATGCTCTAGACACATGACTGGAAAGAAAAGCCTGCTCGCTGAATACAAGGAAGAGAAGGGTCCCTCTGTGACTTTCGGTGGAAATGGAAAAGGACACACCTGAGGGTATGGTGTACTTTCAAATGGTACAACATCCTTCAGAAGAGTCGCATATGTTGAAGGGCTGAAGCATAATCTTCTAAGCATCAGTCAGCTTTGCGACATGGATAACAAAGTGATTTTCACTAAGGAATCCTGCTTTGTCTCTGACAAAAAGGAGAAGATAGCTCTCAGCGGTTATCGTTTGGAAAATGTTTACGTTATAAACATGGACTCAACAACCACTGAGAACTCCTGTTTCTTCTCAAAGGCATCTTCTGATGTCAACTGGTTATGGCACAAGAGGCTCTCACATCTCAACTTCAAGACACTGAATACTCTTTCATCCAAAGAGTTAGTCACTGGTCTACCTCAACATTCATACGCCAAAGAATCCTTATGTTCAGCGTGTGAAAAAGGGAAGCAGACCAAGGCAAGCTTTAAGTCCAAGCAAGTTTCCTCAGTGTCATCTCCTCTTCAACTACTCCATATGGATTTGTTTAGCCCCGTTAACAAACAATCCATCGCTGGAAAGAAATATACGCTGGTCATAGTTGATGAATTCTCTCGTTACACATGAGTAATGTTTCTCCGTTCTAAGAGTGACACCCCTGAAGAACTCATCACCTTTGTTCGGAAGATGGAAACTCTGAACAATATGACTGTTCGCTCAATAAGGAGTGATCATGGAACTGAATTCAAAAACAGTTCTCTTGATTCCTTCCTTGAGATCAAGGGTATTTCTCACAACTTTTTGTCAGTAAGAACACCACAACAAAACGGAGTCGCTGAAAGAAGAAATAGAACAATTATTGAAGCTGCACGTTCAATGCTCAGCGATTCTCACCTGCCTACTCAGTTTTGGGCAGAAGCTGTCAACACGGCTTGTTTTACGCAAAACAGGTCGCTGATAGTCAAAAGATTCAAAAAGACAGCCTATGAACTTTTTCATGGGAGAAAGCCTTCAATCAGCTTTCTTCACATCTTTGGTTGTCAGTGTTTCATACTGAACAACAGAGATGCCCTTGGAAAGTTTGATCCTAAGGCTGATGATGGAATCTTTCTTGGATACTCCTCAGTTTCCAAAGCCTTCAGAGTCTTCAATCGAAGAAGACAAACTGTAGAAGAAACTATTCACGTCACGTTTGACGAATCCCGTTCAGCGAACTCTAAACCGAACGCTGATACAGAAGAACTGAATCAATGGATGTTTTCTCATCTTGGTGATTCAGAAGATGTTCCCACTACTCATACTCATACAACTGAAAATGATGGTCCTACTATCATTCCCAATATGCAGAATAGTGAAGCTGAAACATCTTGGGTCTCAGCTGTTCCTATAAACACTATACCCGCAGTTGATCCAAATGTCTCAGAAATTCCATCTATTTCTCAGCAATCAGTGAATGAAGTGACAAATGCAAGCATTCCTCTCTTAGCTGATAATCCAGAAGTAGCTGAAGCTTCATCTTCAGTTTCTACAGTTCAGACTGAGTCAGCGACGCATGCTCCAGCTCAGCGATGGACTGTAAATCACCCAATCGATCAAATTCTTGGTGATCCCAACGCTGGTATTCAGACTCGTAGAAGTGCAGGTAATATTTGTTTATTTGTCAACTTTATTTCTCTAACTGAACCAAAGAAAATAGATGATGCCCTCAAAGATCCAAACTGGGTCAGCGCCATGCAAGAAGAGCTGACTGAATTCGAAAGAAACAAAGTTTGGAAACTTGTTCGGAGACCAACTAACAAAACAGTGATAGGCACTAAGTGGGTCTATCGAAACAAGTTGGACGAACATGGTACTGTAACTCGCAACAAAGCTCGTCTTGTTGCTCAGGGATACAGACAAGAGGAAGGCATAGATTATGACGAAACCTTTGCTCCAGTAGCAAGACTTGAATCTATTCGTCTTTTCTTAGCATATGTTGTACACAAAAACTTCACTGTACATCAAATGGATGTTAAGTCAGCGTTTCTAAATGGAAAGCTGAATGAAGAAGTTTATGTGGAACAACCTCCAGGATTCTCAGATCCTAAGCGTCCAGGTTATGTTTATAAGCTGGATAAGGCACTTTATGGCTTGAAGCAAGCTCCTCGTGCATGGTATGACACTCTTTCTACTTATCTCCACCTTGAAAAATTTGAGAGAGGTAAGATTGACAAAACTTTGTTTTTTAGAAAAATAAAAGGTCATATCATTTTAGTTCAAATATATGTTGATGACATTATATTTGGTTCTACTAACCCTGAGCTTTGTACTCGTTTCGCTGATAGAATGAAAGATGAGTATAAAATGAGTATGATGGGTGAACTAACATATTTCCTTGGTCTTCAGATTAAGCAAACTGAAAAAGGAACTTTTATAAATCAGGGAAAGTATGTTAAAGATATGCTGAAGAAATTCGACTTAACTGAAAGTTCAGCTATGAAAACCCCTATGGCACCACCGCTGATACTTGATAAGGACACAAAGGGTGTTCCTGTCAATGTCACGCTGTACCGTGGGATGATCGGCTCACTACTGTATCTTACAGCTAGCCGACCCGATATTATGTTTGCAACATGTCTGTGCGCACGATATCAAGCTGAACCTAAGATATCTCATATGAAAGCTGTAAAGCGAATCTTTCGATATCTTAAGGGTACAGCGAATCTAGGTCTTTGGTATCCCAAAGATTCAGGATTCGATCTAACCGCCTATTCAGACAGTGATTTTGCAGGTTGCAAAATGGATAGGAAAAGCACCACAGGAGGTTGTCAGCTCCTGGGTGGAAAGCTGGTAAGTTGGACAAGTAAAAAGCAAAACTCAGTGTCCACTTCCACAGCTGAAGCTGAGTATGTAGCCGCTGGAAGCTGCTGTTCTCAAGTCTTGTGGATGAGAAATCAACTACTAGACTATGATCTTCAGCTCTCCAAAATTCCAATCTATTGCGACAGCACAAGTGCCATCGCTATAGCAAACAATCCAGTGCTACACTCAAAGACAAAACACATAGAAATCAGATATCATTTTATCAGTGATCATGTGATGAATGGTGATATAGAACTTCATTTTATCCCAACTGATTATCAGTTAGCTGATTTGTTTACCAAACCTCTTGATGAGACAAGATTCAACTTTCTCATTAGCGAGCTTGGAATGCTGAACTTTGAAGGATAAATCTTCAGCGGTTCACATTTAATCAGCGATACGTTTATACATTCTTGTATAGGCTCTGGATAAAATAAACTTGTACAATCCATTTCATCATCTTCTCTCTGAATAAATTTGGTTAAACTGATATCAAGGTATGTTTTCTCTTTCTGACAAAACGCATGAAAATGCAAGATTTCAAATTCTTTCATCGCTGAATATCTCTTCCTTAACAGCGATATTTTGAAATTTCTTAAAACCCTCACTGATATTTCTATTCAGTGCTTCATATTTTCCAAAGAGTCCCTGAGTTTTTCTTTCAAAACCTCAGAGACAACGAAAGAATGTGAAAGGACAGTTGTGACGTCATTGCAACGGATAACACCAGGCACGCTCTTTTTCTGACACACGTTTGCATGTTTCGTTGTCTATCCAATCAAATGCAAACACGTGTCCGTGTCATGATGAAAAACTTTCCCGCTCAAGTTTTTCTCTCTCTACTCTCTTCCTATATAAACTCTCTCAAAGTTTATATTTGTCTTTTACGCGAATCAATCTTTCTCCGCAAGAAAAGAACACTGTTGCATTTTGTGCTCTCAATCTTCAAGAACTGTTCATCATCTTCTTCATCAAACTCAAGGTTAATATGTTCTTATCTATTATCAAATGCGATTAACTTGTTTTCGATCTTATCATTGTTTTACACAAGATCAAACAAAAGAACTCAAAAATAAAATCATTTTCTTTCATGGTTTTATAAACACAACCATTTCATGGTTGTTCTTCAAGTTTTAAATCTAAAATCTTAAACTTGTTCTTCTTTCGTATCCATTTTTTTTAGAAACTGGAATACAAGGCTTATGGGTGTTATATTCGTTTTTTTTAAAACAAGAAAAACCCTAATCTTCATTAAGACTTTTTTTGTCTGAATGAAATGGACAAAATTCGAAAAATCTTAATGGAAATTTTCTTTCCACATTAAGATATTTCTTATTTGTTAACATCTTTGGTTGAACTGATAATACAGTGAAATGGCAACTTCAAAGCTGAATGTTACCGCTGAGTCCATCTCCGCTGAGTCTGAGGAACTGGAAATCACCAAAGCTCCTCAGGTTAAGTTTGAGCTGGATCAACTAGACTGGACAAAGGCAAACAACCTCTCAGCGCTTCTCGAGTTTCCTCCTCGAAAGCAGGTATCCCATCTAGACGACGCTGTAAATGTTTTGAAGAATAGCCCCATCTACACAGCACTGACAATCACACCTCCTGCCAGTCATCGTCTATTATCCCAATTCTGGTACTCTGCCAGACACACCGACCTACCCTCCGCCAAAGATCCATCTAAAACCATCGACTGCATACTCAGCGATACTGAGTATGGCACCATCAAGATAACCCCCGCAATAATCCGCAAAGCTCTGAAATTCCCTAACGCTACCTCAGAAAATCCTTTCACTCCATTACCTGACCACAAGAAGCACGCTGACAGGGAAGAAATCATTGCTTTCCTTGATGCGATGGGTTACATCTGGGAGACTGGAAGAGACAAGCTACCTGAGAAGAAGCTGACGCTGATAAAGAAATCCAAGATGCCCAGCGAGATGAACTTCATCTTCGCTCACCTGATCAGCTGCATGACAGCGAAATCCGGATCTTCTGATCAAGCCGCTCAACCTCAGCAGGCCATGGGTTACGCACTGCTGAAAGGTCTCAACATTGACTGGGCCTCCATCATCTATGAAGACCTCATTCAACGTGTTGATTCTGCCGCTGACCGACCAGCATGGGTTCCTTACCCACGATTCATCAGCGCCATCTTTCAATATGGCCTGAAGGACAGCTATCCTGAAGAGGGTGATCTGAAACTCTCTCAGATTGGCCCTAAAGTTCTCGACTTCAAGCCTGTCGCCAACGAGGTACGTCTCTCTACCCTTCTCACTCTACTTAATTCTCCGCTTTCTGTGGCTCCTTCAGCGACAATACCCCTCGCTGATTCCCAGGCCACAAAATCCATTCCTTCTAAGAAAAGGAAACAATCTCTTACCCCTCTTGATTCCAAAAGGATCAAGAAAACCAAGGAGCAACCCCAGCAATTCCATGCTGAAGACTCCTCAGCTCACTCTAAAGAGCTGAAGGAAAGTTCCGTGGTACGCTCTGCCACACCAATTCAAGCCATCCCTTCTAAACCTACTTCAGCGTCCCTACACGCTGAGGTTAGAACTTTGGAATCTACCCTACCTTCTTCAGTCTCTCAAAAGACTGATGAAGTACTTCTCAGCGAATCCAACGCTGAACTTGCAACCCAACCCCAATTCTTATCCTTCGATCCTCCCTCTACTTCTTTGGACACTCCTCCAGTTAAAGCTGGAGATGCCATCATTCAAGAAGCCGCTGAAGCTTCTCAGCGAATGACGAAGAAAGGACCTGCAGAGATCTCCATCCCTCACGGAACTTTTGAGGGAGATATGGAACACTATGGAGGGACTCGAAACTTTGATGAGTTCGTCAACGCTCCTGCAGGTACAGATCCCACCTTAAACACTGTAACTAAACCTGAAACTTCTGAGCTTTCCTTTGTTCACAAGTACTTATATGTTACAGGTCCTTATTTGGGAGACATCAACCAGTCTCTGAAGTCCATGGAGATGAAACTTACAGATCTCACCACCGGTCTATCAAATAACTCTACAGCTGTAACAAACGCTGGAGAGAATCTGACAAAGCTGACTGCTGTGGTGGAAAAGAAGGCCTCCTCTGATGACATCAAAGACCTTGATAAAACTCTCGCCGACTTTGCCAAAGTGCTCTCCGACATCTACACTGACTACACCAATCTCAAATCGTCAGTTTCCACCGTTTCCAGCGAGGTTACAACGCTGAAGAAATCGGTTGGTACACTCGAAGGTGATATGTCAGTGGTCAAGACCGACTTGGGCTCAGTGAAGACCGACCTTAGTTCTGTCAAGACAATGATCGAGACGCTGGTGAACAAGGCAAACAATCCAGCTCCTGCTCCGGCCCCTGCACCTATTTTGGACTCATTCACCGCAGAGGATCGCCAAGAGCTGAAGAAAATCACGCCTGCTATTTCTGGCCTAGAAGACAGAATAGCTAAGCTTGAAGGTTGTGTGAAAGTCTCTGGCCCAGAAGACAGAGACAACACCAATGCTGAATCTACCCATTCCTCCCCGGCCCATCATGAGAAAGAGGGGGAGAAGAGCACTGAACAGGAGAAGAGCGCTGAAGATCAAAATAAGAGCGCTGAAGACCTTTCCCATGATGAATCTATCAGGGGAGAGGGTAATGAAGATCTGATTACTGGACCTCAGGGAGATGAAAACCCTGAGGGAACCGAGAACCTCGCCTATGCATCTGAGGGGGAGCAACTCGAAGAAGATGCTGAGGAATCCGAAGCAGAAGAAGACGAAGACATCGACATCCCTGAAGCTGAACCATCCTCCTCTCCAAGGAACGATGATGATGATGATGATGAAGATGACGAATTCTTTGTCGTCAAACATGCTCCTCGAAAAGCTCTTAAAGGGATCGTGATAACCGAATCCACAGGGGAGAAGACAAAAACAAAGACAAAGCACTCAGCCTCTGGCGCTGAGAAAAGCAAAGACAAAGGCATCGCTGAAGATGATAATCTGGCGATCCTACTTGCAAAGCCGATTTGTCAGGTACACTAAACTTATTTTTCCTTCCCTGATCATCTCTGAACAATCAGTTATCCATTCCACAAACACCATACACATCCACATTTTTTTTCTATCTTTTCTACCCAAGTTCTTCTACCCAGTTCTTATTTGTAAGATCGCTGCGTTTCAGCTAGTCCTCTCCCCTGTTTGAGGATATCGCTGAAAGATCTTCTATTGCGACTTCACCAATAATTCCAGCTACCGCTGAAGACATAATCCCAGTCTTAGATTTAATCTCTGAGACTGATGAACCAGAAGAACAACCTCTCTTGCACAGAAACAGACCTTCCTCAGTTCCTCAAAAGCTGAGTGAAGAAGATCAAAAGAGGAGAGAAGAAATGATAAAGCGATTCGAGGATCAGCGAATCATTCTAAGGCGCGATCAACTACCTTCAGTTCCTCCTAAGTTCAGAATTTCAAAAGCTGAATACCAGGATCATCTCAGAGCTGAACGCCTCATCGCTGAAAGGAAGGAAGCTGAAGATAAAGACAGAGAATACGCCATCAAGCTCACTCAAGAATCTGTCAAAGACCCCAAGCTGAAGCGTATTCCCATTCAAATCCAACGAAAGCTTTGGGAACAAGCCCAGAAGATCGTGGAAAAGAAAGCTGAAGTTTCTCAGACCACCCTGATCTGGTGTAAAGAGAAAATCCACTTCAGATATCGTCCAGCGAAGATCAACAAGGTATTCATCTCTGGAAGAACCTCCATCGGAGTACCTATTGTTGACATCAAACTATTCAGAGAAGATGGCTCATCTGAAACCTTTCGTGCTGACACTGTAAAAAGGTATGGTCTCTCTGAATGGCTGGAGATGAGGTTAGCTATCCAACCATCACAATCTAAGTACAAGGATCATTTCGAAAAGCTGATAAACAGACAGATCGATTTGATATCTTCTTGTGTGGATATTCCTCCTGTTCCTGATCTAAAGCCGAAAAGAAAAAGGGGCTCACCAAAGAAGAAACGTCAAGATTCAAACTCAGGTCCTGTCATACGAAATGAAACTGGAATTGGTTTCTCTCGCGCTGAAGTACTTGGTCCTGATCCTGATCTATCTGCCCTTGACATCTCTTTGCCACCATGTGAACTTTTCGTCCCTGGTAAAGTCATCAGTAATCCTTATGGAATATTCTTTCTTGACTACGACGGACGTAAATGCTTTCAACGGATCGCTGAGCTTCCAATCACTCCAATCGAACAGCTCAGAGATCTCATCTACTGGTGCGACTTCAGAAAAGACATTCAGGCACGACACCTAAAACCCTTGATTTTTGAAGCTGCTCTGAAGCTAAAGAATAAAGGAGAAAAGGTTCCTGACTGGATGATTCCAACTGAAAAGACAACCCTTGATGAACTTCTCATTAAGGAAGAACCCTTTGAAGGCTGACAACAATCACCACTTTCTCTATTGTATCAGTCATCCTTCAGTACTTGTAATTTATTTCGCTTGTACTTGTAATCTTTCTTATTCATATTGTAACCTGATTCAAAGATTTAAAGAAAGATTTCAGCGAATGTACTTTACTCCATCAGTACTGAAAAGATCCCAGAAAACAGTAAAAGGGACAAATATTTTATGAGTTCTTTTTATCCTTATGTTTTCATTAAATAGCAATTTTCTTTGTTACTATATCATAATCAAACCCTCAGTGATTTGATAATGACCCTATCTTAAATACTTAGTGAAAATTGTAAGTAAACAGTATGTATCAGAGTTTCACTATCGCTGATAAGTACTAAGATCTTACAGTACTGCTGATAGGAACTCTCGCTCTTTTAGATTAAACATTCAGCGAACACTGTTCACCATATCGCTGAGTCTGTTCAGTCCTTATGGTGATCGCTGATAAGTTAGTTGTTTACTTATGATCCCTGAAGACAAGATTCACGTCAACAAAGGTTCTACGCTGAAGTCGAAGATCAAGCTCAAGAACCAGCGACAAGTCTCCTAATGAACTGATGCGGATCAGCGAAGACTCAGATTTGTCCACTCAACGTGAAGTATCAAGTACAAGACTTCAGCTATCGCTGAACTTTATCATTCGCTGAATAGTAAATGATAATCGCTGAATCAACGAAAGCTGATCATGAAGTCCTCCGTACAAAGTACTTTTGTCTTAACCTCCCTTGCACGCCACCGTACGAAATGTCAGAAAAGAACCTCCAAAAATCTGAAATCGTACAACCACTCTAATACTACACTGTTCATTCATGCGGCTACTAAGGTTGTCAACAAAGGTCAATGACATGCAACCAATCCGCTGATGACACGTGTAAAGTGTATACTGAATTGCATTAAATGCATGCAGTATATAAAGAGATGAACTCACTTCATTTGAAGCAACTTGCTAACTCTGGACAAGTTCAAATCTCTCAAGATAGGATTTTATTAGTAATCTCCTTATCTTTCTTAGTGCAAGAAAACCTTAGTGTTCCAACTTGTTTAGATTTAGGTTTATCCTTAATCTTGTTTCCGCAACAAGCTGTAAATTGTTAATGATTTATCAATAAACAATTTAGAAAAGTAAAATAGTGTGTTTGTATTCAACCCCCCCCCCCCCCCCTTCTACAAACTTGTTTAGGCCTTTCGGGACCAACAAAAAGAGATAGAGAAAGAATGAGGTTTAAGTGTATAGAGGTTTTATGGAGAGGAGAATTGAGATTGAGAAGGGATAGAGGAGGGATGCAGTGTAAGGGAAGAAAATGTATGTTACCTGACAAACTGGCTTTCTTTGAAGGATAGTCAGATTGCCTTCTACAGCGATGCCTTTATTTTTGCCTTGATCGGCTTCAGTCGCTGTAGGCTTTTTCGTGGTCCCCTCCCCTGATGATTCTTTAATAACTACCCCTTTGAGAGTAGGGGCCCTTCTAGGTTGGAAGGAGAAGTCGACGTCATCATCATCATCATTTTTAGGTGATGCTGATGGTTCGTCGTCATGTAGATCGAGATCTTCTTCGTCTTCTTCTTCTTCTTCTTCAGCCTCGTCCTCAGAAGGAACAAGAACTGCAGTATCTTCCAGTTCTTCATCGAGTTACTCCCCCTCAGATTCAGCGTCGTGTAGGGAGAACTCGGTTCCCTCAGGGTTTTCAACTCCCTGAGGTTTTTCAACAGTTTTCTCCCCCTCAGGGTTATGGGGAAGATCTTCTTGACTCTTCTCCCCCTCTTCCACATGACGAATGGGGGACATAATAACATCAGCAGCAGAATCAGCATGCTTTGGGTCACTGTCTTCTAGGCCAGTGATCCCAACGCAAGTTTCTACCCTTGCTATTCTGTCTTCCAGGCCAGAAATAGCAGGTTTGATTCTTTCAAGGTGTTCCTGATCCGCCTGAGTAAAATGTGAGGGAGGACAAGTTGGGGCATTCAGGCGGGCGAGGATTTGCTGCAGGAGATTCGTCACAGTGCTGACGTCTGTCTTTAAGGTAGACACCTCTCCTTGAAGATTTCCAACCGCTGTCTTCAATGATGTGACTTCGTTGGACAGGGTGGTGAAGTTGTTGGAGAGGGTGTTGTTGGTAGACTTCAGAGTGTTGATGGAGGTGGAGTTGTCAGCAAGAGTCTCAGCAACTTTTGAAAGACTACCTTCCATCTTTTCCAGATCAGCACTGGAAGCTTTGCCTTTCACCTCGTCGGTGAGTGTCTTGAGACTCTCTCCAGCGTTTGTAACCACTGAAGAGTTGGAGGAGAGTGTGGTGGGGAGAGATTCCACCTTAGTAGACAAATTTTTGAGCGAGTTGTTGATGTCGCCCAAATTAGGACCTGTAGAAGATAAAAACTTATGAACAAAGGAAAGCTCAGAAGTTGGGGGGATTGAGAGAGTAGTGTTTAAGGTGTTGTGTATACCTGCTGGATGGTTGACAAAGTCATCGAAGCTTCGATAACCTGAATATTTTTCCATGTCGTCTTCCAGAGAGCCTTGAGGCATAGAGGTGCCCGCAGGTCCTGTGTTTTGATCCATCATCCGCTGTAGAGCTTCAGCAGATGTATCACTCAGGATGATGTTTGTTGTAGAGAGTGGGGGGAAAACAGGTGGAGTGACCAAAGAAATAGTAGGAGGAATGAAGGTTGAGAAGAGGGATTGGGTGCCAGGTTCAGCGTTGGATCCGAGAGGAATACTTCCGCAGTACTTGGAGGTACTGAGGGAGGGAGGTTTTGTTCCAAGACAACCACAGCGTTTAGAGACGCTGAAGCGGGTATTGAAGGGGTTTGTTCATCAGCTGTGGCAGAGCATACCATGGAACTATCCAGCGTCTTCTCTGGATAGATAGACGTGGATTCTTTAGTCTGGGTAGGCTTAGGGGGTTGCTCCTTGGAGGACTTCTTGGGCTTAGGAGTGCCAAGTGGGGTGTCAGATGGTTTCCTTTTTCGAGACGGAGTGGAGGTTGCAGCCTGGGTACCAGCGGTTGGGATTACCGCTGCCGTAGTGGTAGCTACAGAAGTAGAAGAATAAGGTCTGAGTAGAGGTAAGAGAGTAGAGAGACGTACCTCATTTGGCAGGGGCTTGAAGTCGAGAACCTTAGGGCCAACCTGTGATAACTTCAGGTCGCCCACCTTCGGGTATTTGTACCCGAGTCCTTGTCGGAAGATAGCGCTGATAAACCGGGGATATGGAACAGTTGTTGGTCTCTTTAGTTCGTCGACTCTTAGCATCATGTCGACGAATATGATCTTTGCCCAATCGATGTAAAGGCCCTTCATCAGTGCGTACCCCATAGCCTGTTGGGGTTTGAATGCTTGGTCAGTTGAACCAACCTTAGCTGTCATGCAGCTGATCAGATGAGCGAAGATGAAATTCATCTCGCTGGGCATTTTGGATTTTTTTATGGAGGTCAGTTTCTTCTCAGGGAGTGTGTCTCTCCCTGTTTCCCATACATACTGCATTGCATCAAAGAATGCAATGAGGGCTTCGCTATCAGCTGGGTTCTTGGGGTCAGGTAGAGGAACAAAACGTTTTTCCTTTGTACTACCAGGGAGGTTGAGGGCAGCCTTGATAGTGCTGGGAGTAATCTTGGCAGAACCATGTTCGGTGTCAAAGAGGATGACATCGATCTTTTTCTTAGGGTCTTTGGTGGAGGTAATCTGAGCTCTTCTGGCAGTATACCAGAACTGAGCGAGTGGGTATTTGTGAGCAGGAGGTGTCACAGTCAGTGATGTCGCCAGTGGACAGGTTCTGAGGAAATTTACTGCTTCGTTCAGATGTGTGATCTTTTACCTTGGAGGAAAGTCGAAGAGAGCATAAGGATTGTTTCCATGAAATGTGACTTGTTCTATTTCGAAGTTGACATGTAGGGCTTTGACTAGTTCAGTACTTTCAGAAGTAGTGGGAGACTGAGTGGTAGGAGACTGAGGAGTTGCGTCAGTGGTTGCCATTTCTGTTCACAACATATAAACATGAAGAAGGGTCTTTAGGGTTTTACAATTTCCAAAATAAGGGTTTTTAGGGTTTTACAATTTCCATTTTGAGAAAGAAATGGAAATTAGGGTTTTTCTAGTTTTGAAAAGAAGTACAAAACATAGTGAATGTTCTTGTTTTCCAGTTTCCTTTTAAAGAAGGGATTCTGGAAAAACATATGAAAAAGTCAAGTTTAAGATTTTTATTTTAAACTCGAAGAACAATCTAAGAAACAGATTGCATTCATAAAATCACGAAGAAAATGATTTTATTTTAAGAAAGTTCTTTTGTATGATCTGTTGGAACCAAGAATAAAATCAAAAACAAGTTTGTGTAAGGAAAATAATAGAAATATTAACCTTTGATGTTTGAAGTAGATGAAGATGAACAGGTTCTTAGAGAAAATATTTCAAATGCAACAATTGATTCTTGCTCGAGATAGATGATGTTCGCGTAAAAGGTAAAAATATAAACTCAAGAGGTTTATATAGTGAGAGTAGAGAGAGAGAAACTATGAGCGGGAAAGTTTTTCATGATGACACGGACACCTCCCTTGAATTTGATTGGACAAGGAAACGAAACGAGCGAACGTGTTAGAGAAAAGTTGTGCCATGGTCTATCCGTTTGATGATGTCACAAACGTCCTTTCACATTTTAGGATGTCTCTGAGGATTTTGAAAACTCGGGGAAATTTTAAAACATGAAGCACTGATTAGAAATATCAGTGTGATTTAAGAAATTTCAAAATATCACTGAAAGAAAGAGATATTCAGCGATGCAATTTGTTTTGAAATCTTGCATTCATAGGCGAACGTCAGCGAGTAAGAGAGAACATACCTTGATATCAGCGAATCAATTTTGTTCAGAGATAGGGAGATTAATGGGGTTATACAAATTCATTGTATCACTGATCAAATGTGAACCGCTGAAGATTTTACTCTTCTAAGTTCATCATTCCAAGCTCGCTGATGAGAAACTTGAATCTTGTCTCATCAAGACGTTTGGTGAACAGATCAGCTAACTGAAAATCAGTTGGGATAAAATGAAGTTCTATATCACCATTCATCACATGATCTCTGATAAAATGATACCTGATTTCGATGTGTTTGGTCTTTGAGTGTAGCACTGGAATATTGGCTATAGCGATGGCACTAGTGCTGTCGCAATAGATTGGAATTTTTTAGAGTTGAAGGTCATAGTCAAGTAGTTGATTTCTCATCCACAAGACCTGAGAACAGCAGCTTCCAGCGGCTACATACTCAGCTTCAGCGGTTGAGGTGGACACTGAGTTTTGCTTTTTACTTGTCCAACTCACCAGCTTTCCACCCAGAAGCTGACAGCCTCCTGTGGGATACCAAAGACCTAGGTTAGGAGTACCCTTAAGGTAACGAAAGATTCGCTTTACAGCGATTAAATGAGATTCCTTAGGTTCAGCTTGATATCGTGCACAGAAACAGGTTGCGTACATAATATCAGGTCGGCTAGTTGTAAGATACAGAAGAGAGCCGATCATCCCACGGTACGCTGTGACATTAACAGGTTTTCCTGAAGGATCCTTGTTTAGTGTCAGCGGCGGTGCCATAGGGGTTTTCATAGCTAAGCTCTGAGTTAAATCAAACTTTTTCAGCATATCTTTAACATATTTTCCTTGGTGAATGAAAGTTCCTTTTTCACTCTGCTTGATTTGAAGACCAAGGAAATAGGTTAGCTCGCCCATCATACTCATTTTATATTCAGCTTTCATTCTATCAGCGAAACGAGTACATAGGTCAGGGTTAGTGGAACCAAATATAATATCATCGACATATATTTGAAAAAGAATAATGTGACCTTTTACTTTCCTAAAAAATAGAGTTTTATCGATTTTACCTCGCTCAAATTTTTCAATATGGAGATAAGTAGAGAGAGTGTCATACCATGCACGAGGAGCTTGCTTTAAGCCATAAAGTGCCTTATCCAGTTTATAAACATAACCTGGATGCTTAGGATCCGAGAATCCTGGAGGTTGTTCCACGTAGACTTCTTCATTCAGCTTTCCATTGAGGAACGTTGATTTAACATCCATCTGATAAACCTTGATGTCTTTGTGTTTAACATAAGCTAAGAATAGACGAATGGCTTCGAGTAGTGCCACTGGGGCGAATGTTTTGTCGTAATCTATACCTTCCTCTTGTCTGTACCCCTGAGCAACAAGACGAGCCTTGTTGCGGGTTACAGTTCCACGTTCATCCAACTTGTTTCGATAGACCCATTTAGTGCTTATCACTGACTTGTCAGATGGTCTGGGAATGAGCTTCCAAACTTTGTTTCTTTCGAATTCTGTCAGCTCTTCTTGCATAGCGCTGACCCAGTTTGGATCTCTGAGGGCATCATCTGCTTTCTTTGGTTCAATCAGAGAAATAAAGTTAACAAATAAACAAATGTTACATGCACTTCGTCGAGTATGAACACCAGCGTTTGGATCCCCAAGAATTTGATCAATAGGGTGATTAATAGTCCATCGTTGAGCCGGAACATAAGTTGCTGACTCAATCTGAACTTCTGGAGGAGCTGAAGATGAGGCTTCAACAACTTCTGGTATATCAGCCAAGAGAGGAAGAGGTTCAGATGTCATTTCATTCACTGATTGTTGTGAAGTAGATGGTATATCTGAGATAGAAGGTTTAGAAGCAGGCATAGTGTTAAGAGGAACAACTGAGACCCATGAGGATTCAGCTTCACTTGTCTGCATGCTTGGGATGATAGTAGGATCATCATCTTCAGCGGTATGAGTATGAGTTTGAGGGACAGGAGTGTCTTCTAAATCACCAAGATGAGAAAACATCCATTGATTCAGTTCTTCAGTATCAGCAGAAGGTCTGGAGTTCGCTGAACGGGATTCGTCAAAAGTGACGTGGATGGTTTCTTCTACAGTTTGTCTTCTTCGATTGAAGACTCTGAAGGCTTTTGAGACTGAAGAATATCCAAGAAAGATTCCATCATCAGCCTTAGGATCAAACTTTCCAAGGGCATCTCTGTTGTTCAGTATGAAACACTGACAACCAAAGATGTGAAGAAAGATAATTGAAGGCTTTCTCCCATGGAAAAGTTCATAGGCTGTCTTCTTGAATCTTTTGACAATCAGCGACTTGTTTTGAGTAAAACAAGCAGTGTTGACAGCTTCTGCCCAAAACTGAGTAGGTAGATGAGAATCGTTGAGCATTGAACGTGCAGCTTCGATGATAGTTCGATTTCTTCTTTCAGCGACTCCATTTTGTTGAGGTGTTCTCACTGAGAAAAAGTTGTGAGAAATACCCTTGCTTTCAAAGAAGGAATCAAGGGAAGTGTTTTTGAATTCAGTCCCATGATCACTTCTTATAGAGCGAACGGTCATGCTGTTCAGGACTTCCATTTTCCTGACAAAAGTGATGAGTTCTTCAGGGGTGTCACTCTTAGAATGGAGAAACATAACCCAGGTATAGCGAGAGAATTCATCAACTATGACCAACGTATATTTCTTTCCAACGATAGATTGTTTGTTAACAGGGCCAAACAAATCCATATGGAGAAGTTGTAGAGGAGATGACACTGAGGAAATTTGTTTAGATTTGAAGCTTGCCTTGGTTTGTTTCCCTTTCTCACACACTGAACATGGAGATTCCTTAGCGTATGAGTGTTGAGGTAGACCAGTGACCAACTCTTTTGAAGAAAGAGTATTCAGTGTCTTGAAGTTTAGATGAGAGAACCTCTTATGCCATAGCCAGTTGACATCAGATGAGGCTTTTGAGAAAAACAGGAGTTCTCAGTGGTTGTAGAGTCCATGTTTATAACATAAACATTTTCCATGTGGTATCCGCTGAGAGCTATCTTCTCCTTTTTGTCAGTGACAAAGCAGGATTCCTTAGTGAAAATCACTTTGTTGTCCTTGTCACATAGCTGACTGATGCTAAGAAGATTGTGCTTCAGTCCTTCAACATATGCGACTCTTCTGAAGGTTGTTGTACCATTAGAGAGTACACCAAACCTACTGGTATAGCCTTTTCCATTTCCACCGAAGGTCACTGAGGGACCCTTCTCTTCCATGTATTCAGTGAGCAGGTTTTTCTTGCCAGTCATATGTCTAGAGCATCCGCTATCAAGATACCAGATACCCTTCTGAACCTGCAAACAAAGGAAGATTAGTTTGACTTGGGCACCCATTTCACCATGGGCCCACACTTGTCAGTGGTGGTAGAGGAAGTGGAAGGTTCAGCAATCTTCACAACACTTGAAGATTCAGCTTTAGAACTAGTCTTCACTTTGGTTAATTTCTTAACCTCAGTGGTAGGTTTCACCTTAACCTGATTTGCACCAGGATTGGTCTTCTTTGCCTTGGGGGCATTGATCTTCACCTTAGCTAACTTTTCAGCTTTGGTGGTTGTGGGGCACTTACTAGCAATATGATCAGTAAGTCCACAGTGATAAGATTTCATATAGCTAAAAGTAGCTTTAGGACCATTTGCATGCTTAGCCGAGATTTTTAAATGAGCAGGGCCAGCACCAAGTATACCTTTGGCATTGGAAATGGGAGGAACAATCAGTTCTTCAGATTTCTTACCAATTATATCCACTCTGATTCTAGGAGTAGATCGCTGAACGAATCCAGGGATCTTGTTCTTAGAGATAGAGGGATAAGTCACTGAAGCTTTAGAAGCATTCAGCTTAGGTACAAAGGTACCCTTCTGAGGTTTTTGGTTGAAAACTTTTTCCTTACCTTTACCTTTAGAGTTTAAGGTAGGTTTTTCCTCAGGGATGGGGTTTTTAGAAGAGGAACAGTGAGATGAGGAGGTGTCAGTGACTGAGGATACGAACATTCCAAATTTGAGCATGGAACGATCAGTGGTTGGTTCTAGAGTATCATCTTTAAAACCAAGTCCACTCTTATCACTCAGGGGAATCTGAGACCTTATTATCTCAGTGATCGTTGTTGAGGATTTACACCATCCTTCAACAGTAGCCTTTTCAGCTTTTAATGCAGCGATAGCTTCTTCACGCTCAATTTTGACTATCTGATTTATATGGACCTGATCTTTTAAATCTTCTTCAATTTTAGAAAGCTTTTCTATTTGAAGGTGACAGTTTCTAAGTTGTTCAACTAGATCAATGTTTTGATTTTCAACTATGGTCTTGCCATTCATGTCATCATATAAATTTACAGCCAGAATATCGATTTTCCGAAGACTATCAGCTTCATTAATCTCTGAAATATTAGTAAAGAAGGAAGTTGATACCTTAGAGGTTGAAGTTGAAGTAGAGGGAATTTCAGAATTTTCTTCCTCGTCTTCTATTTTTGCTATGAGGCAGAGATTGGCCTCATCATCATCTTTAGAGTCAGATGATTCTTCAGTGTCAGAGGCAGCCCAGTCGAAGTCAGCGACCAAGCCTTTGCCTTTCTTCTTAAAGCTTCTCAGCTTTAAATATTTTTCTTTCAGCTTCTTGTATTTGTCATCTCTAGCCCTGGGGTTAGAGTATTTCTTGTAGGAAGAAGATGAGGGTTTGAAGACTTTCTTAGACCTGCATTCACTAGCAAAGTGTCTTACTTTTTCACAGTTAAAGCAGGTAGCAGTTGCCTTATCAACAGGAGTTGAGGATTTTGGCTTGTCAGTGAGTGCAAGAGGTTTGTTTCTTTTGAAGTTACTCTTTCTGGAGAATCTCCTGAATTTATTAGTCAAGAGTGCCAGAGATTCATCAAGATCTGAAGGATCAGCATCTGATGAGCATTCAGAGTTAGTTTCCAACTCAGTGATAGTGATAGTTGATCGCTGAGTGGAAGGTGACTCTGAGAGTAAAGCAACAGGTGTGCTTTTGGAATCTTTTACAAGATTCTTCTTAAGATGACACGACTGCTCATGATTGAGCATGGTGCCAAATAAGGTAGAGAGAGTCATAGATTTTAGATCCTTTGATAGCTTGAGACACATTGAATAATTGTCCCAGCTTTCAAGTAGACATTCTAGAAACTTTGTCAGGATCTCAAAGTTAGAATATTCCTTACCAACAGTTTTTAAATCAATAATTAAGCAGTTAAAATGTTGGTGAACTTCAGAGAGAGTTTCATTCTTACCACAAATGAATCTTTCGTACTGTCTTACCAAGTTGATTTTTCTTGAGTCCTGGACTTTAGAAGTACCTTCATATTGAACACAGATTGTGTCCCACATGGCTTTGGAGGTTTTCAGGTTCATGACGGAATGGTAGACTTCGTCAGGAAGAGCCATAGAGATAATGGATCTGGCCTTAGTGTCGATAGCCACCTTCTTCTTGTCTTCATCAGTCCAAGTGTGAACTTCCCTGGGAATGATTCTTTCGTGAATGGCAGCTCTAGTAGCAGTGTCTGGAACTTCAGGGAATTTACAACTTGTTGTGGAACAAGATTAACGAGTAAACCTAATCTAAACAAGTTAAGAGAATCACAAAGATTTCTTGCACTAGAAATAACAAAAGAGGGAATTAAGAACACTTATGCTAAGTATTCTATCACACAAAGTTTCAGCAAGATAAGGAATGGCCGAAGATCTGTTCATGAGATGAACTAGGGTTTTCTTTATATATTGCATGCATTTAATGCACAACAGTATAACTTTACACATGGCAGCCGCTGGTTGGTTGCATGGTTTGACTTCAGTAGACAACCTAGTGGCCGCATGATGAACAGTGTAGAATCAGAGTTGGTTGTACGAATCTGGACAAAAGGGATGTCCGTCCTGACAGATCGTACGGAGACGTGCAAGAGGATAAGACAAAAGTAACTTGTAGAGGAAACTTCATGATCAGCCTTCGCTGAATAAATCTTTATCAGCGAGTGGTAAATTTCAATGTTCGCTGAAGTCTTCTACTTGAAACTTCACGTTGAGTGGACAGGTCTTGGCTTCGCTGATATCCGCATCAGTTCATTAGTAGACTTGTCGCTGGTTCTTTTGCTTGATCTTCGACTTCAGCGTAGAACATAGTTGACGTGAAACTTGTCTTCAGGGATCATAAGTAAACAACATATTATATCATCGATCATCAGTGAGGCTGAGCAGACTCAGGGCTCACTGATGAACAGTATTGCTGAATGTATAAATCAAATAACGAGAGTTCCTATCAGCGGTACTGTAACAGTCTTAGTACTTATCAGCGATAGTGAAACTCTAATACATATTGTCTACTTACAATTTTCACTAAGTGTTTCTCATAGAGTCATTGTCAAATCATTGAGTATTTGGATCAACAAGAAGATCAACTCAACGATCGCTGATCATGAAGCATGCACTACAAGAAACCTTCGTCTTATCCCCTTGCACACTTTTGTACGATTTGTCAGAAGGACATGCCTTTGTCCAGAATCGTAGAAACCACTCTGCCAACTACATTGTTCAGCATGCGGCCAAAAGCATATTTGCAAAAGTCAGAATCATGCAACCAACCAAGTGATGACACTTGTAAAGCCCTCCTAACATACATTAAATGAATGTAGTATAAATAGGAGGAATGCTCTTCATTTTGAAGCACGCCTATACCTGAACTACTTTGTGCCTTAAGAAAATTATCCTTAGTTTTCTTAACTTCTTTCTTTCTTATTCTTAGTGCAAGAAATATGTGTGTTTCTCATAGTTTGTTTAGATTAGGTCTTGTACTTAATTGTGTTCCGCAAAAAGCTGTAAATTGTTTGATTTATTCAATAAAACAATTTAGAAAGATAAAAATTTGTGTTTGTAGTCAACCCCCCCCCCCCTTTCTACAAACTAATACTTGTATAACCCTTCGGGACCAACAGCATATGATCAAGATCCTTGGGAATCTTGATGCAAGTATATAGATGTGTTAGGGTGAAAATTGTAATTGTCTTAAAGTTATGGACTAATATTGTAAATACCTCAAAAGGTATAAATAGTTCTTTTTTCCTAATTGTTTAGGTCAAACATTCATAATTAGCTTTTAACAGCCGTGAACTCTGTTGTAATACCATTGATTACGATTTAGATGGATGACAACAGTTCTTGATCTTTGTTATTGATTATTGTTTGAGTATTGTTCGTTATTGCACAATCTGGGATCCACACGTGGTATCAGAGCATGTCACGGGTTCGAATCCCATGGAGTGCATTTAAAATGCCAAAGGCATGCTGTGTAGCCATTGACTTCTAGTGAAGCTCTCGTTAGTGTTGGCAGATGCTAGGGGGATTGTTGGGTCATTGACCAACATCTTCCTAAATCAAAACGTGGCGTTGGCTGCTACACTATATGGAAATAAATTGCGCCTTCTCCACCAGCAATTGCTTTTACGTAATGGTAAGCGCTTGGATCCTAACAATATGTTTTCCCAAAAGTCAGAAAGCTAGTCCAAAAACTTTCATAAGACTTCTTCGTTATCATACACATGACCAACTAGTTTAAGTTTGTTAAGAGGACTGTTGAAACGGTTGTAGTCGTCAAAAAGAGATTATCATTTTTCATGAACAAGGAACTCATATTTTATGCCTAGAACAATCTTATTTCTCTTTTTAACTTAATAAATTCTTTCACATAGCACATAGAGAGTTGACCACATTTATTTTGTAGTGGTGAGATTTACTAGAGGGTGATAGACCTCACCAGGAAGAGAGACAACGATGAGACAATACATTTATCATCATCATTGTATTGATTAGGGTTTTTTCACTAACTACCTACCAGTTTCTTTAGACTTTCCTCATCTGAAGATTCATCGGAGCCATCACATTCTATAATTTTATTTTTTCCATGGCGAACCCATATTCGAGGGACGATGGATCCTTCTTTTAGAATGGTGGGATATTTGTTATCCAAACCTTCTAGGAACAACATCATACTACTTTTCTATAGAGCAAAGTTATTCAAGTTAAACTTTGGTGGTTTGGCTATGGAGTCATTGTCGTATGATTCGACGAAAGGGTTTTGAGAGGAGACAAGAGCAGCAGATGAAGAGGATGCCATTGCGGATCAAGTTTTTTAGATTAAGTTGACCTGTTCTGATGCCACTTGTGGTCCCGTATAAGAATGACAAATCAACAAGTAATTGTAGAAAGGGGATGGAATACAGTTACTCAATATTTCCACTTACTTTAATTCTTACTCATTAAAAATCAAGAATTACACGAAGATAACAACATTGATGCCGAATAATAAATATTTGAAAATATATTCAAACAATCTTTTCACTTAGAAAAACAAGAACACAATTCGCACTAGAAAAGTTATGCCTTTGAGGGATATGCCGATTTTGGTTTTTCACATAGAGAATTCTTCTAAAAGCGTAACCTTTCATGGTAAGAGGGTTACGCCTTAAATACAACCATGTGGGTTAAATGCATGAGGATACTTTTAACTATTGGTAATATTTCTAATAATAGCAGGGTCCTTTTGGGTTGCCCTTAAGACCCAAATAATAATCAGAATAATGAAAGGGAGTTAAAGTAGTTAGTTTATTAATTTGTCATTTGATGATAAATTAATTATAAGCTACAATATAATTAATTGGATTAATTATAGAGACTAAATGATAATCGGTTAAAAGAGTTTTTTAACAAGCTTATCGTTTCAAGGCGGCTAGGTGTAAATAAGGGGATTATAAATAAACTACTAGGGATCAAACCCTAGAGAGTTTTTTTTGATCAATCTCTCTCTCTCTCTATTGAGGCCGTAACCTCCCCTCTCCTCCCTCCTAAAATCGTAAACCCTAAATAAGGGTTTAGGGTTTAAAGCTTCAATCTTGATTGTTGGTTTGGTGTTCTTAAGTGTGAGCCACTAGAGGGATTCACACTATTGATCCTTGATATTCAAGAAGCAACAACAAGGTTAATTCATCTTTGTGTTTTCGACAATCACAAGAAACAAGTAAGTGTTCTTGATTCTTTCTATTGTAGTTAATCATCTAGAACGTATGCATCTTTATAAGTTGTTTTGTTTGTATTGCCATGGATGATTCAATTCTAAATATGCTTCCGTTGCCTATATCATGTGGTAGTACGGTTTAACAAAACCTTTCAGTGGTATCAGAGCCAAAGTTCTTAGATTTTAGCTCAATAGCATAAAATTCGTATTGAATTTTCTGGAAAACGCAACGAGTCGTTTTATCTATTCCCGGAGTTTGGACCGTCGGATCGTCGCGTGTTTTGGACAGTAGTTTTACGACATTCTGTTTTACCTTCTGGACGGTTGGATTAATCATTTAAAGTCCAGAAGGCACCTGTTTTATTTTCGACATAGTGCAGTAAGTTTGTGGCCATTAAATTGCTCAATCCCTAAGTTAGGGTTTCATGGTCATAACCTCAAATGCTATAAATTTGGAAACTGAAAAAAAATTCTTGCTTGCATGAAAAAGTTTCTATTTTTAGCGATTAAAGTTTTATTGGTATCCCTAAAGGGTATAGGGTAGTAGTCGTTTTTTATGCATGTTATACCATAATTGTGTATGGCGTAGTAGTCGTTTTATTTTTGCATGTTATACCATAATTATGTATGGCTAGTTTCCTAACTTGCCTAAGGAAAAACACATCAATAATAAGGTTTGAAAAATATTGAATGGATAATCTTAAATTGAATAGATAATCCTAATTATGTATGGCTAGTTTCCTAACTTGCCTAAGAAAACACATCAATAATAAGCTATGGTAAATATTGAATGGATAATCTTGAATTGAATAAGATAATCTTAAATACCTTCTTACAATAAGCAAATATATTCCACTTTGAATAAATATTGTAAGATAAACATTGACATTATTTATATAGTGAATATAATTTATATGTCAAATATTCACATTAATTATTAGCATGTGTCCTCACATGTCTAATTGGAATCAAATATGGAAACAATTATATTAATTGTTAAATATGTGCTCACATGGTTAATTAGAATTAATTGGATAATCATAATTTTAAATTGTTTAAAATTCCATTCAATTTTTATATATATATTAGACCTCAATTATATATATATGATTAAATAATACATTGATAGTCAAACCGAGACTAGGCGTATTCACTATAAACACTCTAAGGGGGTTTAAGGAGGTTACCTATAATATGGTTACCGAATGAGTCAAGGGTTTTTAAAACACCATGCGTTACCAAACTCACCGCCTCTTGTGTGGACTAGTGGAATTACCGAAAAGGTTTGATAGGTCAATGTGACAAGTTAAAAGTATTAACTATGAAGTATAAAACGAAAATCCCGTTTTAGATATACTAAGAAATGTGAAAGTCGTATGCTACCCATGATGAAGAACACACATAATCTTATAGTTTGTTAACGGAGCGTGTGCGGTTTGCCGGCACGTTAATGTGAAACTATAGTTGAAAATGATGTGGTGCTCGTGATTCTCAAGCGTACTTGAGCCGAGGGGTCCATGTGTTTTTCCATGGTCGATTCACTATCTTGTTTGTGATCCTCGGCATCCCAGTCACAAAAGGAAGATAAGCATAATCGAGATTAACATGCCATTGACATAAGTCAATGAATCTCAAAAGACCTAGGAGTTTCATAGTGAATGAAATTAACAAATAGCATTTGTTTACCTAAAATAACCTTGTGATGTGATTACGGCATCCCTTTTCACATCATAAGATAAAATATGGATCCTAGCCTTGTTAAATATTTTTGGAAAATTATTTTAAGGGTTAAATATCAAACTAACGAAAAATCTATATCTACAGATGGCTGAAAATAATCCTCCTCCTTCTCCTTCTCACTCAACATCCAACCTTACGTTACTCTCTATCCTAAGTAAAGATAAGCTAACTGGGCCAAACTACTTGGATTGGATTCGTGCCTTGAGAATTGCCTTGAGGTACGAAGACAAAGAGTATTTGCTCGACGAGGATCTTCCTATACTTAATGATGATGCAAGCCCTGAAGCAGTAACTGAATACAATAAGCAATTCGCGGAATCCACAAAAGTCACGTGTCTCATGTTGGCGTCCATGTCCCCGGAACTTCAAAAGAGTTTCGAGAACATGGGGGCGTTTGAACTAAATGAGCAGCTTCGTGAAATGTTTCAGGAGCAAGCGAGGCAAGAAAGGTTCCAAGTCGTAAAATCGCTTATGGAATGTAAGCAACAGGACGGTGCCCCTGTATGTGCGCATGTGCAAAAGATGAAAGCGTACATTGACAGGTTAGGCAATCTAGGTGTCGATTTCCCAAGAGAGCTTGCCATTGACATGGTGCTAAACTCTCTTAGTGGGGCATATAAACAGTTAATAGTGAACTTCAATATGAATAATATGGACAAGACCTTGATGGAGCTCCATGGCATGTTGAGATCTGCTGAAGCAAGTATGGGTAAGACCCAAAGTGGTCACTCAACTGCTCCCGTCCTGGCCATTAGGGAAGGTGGCTATAAGAAGAAGAAAGTTTCTCATCCCAAAGGGAAGGGAAAGGCTAAAGTTGTTCCACGCAACCAAGGGCTTAAGAGAAAAGTTGATTCTTCTGACATACCACCCATAAGTGACCCGAAAGAGGCCATATGCTTTTACTGTCAAGGAAAGGGCCATTGGAAGAGAAGCTGCCCAAAATATCTGGAGGACTTGAAAATGAACAAGATCAAAGGGTGTGGCACCTCAGGTATTTTTACAATTGAACTCCATAGTACTTCGATTTCTAACTCTTGGGTCCTTGATACGGGATGTGGTACTCACATTTGCTCTAATTTTCAGGGACTAAAGGGAAGTAGGACGTTGAAGCATGAGGAGCTGAATCTGATCATGGGAAACAGGATGACTGCCGTTGTTACCAAGATTGGAGATTTTGAGCTCGTGCTTAGTAGTGGTTTTTCAATAAAGTTATTAGATTGTTGCTACTCGCCAGAAATGGCTCGAAACATTATTTCTTTTCATGCATTGTACAAGGATGGTTTTGAATTTCAATTTGATAATAATGATGGTTGCATTTTGGTTTATAAACATGGTTGTTTTTATTTTAAAGCCTCTCCTTGTAATGGTGTGTATGAAAGCGTGATTTGTGTTGGTAGAAATAATAATAACTTAACTCTAAATGTTGGTTCCTCCAATAGTGAATTGGATAAATCATCGTTATGGCATCATCGCCTTGGCCACATAAACAAGAAACGCATCGCCAAGCTCCAATCGGACGGGGTCTTGGAACCATTTGACTTAAAGTCTAATGAAGAATGCGAGTCTTGTTTACTTGGCAAGATGACGAAAGCACCTTTCAAAGGAAAAATGGAAAGGGGTAAGGATCTGTTGGACTTAATCCACACAGATGTATGTGGACCATTCAGATCTGCCACAAGAAACGATGAAAGATACTTTGTTACCTTTACTGACGATTTCAGTAGATATGGATTTATCTATCTGATGAAAAACAAATCGGACACCTTTGAAGTGTTCAAAGGATTCAAAAACAAAGTAGAAAACCAACTGGGCAAGAAGATCAAGATGCTCCGATCCGACAGGGGTGGAGAATACTTGAGTCATGAATTCTACGACTATCTAAGGGATTGTGGAATAGTTTCGCAATTATCTCCTCCCAGAACACCACAACTCAATGGTGTTGCTGAGAGAAGAAATCGAACGCTACTTGATATGGTTCGGTCCATGATGAGTCGTGCTACACTTCCAATATCGTTCTGTGGCTATGCCTTAGAAACTGCAGCTCATATCTTAAACCTCGTTCCAACTAAGAAGGTTGCAAAGACACCCTCTGAAATGTGGACTGGGACTCGTCCCTCGTTGGCACATATAAAGGTCTGGGGTTGTGAAGTCTTCATTCGACGCGAAACTAACGACAAGCTAGAACCTAGAGCAGAGAAGTGTCGGTTCATTGGTTATCCCTACAAATCTTTTGGATATATATTTTACAAACCTTCGAAGAACAAAGTGTTTGTAGCTAGAAGGGGAGTCTTCCAAGAAAGGGAGCTCATTTCCAAAAGGGATAGTGGGAGCAGCATTGATCTTGAAGAAATTCAAGAAACAACCAATGATGAACCTATAGTTGACACTAGCCCTCAACATGAGGTTGAACCACCTGTTGAGGAAACTAACATACCTCCACCACCTCTTCGCAGAACTAGTAGAGTATGTCAACCTCCTGAGTTTTATTATGGTTTTCATATTACAAAGGAAGGAGACACACTAGTCAATGATAAAACATTTGATAGTGCGGATGATCCATCCAACTACGAGGAAGCGATGGCAGGCCCTGAGGCTGCCAAATGGAAAGAGGCCATGGAAAGCGAGATTCAATCTATGTACGATAACCAAGTTTGGAAATTGGTTGATCACACACCAGGTCGCAAGACAGTTGGGTGTAAGTGGATCTTCAAAAAGAAGACCGACATGGATGGGAATGTGCACACATTCAAGGCTAGACTGGTTGCAAAAGGTTACACTCAAACTCAAGGAATTGATTATGATGAAACCTTCTCACCAGTGGCAAAGATTAAGTCTATCAGGATATTGCTTGCCATAGCTGCATTTCATGACTATGAAGTATGACAAATGGATGTAAAAACCGCTTTCCTCAATGGGAAACTTGATGAGGATGTGTACATAGCACAACCTGAAGGTTTTGTACATACCGAGTATCCAGATAAGGTGTGTAAGCTTGAAAGATCCATTTATGGACTTAAACAAGCGTCTCGTAGCTGGAATCTTTGTTTTCATGAAAAGGTCAAGGAGTTTGGATTTTCTCGAAGCGAAGATGAGTCCTACGTATATGTTAAGGCTAGTGGGAGTAATGTTGTATTTCTAGTCTTGTATGTTGATGACATACTACTCATAGGAAACAATATTCCGATGTTGCAAGATGTAAAGATCTGGCTCGGGAAATGTTTCACCATGAAAGATTTGTGAAATGCAGCATACATACTTGGAATAAGAATTTATCGAGATAGAACCAAGCGTTTAATTGGAATTAGCCAAAGTACGTACTTGGATAAGATATTGAAGAAATTCAATATGAGTGAATCCAAGAAAGGGTTTTTGCCCATGCAACATGGCATAAGATTGAGCAAAGATCAATGTCCCAGCACTAGCAAAGAACTGGACAGAATGAGTCGAATTCCATATGCATCTGCTATAGGATCGATCATGTATGCCATGACATGTACTAGACCCGATGTCTCATTTGCTTTAAGCATGGTGAGTAGATATCAAGGGAAACCAGACGAAAGTCATTGGACGGCTGTAAAGAACATTCTTAAGTATCTTCGGAGGACTAAAGATATGTTCTTAGTCTATGGTGGAAAAGATGAATTACGAGTAACAGGTTATACTGATGCAAGTTTCCAGACAGATTGGGATGATTCCCGTTCACAGTCAGGATGGGTGTTCTTGTTGAATGGTGGGGCCGTGACTTGGAAAAGTTCCAAGCAGGACACGGTGGCGGAGTATCATACTGAAGCCATAGGTGTTAGAATTATCAAAATACCTTGAATGTTTTAGTTGTTAGTTTGATGTATTGAAAACGTAATAAATTGTATTTGATTTGGAGATTATTATATGGAGATTATAATATATGTTGGATTGCGTCCATTTACATTTAATTTATTATCGTGTTTTGTTTTGCATGTTTAGAACCAACTTCCTGAGTATTAATTTACTTAAACCTCCACAGTCAGTCATACTCCTGGAAGTAAGTAGTGATTCAAGACTGTCATGGAGTGTTAGAAGCATAGAGAATGCAACTAACGCTCATGAGTACTTAATGGTGATTTAGGTATTGGAACGACCCGCACTCAACAGTTTACTTCATGGATTAAGTCAGAGTAATTTTGAGATGATAATATTTTATGTTCTTCAAACAGAGATGCATAGAGTTTTGCTCTAGGATTCTGTTATGCTTTGGTGTGCTCCAACGCTGACCGTGACTGGCACTTATACATGGTATGTCCATGTATAATATGATGAATAGAAATGAACTGTGTAGTCAAAGTTTATTTGTTCCTTCTGCCTAAACAGGAGAAGCGATATCCATGGGCCCCTCCATGATTTTGTGTTGATACTAAGTGTTTGGCCAAACCCTGACTAGAATTGATGTGTTCAATTGAGTAGTCTGATGAATTCAACACATATCGGAAATCGGGAAACATAATCTTGATCCATGAGATAGACATTTATCCATGTCTCAGGTTCATATGATATCTTGTAGAACAAAGGAACATTAAATCACTTATCTTAGGACCGAATCTTTATCAGAGTTCGGCAGCTGCATTGGATGGCTTGCTCTCTGCTGATTATTTGAAAGCGTTAAACCAAATAGAGTTAATAACTTGTCCAAGTGGGAGACTGTTGGACATAGTGTCCAGAGTCATTAACTATTGGTAATATTTCTAATAATAGCAGGGTCCTTTTGGGTTGCCCTTAAGACCCAAATAACAATCAGAAGAATGAAAGGGAGTTAAAGTAGTTAGTTTATTAATTTGTCATTTGATGATAAATTAATTATAAGCTACAATATAATTAATTGGGTTAATTATAGGGACTAAATGATAATCGGTTAAAAGAGTTTTTTAACAAGTTTATCGTTTCAAGGGGCTAGGTGTAAATAAGGGGTTTATAAATAAACTACTAGGGATCAAACCTTAGAGAGTTTTTTTTTTTATCAATCTCTCTCTCTCTCTATTGAGGTCGTAACCTCCCCTCTCCTCCCTCCCAAAATCGTAAACCCTAAATAAGGGTTTAGGGTTTAAAGCTTCAATCTTGATTGTTGGTTTGGTGTTCTTAAGTGTGAGCCACTAGAGGGATTCACACTATTGATCCTTGACATCGAAGAAGCAAGAACAAGGTTAATTCATCTTTGTGTTTTCAACAATCACAAGAAACAAGTAAGTGTTCTTGATTCTTTCTATTGTAGTTAATCATCTAGAACGTATGCATCTTTATAAGTTGTTTGTTTGTATTGCCATGGATGATTCAATTCTAAATATGCTTCTGTTGCCTATATCATGTGGTAGTACGGTTTAACAAAACCTTCCAGATAAGATGCTCAGCGTTGACTCCAGGAAGACGGAAGGTCGTTTTCATCGTACAAGAGAAAGAGACTCGTCGTTGGGGGCATGTCAGACATTTTTGGGGGGTCACATCAAGAGCACATCAGGACAAACATGCTTTTTCAGGTGCTTTAGAGAATGTCTTTGTCGATTACAAAGTTGGTGAGATCTGGTCAGAAAACTCTTGCAGGTGAATCAGACTAGATTGCGGATAGACAGAAGTATATCGATTAGATAAAATAGGCAGAAGATAGCTTGGTGTAAAATTCAAATAGTGCATCTTGATCCACATCGGTTGATACACTTGTTGAGGATGTCGGCTAGTCTTCGACACGCCGAACGTTTTGAGTATGAACCAAGCTACTTAAAAGGACCATTATACATATAAAAAACAAATACTAAGAATCTAAAGGGTGATATATCGGAGAGTTATCAAAAAAATATAGGTGACCCAACACATTCTCAATTCTAAAGAGCCTGAATCCTCAATCTTGATTTCATGTTTCATTATATTTTTATGCCTTTCCTGGTTTTCTTTTATGATTTTGAGAGAGTATGATAGATTGTGTTTTGTTATCAATTTTATGGTGTATTTGACCATATTAATAGACTCAACAATTATCATATACTTGAATATGTTTATCAACATTCATTAGGATGATTGGCGAGGGGTTTAGATTTGTGATTGCAACTTGAATCTAAACCATCATCAACTAATATCTATCGATGGTTGATGTGTACACTTTGTATAGATGGTTATTGAGCACTTTGAAAATGTGGTTGGAAGTCACTTGTGAAAATTAGGGTTTTTCCCAAAAGAGAGATTTTTCTCTTAGGAATAGATGGTTATTGAGCACTTTGAAAAATGTTGTTACTTGATCTTATGAGGCCTAAGACTTCATCTTGGGCATATTTTATGTAAGAATGGCCATGACCATTAAATGCCCATTTTGGGTTTGTGATTGGAAATGATTTAAACGTGGAAATTCTATAGGAAATATATATATGCGAAGGCTCTTTATATTGATGTTATTGTGGTCACTAATGAAATTGTGACTATCCATAAGCACAAAGGTAAATCTTATAATATTGTTGTGGGTTGTTGGTTTTATCCTACTCACTAGCTAGATATGGTTAATAAATCTCCGGAGGACTCAAACTATAGACCGTGGGTGGTTGAACTTGATGATCATGAGGCCCATTGTGATTTAATTCTAGCATTGAGCATATTGTTGCATATTGGGGGACTTGAACTATAGACCGTTGGAGGTTGAACTCAATGACCAATGTCCTACTTTGTGAAGCTCTAAACATAGAATCGTGGCCTACTTTTGTGTTCCGCCATGTTCCATGGAAATTGGGTCTCCCCCGTCATGGCAAAGTGCATTCCAGACCAAACGGTCTGTTATGGTATCAAAGAGGTTTTGAGACGCAAACAAGTTTATGAATCTATTAACTACTTAATTCTTATTTTTATACTATTCTAACTGTTTGTTCTCACTAAGCTTTAACCTAACATTTTTTCTTAAAATGACGTGTATATCAGGTCATGTTAGTGGTGGGACCCCTCGGGCATGAGCGGAGAGTCAAGGGTCGAGAGATATCATTTTTGGAGTTTGATAGCCTTGGCGTTATTTTTGTTGAATAGAAGTATTTTGATGAGAGATATGGACACCCGTCCTTAATCTAAATTAGATTGGTTTAGATTAGTAGGTTGTCTACATTTCTCTTAAATTATTGGTTTGTAAACGCTTTACTATCCTTCCCCTCTTTGGGTGATTTATTTCATAGAAAGTATGTAAATTCCCGCATCAAGACAGGTTTAAATTTACCCTTATTTTTAGGGTGTTACAAGTTGGTATCAGAGCAATAGTTTAAGTGAACTAGGTACGAATTACGATGCCTAGACTTAAGCTAAAGTGATTAAGTTATGAATTGTGAGATTGGGTAGAACTCTTAAGATAGGATGGTCTTAGAGTCGATGGGATTGCACGAGTTGAGAATTGTGGATAGGGTAACGAGGATTCTTATGTGTAATATGTTCATAATTTCAATTATCTACTGCTATTATGAACATATTGATTCGTGAGCATGCTTAGATTGCTATTGTTATAATGATTGATGAATGTAATAGTACGTTTCCCTATGTTTTAATTCTTAAAGATTATTTCTTATCTCCATTCTCGAATGTATGACAGACTGATATGGTAAATACTCGGAGCAGACTCCACACTTCACCAGAAGGCAACGCCATGACGGAATCCACAGCTGATCAACCGAATGAAACTGCGACAGCTATGCATCCTCCACTCTCGCCTCTCTTGGGTGGGAGAGTAGAACACATACCCTAAACCAACATTGCCTCCTCTAACCCTCTTATGACAGAGGTGACACCTCAAACAGAAATGTTGGATATGATGAGAACCATAAACGCAACCATGGTTAAACAACTAGAATTGTTTATGAAGTTACTAGAAGACGGGGACGTTAACCACCGCAGACATGAAACAGTTGCGGAGAATGCGTTTATAGCAGGGTTCGGGGGTACTGGTACTGGAGATGAAATCCACACTGAAGGCATAGTGACTCTGGACATGAGGCAAGCGGGGAGAGCTTGCTACTTCAAGGCTTTTCTCAGTTACAGGCCACCCGAGTTTAAGGGTACGGATGATCTGGTTGTTTGTATGAACTGGATCCGGGAAATGGAATAGGATTTCCGGGCTAGTGAATATAGAGAGAGCCGAAAGGCAAAATTCGGCTCTCAAATGCTCAGAGAGGCGGCCCTCACATGGTAGAATGTTTACTCCACTTCTCTAGAGGCCTCAGTGTTGGCCAAGTTGAGCTGGACGACTTTCAAGAAGAAAGTGTTGGAAGAATACTGCAATAAGCGAACGATGAACTGGATAGAGGAAGAGTTCCGGAACTTGAAAAAGGGGAACTTGTCGGTGAAAGAGTACAACCGACAATTCATGGACAAGCTGGGGTTAGTGGGACACCTAGTCCCAACTAAAAAAGAGAAGATCAAGGCTTACATCAAGGGCCTTCCATCGGACATGATGTCCATGGTTCGTGTATCCAAAGTCTCTACCCTTCGTGAGGTGGTTGAAGAAGCCCAACTCAAGGAAGATACCTATAATAGAGGCAAGGAAGAAGGGAGAGTGTAAGTGGGAGGGAAGAGACGATGGGAGAATAGTTCTGCACCACACAAGAGGTCCCGACCATTTCAAGGAGGAAGAAACTTTGATAATCGTCGGGAGGCGAGATGGTGTCAGAAGTGTCAGAGAAAGCATCATGGCGCTTGTAACTCTAGCCTCGTCCCTTGATACAAATGTGGAAAGACGGGTCATGCCATGAGAGATTGCCCGGTAAGGGGCATGGTTTGTTTCGAGTGCAAGGAGACGAGACATTTCAGAAGCGATTGCCTAAAGCTGAAGTCGGGGGCAAGTCAAGGCAAGAAGGAAGAACCTCGGAGAACACTAGGTAAAGCTTTTCAGATGGCCACCAAAGAGGGCAAAGCGTCGACAGATGTGGTGTCGGGTACGTTTCTGCTAAACTCCGTACCTACACATCTATTATTTGATTCGGGTGAAAGCTTTTCATTTGTGTCGAATTCGTTCTACCAAAAGTTGCTTGTGCCTACTAGTAGTTTAGAGGATGTTATAGTGGTAGAAATAGCGGATGTCGGTCAAGTGATAGTTCGGGATGTGCTAAAGGGTTATATGTTGGAGATCGAAGGAAGGAAGTTTCCGATCAACTTGATGCCAATGGTGATAGGAGGATTTGATGTAGTGATTGGGATGGATTGGCTAGCAATGAATCAAGCCGAGATCTTATGCGTAAAGAAGTTAATCTGCATCCCAACTTCGGACGGAAGTGATGATCATTTATGGCGATAGGAGAAAGGGAGCAGTAGCGATTATCTCCATGATCAAGGCACATAAATGTTTAACTAAGGGATGTTCGTCTTTCTTGGCATACGTAATTAACTAAACGCTTGAAAAGAAGAAGATAAAGGACGTAAAGGTGGTACGCGAGTTTCCCGATGTGTTTCCGAAAGACTTGCCCGGTTTACCACCTGATCGTCAAGTGAATTCAAGATAGAATTAGTCTCAGGAGCGGCTCCTATCGCTAGAGCTCTCTACCGCTTAGCTTCATCTGAAACACAAGAGCGCAACTTCAAGAGCTTCTGTAGAAGGCATTTATAAGATCGAGCTCGTCACCTTAGGGAGCGCCGGTCTTGTTTGTAAAGAAGAAAAACGGCATGATGAGGATCTGCATCGACTATAGGGAGTTAAACAAGGTAACCGTGAAGAACAAATACCCACTCCCTATGATCGATGATTTGTTCGACCAACTCAAGGAGCGGGATGCTTCTCAAAGATCAATTTATGTTCGGGCTATCATCAAATCAGGGTGAAGGAGAACGATATCCCAAAGACGGCGTTTAGGACGCGATATGGCCACTGCGAATTTTTAGTAATGCCTTCTGGTTTGACTAACGCGTCAGCGGTGTTCATGGATTTGATGAAACGGGTGTGTCGACCCTTCCTTGAAAAATCGGTAATTGTATTCATAAACGATATTTTGGTGTGCTTTAAGGACGAATCGGAACACGAACAACATCTTTGGGAAGTATTAGAAGTGTTAAGAAGGAGAAATTGTATGCAAAATTCTCTAAATGTGATTTTTAGTTGGAAGAGTTCCAATTCTTGGGACACGTGGTCACCCGAGACGGAGTATAGGTGGATCCTTCCAAGATCGAAGCAATGATGAATTGGGAACCTCCCAAGAATCCATCGGAGATTCGAAGTTTCTTGGGTTTAGCAGGCTATTACTGGAGGTTTATTCAAGACTTTTCCAAGATTGCTTCTTCGTTGATGGCCTTGACTCAGAAGAATGGGAAGTTCGTGTGGACCGAGGCACAAGAGAAGGCGTTCCGAACATTGCAAAAGAAATTATGTGAGGCTCCAATCCTATTCTTGCCCGAAGGATCGAAAGACTTTGTGGTCTATAGTGACGCATCAAAGATGGGTTTGGGTTGCGTATGATGCAAAGGGGAAAGGTGATTGCCTACGCATCGAGACAACTCAAAGTGCATGAAAATAACTATCCTACTCATGATTTGGAATTAGCGACGGTGGTGTTCGCTTTGAAGTTGTAGCGGCACTACCTTTACGGCATGAAATGTACGTTGTATACGAATCATAAGGGTTTAAAATATGTCTTCGACCAAAAGGAGTTAAATATGAGACAAAGGAGGTGGTTGGACCTGCTTAAGGATTATGATTGTGAATTGCTCTACCACCCGGGAAAAGCAAATGTGATTGCCGACACCTTGAGTCGGAAGGATTATAGTGGGAGCCTTTGAGCCAACCTGTAACACCTCGAATTTTCCATAATTATTGTAGGTTTATTATGGAAAAACGTTTAAATTTGTGAGTATGTTATTTTAGAAGTTATGTTATAAATTGATGTTGAAGGACCAAAGGTGGAATTAGTAGTGAATTGAAGGGTATTGTGTTAAATAAATAAAAGTTTTAGGGTATAAATTAAGGAGTTGGTCTTATTGGAAAATATCTGATTTTGGGAAGATTGAGGTCGGTTCAAACCAGAGAGGAAGAGATCGAGATTTTGGCTTAATTGGTAAGGGTTTTGATCATCTTCTTGATCTATTTTCGTAAGACTTAGTAATCAAAAGTTTGATTTTATTCTAATCGGTTGCTGAATTAATTTTGGTGAAATCAGGATTGAAACTTGATTGATTTCAAAGTTTACCGACTGAGGGTTCTTCGATCAGGTGAGTTCATCCTCCGTGTTAAATTCCTAAGTATT
The DNA here is from genome assembly GCA_033807775.1 of Saussurea involucrata. Taxonomy (NCBI): domain Eukaryota; kingdom Viridiplantae; phylum Streptophyta; class Magnoliopsida; order Asterales; family Asteraceae; genus Saussurea; species Saussurea involucrata. The sequence goes on along the minus strand of CM066327.1, from coordinate 78,536,946 downwards.
CATATCAAAATATTTGAATGATTTGATTTTATAAATTTTTTGTAAACCTTAGTTGTTCGTGTAAGAGATTTAAATTGGATTATTAGTGGATTGTTTTGAGAATTCGATGCACATATCGAACGTTTTCCGGGTAAACATCAATTTTCCGGTAATGTCCGGATAGACACTGAATTCCGGTATCCGGACTTGTATTCCGGATAGTCTCCGGATTAGTCTTTCCGAAACAGGTGTTTCCGGGTAACGTCCGGACAAAGTTTCCGGATATAGGTTTCCGTGTGATTTCCGGACAATGGCTCCGGATATGGATTTTCTTGAGAGTTTCCTGTTATGGCTCTCAGACGTGGGTTTTGTTTTGACAGTAGTTTCTGGACCAAGTTAATCCTTGATAATAAGTTCCCGAATGTTCATTTTAGATAGTCCTTCCAGACTTATTTATTACTTGGGTATGTTGTAAAATTAAATTATACGTGTAGAAGTATCTTTGAGGTATTTTTGATGAATAACCGTATGGAGGAGATTTTCTTATATTAAACTTAAATGTTGAGCTTAATTTCATTAACGTTATGAGAAAATGAATTATTTTAAGCATAAAAACCAGTATGAATATGTGTAATGGATCCATAGGCAAAAGAGTTATCTCAAAACGCGGAATAGGCATGGTTTAATTGTAATTCCCGTTTCTGTATTTTGAAATGAGGAATAGGCATGGTCTAATTGTAATTCCCATTTCTGTACCAAGAAATAGGCAGAGATTAATTGTAATTTCTTGGGCGTGAGCTGAAATCTAAAATCTTTATTGATTCGTAGTGGCGCTCTTAAACATGATAATGTGACTTTATGTGTTCGTCACACTCATGGAATCGAGTATTTTTCCCGTCATCGAAAGATGTTATGTGTACGTTATGGGAAGAAGGAGAGGTTATTTTTATACGCATTGTTTACCATTATAATTTTTAAAGCTTGTAAATGCTTTGACTGTAATATAGATGTTCTCACTAGGCGTAACCCTAATATTTTCATACTGATTTTTATCAGGTAACAAAGCTGGCGGGGTACCAAGGGATGAGTGAAGAGCGGTACGTTTTTTTGAGGTTTATCTTTTGGAAAGTATCAATGGAGAAATCTAGATATGGAAGGAAGATATTTTTGGAGATCATGTAGACAACTCTTTGTAATCTAGACTTTTGTTATTCTGGTTTAGATTAGTAAGTTGTCTTATAGTGATCCGCGTGTAAATTACTTTTGATTCTAAACCTCCATTTATGAATTAATATTCCGGTTTATCTTGTTGTAAAGTAAACTCTATTTATTATTATGTTTAAATTGATTCGAAATTTTAGGATGTTTCACAACCTCTCAAGAATTGAGTTGGTGTCAAGCCTTATAAAACGGCGCAAACCGAAACTTTGTTGGAAGAGAACCTCAAGGAGGAAGTGATGACGAAGCAAAGATCACTATTAATAGAGGATAGCCGGGGGTGAAGCTGTTAATGGGCGTGTGTGGGTGCCCAAAATTGGAGGCAATCGGGAACTACTTTTGGAAGATGCTCACAAGTCCAAGTAATCCATTCATCTGGGAAACACCAAGTTGTATAGAGACTTGAAATTACATTATTGGTGGCCGATTATGAAGTTAGACGTGGCACACAATGTGTAGCAGTGTGTGACGTGTTCGCAAGTAAAGGCCGAACATCAAAGACCTTATGGAAGCCTACAATCTTTAAAGATACCCGAGTGGAAGTGGGATCGCATCACCATGGATTTTGTGACCAAGTTGCCAAAGACCTTAAAGGGTCATAATACCATTTGGGTGATAGCGGATCGTTTGACTAAGAGTGTCCATTTCTTACCTATGCGGGAAACCTTACCAACGGATAAATTGGCAAAGTTATACATCGATGAGGTAGTTTCTAGGCATGGTGTGCCTTTATCTATAGTCTTGGATCACGATAGTCGGTTTACTTCAAAGTTTTGGGAAGGACTACACAAAGAATTGGGTACAAGAGTGAACTTGAGTACGGCATACCATCCCCAAATGGACGAACAAAGTGAAATAACGATTCAAACGTTGGAGGATATGTTAAGATCATGTGTGATCGATTTTGGTGGCAATTGGGACACCCACCTACCTTTAGTGAAATTTGCTTACAACAATAGTTATCATTCTTGTTTGAAAGTGGCGCCATTTGAAGCATTGTATGGAAGAAAGTGTAGGGCTCACGTGTGTTGGTTAGAGGCGGGAGAAAAGCAGTTTGTCGGGCGGGAAATTATACAAGAGACGACCGATAAATTCAAAGCCATACGGGAACGCTTGAAGGCGGCGTAAGATCGTCAAAGAGCTATGACGACAAGAAAAGACGACCGGTAGTATTCCAAGTAGGAGACCGTGAAATGTTGAAAGTATCTCCTTGGAAAGGCTTAATTCGATTCGGAAAGCATGGGAAGTTTAGTCCCCGTTTCCTTGGGTCGTTTACTATAACTAAGCGGATCGGCCTCCAAGCTTATCAATTGGAACTTCTACTGGAGATGGATGGAATACATAACACATTCCATATTTTCTACCTATGTAAGTGCTTAGTGGAGAAGGAAAGCGTCATCCCACTCTTGGAAATAAGAGTAGACGAGAACAACCGTTGCATCGAGGAACCCGAAGCGATCTTAGAGAAGAAATCCAAGAATTTTTTTGGTAAGAAACTAGAAGTTTGTTTTATCTATTTTTGCATTAAGCTTTTAGGACTTAGATATTATGATCCTAAAAGTCATATCGTAAGTTAAAGGCTCATTAGTTATGATAAAATTCCATAATTATTATAGTTGGAATCTGCTGATGTCGCACACTCAGTTCCCGTAGTCGATTTCGGGAAAACTTGATCTTTGTATAAGTGGACGTCTACATAGGTCCAGGGACGGACGTCCACATAGAGCCGGACACCCGGATGATTCCGAGGAAGCGGCAGAAGTTCCAAGGATTTTTGTTGAGGAGCAAGTCAGACGTCCGCTTGGTGTCTGACGGATTTTTGTGCTTTTCCTCCAAAGTTTTCCTCTTCTCTCTCTTACTTTACTAAACCCTCATCTGGTCGGTTTCTTTTTCTCCATCTGCGATTTCCACCTCCAAAACACTCTCAAACACTCCACTTCATTTATTGCAAGTTTGAGACATTTATTACTCAAATCCTTAGGCATTTAAGGAGCATTTCCACCATTAAGGCTAGGAGTTGAAGCTAGGGAACAACAATTCTTCATCTCCATCACTTTCCTCAAGAGTTACTAGAGATTTTCTAGGGTTACATAAAAACCTAACTTGTGAGTTCATTCTCCTTTTATAAACTTTATACATGTCAAAATAGTGATTTTATACTCACAATCACCTCCTACTTTCATTTCCATCACTTTGCAAGTTTTGACCTAAAAGTGGGTTTTTGGAGGTTTTTGGAGTCTTGACTTGGTTTTGGAAAATGATGTGTATTTTATTGGTTTGGAGCTATTTGTGACGTTATTTATTCTGTTTCTCAACAAAAATGTGGTTGGAAGTCACTTGTGAAAATTAGGGTTTTTCCCAAAAGAGAGATTTTCCTCTTAGGAATATATGGTTATTGAGCACTTTGAAAAATGTTGTTACTTGATCTTATGAGGCCTAAGACTTCATCTTGGGCGTATTTTATGTAAGAACGGACATGACCATTAAATGCCCATTTTGGGTTTGTGATTGGAAATGATTTAAACGTGGAAATTCTATGGGAAATATATATGTGAAGGCTCTTTATATTGATGTTATTGTGGTCACTAATGAAATTGTGACTATCCATAAGCACAAAGGTAAATCTTATATTATTGTTGTGGGTGGTTGGTTGGTTTTACCCTACTCACTAGCTAGATATGGGTAATAAATCTCCAAAGGACTCAAACAATAGACCGTGGGTGGTTGAACTTGATGACCGTGAGGCCCATAGTGATTTAATTCTAGCATTGAGCATATTGTAGCATATTGGGGGACTTGAACTATAGACCATGGAAGGTTGAACTCAATGACCAATGTCCTACTTGTGAAGCTCTAAACTTAGAATTGTTGCCTACTTTTGTGTTCTGCCATATTTTATAAAAAGCTATATTTTAATCAAATAACAACTACAATTAAACATTTTTTACTATAATTTAATACGAAATAATTTATTAATTAAATAATTATAATAAAATAAAATTAATTAATTAATTAACTATAATAAAATAAAATATTTAATTTATAAAAAATTAAATTAAAATACAAAGTAAAAATATTACATTATCGTCATTTTCTTCTTCTCCAAATCTTCGTCAAATCTTTTCAACCAAATCTGATTGTAAACAATGATTTGTTGACCTATTACGTATTTGTATGTGATTTTGTAGATAGTTTTCGTACTCATAAGTATGTTATGAGAGATTTGATGTATAATTATAGTAAAATTAACATCGTCGTTTATATCATCAAATTCACGATATATTATTGTGTAGCTCATGGCTAAATATAAGCAAAGACGCAACAACAGGCGTTGATCAAAGTTCGACAAACTGATCATGAAGTTGATGGAAACAGAAAAACTTAAGAACAAACGATCGAGAAAATAGGAAAATGATCATGAAGTTGATGGAAATGGATCCCACAACAATGAGCAAACCACTACGGAGATTGTACGAACATCAACTTCAAGAACTTCTAAACGAACAATGAGGTAATTTTATGTGTTAACTTTGTATTTTTATTAGGTAATTTATTTTATTGTATTTTAATATAAATTATATTCTGCATTTTATAATATTCGTTAATATTAACAAAAAATAAATTCGTCATACATTTTTTCAAAAACATACTCTACAAAACATCACAAAACATGACTTGACATAAAACATTTTCTAATTTAGAAATTATACTCTACAAATTTTTATACTATTCACTGTCATATTAGAAAAAAATACTGATTTAACATTAGCAATTACCAAAACCAATTTCCTATTAAAAAAATTATACTCACAGTCACTGCAATTTCAAAATTAGAAATCATACGTGAAACACCAACAAGTAGTTTGCAATTCACTTGCAACTACCATAGTAGATAGTTTAAGACCTAACATCTCAAGTCTCTTTATGAAATAATTATAGATTACAATCACGTGGTTTTATAATGTCTTGGGTCCTTACCCCTCCACTTTTTCCAAGAAATCCCACCACTCTTTTAATACGGTGAAACTCAGTTATGACCACCTGCAAAATCAATGTTGAAAACCAAAATCATAATTCAAATCATCAGTTTGAAAAAACAAGCATGAAAAATACATTAACACCATTTATATAGTTGAGACATCAAGAACACTATGAACATAAAAAAAAATTATATAAATTCATTCAATAATTTTACACACAACTATGTAAAAGTGAAAACCTTTAAGTCTTGAACTCAAAAATAAAAACTATCATAATTTCAGTTTTTTCAATTGAAAAACAACAGACTTGTGTGTTCCTCATGGATATGCTTTTCTTGTGAATCGAAACGAGATGGAGATGGAGATGGAGATGTTTATCCTCATGGATTTGCTTTGTCTTCTCCTTCTATGAATCGAAAACAATGGCATGCTTCTCTTTCATGGATATGGGTTACCACCCACATATGGGAGGCAGGCGGTGGAGATTGGAGAAGAAGGAACGAAGAGATTGTTGAGGATTTAAATTTGGTCGTGGAAAGGAGGCGGTGGTCGGGATGGGTTTCTTCCGGGTGGGGTGGTTTGTTTCTATATATGTATTATAATAATACTTCTTCGTCCCAAAATAAGTGTCTACATTACTAACTGTTGCGGGGACTAATCCTTGGTAAAAGTTGTTGGAACATGGGGCTGTAGATCGTTCTCCTACAGGTTTACTTCTTGCAAACTGGTAGGAGTATTGTTTTGTGTTTGTTGTACTAGTGACCTTGGTTTGGAAATCATTCCACCCGTCCGTAGCTCCTGTAAGTAGGGTATTGTGGTAATAAAATATGCCTTTTGCCTTTCAAAAAAAATTTACTATTTTTGTTTGTCCCAAAATAAGTGTCCACTTTTAAAAGTAAATTTTCACATTCCCATTTTACCTTAATTATGTGATGGTGAAATTTTCTCTCTATAATTAAGGGTAAAATTGTACTTTGGTTAATTAAAAAGTGTAATAATTGCACATTCCTAAATCTATGAGTCTTTTTCATTGTGGACATTTGTTTTGGGATGGATGGAATAATTAATATCATAAATAGTAGTAATATATAAATTTTATTATTTTTAAATAAAAATACGAAAATGTGTAAAATGATCAAAATGCCCTTTGAGTTAATCAACTTAACAATTCTTTCTTGATGGAGTTAGAGGCACGGACTCTAGGAATTATAAATTACAAACCACAAGACTATAATCCATAAATATTTATAAAAAAAAAAAAAAAAGACATGAGACCTTATCTATATTTTATTATAAAGCATTTGGCAAAAAATTTAAAAAACAAGTTATTTAACATAAAGTAATGTTGAGTGATACACATATCAAGATTACAAGTTTTTATACTATATGTACAACATTTTAAGCTTTATAAATCTAGTTTTATCTTTTTAAACTAATCATCCTTTATCTCCTCAAACTAATCACTTTCATGACCACGTACTTGTTGGATGTGACCAAAAATCTCTCAACTAATCAAATTCAAATGGGAGGAAATCTCGTTCCGTAAGCTGGTATTTCCATAATTTGACCTCTATATTCTTCTTCATCTCTGCTAACCTGAAGAACTTTGACTTTGATAAACAAATCCAACTTAAATTTCTACAAAATTAAAACTGACTGGTTTATCAAGGTCTGCATAACTATATGTCTAATCTTTCGTTTAGTCTCAAAACGTTGTTATATACTTTTTCAGCAATTTATGTTCATATTGGCATTGAGATCGGAGCTACTAATTAACACACCCTACTCATATAATATATTGGAACAAACAGCAAATTAAGTAGTTTGATTTTGAGGGTTCTGGCAAAAGAATTTGCTTCTTTCCAGACAAAATGGTTTAAGTTCTTGATGTTCTTTTCAAGATTTCAAAGGTAGATCTGAGTCTTGGTCTTGAAAAAGAAATCACAATTTTTAACATGCATGGTTTCTAATATTACTATCCTTTTTCAAAATTGTTGTTGATGTTTTTTTTTCCAATGAATTTTTAGGTGAAGAAAGTGGTATAACAGTGGCCGAGAACTTTCTTTCTTCATTCCTTCATCTTTTTTTATCCAAGCTTTACGCTTTTCATTGTTGTTCGAGAAGAGTTGTATTCATTTTTTAAAGACTATTTGTTTATTGATCTTTTGCAATTGTAGAACAACCCCTATCAAGTATTCATCGAGCCAACATTGGTCTTCAACTTACTAAATCATTAATTTGCTAGACTCCATTAGTCCTTGTCATGTCAAGCCTTAAAGCTTTTAGTAATGGATTTATTTGTCCATACCTTTTACATGCATGCCTCTCTCTTAAAAGAATTGATAGAGATTTCAAGGTGCCATGTTTCTATTTGTGCAATGTAAACATGATAGCAGACAAACAATGAGAGACCTCTTTTCCTTGAATCTTTATGTACCAATGCATATTTGTTATCTTGAAGACATTACCTACTTTTCTTATATATACATATATATATATATATATATAGCCCTCATGGACTGTTGAGATGATGCACAAATAAAACACTAATTATAGATGGTTAAAGATTTTAGTGAACATTGATGTTTAGGGGTAAAGGAAAATATATTTCTTTTATCTTTTGTAACCCTCCCCCCCTAAAATAAAATAAAAATCACTCCCCAAACAATAATTTTAGTGAACATTGGTGTTTAGGGGCCAATGGTTCATATATGTTTGTGTCACACGTTCTATTAATAGCCAAACACCTTATAAGTTTGTATATCATTTATGTTTTAGATGTGTAACGTCCCACTTTCCATAAAAGTCAAAGTCAAGAGATTTACAATTTAAATGACATAAATGTGCTTGTCTTTACATCAATGCTAAAACATACTTAACAAAAACTTTAACGTTAACATTAATCATAAACATCGGAAGTCTTTCTAAGCCACAGCCGAGCACTATCTAGACATATAAAGATCCAAAACTGGGAGCCTCACGAGCTCCGTCGCCTCCATGCCGTCTCTAGTTCTACTTAGAAGAACTCGCTACACGCTTACCTGAAAATGGTTTAGTTTTGAAAGCGAGGGTTAGACCAAAAGGTCTAGTGAATTCCCTCCGAAAATGGCATATAAAAACATTTGGAAAACATTTATCAATGCCCATAAATATCATCAAACATGGTACTGCACTGTGTAATGGACCACATAAACATATTGCGATCAGGGCCCCAGCAGACTCCCTTCTCGCCGCTTTGGAATCCCCACGGACTCCCCTCTACCGGATATGAGGGAAACGGATTCCAACCCACCGGTCTATCATACATAACCAAGAGTCCTAAGACCCCGAGAACCTCTCTTTGATCCCACAGTGCAGACCGACTCCACATAGTGTACACATACGTTCGTACAAACATGTAAACATGCCAACTATGCTCTTTATAACCCATGTCTTTCATATAGTCATGCTTAAACATTTCTTTGAATAAAGTAAGTGCATTCGTGGGAAACATGCAAATCAGTTCGTAAACGTTTCATGCTCATTAAGAACCATAATCAGTTAAAACATGTATCACTTTGCGTTATAAAAAGGATTTAGGGAACTCACCTTGATTGACGTACAATGCACTTCCTAAACACCTTCAAGCTACACCCACAGAACACCTAAGGCAATAGATCCACATCAGATAAATAGTTCAGACCTACTGTCCGGATACCCCTTTCCGGACACAACACCCTTTTCCGGACACAACACCCTCTCCGGATACCACACTTTTCCGGACACAGCATTGTCCGGACACATCAATCCGGACGCTAGACTTATCCGGGCGGAACTACCCGGACACTACGATTATCCGGAGACTTCAGTTACCCGGATACTAAGAAACACCCGGACACCCTCATGGGGCACTTACCCGTACACCTGCAACCTATCCGGACACCACCGAATACTGGTATCCGGAAAACCCGGCTGTTCGAACTTTACGATTTTAAAACTGACTTAAACTCCGATTTTTGCCATTAAGTCGATTAGATATATACAAGGGTTCATCCATCAACCTCAAATACTCACTTAATCCATTTATAAACTCCTAGATCGGTTTAACAAGACAAAAACCCTTAAAACCCATTATCAAGAAGATATGGTGAAAACTCAAGAATCACAACATCTGCCTTACGAAATTCACAACAATAAGAAGGAGAAGCACCACACTAATCAGAAGAACGAATTAGGAAGTATTACCTTGCAAATTCTAGCTTGATTTCTCTTTTCTCTTGATTTCTTCTCAAACCCTTCTTTCTCTCTTTCTTTCTTTTGCTTCCTCTCTTAGCCTCCAAACACCAACACCAAAATACTGAATTAGTGAAATGGAGGTTGCCTTAGGGATTTGTGCCCTAGCCCTCTTTCTCCAAATGACAACTTAGTCCCTCAAGTTAACTTTCAAAGATGACACAAATAGCCCCTTGATTTATCTTTGCATTTCTTGCTAAAATGACACTAAGCTTCCATTCTTTACAAAAGAAAGCCCGGTTGTTACAAGATGCCTATTCATTTGTTCGTATAAATTCATATAAATAGAAAGTTGGACCTTATGGTTATTGATAATATCATCTGCATATGTGTTCATGTACATCCAAACATTGTTTCACATGTATTATTACTGTCCATATGTCTTCACGTCACAGGCTTATTAATTCTTGTTCATATATGTTCATGTCACACGCTCTATTAACGGACATGTATTATTACTGTCCATGTGTATTATTACTGTCCATATGTCTTCATGTCACAGGCTTATTAATTCTTGTACATCCAAATTCTTGTTTGTATATCGTTCATGTTTAGATGCCTATTCATTTGTTTGTATATGTTCATATATGAAAAACTATAGCTAAAATCATGGACAATAATAGTTTTGTAACTCCTCATTAAAGGGTGTTACAAAAAAATATGAAATTCCTAACATAACCCTACATATTAATTGCACATGAATTCAAACAAGTATTAAACATGCATCCTTATTGGTCATGAAAGTTAGTAAAGTTAACAACATTCTTTAAGTTAACATAATATCATCCATATATATATATATATAGCCCGCCTTAGGTTCATTTAAGAAGTGCTAAATATATAAGAAATAGAGAAGTAATTTTGGCCATTTATTCGGTCAATATCGGCTTTAATTGGTCAAAAGTTGCGGCTTTGACTGGTCAAAAGTTGCGGTTGTTCCAAAAATAGAACGACAGTTTCGTAACTTTTACAAAAACACGGGACGAGTTCATATATGAACTTGTGTGATTCACATATGGTTCATATATGAACAATCTGTTCTATGTGAACCCATGTAATTCACATATGAACTTTTTTTAACTAATTCATATATGAACATTTGTGATTCATATATAAACCTTTGTGTTTCATATATGAACTAATTAATTGTAGGTTCATGTATGAATCAGTTGAACCAATTAACTGATTCATATATGAACCTTTGTGATTCATATATGAACCTTTGTGATTCATATATGATTAAGCTTGTGTATCATATATGATAACACACTTCTCGCATTTTCGCATAAGGTTTAGGTTCTTGTTTGAACCTGCCCCTATATATAGAGTCATTTGCACTCAGCTAGGAAAATAGAGTCATTTGCACTCAGCTATGTATTCACCTTTTAATTCCCTTTTTACCCTGCACCCTCCATCATCTTCATCCCTGTTCAACTTGCCCTACTCCACAAACAAGCATCATATCTGCAAATTTAAACTTGGGTTCTCTCTCACAGCCTGTCGCCAGTCATCAACTCCACCCCTCGTTGCCGGTCATTGCCTTCTCCACAGTCGCCGGCCATGGCTTCCTCCCCCATCGTACTATATATATATATATATATATATATATATATATATATATATATATGTTTTTCTTCATCCTCTTGTCTTCACTGTTGTTTTCTTCCATATAGAATAATCTTTTCTCCCCTCGATATCTTCTAAAAAACATACGAACATATTTAAAGCCAAGACTAGAAAGGAACGTTGGATTGGGTTTGAAGCCAAGAAGGGAACATATGAACAGATTTGTCTGGTTTTAAAGCCAAGAAAGGAACGATGGATTGGTTTTTTTTATTCAAGTGTATTTAGGTTTCACGATTGGGGTTTTTTTTTCTTTAAATTGGTATTATTTGATTAAGCAACAGACATGACAAAGCTGAAGTACATCAAATGTTTAATTTAGAACAAAGAGTTGATCTCCATTTGCAATTTTAAGTTTTAATTGGGAAAAGAAGGATTTGGGTGGGTGGAGGGGTACGCGTCATAATATTGATATGCAAAAAGACACATAGGATGTAAATTGGTATTTTTTTAATAAATATAAGCTATATCTGGCTCAGACAACCACTTCATTAAACTCGAAACATGGAACCTTGGGTGCATTTCCTTCAGTTCTTACGGTACTCTAACTCGTAAGCTATTGTTCCTACTCGGTCGATCTTGACTACTGAAGATTTACTAAGGCTTCTCATGCATCAACACTTCCTTTAAGGAGGAACTTGGCTAATCCTCTGCCACAACACGAGATTCATTTACCAAGAGACAGACACACACTTGACCACTTGACACAAATCCAAACCTGAACGTCCCGACAACTCACAACCCAGAGTTCCTTCATCGAAATACAAGCAATCCTAGATTACTTCTCCTAATCAACAATCGACTATGCGGATAACATTTCCCTTTCTCGGACCACCTCGACCACAGTTCGTCAACCATTTCTTACAGCCTCACCACTTCATCACTCCATCCTTGTACGTAACCCAGGGTAGGAACCTTCAAACCTAACGTTGGAGTGTTCACCTACTCGAATTAAACTTATCCTGAAACACATCAAATCCTCGCTGATTACCACGTTCGTTCGGTCATAAAACATAACTCCGGTTACCCTCACCCAACTGGGAGGAACAACCATGGTCACACCATACTATTCTCACTAGCTTAAACACTGCACGACCAAATCGTTTAAACATTTCTCACAAAGTCACTAACTTAACTCATTTAGTTGTCTCATCCACTTCCTCCCTGCACAAAACATACACAATTTCCTTCCTCAATATTCTTTCCAACGGTTCGCACACTTATCAATGACAATCTACACAATACTGTACCTTTCGGCAATACTGTCAAGTTTACTACTTCCAATTTACTCACTTGTTCCGACATACTATCTACACCTTTCCCACGTTAGCGTGGAGCACTGCTCACCAAACATTACTTGCCCCTCTCTCCCGACCTTTCCACATGTTGATATCGCTTTCTCATTACTTACATAACCAAACAGTTGCACCAAGATCTTATCTTAAGGCATTCAACCAAGCCGTCTTGAAACAAGACCAGTGTTCGACGTCACTACACATTCTTTAATCTCCAATTTTTTTTTATTTTTTTTTACCTTCTCAGACATTTCTTTCACACATAAGCAACAAATCACCTTCTTTAAGGATTTCACATCTATCCCACCACATTTTGACTAACACAACCCTCATCCTCTTTAAACTTCCAATGACCCCAAAGTGTGTTTCTTAGTAACGCCCCCTATTCACTCTAATAATCCACCCCCCTTGGATTCCCTAGTACAAACGAATTTATTAACTCAGGAACACCCCGAAAACTCGGGTTCTACAATTCTTTCGATTAACCACCATGATCATAAAATCAGACAAATGTATATATACCGTCCTCCCGACTTTCTTACCTAGATTTACCTTAAATAATTCTTTAACAATCAGTGTGTTAGTCTCAATAACACTTCCCCAAGAATTTGTAACACATCTTGTAATAACAAATGAACGCCATTACTTAACAAATCTATAAAATTTTAATCAACCAACCAAAGGATTATACCTCTATCATGACATTTCAAATCAACTAATGATCATACTACCACTCCGACCCACAATCATCATCATGTCATTCCTTAAACATAACCAAAATTTCCAACTATTTCCTTTCTAGGGTCATTCCCTCATGCATAAGGAACAATTTTCATTCTTTAACGATTTCTCATCTACTATACTACAGCTTGACTAATCTATTCATCATCTTCTTTAAACTTACTCTGCCTTCAAGAATATACTTAACAACATACATAACCATAAAGCTTGGTCTCACAGCTGGGCAATCACCCAATTCAGCCCCAACATTCCATTCCGATAACACTCAAAATAAACACCAACTTACAAACCACGTACTTCAACAACTGGGATTGCAAAACGTACACTCTACCCGAAATCCCAAAAGGACTTCCTTCTAATCCTTCATCTTTCTAACATCGCCTTACTACATCACCGGCTGACACAGATATCATGGCAATTGAAGCTACTATTCGTTCGTACATCCACCACTCCCATCATCACACTACCGACCAAGTCTCTTATGGTCATTCGTACACAATTCACCCTTTCCTTCATATTCTCCCGTATACTACAATCGAGACCGCCTCGCTACTTAGTTCTCTCCCAACTTGTTGAACTATGACTCACGAGTTCACACTTAGCTCAAATACAAACATCCTAGCTAGCTCTTTATGATCCAAGTCCTTTCTTAGGCACGGCACATTTTCTTACTGACTGGTATAGTCTACACTCACTCCGCTTGTGTTACACACCTTGTCCTTCTACGGACCCTCCTCACCTCGTAAATAGAACGCCTATTGAACAACAACGTTCTCTTACTAATTTACACCTTTACAAGATATTCTATTAACTTACACTCATCTGGTTTGAGTCTTCGGCCTCGGCCAACATACATCGTTGCCGACTTCAGCAACAAAAGACAACTCTTAACTACTTCCTTAACCTATCCTTTAACATGAGTTCCTTACGGGACCTATTCCTCCCTACACATCATAGTTAACTTTATAATCCGTCGCCCCTATTTCGAAACTTACTCATGTAACATCAATATTACAAGCTCCCTTCGAAACTCATGGCCCACACCGTGGACCTTTCATTCCTGCCTCACAACACTACTCATAAAGAGTTGCTAAAACCAATACCTTGATGACTCCTAGTCCTTCCTCCGGACACCATCGCCCCTCGGCAACTGTGTTCTCAGTCACCGAGCAAAGGTACAGACCCTCATACACTTGACACTAAACTCCATTCCCGACTCTTCCAAGGTCCAACTATCCCCTTAAACACATATACCAAAACTACATACGTTCTCCCTTGACTTGACCAACGCCTCTCCGCTCTCGGAGTTCTTCCTTAGCTTAAGACGTAATACTCTACGACCTAGTGGGTTCATAGCCTTCATGCATGACAATACAGTAAATAAATCCTTTTACACATTTTATCATTTTAAATAAACAACATTTAGAAACAACTCGGGTACCCGTGACCCCATCACTCTTCTAACTTCAAAACCCTGCACAACGATTCGAGAATCGTTGGCATGCATCTTCCCGTGAACCTCAATCTTGCTCAATCCGAATAATGTTATTACGAGAGTAATATATTGCATGAAAATCTTTTCGTATGAGACAATCCTGAAAGAATTACCGACACAAAATAAACCAGTCGGTCCTCACACTCAATTGTATGATATCAAAAGGCCAATAAGCATTTTGGTTATAAGTGAATTGCAGGTAACCATTTTCTTGACCATTTTTGTAATAATTTAACTTATCATTAAAAGTGTGGAATACTTTGCAAATCGTTAACCTCAAAATTTCCATGTGCGACGTACTGAAATCGCTTTTTCTTTAAACGTGCACTCGTACAAGCTGACTCATTTTGTTCAAAGTTGACATTTACATTTTTATTTTAAATCGTGAAAATTTCATGTTACATAAAAGAACGCCATGCATGAGACTCTATTTGCAATAGAAGGCTACTCACTCAACGAGGTCAACCGCTTTACTCACGCAGCTTATCCTTGATACTCCACTTACGACCAAGGGTCGCCCTCTCGGTCTAGCACTAATTTGATGTACATGCGTTCCACATCTCACTTACTCAGCCATTTCACACTATTTTCGCTTTGATCGACTACCTCACTTTCTACTTCTACATGCTTTCAATTCACTATAAGTATCTCATTTGTCCTGCCAATGAAAAGCTCAACTAAAAAGTCAGGGCTCCATTGATACTTTCAAGGTTTTGACACTGTTCTATCTTACCATCCCAACTGGTCTATCCCATGATTTCCATAACTAGGACTCTCCCGAAACTGGAGTCTTACTCAAACTCAAACATTCATCCTCTCTGAATCCATGAAGAGCTACCTCTAGACGACTCATAACATTCTTTACAACGTTTCTTCTCTACGATGTCTACATACATCACATCATAATGACTCTTACACGACACTTCCCCAAGCAATGGAGCTCGGTCTATCCCTCAGGGATCTTGCTGACCTATTCCTCAACGTTCTCCCAGCCATAGCACTAAACTGAAAGAAACCGATAGTTAATCCTTGCTAGACGTGACACAACAAATTTGCTATAAGTATGGTATTGTAAGCACGCACATGTACCTGTAAGTTCGTAATTACACTGGCCAGGTGTAATTCCAAACTTACCTTACACGTTTGTCCTTGGCACCTTATTCCTAAACGCATTTATAGTGATCGTTCCTAGAGGCAATCCTATATCTCGGCAGTGTTCCTCATCTTACAGTTTAAGTTTAGGCCCGAATGGTCACCTAAATCCCTTAAACTAAGGCTCTGATACCATTTGTAACGTCCCACTTTCCATAAAAGTCAAAGTCAAGAGATTTACAATTTAAATGACATAAATGTGCTTGTCCTTACATCAATGCTAAAACATACTTAACAAAAACTTTAACGTTAACATTAATCATAAACAACGGAAGTCTTTCTAAGCCACAGCCGAGCACTATCTAGACATATAAAGATCCAAAACTGGGAGCCTCACGAGCTCCGTCGCCTCCATGCTGTCTCTAGTTCTACTTAGAAGAACTCGCTACACGCTTACCTGAAAATGGTTTAGTTTTGAAAGCGAGGGTTAGACCAAAAGGTCTAGTGAATTCCCTCCGAAAATAGCATATAAAAACATTTGGAAAACATTTATCAATGCCCATGAATATCATCAAACATGGTACTGCACTGTGTAATGGACCACATAAACATATTGCGATCAGGGCCCCAGCAGACTCCCTTCTCGCCGCTTTGGAATCCCCACGGACTCCCCTCTACCGGATAGAAGGGAAACGGATTCCAACCCACCGGTCTATCATACATAACCAAGAGTCCTAAGACCCCGAGAACCTCTCTTTGATCCCACAGTGCAGACCGACTCCACATAGTGTACACATACGTTCGTGCAAACATGTAAACATGCCAACTATGCTCTTTATAAACCATGTCTTTCATATAGTCATGCTTAAACATTTCTTTGAATAAAGTAAGTGCATTCGTGGGAAACATGCAAATCAGTTCGTAAACGTTTCATGCTCATTAAGAACCATAATCAGTTAAAACATGTATCACTTTGCGTTATAAAAAGGATTTAGGGAACTCACCTTGATTGACGTACAATGCACTTCCTAAACACCTTCAAGCTACACCCACAGAACACCTAAGGCAATAGATCCACATCAGATAAATAGTTCAGACCTACTGTCCGGATACCCCTTTCCGGACACAACACCCTTTTCCGGACACAACACCCTCTCCGGATACCACACTTTTCCGGACACAGCATTGTCCGGACACATCAATCCGGACGCTAGACTTATCCGGGCAGAACTACCCGGACACTACGATTATCCGGAGACTTCAGTTACCCGGATACTAAGAAACACCCGGACACCCTCATGGGGCACTTACCCGGACACCTGCAACCTATCCGGACACCACCGAATACTGGTATCCGGAAAACCCGGCTGTTCGAACTTTACGATTTTAAAACTGACTTAAACTCCGATTTTTGCCATTAAGTCGATTAGATATATACAAGGGTTCATCCATCAACCTCAAATACTCACTTAATCCATTTATAAACTCCTAGATCGGTTTAACAAGACAAAAACCCTTAAAACCCATTATCAAGAACATATGGTGAAAACTCAAGAATCACAACATCTGCCTTACGAAATTCACAACAATAAGAAGGAGAAGCACCACACTAATTAGAAGAACGAATTAGGAAGTATTACCTTGCAGATTCTAGCTTGATTTCTCTTTTCTCTTGATTTCTTCTCAAACCCTTCTTTCTCTCTTTCTTTCTTTTGCTCCCTCTCTTAGCCTCCAAACACCAACACCAAAATACTGAATTAGTGAAATGGAGGTGATAACGCCACTTTTTGGCGTTATTTTCAGTTTTCAAACCAATGAGATTGGCTTGTATTCAAGTAAAAAGGCATGTATTTTACGGTTTATCTAGTGGAATGTACAGGTTATCTAAAAGGCGGCATTCCTCGGGAAAAGAGGTTAAAAAGAGCCCAAAACGAGTCCAAACGAAGCCTAACGGAAGCCCAAGACCCACGACCGAACCAGGACCCGATCCGCGAACCAGACGACGACCCATGCAGCCAAAAAGACACGCGCGACCTGCCACGCGACTTGCAAGTCGCGCAGCAAGTCGCGTAAGGCTCTGTTTCGCGTTTTTCAGCTATTAAATCCGAATTTTAGGTCATTATTCGGTATCGAATTTCGGCAGACGAACGGGAGCAGTCTAGGGGCGATTTTCAGAGCCGTGTGACACCTTTTGGAGGGACATTAGAGAGCCGATCGAAGAGACATTCATCACGCAAAGTAGAGACGAGCACGAGAGCAGGGAGTTGATCATCTTATCGTTTACAATTTCATCTTTTACGCTTAATCATGCTTGCATACACTTTCAGTCTATTTTCTCTTGTGTTTGAACCCACCACCGACATGAACTAACCGGTTCGTGTTGGGGGTTGGAATGAATTCGGTTTATTAAGCATGTGAACACATGATTTGTGACTTTTATCAGTTTTTCCTTAATTAATGAAGTGTGCAATTTTGTGTTTAATGCTTGTGTGAATTTGGCCAATTTGCATTTGATCTGTGTTAGTAGCTAATTTCGAGAGAATTAATTACTACTTAGACTTAGGAATTGCATGCCTAAGACGATAAATCGGTGATAGAGATATACCGAGTAAGTCTTAGTCCGTAATTGAACCATAGGTTGAAATCGAGAGATAAAATCTATTCGTTCATAATAAATCTGGTGCTTAATATATTTTGGAATCCGTAAGTTGAGATCGAGAGATTTAACTTGTCCTTTTCAGAATAAAACCCGTTGTTGCTCGGAAGAGAACAACGGTGGTTTTTAAAGATTGGTTTCATTAATGGGAAATTAACTGGTAATTGTCGTGAGTTAGTTGTTTGCATGTGAAAACCTGAGGATTTCCAACCCTCAACTTTTCTCTCTATCTGAATTCCAAAGCTGTTTTACTGTCTCCTCTGTGTTTTCATTACTTTAGTTGCTAGTATTTAGTTTAAAACCAACCATCTCTCAATTCGACAGTTCAGTTAATAGCGATTATAGTAATTGTGATACTTAGTTCCTAGTTCCCGTGATTCGATACTCGTACTTCTCTAAGTACTATTACTTGACTTCGACCCGTACACTTGCGGTGAGATTTCGGGGTGTGAAAACCTCGTATCAAGTTTTTGGCGCCGTTGCCGGGGAACTAGTTGTAGCTAATAGCACTACCAGCTATACGCGCTATTAGATTGAGCATTTTCTTTTCTTGTTATTTTATTTTGTCACGTTCAATTTTTGGATTGCTGATTTTGTTCACTTTTCATTTCAGGTACCACTTGGTTTATGCCAAGGACGACCCGAGAAAAAGAGATTGAAGAATTCGATCTGGAGATTGAAAGAACCACTCGTCGCCTACGTCAAGAGACCAAAGCTAAGTGACAGTTACAAATGGGTGACGAGAGACCTGTAGGCGAGAGACCACCGCGCAACGATCCTCCACCTCTTCGCAATAATCCTCCACCACCTCCGGAGAGGGTACCTATGCGGTCATTTGCCAATCCAAATGTGGCAGCCGCACTTATAGGGATCCAACCTCCTACCACCGCGGCTAATTACTTCGAGATCAAGCCGAGTACCATCGTCATGGTACAACAGAACCAATTTGGGGGAGCACCGACTGAAGATCCCCACGCGCACCTACGAGCATTCGAACGAATCTGTAATACGTTCAAGATCAACGGGATGGAGGAGAACGCGATCAAGCTAAGACTCTTTAGTTTTTCCCTAAAGGGTAGAGCTGAAATTTGGATAGAGGGCTTACCATCGGATATTATCACCACATGGGCAGACCTGAAAGCTGCATTCCTCCAGAAATTCTTCCCACCGGGAAGAACCGCTCAACTGATGGCCGACATTACCCACTTCGCGCAATGGGACCAAGAGACACTCTACGAGGCATGGGAGAGATATAAGGACATGTTGAAGAAGTGTCCACATCATGGGCTACATGGTTGGGTCATAATCCAAACGTTCTTTGGAGGCCTCCACCCGCAATTCAAGAATGACATCACTGCTGCCGCGGGTGGGGCACTAATGGATAAGTCCTATGAAGAAGCAGTCGAGTTGATCGAGAACCTAGCCGAGCATAGCTATTCCACACCACGATCTTCCGTTGCACGAGTCGCTAGTGTTCAAGAGACGGACGGGCTTAAAGAGATAAAGGCTCAATTAGCCATGCTCACGAACCATCTGAAGGGAGGCAATTCACAAGATCCCGAGCAAGTTCAATTCCTCCAAAACCGGAATCATCAGCCGAGGAACGACCCGTTCTCCAACACATATAACGAAGGGTGGAAAAAGCACCTAAATTTCTCGTGGAGTCAACCCGGTCAACAGCCAGGTAATTTTTCTAACTCTTCAAATTCTTCCAATACTAATAATGCTTATCGTCCTCCAGGTTTTTACCAAAGGAATGAAGGACCATCGATGGAGAAGAAACCGGGGCTGGAAGATATGCTCATGAAGTTCATGACGAAAATGGACAGCACAGTCGAGGGATTAGCGAGCACGGTGAGTACAGTCAAAGCTGCAACCGATCAGAATACGATTTCCATCAAGATTCTCGAGAGGCAAGTGGGGCAGATTAGTGAAGCTCTACAAAACCGACCTCCCAGAACCTTTCCCAGTCAAACCGAAAGGACTAACCGGGAAACATGCAATGCCATTTATCTGAGAAATGGCAAGGAGCTGAATGGAGAGCCATTACGAGAGTCATCATCAAGGGAGACCGGTCCGAAAGAGAAAGAGATCGAGAGCATTAAAGTGACTGAACTAGAAGCTGATAAAGAGTGTGAAATCAAAGCGAACTCGGAGGGTGAAGAGAGCAAGCAGTGTGAAGAGCCCAAGCTGAAGCCACCACCGGTCAAGTCGGTGGTACCGAGAGTACCTTACCCGAGCAGGCTGAAAACAAATAAGGATGAGGTCAATTTTTCAAAATTTATTAAAGTATTTAAAAAGCTAACGATCAATATTCCTTTTGCAGATGCTCTCGCCCAAATGCCCTCTTACATGAAATTCATGAAAGAGATCCTTTCCAAAAAGAGGGAAATTGATCACCAATCCACCGTTGCACTCACTGAAGAGTGTAGCGCTATCTTTCAGAATAAGCTTCTCCAGAAGCTCAATGATCCAGGGAGTTTTTCTATCCCTATCCAAATCGGGAAGTTTTCTTTCAATAAAGTTTTGTGTGATTTAGGGGCTAGTATTAATTTGATGCCCCTTTCTATTTTCAGGAAACTTGGATTGGGCGAGGTGAGTCCAACGTTCATGACGCTCAAGCTTGCTGATCGGTCAATAAGATACCCGTATGGCGTGATTGAGGACGTGCTAATTAAGGTTGGTAAGTTCTACTTCCCGATAGACTTTGTGGTGATAGACATAGATGAGGATGAAGAGGTCCCGATGATCTTGGGAAAATCATTCCTAGCCACGAGCCGAGCGTTAATTGATGTGGAGGAAGGAGAGGTGACATTCAGAGTTGGCGGAGAGAGAGTGATGTTCAAAATGTTCGAGAAGGTGCGAGTTGGAAGAGAAAAAGAATCCGGAGCTGGTCATGGAAGGCCAAATGAGGAAAAATCCGCGAAGAATCGCAAGTGTGGGCGATCCAATTCTGTGGATACCGAGCCGAGCTGAAAACCACACAGTCGTGCCACGACTTTAAATACGGCGCTGGGTGGGAAGCAACCCACCAAGGTTTGCGTTTTCTTCTATTTCCAGTTTTGAGTGTGTTTCTAATTCAAAAAAAAAAGTGAAAAATCGAAAAATGAAAAAGTGAAACAGAGGCTTACGCGACTTGTGTCGCGACTTACAAGCCGCGTGCCAAGTCGCGGGGCCTTCTGTTTGGTTTTCAGTTTATTGCTTTGTATGTTTCGTTCTTCGTTTTCTTTCGCTTTCTTTTGCTTGTTTAGTTTGTTTTTGCATAGTTCCCTTCTTCGCCATCCCCGATGTCTTCCAACTGGACGTTCCAATCTTTAAGAGAATCTATCCGGGCAAACAGGTATGTTCTAAACTTGTAGTTAACGAGTGGTATTGATGGTTTGTGCCTTATTAAGTTAAACGAGATACAACAAACCTAAGTTTCACTTAGGTTTAGGGTGCCTCGATTTTCAACATCTCTACACACTCACTCTTATCCCTGTGCAAACCTCGGTTTCACCGAGGTTTGGGGTGGCCGTTTTTTTATGAGGATTCGCTCTTTGTTGCTTCATGTTATGTTATGTCTTGCCTGTCTGTAACTGCCATAACTGCACAACGACACTTGTCTCATTTGGTGTCGCCTGAACCAACACTTGCACATTGGGGACAATGTGTGGGAAAGGTTTGGGGTTGCCCAATCGGGCCCACGTTATGCACGTAGATTTCCTGCACCTCTGAGTATCTAAATCAAAGTAGCTAAAATTTTTGTTTTGAATGATTGAGACCGACCATTGTGGGAAGAATCTCGTGATAGTGACGTGACCATTAGGGAAGGACCGGGAAAGGACATGACTAGGGACATTAGTGGAGACCACCCAATAGTGAGTTTTGATCCTAAAAGACGTTTTTCACCTCGAGGGATTTAAACACTTAATTCTTATACACTTTTTTTTCAAATTCCTTGTCGTGAATGTAGAATGATCTCGCTACATTAATGCGTTGAGTAGCAAAGACGACCATCGGGATATTAGGTAAGGGTATAGTAGACCATATCGTGTGGACCTTAAATATATGATTCCAGGCAATGTGTGCTTTGTTTTAACCTGTTTTTAGCTATCGTTACCGTTTTACCCTTTGTGTGCATCCATAGCCCCTTTGAAACCAAACACTCATCTTATTCGTTTCTTAACCCCCGCTACACCTTTAGCCATAAGCCTTAGCCAACCCTATCCGAAAGTGTGTCAATCGGAAGCAGTAATGAACTACGGGAGATAGAGCAGAAAAGAGTACAGGCCAGTCATGAAAATAAAAATGGGTCAATGCAACCCAATAAATAGAAAAGAGGGCCAATGCTGCCCCAATCAATAAAGAGGACCAATGAAGTAAAAATAAAATAAAAAATACAGTTATTTAGATAGTACATAGAGCTGTATAATAAGTGAGTCAAAATGGCTCCGAGAGTGACAAATAGGGCCAAGTGATAGAAAGTGAAGTAAAAAGTTCAGAATTGCTAATGATCGACACGCCAAGGATTTTTGATCCTTTTTACCCTTCGTTTCTTAGCCTTAACCTTAGCCCCGTTACAACCCGTGTAAAGACCTGGATGATCTTCTGGGAAACGTGATTACGGTTTACGACTACCTTTACTGATATTCCCTGTCTTGCTACTTGATTCCTTCTGAGATCAACGGTTTGGACATTTGTGCGTCTTTCTTTAAAGTTGTCATGTAATAATTTGAGTATTCTTGTACATAACCTCCTTACACATGACAACACGAGCGATAACCTAGGTTCGAGTGCAAAGAGAGTATCCCGTGAGGTAGAGTCGAGGCGAAATGTTTTCCCTAGCATGTTTGGACCTAATCTAACCTTAAGGTGATCGGAACAGTCACGAGTTCAACCCCCAATGGAAGGTCATAGATCGGACGAAATAAGAATGAGGCGAGAGTGAGATAGACATTCACGGGTATGGGAAATCACCGATGCATCACTTGGTACTGATTGGGAATTGTGCAGTTATTATTTCACTTATGTGTGCTTTAATTCTATTTTATCGCTAATTTGCTTGGGGACAAGCAACGCTCGGTTTGGGGTTGTTGATAACGCCACTTTTTGGCGTTATTTTCAGTTTTCAAACCAATGAGATTGGCTTGTATTCAAGTAAAAAGGCATGTATTTTACGGTTTATCTAGTGGAATGTACAGGTTATCTAAAAGGCGGCATTCCTCGGGAAAAGAAGTTAAAAAGAGCCCAAAAGCAAAGCCCAAGACCCACGACCGAACCAGGACCCGATCCGCGAACCAGACGACGACCCATGCAACCAAAATGACATGCGCGACCTGCCACGCGACTTGCAAGTCGCGCAGCAAGTCGCGTAAGGCTCTGTTTCGTGTTTTTCAGCTATTAAATCCGAATTTTAGGTCATTATTCGGTATCGAACTTTCGGCAGACGAACGGGAGCAGTCTAGGGGTGATTTTCAGAGCCGTGTGACACCTTTTGGAGGGACGTTAGAGAGCCGATTGAAGAGACATTCATCACGCAAAGTAGAGACGAGCACGAGAGCAGGGAGTTTATCATCTTATCGTTTACAATTTCATCTTTTACTCTTAATCATGTTTGCATACACTTTTAGTCTATTTTCTCTTGTGTTTGAACCCACCACCGACATGAACTAACCGGTTCGTGTTGGGGGTTGGAATGAATTCGGTTTATTAAGCATGTGAACAGATGATTTGTGACTTTTATCAGTTTTTTCTTAATTAATGAAGTGTGCAATTTTGTGTTTAATGCTTGTGTGAATTTGGCCAATTTGCATTTGATCTGTGTTAGTAGCTAATTTCGAGAGAATTAATTACTACTTAGACTTAGGAATTGCATGCCTAAGACGATAAATCGGTGATAGAGATATACCGAGTAAGTCTTAGTCCGTAATTGAACCATAGGTTGAAATCGAGAGATAAAATCTATTCGTTCATAATAAATCTGGTGCTTAATATATTTTGGAATCCGTAAGTTGAGATCGAGAGATTTAACTTGTCCTTTTCAGAATAAAACCCGTTGTTGCTTGGAAGAGAACAACGGTGGTTTTTAAAGATTGGTTTCATTAATGGGAAATTAACTGGTAATTGTCGTGAGTTAGTTGTTTGCATGTGAAAACCTGAGGATTTCCAACCCTCAACTTTTCTCTCTATCTGAATTCCAAAGCTGTTTTACTGTCTCGTCTGTGTTTTCATTACTTTAGTTGCTAGTATTTAGTTTAAAACCAACCATCTCTCAATTCGACAGTTCAGTTAATAGCGATTATAGTAATTGTGATACTTAGTTCCTAGTTCCCCGTGATTCGATACTCGTACTTCTCTAAGTACTATTACTTGACTTCGACCCGTACACTTGCGGTGAGATTTCGGGGTGTGAAAATCTCGTATCAGGAGGTTGCCCTAGGGATTTGTGCCCTAGCCCTCTTTCTCCAAATGACAACTTAGTCCCTCAAGTTAACTTTCAAAGATGACACAAATAGCCCCTTGATTTATCTTTGCATTTCTTGCTAAAAGGACACTAAGTTTCCATTCTTTACAAAAGAAAGCCCGGTTGTTACAAGATGCCTATTCATTTGTTCGTATAAATTCATATAAATAGAAAGTTGGACCTTATGGTTATTGATAATATCATCTGCATATGTGTTCATGTACATCCAAACATTGTTTCACATGTATTATTAGTTAATTACTGTCCATATGTCTTCATGTCACAGGCTTATTAATTCTTGTTCATATATGTTCATGTCACACGCTCTATTAACGGACAAACATCTTATAAGTTTGTATTGTTGGTCCCGAAGGCCTATACAAGTTTGTAGAAGGGGGGGGGGGGGGGTTGAATACAAACACACAGATTTTACTTTTCTAAATTGTTTATTGATAAATCATTAACAATTTACAGCTTGTTGCGGAAACAAGATTAAGGATAAACCTAAATCTAAACAAGTTGGAACACTAAGGTTTCTTGCACTAAGAGAGATAAGGAAATTACTAATAATAACCTATCTTGAGATAAGAGATTTGAACTTGTCCAGAGTTAGCAAGTTACTTCAAATGAAGTGAGTTCATCTCTTTATATACTGCATGCATTTAATGCAAGTCAGTATATACTTTACACGTGTCATCAGCTGGTTGGTTGCATGTCATTGACCTTGGTTGACAACCTTAGTAGCCGTATGGATGAACAGTGTAGTATCAGAGTGGTTGTACGATTTCAGATATTCGGAGGTTCTTTTCTGACATTTCGTACGGAGTCGTGCAAGGGTGGATAAGACAAAAATACTTTGTACGGAGGACTTCATGATCAGCTTTCGTTGATTCAGCGATCTATCATTTCATATCAGCGAATGATAGAGTTCAGAGATAGCTGAAGTCTTGTACTTGATACTTCACGTTGAGTGGACAAATCTGAGTCTTCGCTGATCCGCATCAGTTCATTAGGAGACTTGTCGCTGGTTCTTGAGCTTGATCTTCGACTTCAGCGTAGAACCTTTGTTGACGTGAAACTTGTCTTTAGGGATCATAAGTAAACAACTAACTTATCAGCGATCATCATAATGACTGAACAGACTCAGAGCATTTATGGTGAACAGTTTCGCTGAATGTTTAACTTAAAGAGCGAGAGTTCCTATCAGCGGTACTGGAAGATCTTAGTACTTATCAGCGATAGTGAAACTCTGATATATATTGTTTACTTACAATTTTCACTAAGTATTTAAGAGAGGGTCATTATCAAATCACTGAGGGTTTGGATCAACAATCTCCCCCTATTTGATTATGACATAGCAACAGAGAAAATTGCTATTTAATGAAAACATAAGGATAAAAAGAACTCATAAAATATTTGTCCCTTTTACTGTTTTCTGGGATCTTTTCAGTACTGATGGAGTAAAGTACATTCGCTGAAATCTTTCTTTAAAAACTTTGAATCAGGATACAAAGAGAAATGGAAATATTACAAGTACGAGCGAAATAAATTACAAGTACAGAATAATAACTGATACAATAGAGAAAAGGCGATCATATCAGCTTATAAAGGTTCTTCCTTAATGAGAAGTTCATCAAGGGTCTTTTCAGTGGGGATCATCTAGTCAGGAACCGTTACACCTCACTTTCTTTTGTTCAACGCTTCTTCAAAAATCAAGGGTTTTAGGTGTCGTGCCTGAATGTCTTTTCTGAAGTCACACCAGTAGATGAGATCTCTGAGCTGTTCGATTGGAGTGATTGGAAGCTCAGCGATCCGTTGAAAACATTTACGTCCGTCGTAGTCGAGAAAGAATATTCCATAAGGATTACTGATGACTTTACCAGGGACGAAAAGTTCACATGGTGGAAAAGAAATGTCAAGGGCAGATAGATCAGGGTCAGGACCAAACACTTCCGCGCGAGAGAAACCAATTCCAGTTTCATTTCGTATGACAGGACCTGAGTTTGAATCTTGACGTTTCTTCTTTGGAGAGGCCCTTTTTCTTTTCAGCTTAAGATCAGGAAGAGGAGGAATGTCCACACAAGAAGATATCAAATCGATCTGTCTGTTTATCAGCTTTTCGAAATGATCCTTGTACTTAGATTGTGATTTTTGGATAGCTAACCTCATCTCCAGCCAATCAGAGAGACCATACCTTTTTACAGTGTCAGCACGAAAGGTTTCAGATTGGCCATCTTCTCTGAAAAGTTTGATGCCAACAATAGGTACTCCGATAGAGGTTCTTCCAGAGATAAATACCTTGTTGATCTTTGCTGGACGATATCTGAAGTGAATTTTCTCTTTACACCAGATCAGGGTGGTCTGAGAGACTTCAGTTTTCTTTTCCACGATCTTCTGGGCTTCTTCCCAAAGTCTACGTTGAACTTGAATGGGAACACGTTTCAGCTTGGGGTCTTTGACAGATTCTTGAGTAATCTTGATGGCGTATTCTCTGTCTTTTTCTTCAGTTTCCTTTCTTTCAGCGATGAGGCGTTCAGCTCTGAGGTGTTCCTTGTATTCAGCTTTTGAAATTCTGAACTTTGGAGGAATTGAAGGCAGTTGATCACGCCTTAGAATGATTCGCTGATCCTCGAATCGCTTTATTATTTCCTCTATTTTCTTCTGTTCTTCTTCTCTTAGCTTTTGAGGAGCTAAGGAAGGTCTGTGTCTGTGTGAGAGAGTCTGTTCTTCAGGTTCATCAGTCTCAGAGATCAAATCCAAGACTGGGATTATTTCTTCAGCGGCAGCTGGTATTATTGGTGAAGTCGCAGTTGTGGAGCCTTCAACGATATCCTCAAACAGGGGAGAGGACTAGCTGAAACACAGCGATCTTACGAGTAAGAACTTGGGTAGAATCAGATAGAGAGAATTGGTTCAAGTGTATAGGCTTGGGTAAAGGAACTGATAGTGTATGATAGAGGAGGGATGGAGTAAGAGATGTTTAGTGTACCTGACAAACCGACTTTTCAAGCAAGATCATCAGATTGTCATCTTCAGCGACGCTTTTGCCTTTGCCTTTCTCAGCTCCATAGGCTGAGGGCTTTGTCTTTGTCCGCTCCCCTGAAGGTTCATTTATCGAGATTCCCTTAAGAGCTTTGATCTTTGGAGCAGGTTTGACGATAAAGAAGTCATCGTCATCTTCGTCATCATCATCATCATTCTTTGGAGAAGAAGATGGTTCATTATCAGGGATGTCGACGGCTTCATCATCTTCTGCTTCGGATTCTTCAGTTTTCTCAGCTTCTTCTTCGAGTTGCTCCCCCTCAGATACAGAGGCGAGCTTCTCGGTTTCCTCAGGGTTTTCATCTCCCTGAGGTCCAGCGGCTGCTTCATCTTCAATAGTCTTCTCACCCTCTTCAGTGAAGGTGAGGTCTTCGTTCTTCTCTCCCCTGATAGATTCATCATGGGAAAGGTCTTCAGCGCTCTTGGAAGGGTTTTCAGCGCTCTTCTCCCCCTCTTTTTCATGATGACTGGGGGAGGAATGGGTAGATTCAGCAGCGTTGGTAGGTTCTCTGTCTTCTTGGCCAGAGATACCTACACAAGCTTCAATCTTTGCTAATCTGTCTTCAAGGCCAGAAATAGCAGGATTGATCTTCCCGAGCTCAATGCGATCTGTCGCTGTAAAATGTTCAGGTTCAGGGACAGGGGCAGGAGCAGGAGTATTTGCCTTGTGCAGCAGCTGTTCGATCATAGTCTTCATCGAACCAACGTCAGTCTTTACAGAGCTTAAGTCAGTCGTCAGAGTGTTGACATTTGTCTTCACAGCAGACATATCTCCCTCTAGTGTTCCAACCGATGTCTTCAGCGTTGTAAATTCGCTGGACATGGACGAAACTGAGCTTTTGAGAGAGGTGTAGTCTGTGTAGATATCAGCGAGCACCTTGGTGAAGTCGCTGAGAGTCTTATCAAGTTGCTTCATGTCATCTGTGGAAGCCTTTTTCTCCACCACCGTTGTCAGCTTATTCAGATTCTCTCCAGCGTTTGTTACAGCTGAAGAGTTATTGGAGAGAGTAGTGGTGAGACCTGTCAGCTTTGTCTCCACGGACTTCAGAGAGGCGTTGATATCTCCCAAATTAGGACCTGTAACAGATAAGAACTTGTGAACAAAGGAAAGCTCAGAAGTGTGGGGTTTAGTCACAGTGTTTATGGGTTGTTGATTACCTGCAGGAGGATTGGTGAACTCATCAAAGTCACGGGTGCCTGAGTAAAGTTCCATGTCGTCTTCGAACGTGCCCGTGGATTGTCCTGTAGGTCCTGTCTTCATCATTTCTGGATTATCATCTTTAGCTTCCGTAGAAATGATGGCATCTCCAGTGATAACTGGATGAGAGACCAAATGAGTGGAGGGAGAAGCGAAGGATAAGATTGGAGGTTGGGTTCTAAGTTCAGCGTTGGAATCGTTGAGAATCACTTCATCAGTCTTTTGAGAGACTGAGGGAGGTTGGGAAGTTTCCAAGTATGTAATCTCAACGTTTGGAGACGCTGAGATTGGGATTGAAGGGATGGCTTGTTCAGGTGTGGCAGAGCGTACCACTGAACGTTCCTTCAGCTCTGCAGAAAGAGCTGAGGAGTCTTCAGCATGAGATTGCTGGGGTTGCTCCTTTGTTTTCTTGATCCTTTTAGAATCAAGTGGGGTGTGAGAGTGTTTCCTTTTAAGAGGAATGGAAGTAGCAGCTGGGGTATCAGCGGTGGGTTTGTCCGCTGAAGGAGCTGCAGAAGTAGAAGAAGTATGAGGGTTAAGAAGAGTTAAGAGTGAGGAAAGACGTACCTCATTTACGGTTGGTTTAAAGTCGAGTATCTTTGGACCGACCTGAGAAAGTTTCAGGTCACCATCAGTTGGGTAGGTTTCCTTCAGGCCACATTGGAAGATGGCGCTGATGAAACGTGGGTAAGGAACCCATAGAGGTCTGTCAGCGACGGTGTCCACTCGTAGAACCAGGTCATCATAGATGATCGATGCCCAGTCTATGTTGAGACCTTTCAGCAGTGCATAACCCATTGCTTGTTGAGGTTTAGCGGCTTGGTCGGAGGAGCCACTCTTTGCAGTCATGCAGCTTATCAGATGAGCGAAGATGAAATTCATCTCGCTGGGCATTTTCGATTTCTTGATGATCGTCAGCTTCTTCTCGGGCTTCATGTCTCTGCCTATTTCCCATACATAGCCCATTGCATCGAAGAATGCAATGATGGCTTCCCTGTCCGAGTTTTTCTTGGGGTCAGGGAGGGGAACAAAAGGTTTTTCCTTGGTAGCGATGGGAAGGCTGAGAGCTTTGAGAATAATGGCTGGGGTGATCTTTATGGTGCCATATTCGATATCGCAGAGGATGCAATCTATTATTTTGGAGGGGTCTTTGGCTGAAGGTAATTGAGTGTGTCTCGCTGAGTACCAGAATTGTGAGAGCAAAAGCTGATGTGCAGGAGGTGTTATGGTCAGGGCTGTGGAGATGCAGCAATTTTTCAGAAATTTCACAGCATCATCTAGATGTGTGACTTGCTTTCGAGGAGGAAACTCGAGAAAAGATTTTCACAGCAAAAGAGTTTGTTTATATAGAGATTTTGGAAAGAGAAAATCTTGAGCGGGAAAATATTTTCATCATGACACGGACACGTGTTTGCATTTGATTGGAAGTTTGAACGAGACGTGCAAACGTGTGTCAGGAAGAGAAAACGTGTCGGGGTTTATCCGTTGCAATGACGTCACAACTGTCTTTCATATTCTTGGTTGTCTTTGAGGTTTTGAAAAACTCAGAGATACTTTTGAAAACATGAAGTACTGAATGAAAATATTCAGTGAAGGTTTTAAGAAATTTCAAAATATCGCTGTTAAGGAAGAGATATTCAGCGATGCATTTTGTTTTGAAATCTTGCATTTTTCATGCGATTGTCAGAGAGAGTAAACATACCTTGATATCAGTGAATCAAGTTTATTCAGAGAGAAGATGATAGAATGGGTTATACAAGTTGATTTTATCCTGTCGCTGATTAATGTGAACCGCTGAAGATTTTATCCTTCAAAGTTCAGCATTCCAAGCTCGCTGATGAGAAAGTTGAATCTTGTCTCATCAAGAGGTTTGGTAAATAAGTCAGCTAACTGATAATCAGTTGGGATAAAATGAAGTTCTATATCACCATTCATCACATGATCTCTGATAAAATGATATCTGATTTCTATATGTTTGGTCTTTGAATGTAGTACTGGATTGTTTGCTATAGCGATGGCACTTGTGCTGTCGCAATAGATTGGAATTTTAGAGAGCTGAAGATCATAGTCTAGTAGCTGATTTCTCATCCACAAGACTTGAGAACAACAGCTTCCAGCGGCTACATTTTCAGCTTCAGCTGTGGAGGTGGACACTGAATTTTGCTTTTTACTTGTCCAACTTACCAGCTTTCCACCCAGGAGCTGACATCCTCCTGTGGTGCTTTTCCTATCCATTTTGCAACCTGCAAAATCACTATCTGAATAGGCGGTTAGATCAAATCCTGAATCTTTGGGATACCAAAGACCTAGATTCGCTGTACCCTTAAGATATCGAAAGATTCGCTTTACAGCTTTCATATGAGATATCTTAGGATCATCTTGATATCGTGCACACAAGCATGTTGCAAACATAATATCGGGTCGGCTAGCAGTAAGATACAATAGTGAGCCGATCATCCCACGATACAGTGTGACATTGACAGGAACACCCTTAGTGTCCTTATCAAGTGTCAGCGGTGTTTCCATAGGGGTTTTCATAGCTGAACTTTCAGTTAAGTCGAATTTCTTCAGCATATCTTTAACATATTTTCCCTGATTAATGAAAGTTCCTTTTTCAGTTTGCTTAATCTGAAGACCAAGGAAATATGTTAGTTCACCCATCATGCTCATTTTATACTCATCTTTCATTCTATCAGCGAAACGAGTACAAAGCTCAGGGTTAGTAGAACCAAATATAATGTCATCAACATATATTTGAACTAGAATGATATGACCTTTCACTTTTCTAAAAAATAGCGTTTTGTCAATCTTACCTCGCTCAAAATTTTCAATATGGAGATAAGTGGAAAGAGTGTCATACCATGCACGTGGAGCTTGCTTCAAGCCATAAAGTGCCTTATCCAGTTTATAAACATAATCTGGACGCTTAGGATCTGAGAATCCTGGAGGTTGTTCTACATACACTTCTTCATTCAGCTTTCCATTTAGAAACGCTGACTTGACATCCATCTGATGTACTTTGAAGTTTTTGTGTACAACATATGCTAAGAATAGACGAATAGATTCAAGTCTTGCTACAGGAGCAAATGTTTCGTCATAATCTATGCCTTCCTCTTGTCTGTATCCCTGAGCAACAAGACGAGCTTTGTTGCGGGTTACAGTACCATGTTCGTCCAACTTGTTTCGATAGACCCATTTAGTGCCTATCACAGTTTTGTCAGTTGGTCTTCGAACAAGTTTCCAAACTTTGTTTCTTTCAAATTCAGTCAGCTCTTCTTGCATGGTGCTGACCCAATTTGGATCTTTGAGGGCATCATCTACTTTCTTTGGTTCAGTTAGTGAAATAAAATTTACAAATAAACAAATATTACCTGCACTTCGTCGAGTCTGAATCCCAGCGTTTGGATCACCAAGAATTTGATCAATTGGGTGATTTATAGTCCATCGCTGAGCCGGAGCGTGAGACGCTGACTCAACTTGAACTTGAGGAGCTGAAGATGAAGCTTCGGCGACGTCGGGAGTATCAGCCAAGAGAGGAATTGATGCAGTTGTCATTATATTCATTGATTGCTGAGAAGTAGATGGAATGTCTGAAACATTTGGATCAACTGCAGGTATAGTGTTTATAGGAACAGCTGAGACCCATGATGTTTCAGCTTCACTATTCTGCATGTTTGGAATGATAGTTGGACTATCATCTTCTACTAGATGAGCATGAGGAGTGGGAAAATCTTCTGAATCACCAAGATGAGAAAACATCCATTGATTCAGTTCTTCTGTATCAGCGTTCGGTTTAGAGTTCGCTGAACGGGATTCGTCAAACGTGACGTGAATAGTTTCTTCTACAGTTTGTCTTCTTCGATTGAAGACTCTGAAGGCTTTGGAAACTGAGGAGTATCCAAGAAAGATTCCATCATCAGCCTTAGGATCGAACTTTCCAAGAGCATCTCTATTGTTCAGTATGAAACACTGACATCCAAAGATGTGAAGAAAGCTGATTGAGGGCTTTCTCCCATGAAAAAGTTCATAGGCTGTTTTATTGAATCTTTTGACTATCAGCGACCTGTTTTGCGTAAAACAAGCAGTGTTGACAGCTTCTGCCCAAAACTGAGTAGGCAGGTGAGAATCGCTGAGCATTGAACGTGCAGCTTCAATAATTGTTCTATTTCTTCTTTCAGCGACTCCATTTTGTTGCGGTGTTCTCACTGAAGAAAAGTTGTGAGAAATACCCTTACTCTCAAAGAAGGAATCAAGAGAACTGTTTTTGAATTCAGTTCCATGATCATCCTTATTGAGCGAACGGTCAGATTGTTCAGGGTTTCCATCTTCCGAACAAAGGTGATGAGTTCTTCAGGGGTGTCACTCTTAGAACGGAGAAACATTACCCAAGTGAAGCGAGAGAATTCATCAACTATGACCAGCGTATATTTCTTTCCAGTGATGGATTGTTTGTTAACAGGGCCAAACAAATCCATATGGAGTAGTTGTAGAGGAGATGACACTGAAGAAACTTGTTTTGACTTAAAGCTTGCTTTGGTCTGCTTCCCTTTTTCACACGCTGAACATAACGACTCTTTGGCGTATGAATGCTGAGGTAGACCAGTGACTAACTCTTTTGAAGAAAGAGTGTCCAGTGTCTTGAAATTTAGATGAGATAGCCTCTTATGCCATAGCCAGTTGACATCAGATGAGGCCTTTGAGAAGAAACATGAGTTCTCAGTGGTTGTTGAGTCCATGTTTATTACATAAACATTTTCCAAACGATAACCGCTGAGAGCTATCTTCTCCTTTTTGTCAGAGACAAAGCAGGATTCCTTAGTAAAGATTACTTTGTTATCTATGTCGCAAAGCTGACTGATGCTTAGAAGATTATGCTTCAGCCCTTCAACATATGCGACTCTTCTGAAGGAGGTTGTACCATTTGAAAGTACACCATACCCTCGGGTATGTCCTTTTCCATTTCCACCTAAAGTCACAGAGGGACCCTTCTCTTCCTTGTATTCAGCGAGCAGGCTTTTCTTACCAGTCATGTGTCTAGAGCATCCGCTATCGAGATACCAGATACCCTTCTTAACCTGAATAGCAGATGTTGAAGTGGAGGGAATGTCTGAACTTTCTTCCTCTTCTTCAATCTTGGCCATGAGACATTGATTTGCTTCATCATCTTCAGAGTCAGATGATGATGCTTCTTCATCAGAAGCAGCCCAATCATAGTCAGCCATCAGGCCTTTGCCTTTCTTCTTAAAGCTTTTCAGCTTCGCATATTTTTCTTTCAGTTTTGAGTATTTGTCATCTTTATTCCTTGGAACAAAGGATTTCTTTGTAAAAGCTGAGGGTCTAGAAACTTTCTTAGACCTGCACTCGTTAGCAAAATGTCCTATTTTTTCGCAGTTAAAACAAGTAGCAGTAGCCTTATCAACAAAAACGGATGATTTAGGCTTGTCAGTTATGGAAAGAGGTTTGTTCTTTCTAAACATTTTCTTCTTGGCAAATCTCCTGAACTTCTTAGTTAGGAGAGCCAAAGATTCATCATCTGAAAAATCAGAATCTGATGAACTTTCAGAGTTACTTTCTAACTCAGTGACAGTGACCGAGGGTCGCTGAGTAGAAGGTTCCTCTGAGATTAAAGCAACAGGGGTGCTTTTGGAATCTTTTACAAGATTCTTCTTAAGATGGCTTGATTGCTCATGATTCAGCAACGTGCCATATAAGGTAGCAAGGGTCATTGATTTTAGATCCTTTGACAGCTTGAGACACATAGAATAATTGTCCCAGCTTTCAGGTAAACATTCTAGAAACTTTGTCAGCACCTCAAAGTTAGAATATTCCTTACCAACAGTTTTCAGATCTATAATTAAACAATTAAAACGTTGGTGAACTTCAGAGAGAGTTTCATTCTTACCAGAAATGAAGCTTTCGTATTGTCTTACCAGGTTGATCTTTCTTGAGTCCTGGACTTCAGACGTTCCTTCATACTGAACACATATTGTGTCCCACATGGCTTTTGATGATTTCAGGTTCATGACGGAATGGTAGACTTCGTCAGGAAGGGCCATGGATAGTATGGATCTGGCTTTTGTATCTATAGCCACTTTCTTCTTATCTTCGTCGGTCCACATGTGTATTTTCTTAGGAATCAGCCTTTCTGGAATAGCAGGTCTATTTGCAGTGGCTGGAACTGAAGGATCAATTGTTACAGGGATGTATGGGCCGTTTTCAAGATAGTAAGGCATAGTAGGGTCTACACCTTCTAAGAAGAGTGTCATCCTATTTTCCATAAGTTGAAGTTGTCTATGGAAAATCTAGGGGGTTTTGCAAGAGAACCATTGTCTATATAATTTGTGTTTGTGTTGGTGGCCATTTTCATATAATAGCAAGGAAGAGAAATATCTTAGATTAGATCTTGTTTATGAGATTAAACAAATCCGCTCTGATACCACTTGTTGGTCCCGAAGGCCTATACAAGTTTGTAGAAGGGGGGGGGGGGGGGGGTTGAATACATACACACAGATTTTACTTTTCTAAATTGTTTATTGATAAATCATTAACAATTTACAGCTTGTTGCGGAAACAAGATTAAGGATAAACCTAAATCTAAACAAGTTGGAACACTAAGGTTTCTTGCACTAAGAGAGATAAGGAAATTACTAATAATAACCTATCTTGAGATAAGAGATTTGAACTTGTCCAGAGTTAGCAAGTTACTTCAAATGAAGTGAGTTCATCTCTTTATATACTGCATGCATTTAATGCAAGTCAGTATATACTTTACACGTGTCATCAGCTGGTTGGTTGCATGTCATTGACCTTGGTTGACAACCTTAGTAGCCGTATGGATGAACAGTGTAGTATCAGAGTGGTTGTACGATTTCAGATATTCGGAGGTTCTTTTCTGACATTTCGTACGGAGTCGTGCAAGGGTGGATAAGACAAAAATACTTTGTACGGAGGACTTCATGATCAGCTTTCGTTGATTCAGCGATCTATCATTTCATATCAGCAAATGATAGAGTTCAGCGATAGCTGAAGTCTTGTACTTGATACTTCACGTTGAGTGGACAAATCTGAGTCTTCGCTGATCCGCATCAGTTCATTAGGAGACTTGTCGCTGGTTCTTGAGCTTGATCTTCGACTTCAGCGTAGAACCTTTGTTGACGTGAAACTTGTCTTTAGGGATCATAAGTAAACAACTAACTTATCAGCGATCATCATAATGACTGAACAGACTCAGAGCATTTATAGTGAACAGTTTCGCTGAATGTTTAACTTAAAGAGCGAGAGTTCCTATCAGCGGTACTGGAAGATCTTAGTACTTATCAGCGATAGTGAAACTCTGATATATATTGTTTACTTACAATTTTCACTAAGTATTTAAGAGAGGGTCATTATCAAATCACTGAGGGTTTGGATCAACATGTATATCGTTCATGTTTAGATGCCTATTCATTTGTTCGTATATGTTCATATATGAAAAACTATAGCTAAAATCATGGACAATAATAGTTTTGTAACTCCTCATTAAAGGGTGTTACAAAAAAATATGAAATTCCTAACATAACCCTACATATTAATTGCACATGAATTCAAACAAGTATTAAACATGCATCCTTATTGGTCATGAAAGTTAGTAAAGTTAACAACATTCTTTAAGTTAACATAATATCATCCATATATATATATATATATATATATATATAGCCCGCCTTAGGTTCATTTAAGAAGTGCTAAATATATAAGAAATAGAGAAGTAATTTTGGCCATTTATTCGGTCAAGATCGGCTTTAATTGGTCAAAAGTTGCGGTTGTTCCAAAAATAGAACGACAGTTTCGTAACTTTTACAAAAACACGGGACGAGTTCATATATGAACTTGTGTGATTCACATATGGTTCATATATGAACAATTTGTTCTATGTGAACCCATGTAATTCACATATGAACTCTTTTTAACTAATTCATATATGAACATTTGTGATTCATATATAAACCTTTGTGTTTCATATATGAACTAATTAATTGTAGGTTCATGTATGAATCAGTTGAACCAATTAACTGATTCATATATGAACCTTTGTGATTCATATATGAACCTTTGTGATTCATATATGATTAAGCTTGTGTATCATATATGATAACACACTTCTCGCATTTTCGCATAAGGTTTAGGTTCTTGTTTGAATCTGCCCCTATATATAGAGTCAATTGCACTCAGCTAGGAAAATAGAGTCATTTGCACTCAGCTATGTATTCACCTTTTAATTCCCTTTTTACCCTGCACCCTCCATCATCTTCATCCCTGTTCAACTTGCCCTACTCCACAAACAAGCATCATATCTGCAAATTTAAACTTGGGTTCTCTCTCACAGCCTGTCGCCAGTCATCAACTCCACCCCTCGTTGCCGGTCATTGCCTTCTCCACAGTCGTCGGCCATGGCTTCCTCCCCCATCGTACTATATATATATGTTTTTCTTCATCCTCTTGTCTTCACTGTTGTTTTCTTCCATATAGAATAATCTTTTCTCCCCTCGATATCTTCTAAAAAACATACGAACATATTTAAAGCCAAGACTAGAAAGGAACGTTGGATTGGGTTTGAAGCCAAGAAGGGAACATATGAACAGATTTGTCTGGTTTTAAAGCCAAGAAAGGAACGATGGATTAGTTTTTTTTTATTCAAGTGTATTTAGGTTTCACGATTGGGGTTTTTTTTCTTTAAATTGGTATTATTTGATTAAGCAACCGACATGACAAAGCTGAAGTACATCAAATGTTTAATTTAGAACAAAGAGTTGATCTCCATTTGCAATTTTAAGTTTTAATTGGGAAAAGAAGGATTTGGGTGGGTGGAGGGGTACGTGTCATAATGTTGATATGCAAAAACACACATAGGATGTAAATTGGTATTTTTTTTTAATAAATATAAGCTATTTATTTAAATTCTTGTCAAACATTGTTTTATTCAGATAAAATAAAGACTGGGGTAAAATAGTCATTTCTGCTATTCAGACTTTTTATTCAGCATAACAACCGAACATCAATTTATCTGTTAACAGTCAGACAACCATATTCACTCAGACAACTATATCCATTTTGGTCTTAACAGAAAACGAATCGAACAACATCTAACGCAAACTCGAAGCAATCACATGAGCAATGTAATGTAATGAGTACCACAATAAGTTTTATGCATAATTTCTAAATTTACAGAATTAAGACCACCAATATATTTTCCCATTGTAATATATGTACATTTAAATAGTAGATAAACAATTTTGATGTCGAAGTTTTTTTATTTATTTATTGAAAGTCAATTAAATCATATACAGAGAGACACAATTCTTTCTTAATCAGTTTAAGTCCCTACAATATAGTAAATAATTGAAGATACAAATGCAAAACGACTTACAAAATCCCAACAAAAATGAACATGTGATGTTAAAGAAACATTCAAAATTAATGGAACATCGAAAATGACGACACAAGAACAAAAAGAGGAGACTCGGATTCATATTAGTGTGTGAAAGAATGATAGAAAAACAAGTTCAATTGGATCATCATATTAATTTGTTATTATCAAAGCATATGTAGCCCAGTGGTAAGCATGTCTGAGATACCCGCCCAACCTTGGTTGGGCCGACCTTAGGTGGTCCAGTCGAAGACTGGGCTATCGCCCCTTCCTAATAAGGTTGGGAATAGGCCCAAGCGTAAGCTGGGGGCTGCGGTCGCGGCGGACTAGGGGACTACTCCAGGTGGAAGGTCCGATACCGCCGGAAAGGTGTGTGTGCGTGTGTTCGTGGTAGTTGATCGAAAGGGTCGATGCCGCTATACCTTCCAAAAAAATATTAATTTGTTATTTCTTCTATCTTTGGTTAATACAACGCTTGGCATTATTTAGTACGTATATTTAAATAATAATGTAAATTCTTAAAATACATTTAATAAGCAGTAAATTTATTACATAACAGTATCAATATTATTAAAAAATAAAACCACTAGTTAAATCTCTTTATTTCCAAGAAAAATGCTTAAATTTCTTATTTGAAATTGTCAGATTAAAAAGTTCAAAAGTATTTTTGCTTCTTTAATTAAATTTTTTTATTTAAATTTACGTAATTATTTTAAATATTATATTTTTTTTAAGAAATTTTAAATATTATTAGTTTAATAAGTAAATAAATAATCATTCATTTAAGGGGTGTTTGGGATTGCTTATTTTTTTTGACTTATTTGGTTATTGCTTTTCCTCAACGCAAATAAGTTATTTTTAGTGTTTGCATTGAAAAAAGAAAGAATGCTTATGACTTTTCCTCATCACAAATAAATTGTTTTTGACAAGTCAATCCATTTTAACTTATTTGAAAGTGCTTATGATTTATTTGTTCAAATTACATTTTTACTCCCGACTCCTTTTTATCACGACATAAGTTGACAAACATTTTTAAAAATAAGTACAAGTTGTTTTAAATAAGCAATCCCAAACACCCCTAAATCAAATTGGGGAACCCAAATTGCAGAACTCCTGTGTGAAAGGTTTATTGGTGGGAAATTGACTCAAATAGCCAAAGTGTCCACACTCGCAATTGCGGACCTGATCCGCACTCGCAATTGCGGATGCAGAGCGGTGGAGCGAGGGATGAAAGGTTGACATGTGTATCCCATAAGCAGTTAACCAAGTGCGGTCTGCACCGGGTCGGGTCGGATCGAGTGCGGACCAACCCGTTTCAGTGTCTTTTTTTGTCTCGTAGTGATCCCATTGCGGTCCACACTCACCGGGTCAGGTCAGAGTGCGAACCCTTTGGCTATTTTTGTAAACCGGAAGAGTTTTTAGCTATTTTATCAACTCTCTTTGTCCAGTTGGCTATTTGAGGCAATTTCTCTTTGTTGGTGCTTACCCACCTCCACTCCATCATCATCATCCCCTCCATCTATAAATAGAACCAAAAGCCTCCCCAATTCCATGGCTGAAAGCTTGCTATAAAACAGAAATTAAGCAAAAAACCATAATTAAACATCCAAGATGCCTTGTGTCCAGATCTCCACTAACGTTTGCCTCGACGGCGTTGACACAGATTCAATCTTCTCCGAAGCCACCAAAGCCGTGGCGGAAATCATTGGCCGACCTGAGAAAGTAAATCCTTTCTTCCTTCTCTCTATCACCTTGCTCATCTCCTTTTGTTTCTAAATTTTCGAAACATTTGTATGAATTTGAGCTTTGTCTCTTCGATTTCCTGAAAAATGGAGCCTCAGTTCATATCAACGGTTGCGTAATTTCTACATGAGATGAAGTTTTCTTTTACTTTTAATAGTCAAGTGCGTAATAATTTAATTCTGGAAGCCGATTGAAACATTGTTCATAAGGAAGGTAGTTGCAATAATTTCCAATTCTAAATTACTAGAAAAACACTTGTTAATTGCTTATGTGCAAAATTAATACGTAATCAACCAAATTATCGATGTTATCCATTTCGTTTCATATATTTTACGACAATTTAAGAGAATTTTGATGTTATCCCTTTCATCTTCCTGGAAAACCTAAGAATTTTTTAGAAGTCATTAATGCGTTCTGATAATTTAGATGTGGGTTAAACCATTGGTTGGTTATCTTGGAAAAAACTATTTGGACAAGCGACAAAACTTCTTTTTGGATCCAATTGCATCTCTTAATTTTGGAGAAAACTTTGATGCTAAATTACTTATCTGCTTGTTATGATTATCAGAGCATCTTCCTCCACAGTTTCTTCAAAATAAAGAAAGCATGTGAGAATTGCCATTTTTGGTCACAAGTACTTTTAAACTCTCTTAATCAAATACCCTCCTATGAATAGCGGTTTAAAAAAGAATTGATCCATCTCATTCTAATGTTAGTCCATTTCTCATCCAACGGTTGATAACTACTTCTCACCAAATTTAGCACTTCTCACCGGAACCCAAGGAGATTCTTCATTTGGGAGATTAAAAGATAATTAAAAAAATTTATTTATCCAATAAAATATTATGTTTCTTTATTAAAACTTAATTTCAAAGTTTTGCATCGAAGAAAATATATTAAAAGTTTAAATTTTTTGGGAGTATTCCAGATTTTGATAATTTTATATTTTTAGTCCTACTTTCTCCAGAAAGGTTTTAGAGTATCTATTGTAGGAAAAAAAAAAATAAAAAAAAATTGTTAGAAAAGATTTAAGTATTTCAAAGAAGTGCAAACATTTCCTTATGTTCACCAAAACTTGACAATTTTTATGGAAACAATGAAACGTGTTACAACATTGTAGTTGGCCTAACAAAACTACAACATTTAAAACGATATTTAATTTAATTTAATTAAATATTCTTAAATTACAATGATGTAACAGAAGAATCCTAAAAACTATAAAGCATATACCATTAATAAATTATAACAAATAAATTAAAATTGATCTGGGAATCTTTTAACTTGAACAAGTTATACCACATTTAAATTGTTATGACATTTTTAAATAGGAATATAACTACTTCTGAAGCAAGAAACTAATAAATTACTTGGTTCAATTTGAATTCTTGAAAAGATTAATATGATTTTTTAAAATTAAAACTAGTCCATGATGATGAATGCATCTGATGGCAGAGTTGGTGTCTCCTCCAAACTGGTAAGGCATGATTGGTTTGATTCTAGTGAACAATAATCCATCTTGGGGCTGGTCATTACTATCTTTAGGTAGTGGATACACACACAAGTGGTTAACTTGAGAATTGGATCATAATTAAATAATTACTTTTTAAAAATATTTTCATCCATGTGAGTTATTTAAATCACTTTGATTTTAGGAATTATAAATTTCCTTCTTATCTTTTGAGTCCAAGAGACCAAAACAAGTTGGATTTCTAAACCATAGAGATCAAATCAACTATACCTTTTACATCATAAACACAAAAATAGCAATGAATTAGTATAAAATATAGAGATGAAAACTGTAATTTTCAAACCACAAGCACAACAATCATAATTTTTAATAAACCACATGAACCAAAAATGTAATTTACTCAATATTTTATTTTGTTTTAAATGAGACAAGTTTGAAGTCAAAAAAATGAGATTAGTTTCTTTTCCAAGTTGTAAGAACTAAATATGAAAATAAATATAATTTTAAATGCATATATGGTAAGCGGTTACCGGTAAAAGTCAACACTTTCATTTACCTTATTAGGTAAGATTATATGGTCCATCAAAATGACATTGTATGCAATAATTTATTCTGTAAATGTTAATCGGGTAAGATTCGTCACCCTCACTTCTCGGATAAGACTTTCATCCCTTGTTATCGTTCTTACCGAGTAAGAATTGTTGGTTCTTGAATGTTCATCCGCTAAGATAAATAACTATAATAAATATTTAGTAAACGACCCGACCCCTTAATAACTTATATTTTAGTAAAATTACATCTTTTTAAAACGGATCCACCCTTTACAATATTATCAAGATGGTTCGAATAATTTGACCCAATTCATTATACTAAACTTGGTCAAAACATATACAGACGGCTTTGCATAAAAGAAAGGTCAACATTACATTTTGGATAATAGCCACCATCTTAATACGTCTGATTTTGATCATTTTACTAATATTGTATTTTGTAGACCTTTTCAATTCTTTGCATTATTGAAGGTTGGATTTTGGTTTTATTTTTTGCAGTTTGTGATGGTAATATTAAAGGGATCAGTGGACATATCATTTGAGAGGAACAAAGAACCAGCTGCATATGCAGAAATAATATCCATGGGAGGAATTACTTCTGAAACAAAGAAGAAATTGATATTCCAGTTGGGCACAATTTTAGTAGAAAAACTGTCAATCCCAAGAACAAGATTTTTTGTCAAGGTCTTTGATACAACCATGGCCACTAAATACGCCAAACTCTAGCTGCCCAAAATGGGTTTTTATTTAAATGTTGAATTTGTCGAATTTAATGTAATGTACCACGTTAATAGCATAGCGTGTATAACTCGTTAATGCAGATTATGTTAAGTTTGACATGTTTTCATGGAAAAAGGATTTACCCTTAAATTGGGAGGTTCAAATTTGGAAAACATATTCCACTTTTGAGTTTATGTGTTTTTCTTGGATTATAGTGTAATTTCGAATAGTTTTAAGGTGCAAAAGATAATAAATTGAAGTTTGAAGGAGAAATTGTGAATTTTGGGAGTTTGGTGCATAAATGTGAAAAATTAGAACATGTAACGTCACCTCTAACATGTTTTTAGAAAAGAGAAAAAGAACACCCTCTCTACATCAACTCCTTCCCCGGTTTTTTTTTTGGGTAACC
Source organism: Saussurea involucrata (assembly GCA_033807775.1). Classification (NCBI taxonomy): domain Eukaryota; kingdom Viridiplantae; phylum Streptophyta; class Magnoliopsida; order Asterales; family Asteraceae; genus Saussurea; species Saussurea involucrata. The sequence goes on along the minus strand of CM066327.1, from coordinate 78,493,613 downwards.
GTGGATTTCCGGACCGGCTTACGCGCACCGACTAATCCCCGGGCGACCACGAATGGCCTGGAGTCATCGTAGGTGAACCTCCATGGCCACAAGGACTTTGACAGTGCCTGGATTTAAACCCTGGGTAGATGAGATTCCACTACATCCCCATAGGCTTTACCAGTACACCACAACCCAGGTGGTGTACTGATAACCACTTTTGGATTAATCTGGGTCCAGAAAACTCAATCCAACTTTCAATCTCAGCCGTTTAAAATAATTAAGCCACTTCATTCAGTCCGACAACCCTTCTCCCTCCAGCCCGGTACACGGTTATGGAGTCCACCTCCTCTTAACCGACCCACTCCCTCTCATGCTAACTCCCCTCCAACACTCACGCCAGTTTCAACTCTCAGCACCCCTTTCTCTCTCACGATTTCAGTAGTTTCTTCAACCTCCATTCGCACCCACGTCTCTGCAAACCGTCGTTTCCCTCTCCCCCTTTCTCTCTCACGATTTCAACCTCCATTCGCACCCCCGTCTTCTACCCTAAACCCCTATAAATAGATGGGTTTCAACTCTCACCAGAGTTTCTTCAGCATCGATTCACAGGTGAATTTTCTATTCTTTTAGGGTTAATTTTGTTCATATGTTTATGTTTCTGAACAATATTTTCTGGATTTTTGATTTCCTGTGAATGTTCATGTTTCCATGTTTTGGCATATTTTCTGAACAAGGTTCGTCTCCCATTTGCCCTCCCTTCTCTTGATTCAGTGGCATCTTTTCTTCTTTCTTGACTTGATTTTGATGATGTTGATCAGAAGTCTTCGTGCCCAGTTGTTGGCTGATACGATATCTTTTTATTTAGCTAGAATAATTTGTTTCCTTTTCCAATTGTTTCCTTTTCAATTTGTTTCCTTTTCCAATTGTCTACTATATATCGTCTCTTTTTGTAAGGGGGAAAACGACTATGATTTAAATGAAATTGATCTCTATAGAGCTGTTCTCTGGGAGAATTTGGTGAATTACATTGGACCTTTATCAGTGGTATCAGAGCTTGTTATCCTCTACCTGTGTGTGTAAAGAGATGGTGACCAACGCTCAGATTGGAGAAAGACAGGAGGAGTTAAGCAGGAGGATGGATGGGTATGAGGAAACCTTGAAATCTCTCCAATCCAGTATTGTAGAACTGGCAGAGGGCATGAAGATGCTGCTAACGGGGCATGGAAAAAAGATTTTGAAGGAGAGTGGTCCTGAACCTTCGTCTGGAGTTGATGGATTCGACGAAGAAGAAAACCGCAAAGACGAAGAGGAAGAAGAGAGTAATTCTGGGGTACTGAAAAACAAACCAGGGTATCACTTGGTGAACAGAGTTACGAAGTTGGAGTTTCCAGTCTTTGATGGGGAAGGTTTCAAGGATTGGTATTACAAGTGCAACCAATTCTTTGAAATTGATAATACACCAGATGAGATGCGGATACGTTTGGTGGCTATTCACTTGAAGGGGAATGCATTACAATGGCACCAGGGGTATATGAAGGAGATGGTGGGTACAAATGTGAAATGGCAAACCTACATTCAGGATCTGAGAGAGCAATTCGTTGAAGGGGTGTTCTCGAAACCATTGATCGAACTACGGAACTTGAAGCAATCTGCATCTGTAAGTGAATACAACTCTAATTTTAATGTCCTTAGGAATCAGGTGAATGCTCCGAACGATATGTTATTGGATCTATACTTGGGGGTCTCATGAAGGAAATCATGCATACAGTTCAACTACTGGACCCAAAGACGTTAAACCAAGCAATGAAACTTGCTAGAATTCAGGAGGGAGCCTTGTATGCATTATGGGGCTTAGAACCACCCAAACAACAAGACACCCACCTCCTTGCCCCAACTCATAATAATTCTCCTTTAGCCACCCTTCATAACCCCACTTCCCCTGCTCCAACCCTGTTACCAGCACCAAAATTCCTACCATCTGCACCCCAAAATCCCTCATCATATGGGCCCTATAACCAAAGAAAAACCGTGTTACCGCCTTTCTTACAGAAAAATAACCCAAAGAACCAGGGAAATTTTACCCAGAACACCGGCAACAAATCAGCCCCATTTAAACAACTTACCAGGAAGGAATACGATGAGAAGAGAAGGAATAATCAATGTTTTTACTGTAACGAAAAATATATTCCAGGCCACAAATGTAAAAACGGGAAGCTCTACATGCTGATTTGCCCAGAATTACAGGAGGTACCGGAGGCTAACCCACAAACAGAGGAGGATGAGGATGTTGTAGCATTGAATATGGGAGATGAGGGGGACATTGCTATTTCCATTCATGCTTTATTGGGCTCCTCAGGCTTGTAAACCATGCAAGTCGTGGGTATGATAAAGAAGCAGCAAATAACCATGTTGGTGGACAGTGGCAGTACCCACAATTTTGTGGACCTCACTTTGGCAAAACGGTTGGGATTAAAGTTAACCCCAATACAATCCATGAAGGTAAGTGTGGCGGATGGCTCCAAGTTACTTGTACGATTCGTGATAAAAGGCTTAAGTTGGGTGATTCAAGGGGAAAAATTCGTTAGTGATTTTTTCACCATTCCAATTGGGGGTTATGGAATGGTCCTAGGGGTTCAGTGGCTATCTACCCTAGGAGACATCAAATGCAACTTCCAGCAAATGTTCATGGAATTTAAATGGGGAACCAGATCAATCAAGTTTCAAGGGGTTAACAGGACCATGGAGGAGTTGAAAGTGAACCAGGAAGCAGAAACTGATTGGGCTGTCGATCAAGCGTATTTAATCGACTCTCCAGAGGGGTTCTTACAGTTGTGGTCAATTGTTCTGAGCAAGCCAGAGGCGGGAAGTCACAGTGATGAACATTTCAAGGAGTTAGAGAAGCTCGTTGTAAAGCCCGTGTCCCGGTACGTTTATTAATTAATTTTAATAATTTAAAATGTTTACCTTTAATTGTTTTTTTTTGTTAGTGGTTTGGTGTCAAATAGGACCAAGTTGTTAGCAATCTTAGTTAAGTTGGGTTATTGTAAGTTGTGGGATTTTAGAGGGGCCATAATTGGATTTGGACAAAAGTTTGGGCATGGTTCGGCCCATGCAAGGAGAGGGCCGAGACCCCCCTTTTTTTCTTGTATCGTTTTTTCTTTCTCGCGTAAACCACAACCGAATACCCTTTCTCGTTTTCTTGCCTTGCACTCCAAGCATCGTGACCAAACCCTAAACTAACCTCAAGAATTCCGGCCGTGAAGTGGAGAGAGAGAGAGAGTGAGAGAGAGAGAAGGCGAGAGGGAGGGAACTCGCCGGAGGCGCTGCTGTCGCCGGAGGTCGCCGCCACCAGCTCAGTTCGTCGGAGAAGTCGAGGGAGAGAGGAGCAACCGTTGCTAGGTAAGTCGTCCGTTTCGTTTTGTTTTGTCTCGTTTCCTTTCCTTTTCGCTTCCTCCGGTGAAACTACCACCGCCGCACGCCGCCGCTACGGTGGCCGTGGGTGGTCGGCAGTGTGTGTGTGTGGGTGGTGCGTGGGTTGTCCAGCCCTAGTTGCAACCCGAACCGTTAAGCCAAACGCGAACCGTTTTATAAAGCTATCAGTTTATGAAAATTCTAGTGTGCTGTCCAGTTTTCGTGTAGTCATAACTTTTCTGTCGTAACTCCGTTTGAGCCGAAACTGGCGCCCACGGTTCAAGTTCGGGGTCGGACACGTTTTCCGTGTTTTAGCGGAAAACTGGTTCGGTCTCTAGCTGGGCGAAAAAGTGGTCGCAAGTTCGGTGATTCGTCATTTTATGTACAAAATTCTGGAATCTGCCACTGTTTTGCGTAGACTATAACTTTCTGCTCGTAACTCGGTTTGGGGTGAAACCGGTGTCAAAAGTTCCCTTTTTGAGTCTAGAAACCTTTCTGTGTTTTCTGCAAAACCCAGTTCGGGACGTAGAATGGGTCAAATTGTCGTTTTATACTGAAAGGTGCTGAATTTCGCTGTTCTGGAAACTGTTTTGTAAAATCCGTAGTAAATTGTAGAAAAATCGTTAGGAGGCGTATAATATGTCCTTGGAACCCTAACTCAGAGGACTTTCTGGTCATGATTTAATATTGGGATTTTTCTGGGTTTAAAGGGGTCGAAACAGGTCCCGAACATACCTGTTTTGTGAGAACGGAAATTAGTTTTAGTGACGGTTTAAGCGTGTGTCGTGTCATAGGGTCCGAGTCTCGTATTGACACGTTTTAACATGCGTTTAGGTGCTGGGAAGTGACCGTATTTGTGAAGCTTGAATTGTGTTGTTAAGCTAGGCGCGCATTCGAGGTGAGTTCTCTCACTATATTTAATAACGGTTGTTTTATCATTGCTGTAGTACGTGTGTGGTAGCTTTATGTGATTGTGTTGTGGAACTAGATAGTGGGGTGTCTAGTTGATACTTTGTCGTCATGTTAACTCGGTGGGACCGAGGATCCGGCGGGGCCAGAGATTTTATACGCGGGTGGCGTAGAGACTCGGTGGGACCGAGGATCCGGCGGGGCCGGAGATTTTATACGCGGGTGGCATAGAGACTCGGTGGGACCGGGGATTCGGCGGGGCCGAAGATGTTATCATGTGGTCGGTGGGACCGACTTGTGCCTTTTAGGTGGGTGGTTGTGGATGTACATGTTTATGATTTGTTCGTAGACCTGTATGATCGTTTATGTGTCACTATCTGTTGTAGGGGTAGTGTGGAATAACTGTATTATTTATGGTGTTTGAATTCACTAAGCTTCGTGCTTACCCTTTCCCAATAAACTGTGGTTTCAGGTCCGAGCGGCTCCAAGGCGTGACGAGTATACACTGGCGCGCGAGAAGAGCTGGTTGTTTTTATGATTTTAATAATTAAACGTTTATTCCGCTGGTTTTTATTATAAAGATTTTAATTATGAGTTTGCAACGAATCGTTGGGATCATTTAATGGTTTGTTATGAATGAAATGTCTATCTTAAAAATTTAAATTTGCTTGAAAATTTGGGACGTTACAACTTGGTATCAGAGCACGGCTTGAGTGAATCAAACGCATTTCGGTGTGTTTGATCTCAAGTTTGCGGCTATAAAAATTTTCTTTAATGTTTTTGGGAAATAAAACGAAGGAAAGATCCGTTTGAGAAACGGTGATCGGAGGCGCAATGTGTACAGTCAGCCGGAGCCAAAGGGGAAAGGTACAGTACTTAGTGTTTTATTGCTTTCTAGATCATAGAGTATGCATGCTAGATTGCCTGTTGTGGACACTATGTTGTATGTTGAACTACTTGCTATTAGGAATTTATGCTAATTATGATAGGTTACTAAGTGGATGCCCTCTAGGTTGTATGCAGTAAGAGATTTATAGCCTTAGAATATTCGATTTAGTTCTATTGCGCAGCTCTTGTTTGAGTCCAACCGTTCTAGGATAGAGTCTTGTATTCGACTGCCTATTTATTTCGCACTGCATATAATCGGGTATTCGCGAGGTCACCCGTTATAATTAGTAGGGATTCGGTAGTAGCAAGGGTAGTGGGATAAGAGGAAGTTCCTAGAGAGCTGGGAAGGGTGTTTATGTATGAGTACGTGTGCTAGATTGCTTTCTAGAACATAGGAGTATGTATGCTAAATTGTTTGGTGCTTGTTACACTGTATTGCATGTCTGCTGCTTGCTATTAGGGATTTGGCAGTAGCAAGGGTAGTGGTTTGGATGGAATTCCTAGGGAGCTAGGAAGAGTGTGTACATATGCCGGTGCGGGCATATGTGTATGGTTTCGGTGAGAAACTACTTGGACCCCTTGGGATGGAACTCGGAACGGGTGATGATAGGTGTGGATGGTAGTAGTAGAGCTCCTACTACCGGAAGCACAGGATCAATGCTCGAGTCGGGGAAGTCACGAGGAATCCAAGGAGTTGAGCGTGAGTGTTGTTAGTATGAGTTATTATGTGCTAATAACGCGTTGTATTGTCTACCCAGAATAGCCATCACAAGGAGGAACAACTATAGTAAACCTACTAGTACAGGTGTGTACTCGAAGTGTTTTGAGGTGATGATCGTTGGGGGTAGTGATGAAGGTCCTAAACTAGTAGTCGTTGGAATAGAAAGACGATTCTAATATTATTCACTTGGAGTGACGATAAGGATGATAATTGTTGTAAGCAGATCATTTCGGGCCAAGATGGAAGATTGTGCTAGGGTCATAGGCTCATAGAGCCGACTTTGATTTGAGGAAAACCCGTAAGATGATTTGATGTGATTTCCCAACTTGCCTTAAGAGGTTTAAATGTATGGATGACAATAGTAGACCGGAGAGTTTCGGAGTAGTATGGGTCGAGACGTTGAATGCCGAATGAGTCATGCACGAAGTTATTTTGAAAATAAGATTGCATTAACAAATTCTTGTGTTTCAAATCTTTGTATGGACGGTGTTTTGGAATTTTGGGAACTGCTCAGCACACGCACAAGATTTTGATATATGGTTTTGAAAGTGTATGAAATCGTTTTATCACGGGAGTGCAAACTTTGTTAGAATTTGTCTCATTTTCGTTATTTTTCCAACGGTTCTTTCGGGTACGATATTATCCGTGTTTTGGTGGTGGTTAAGATGTTGTGTAAGTGACTACGGATTGAGACTCTAACATTGGAACTCCTCCACATGTGTTAGAGTTGAGACGAAAAGTTACATTCCACGATGTCTGTATAAAGGCTATTTTGGTGATTTGTTTAAAATGAGTTTGGAATTCCGGTGTCGCTTAACTTTTCATTCGAGAGTTTGTGTTACTAAGTGTTTTATTGCAAATAGTTCAGTGTGTGGATTGATTCATGCGTGACATAAGTGATGCATGGAGGAATTTTGGTAACATTTCATAAGGAGTTGTTTAGTGCGCTTTTTAGTCAGCTAAAGGTTTTATTGACATTTCCATGAAAATGCGATTTATCGACTTAGGGGTATGCATACTGGGGTAACCTTTGTTCTCAACATTTTGATGAACGAGTCGTGCATGAAAATGTTTTAGTTCCTTTTTGTCGAAATGAAAGACCATTTGATCCAAGGAGTGTTTTAATGTTGTGAACATCATGCATACGATTACAATGTGTTATATTTTGGAAATATAAATGCGTAGATTTTTGACATTCGGTTAATTTAGAATTACCGATCATTTTTTTGGAAACTAAAAACTTTTGCTTTGGAGGAAACGAGTATTTTGAGCATTTTCGATAAATACATTTTTAAACTATAATGTTTTGACGTTATATGTCCCAAGTACGAAACTTGAGGAAGTGTTACAAGCTTGCATGTCTGCCCCCAGTTTGAGATTTTTTATGAAGTTTTAGTCGATATTTCCAATTAATAGAAGCAGATTGGTTTCTGTCTTCAAGTTTGAAGCTTACTCAAGACAGTCGTGTTTTAACAAAAATATATTTGTAAACCGTGTCATCGTTTTGTGTGATTAGCTGACGCGCGAAAATTCGTGGTGAACCCTGTGCCACGTCATTTTATGGTTAAAAAGAAGAATTTTTAAATCAAATGTCGTGAAACTTATTTTGATTTAGGTGCACACCTTTGTCGCACCCTGTTTAAGGTCAAGCGGTTACTTTAAGTGCATGTCATGAGTCAATCCATACTGGAATCGAGGCGGTTCATTTTAAAGAAATTATTTATTACGCTTTGCTTTTGTGTGAGTAAACCGAACTGCAATGGAACGATTTTCAACATGATTTTCCTATGTGGGACGAGCGTGTCCAGTTTTGCGTAACTATCAATCTGGTAATAGTAGTTTTATTACATACGATCTTTTTGAGATGAAAATCCTGATGTTGAAAATATTTTGTGAATGATTTTGTAAACCATTTGGGGAAATGTGCTTTTAAGTGTCATGTGTCATTTCGAGAATTTTAAGGGTGTGAGTCCTTTTGGAAAACTCTTTTGTTTAACCCGTGTTGAGTCTGGGACTAAGGTTGATTTCAGAGTATTGCTTGCTTAGACTTTATTTAAACGCGTTTTTGACCGACTTATGGGTCTAGCAAGCGTGGAGCGTTTTGCTCGGTTTTGACTTGGAATTAGTCATGGGCTAATTGCCCGGTTTTAATGACTCAAGGTGGAGTCTTGTTGATAAATTGTTTTGTCGCACCGTTTGGCATTCATTGCACGTCGAGTATTTACACATTTGGGTGAAGGAGACAATCCGGGATAGGCACTTGTGGGAAGACTGTTTTGCTTTGGATCCTTAGGCACGTTAGTCAGTCGCTGGTAGTGGTCGGTTGGTTATCTCGGGGTGAGACCCCGGTGTACAGGTGTTATAACCTAGGCTTTCTAGTAGGCGTTAGGAGGATATAGTTGTGGGCACTTACCTGAGAGGTAGGCGTCGAGGTGTATCCTCGGTTCAGATAAATTAGCTTTGTAGAAGCGAGTGTGGATGATACGTCGACGGTGGAAGGTAGGTATTCCACGCGCGTTAGTACTGTAGGCCGAATAGTATCGGTTAAGGGATTGATGCCCTTTGGTTATTAAGAGAATAAATGCGCATCAACCATTTCGAGGTAGGTGGTATAGTTAGGTGTCGACTTTTGGGCTTGAGGCCAAACACCTTTAGTATAATCGGAGAGTTGTAGCCGATGTTAAGATAATCATGGTGATGGTAGTAGTAACCCTGAAATGATCACTTGTGATGAATGGTTGTGGTGGAATGATCTACGTGTGTGTTAGTTGATTTGGTAGTGGGGGATATCTATGTGTGTTAGTGTCTAGGATAATGCCACGCTGATGTGAGTTATTGTAATCGGTTGGACCGATGTTCGGCGGGTGGCCGATGTTTGTTATGGTAATCGGTTGGACCGATGTTCGGCGGGTGGCCGATGTTTGTTATTGTAATCGGTTGGACCGATGTTCGGCGGGTGACCGATGTTTGTTATGGTAATCGGTTGGACCGATGTTCGGCGGGTGGTCGATGTTTGTTATTGTAATCGGTTGGACCGATGTTCGGCGGGTGGCCGATGTTTGTTATTGTATTCGGTTGGACCGATATTCGGCTGGGCCGATGGTTGTATTTATTCGATTGGACCGATATTCGGCGGGGGGCCGATGTTTGTTAATGTGTTTCATTGTGAATTTTGGGAGTCTAGTGGAACTCGTAGAAGTTAATCGGCAGTTAATGGTAGGAATGATCGGATTCGAGTATCCTGTAGGGTATATTGGTGAGCATCTTTAGAATGGTTAGAGCTTAAAAAAAAAATCGGGAGGTATGAATCATCTAAGGTTGGGAGACAACCGAAGTCGTTTAACTAGGAATGATTCCGATTGTTGGAGTGTTCTTCCAATCGCGTTTTCAGTGTTCTCGAAGGTGTGTTGTTAGTAAGGAAGTATTCGGGAGATTCTTAGGCGGTGTGAGAAATTAGGTCCCAGTTAGTGAAAGTCCAGTGGCAACTCAGAAAGGGTTCTGAGTGGACTTGGGAACCTGAGGCTGAGATGAGGGAGAGCTATCCAGAGCTATTCACGGGCATAGACTTCGGGGACGAAGTCTAATTCAAGCGGGGGAGAGTTGTAAAGCCCGTGTCCCGGTACGTTTATTAATTAATTTTAATAATTTAAAATGTTTACCTTTAATTGTTTTTTTTGGTTAGTGGTTTGGTGTCAAATAGGACCAAGTTGTTAGCAATCTTAGTTAAGTTGGGTTATTGTAAGTTGTGGGATTTTAGAGGGGCCATAATTGGATTTGGACAAAAGTTTGGGCATGGTTCGGCCCATGCAAGGAGAGGGCCGAGACCCCCCTTTTTTTCTTGTCTCGTTTTTTCTTTCTCGCGTAAACCACAACCGAATACCCTTTCTCGTTTTCTTGCCTTGCACTTTAAGCATCGTGACCAAACCCTAAACTAACCTCAAGAATTCCGGCCGTGAAGTGGAGAGAGAGAGAGAGTGAGAGAGAGAGAAGGCGAGAGGGAGGGAACTCGCCGGAGGCGCTGCTGTCGCCGGAGGTCGCCGCCACCAGCTCAGTTCGTCGGAGAAGTCGAGGGAGAGAGGAGCCACCGTTGCTAGGTAAGTCGTCCGTTTCGTTTCGTTTTGTTTTGTCTCGTTTCCTTTCCTTTTCGCTTCCTCCGGTGAAACTACCACCGCCGCACGCCGCCGCTACGGTGGCCGTGGGTGGTCGGCAGTGTGTGTGTGTGGGTGGTGCGTGGGTTGTCCAGCCCTAGTTGCAACCCGAACCGTTAAGCCAAACGCGAACCGTTTTATAAAGCTATCAGTTTATGAAAATTCTAGTGTGCTGTCCAGTTTTCGTGTAGTCATAACTTTTCTGTCGTAACTCCGTTTGAGCCGAAACTGGCGCCCACGGTTCAAGTTCGGGGTCGGGCACGTTTTCCGTGTTTTAGCGGAAAACTGGTTCGGTCTCTAGCTGGGCGAAAAAGTGGTCGCAAGTTCGGTGATTCGTCATTTTATGTACAAAATTCTGGAATCTGCCACTGTTTTGCATAGACCATAACTTTCTGCTCGTAACTCGGTTTGGGGTGAAACCGGTGTCAAAAGTTCCCTTTTTGAGTCTAGAAACTTTTCTGTGTTTTCTGCAAAACCCAGTTCGGGACGTAGTATGGGTCAAATTGTCGTTTTATACTGAAAGGTGCTGAATTTCGCTGTTCTGGAAACTGTTTTGTAAAATCCGTAGTAAATTGTAGAAAAATCGTTAGGAGACGTATAATATGTCCTTGGAACCCTAACTCAGAGGACTTTCTGGTCATGATTTAATATTGGGATTTTTCTGGGTTTAAAGGGGTCGAAACAGGTCCCGAACAGACCTGTTTTGTGAGAACGGAAATTAGTTTTAGTGACGGTTTAAGCGTGTGTCGTGTCATAGGGTCCGAGTCTCGTATTGACACGTTTTAACATGCGTTTAGGTGCTGGGAAGTGACCGTATTTGTGAAGCTTGAATTGTGTTGTTAAGCTAGGCGCGCATTCGAGGTGAGTTCTCTCACTATATTTAATAACGGTTGTTTTATCATTGCTGTAGTACGTGTGTGGTAGCTTTATGTGATTGTGTTGTGGAACTAGATAGTGGGGTGTCTAGTTGATACTTTGTCGTCATGTTAACTCGGTGGGACCGAGGATCCGGCGGGGCCGGAGATTTTATACGCGGGTGGCGTAGAGACTTGGTGGGACCGAGGATCCGGCGGGGCCGGAGATTTTATACGCGGGTGGCATAGAGACTCGGTGGGACCGGGGATTCGGCGGGGCCGAAGATGTTATCATGTGGTCGGTGGGACCGACTTGTGCCTTTTAGGTGGGTGGTTGTGGATGTACATGTTTATGATTTGTTCGTAGACCTGTATGATCGTTTATGTGTCACTATCTGTTGTAGGGGTAGTGTGGAATAACTGTATTATTTATGGTGTTTGAATTCACTAAGCTTCGTGCTTACCCTTTCCCAATAAACTGTGGTTTCAGATCCGAGCGGCTCCAAGGCGTGACGAGTACACACTGGCGCGCGAGAAGAGCTGGTTGTTTTTATGATTTTAATAATTAAACGTTTATTCCGCTGGTTTTTATTATAAAGATTTTAATTATGAGTTTGCAACGAATCGTTGGGATCATTTAATGGTTTGTTATGAATGAAATGTCTATCTTAAAAATTTAAATTTGCTTGAAAATTTGGGACGTTACTCTCGTGAACCTTTTCGAGGATGTTTTTTCTAACCCAAAAGGGCTGCCACCGAAGAGAGAGTTAGACCACAGCATCACTCTTTTAGCCGAAAGTAATCCGGTGAACTTAAAGGCATACCGGTATGGGGCATTACAAAAAACTATTGTCGAGGAGCTGGTACAGGAGATGCTCGATAGCGGGATTATTCGACCTAGCCAAAGTGAATTCGCGTCACCCGTGGTATTGGTGAAAAAGAAGGATAGTAGCTGGCGGTTTTGTGTTGATTACAGACGGCTCAACAGCTTAACCGTTAGAAATCAGTTCCCTATTCCCGTCGTAGAAGAACTCATTGATGAGCTGCATGGTGCTTGTCTATTTTCTAAATTGGATCTAAGGAGCGGCTATCACCAAATCCGTATGAAGGAGGCGGACATTGGTAAGACAGCTTTTCGAACTCATGAAGGGCTTTATGAATTCATGGTTATGCCCTTTGGATTATCGAATGCCCCAGCAACTTTCCAGAATCTGATGAATTCGATATTTAAGCCTTACTTGAGAAAATTTGTCCTAGTTTTCTTTGATGATATCCTTGTTTACAGTAAGGACTGGGCTGCTCACTTAGAACACCTGCATAAGGTTTTGGAGACTCTTAGAGTTCACTCTTTGTTTGCCAAGTTATCCAAATGCACTTTTGCTAGAAAACAAGTCGATTACCTTGGACATGTGATTGGGGAAGATGGCGTTAAGGCGGATCCAAATAAAATTGAGGACATGATAAATTGGCCTAGACCCAAAAACATTAAGGAGCTAAGGGGTTTTTTGGGCTTGACGGGGTATTATCGACGGTTCGTGAAGGACTATGGCAAGATAGCAAAACCGTTGACAGAATTGCTCAAGAAAGGAGCTTTTGGCTGGAGTTTAGAAGCTGACAAAGCTTTTGCAGAATTAAAAAAATCCATGTCACATACCCCTGTTCTAGCACTACCAAACTTTGAAGAGTCGTTCACCATTGAGACTGATGCGTCTGGAATCGGGGTGGGGGCAGTCCTGACTCAAGGAAGACATCCAGTAGCTTTTTTCAGCAGAGCACTCGGTCCGAAACATCTTCAGTTGGCTACATATGAAAGGGAGTTGTTAGCAATAGTGGCAGCGATTCAAAGGTGGAAAAGGTATTTGTTGGGTAAACCTTTTGTCATCAAGACTGATCATCAAGCTCTCAAACACATTTTGGAACAAAAAGAGTGTAATCCCACCCTTCAAAAATGGTTAAGCAAGTTGATTGGGCTGCAATACACGGTGCAATACCAGAAGGGATCTGAAAATATGGTGGCAGACGCACTATCTAGGAGACAGCAGGACCTCCCACTTTCATCTTGTTTGGCCATATCCAGCATGTTTACCGGATGGAAGGAGAAAATACAAGCAAGTGTGCGGATGGACGGGAAGTTGCAAGGGTTAATTGATGTGCTCCAACAAGACCCTTCTCTCGAAAACAAATACTCGTGGGAAGATGATTGTTTATGGCGAAAAGGAAAGATGGTGGTAGGTGACGATAAGGAACTTCGACAAGAGCTACTCAAGTTCTTTCATGCTAGTGCAATGGGGGGTCATTCGGGAGTCCATGCCACTTCTCAGAAAATTTCCAGAGTGATATATTGGAAGGGATTGCAAGCCGATATTAGAGCCTTCATTCGGGAATGCGATATATGCCAACAAAGCAAATACGATACAGCAGCTTACCCAGGGTTACTTCAACCCTTGGAAATTCCAAACAACTTTTGGGAAGTCATATCTATGGACTTTATTGAAGGACTACCCAAGTCACAGGGATTTACTACCATACTAGTAGTAGTAGACAAGTTGAGTAAGTTTGGCCATTTTATAGCCCTCAAACACCCTTACACTGTTGTTGTAGTAGCCCAAAGTTTCATGGATCAAGTGTCCAAATTATATGGCATGCCGTCAAAAATAATTTCAGACAGGGACCCCGTTTTTTTGAGCAATTTTTGGAAGGAGCTCTTCAAAGCTCACCAAACAGACTTGGCGTTTTCCACTGCTTATCACCCTCAGTCAGATGGCCAGACTGAAGTGCTAAATCGATGTTTGGAGACCTATTTAAGATGCTTTACCCTGGATGCACCTACGTCATGGGCCAAGTGGCTTCCCTTGGCACAATACTGGTACAATACGGCCTACCACTCCAGCCTTGGCATGACTCCGTACCAGGCCTTGTTTGGTCAAGTACCACCCAACTATGTCCACTATCACCCTAAGGATTCCGCTAATCACATGGTAGATTCCTTACTCCGGGCAAGAGAGGTTACGATAAAGTTACTCAAGGATAATTTGGCTAAGGCTCAACAACGAATGAAGATACAAGCTGACAAACATAGAAGTGAAAGAGTTTTTGAAGTGGGTGATTGGGTCTACTTGAAACTTCAGCCTTATCGTCAGCATTCCGTCCATCGGCGAGCTTTCCATAAGCTATCTGCAAAATACTTTGGTCCTTTTCTGGTTTTGGAGAAAGTGGGACAGGTAGCCTACAAGTTAGAACTACCAGCTGACTCAAAAATACATAATGTATTTCATGTCTCCTTGCTCAAGAGGAAATTGGGAAATCACACAGTTGCGAGTACACTACCACCGGTATCTGAAAGTGGGGAATTCATATCGATACCAGTCAAGATTTTGGATCGCAGGATGACAAACAGGAGGAACAAAGTCATTTCTGAAGTGTTGGTCCAATGGTCTAATTCTGATGCAGATGACAGCACTTGGGAGGAGTTCCACGACTTGCAAAATAGGTTCCCTGCTTTTGTTATCTGGGCTCACTATAATCCTTGAGGTCAAGGATTGTTGGAAGGAAGGAGTATTGATACGATATCTTTTTATTTAGCTAGAATAATTTGTTTCCTTTTCCAATTGTTTCCTTTTCAATTTGTTTCCATTTCCAATTGTCTACTATATATCGTCTCTTTTTGTAAGGGAGAAAACGACTATGATTTAAATGAAATTGATCTCGAGCTGTTCTCTGGGAGAATTTGGTGAATTACATTGGACCTTTATCATTGGCCAATGCACAAGTGGCAGCAGATAAGAACACCAATGTAGTAAGTGTTCATTGTTCTTCAACTTGTATGTTTGATTACTTTGATAAATCCAGCCAACAAAATGTGTTTTTGTCACCAGGGGCTGTTTGGAGTTTGTTGCCGGTACGTATATATATTTCTCATTTCGGACCATGTTCATCTCCACCATCATCTGAGCACGATAACTAACAAAGCAAATAAAAAAACCCTAATTTTAACTTTTTTCCTGAATCACCTTCTCTTCTTCTACTGATCTCTGCTTTTCTGTATCTAACTAAATCAGAATCCCTTAATGGAGGGAGTAACAAAGGGAAGCAGAGCCGTGCTTGAGGTGGTTGTACTTTCCCTAATTTGCAGTGTTTCGTCGGTCTACGGTGGCGATATAGTCCATTAGGACGATATAGAACCTAAGAGACCTGGATGTGATAACAACTTCGTTCTGGTATGCTTCAGGATCAGTTCAATTTTAAGTAATTATTATTGTCGTTATTTGTTTTTTGCTCATGAGAATTTTTTGTGTAGACAAGTTTTTGTACACCAATAGACGTAGATTTGGTCGTTTTCTGTTATTATATGCAACTTATTATTTGAATTTAGTTTCGTGTCAGTTTGATAGACCAGGATATGTTGTTTGAGAAAGTAATTTATTATTCCCTTTTTTGAGGTGTTGGAGTTTGATTGAAATGGAAATTTGTTAAATTGTATCTTTACAATCGCTGTTAGATCTTTTTCCTAATATGTAAATTATTGAGCCGTTATCTACGATTCAGGGGTGAAAGTGGAGCTTATAGTTTGGTCAAGTGTGATCTAGGAATTCTTCGTATTGGAAATTGCCAAACCAATATACATGATGTATGTATATCATCTAGAAATTTTGCAATATGCAAACTTGATTTTATGATGTAAATCTTATATGGCTGTTTAGTTGGAAGGTGTCTAATTAATGACTTATCCACAGTTATTTTTTCAAGGTTTATTGTTTACGTCTTAACCAATCTCGTGGCCTTAGCCCTTGGAGGCCTCGAAAATGCCAAGTCGGCCTGAAATACATAGGAAGGAACTTGGCTAGAGGATTGACACAAGAACCCCTGAAAGGTTTGTAGGGTGTTGCTGAAGCTGCAGGCGCATCAGCGATCCTTATTATTCACAACCGTACAGGTACGTGCTTTCACATACCATTTCCTTATTTTTTAATTATATGTTCAAAATATAAATGAAAAAGATTCTTATTATGTGGAAGCTAACATGATATCCTTTCCACAGAACTCTTCAAGAAGGTGTGCGAAGCCGATGAATCTGATGTGGATATTCACATCCCTGCAGTCATGCTTCCACAAGATGCTGGTGCAAGCTTGAAAGAGAGTCTCCAGAACAAGTTAAATGGTAAGGGTACCAATTCAGTATGCTTCTAAATTGGCTGTCTCTGTTTTTGCCACACACCAGTCTGTTTTAAATCGAAGGAGAATTTGATGCTCCTCCATGGGTCGTTTTTCACGGTTTTGGTTCCTAGAATTTGCTCTGGAGCTGCAGTGCAATGCTGAGGAAGATTGGTTTAGATATTGGATTCTACTGGATGGAGGATGATAATTAATCCATCACATTAAATTTAGGCTTTCATTTTTGGGCTTTCTATTTATTACTCAAATCAATCATGTAATTGGTGCTAAGGGGGTCATGAGCCAGCAATGCAAAACATTGGTTAGTCAACATGGAAAGACTATAATTGAGATGCTCCTGTCTGAGGTACCCATTCTCCACAAGTTGTTTTTTATGATATACTATAAACACATGAAATTAGCATATATTGTTTACCTGTATAAACTTCTGACTTTTTAACCGGCTTTTTTTGTTATGATGTTCTATAGGCGCAACCTGATAAAATCTGTTCTCAAAAGAAGTTATGCACTTTTGATGGTTCTCGCGATGTTAGGTCAGTTTCATGAACCAAATTCTTTTTGAATATGAACGGTTCTCACATTTTCATTTAATTTATAATTAATAAAATATTGAATGCAAATTAATTTGTTTTATATAACTAATTAAATTTGACTATTTGTTATTAACCTAAAAAAGTTATATTAAATAGAACCGACAATATCATCTGTGCATTATTTTTATTTACTGAAATTTGAAAAAGGGTTGTTAAATTTGTTGTGTTAAAGATAATACAATATAGCAAAAAATCAAAATACAATGTAATGAGAATTATTTGTTAAAAGATTATAACTCTTATCAGTATTGTTTTTCAAAATTATTCTACCTTCCAACAATTTTAATTTTATTATTTAATACATAATACCTTTTTATTTAAAATACAAAAAAATAAGAAAAGAAGAGAGAGAGAGATCCTGGAATGGCAATTGCATGCAAATCATAAGTTATTACCTCAGAAGATAAATTGTACAACTGATAATTTGCAAAAGTGGTTTTATGTTATTTGTTTGTGTTGATGTAAGATACGTAGAGGTAGAAAACTGGATTGGACAGCTTGGGCTCCGCACTCGATTATCGCGCTTCGATGAGAGGAAAAGGGTCTGTCTTGGGGCAGCAGGTGGTCCCCTTTGTTTTCTGCACAGGGCCGTTTCTGTTCAGCTACTAACCAGCTGATCCAAGGGTTGTTCGGGTTGTTCTGCACAGGGCCGTTTCTGCACAGGGTCTGTCTTGGGGCAGCAGGCGCTTCGATAATATGTATGTTGTACTTTTGATGAAGAAAATAGAACAAAAATTGAAGACCAATGTAAGTTTATTATCAACATAACGTCAAGTTTAGTGCCATTTTTGTAAACGGAAGTGGTATTCTCAAACCTGTTAGAAGGTTATGGATCTGAAAGAAAATCGTTGGAAGGTAATTTATTGAAAAGACCCTAAGATTTTATTGTTTTCAAGTTTTCTTGCCATCTCATTTTCAGGTTTTATAGGGTTCCTCTTTTGTATTCACTGAATTTTTTAGATAACGTTTCGGATTTGATATGTTCCTTTGTGACGATTATTTCTTTTTGTAGGTTATAAATAACGCCTTGAATCCGGTATGGAATCAAACATTTGACTTTGTTATCGAATATGGATTACTTGATTTGTTGATGTGTGAAGTGTGGGATCATGGTACTTTGGAAAGGTACACCTAATTGTCACTGCTTCTTTAATTAGAAGTCGTTATGTCGCCTTTCATGTACTCCATATTCCATTCATCAGTGAATAAATACTCAATAGGGACCAATTACCTTTCAAGATATAGTAGATTTCTTTGTTCTTTGACACAAAGATTTATATACAGACATACGTATAGATATAAATACATAGATGTATACATGGAAAATATGTTCCCGTATGTTTAATTGTAGAGGTATATGCAGCAACATAATGAGGTCGAGCTTTTTGACTTTGCGATGGGTAATTCTCTCATCTAAATCTTCACTCATAATTTCATTCGTGTTATTTTGTAACATTAATGCAATAATTGCATCTCTCTGTTTAAATCCATTCACATGAATGGTATCCATGGAAATGGTCATTGGGTTTGCATGTAAAGCTTTTTTGTCCAATTTTGTTAAAAATCTGCTTCTCCATTTGCACAATTATCAATTTCTTTGATTTCTTTTTATGATGAAACCCTCGCCAGCTAGCATCTCCATTGTTGTTTGTTGGCGAAGAAGACAATCAAGAGGTAAATTTCAATTGTTCATTGCCGAGCCTTAAGGTCTTATGGTGCATATACAACCACTCTTAAATTTCTATTTGCTTAAAAAAAACTATGTCTTGGTTTTTAATGTTGAACTCAGTATTTTTCAACTGCAAAATGGCATGGGTTTGGTTGAAAAGGGATACATTCGATTTGGTTTCTTAATGTTGAATATATGTTAGGAAATCAGATTTATAAAGTGAAGAGTCTTCTAATAAAACAACCAGCTAATTGAGGTATTGATTAGTTTTAGACCTCGGGTACTTGGTTTTGCAGGTTTAAAGATGGTTTCTTGCTCGATTGAAAAACAACATTTGACAATGATGGAAATAGTGACCAATCAAATAACTGAATCTAGATTAGAATCTATATTGTATACCCGTCTCCCCTACTATTTATTATTCTCTCTCGCCTTTGTCCCCCTCACGATTACCAGCTCTCAGCACGTCTCCGGCTTCCAACACCAACCATACACCTTCGTCTATGTCGTCCAACACCAACCCTACACCTAAAACTCCATATTTGAAACCCACACACATCTTGAACCCATAGTTGAAACAACACAAATATCCCTTGAAACCACACCAAGAGTAGCAGAGGGAGACGCCGATGGTTGAGCAAAGGGCAGGATAAGTGTAACACCCAAATTTTTGGTAAGTATAATTCCAAGTTATATATATATATTATCCTTAAAATAGATTTTATTAGGTATTTTGAGATTTTTTTTTGCGTTTGCGGTATTAAAATATAAAAGAAAACCTTAGTAAACGAAAAAGTGTTTGGTGCCCGTGAAGGAAACCTTCACGACCGTGAAGCTAGGGAGAAACTGGAGGATGGAGACATGGACGACCTTAGCTCACGACCTAAGGTTACGGTACAAGGGTCACGTGGAACCTGCATCCCCTTTTAGGTCGTGATTTTCAGCCATTTGGCCATTCTTTCTCATTCCAACTCTCACCTATTCTCATTTATTTCGATTGGGAAGCATTCAAGACCATCCATTGGTTCTCTCAAGGCATGTACGATCATCTAAGATAGAAGATTCAAGTATGGGATCAAAGCTTCAAGATCTTCTTCTCTATTTCTAGTGTTTTGTCAAGTTTCTAGGTTTTCTCTAAAAACCTAGCAAATGAGTTTTAAATGCTTTGTAAAACTAGATATATGCCAAAATATTTACTTTAATTACATTTCAAAATTTATTTCAAGTATTACCTTACTTATTGGTGATTCGGTCATATACCCTTATTTGGAAGACATTTTATGCATTTATGAAGGAAAACACCACATTGATGGGATTATTCTTTTCCATGCTAAGACTTTATATGGGAATGATTACTTGAAACTTGGTCTAAAATATTGAGATTTCTATGTTAATCGTGTTTTATAGAACTATTGACCTAATTTGGGGATTTTCCCATAATTGTTTTTTTTAAGAGGGCGGAACCTCTGGCAAATATATTGAAGGACGAGAAAACACTTAGTCGGCGTGGTAATACCGCCCGATGGCACAACTACTCCCCAAGAAGGATATACCCCCAAGTGGTGAATTAGAGAGCACTAGTCATACCCTCTAAACAAAAGTGCTTGGAACATCCTCTATACCACTGAACAAGCAACCAAAATAACGTCAAACAAATAGAGAAATAAATAACCCCGAGTCTACACACAACCCAATAAGCACGCCTCTCCAAATAAAGTCTCAAAGTTTCATCCATTATACTCGCCATATTACTTGGACCTTTAGCATCGAACATTTGTTTTATTCATTGTCGTGAATAATCTTGTGGACTTGTTTAGCAACATTCAAACATGATGTACGGGGGTTGCCTCATTTTTGAATAAATAGGCATCTTCATTTGAAATTTATGATTGGAAGAACTCTTCAAGTAGGCACCAAGGGGGTTGAATCCTGAGGTGTTACTCGGAAGGGTAGGCTCTAAGAACAATTATGCTTGGGCGCTACCTTGGAGGTAGGCACTAAGTGTGTGGGCTTTAAGGAGTTATTCATGGGAATAGACACTCAGGTCATCTTACTCTTGAAGTGAAACTTGGTAGAGGTCATTGGGCACTTGGACACCATATCTTGAAGTGTCACACGACAACATTGGATGAGAAACATACTTTTGTGTTCTCGTCACTCTCAATAGATATGGGTCTCCTCCGTTGTTTCCAAAATGACGGTATATGTGGATTTATGAGCAAGACTATATAATTTCGCTTGGTTATGAATTTGTTATTTTTTGCTATTTATGATTGCATATTTTATATTCTAGTAGGTTTGCTAGGGAGGTTTGACCAGTCACTTTTAGAGAGATTTGTGGGAGCATTTTGAGATGCCAATTATTGGTTTTACATTTTTGGTGGTTTAGGTGACACAGTTTTAATCTAGTTCTTTTGTGGAATTAGTTGAGGAGATCGTTAATCACAAACCCCTTTATTTACACATGTGATTAACTGATGTATTTTAGTTTCCCGTTTTGGGTAAAGATCGTATTTTGATATTCAATACCAAGTTCCTAGTTTGTCTTTGGAATTTTGTCGCTCTAGTTTTTGGGGTGTAAAAAGTTGGTATTAAAGTTTTAGTTTAAGTGAACTAGGTATAAATTTAGAATGTGTAGACTTAAGCTGAAATTCTTAGTGACATTTTCCTTAGATTTGGGTAGAACTTATAGGTGGGGAAAGCAATAGGACTTACGAAAATACACTAATTAATAATTCTAATTATAGCAAGAAGAATCCTTGTGTGTAATATATTCAAGATCTCATGTGGCCGAAGCTATTATGAATATGAGTTACATGAGCACGCTTGACATTACTATTGTTACGATAATTAATGGGTATAGTAGTATGTTACAATTAGTTAATCTTATAAAGAATTTACCGGTATGATCTTTTGTCATGTGGTGTGATAGTTCCTTATGGTGAACAAAAGCAACATGACTCATAGTCCAAAAGTACGGTCAAGAAGCTACTATGACAACATTGGAAAAATCTGGAAGACACAACAGTGTTTTACCTCCTCCATTCCTGTCTTCGAGAAATGCTTTGGGAGGTGGTGTAGAGCATGTTCCAAGAGTGGTTTTGGGCACCTCCGATATGGTTATCCAAGAGAAACCCATCATAAAGAAATGATGGTGAGTATGATGCTAGTAATATTATCTGCAATGGAGTGGCAATGAGAGATGTTCGTAAAAATGTTGAATGATAGAAATACGAGTAATTGTAGACCTGAGAGGGTTGAAGAAAATGTTGTGGTTGGTTCCAGAGTTACTGTGAATGCTCTGGTCACAGTAGAAAATGGTGTGCCTGTACAAGGACAAAACGAAAAGGTTTTCTCATAATAAAACTTTTTTTGTAGTAAACCACTAGAGTTTATTGAGACCACCGATGGTAGTGTGCATGAATTGGATTCAAGATATGAAGCAATCCTTTGATCCTAGCGAATGTGGCGAGCAACAAAAAATGATGTTTGCATCACATATGTTGAAGGGTAAGGCCCGGTGGAATGTTACTAAAATAGGTCGCTGATCGTCAAAAAATTCAACAAAACTGCCTATGAACTTTTCAATGGGAGAAAATCATCTATCAGCTTTCTTCATATCTTTGGTTGTCAATGCTTCATTTTAAACAACAGAGATTCACTTGGAAAGTTCGATCCCAGAGCTGACGATGAAATATTTCTGGGATACTATTCAGTGCTCAAAGCCTTCAGAGTCTTCAACAAGAGAAGAAAAATTGTTGAAGAAACTATTCATGTCACCTTTGATGAATCCCATTCAGCAAATTCAAAACCCACTCCTGAAAACAAAGAATTGAATCAGTGGATGTTTTCTCATTATGGAACCAGAAGCTAACTTCAACCCTGACCCTCAGGTCAACAACCCAATCGCTGATGATGACCCTATCATCTTTCCAAGCATGCAAACAAGTGAAGCTGAATCCTCTTCTTGGGTATCAGTTGTTCCCATAAACACTTTGCCTCCTTCTGAACCCTCAACCTCTGAAAATCCATCCACTTCTAATCAACAATCAGTAAATGAAATATCATCTGACCTCAGCAACTCTTGCTTGATATACCTGACACTATCGCTGTGAAAGTCTCTTCTTCAGCACCTCCAGAAATCCGTTCTGGGCTAGAGATTCAAGCTCCTTCTCAGCAATGGACATTCAATCATCCGATCGATCACATTCTAGGTGATCCAAACGCAGGTATTCAGACTCGACGAAGTTCAGGTAATATTTGTCTATTTATTAATTTTATTTCGCTAATTGAACCAAAGAAAACTGATGATGCACTCAGAGATCCAAACTGGGTCAGTGCTATGCAAGAAGAGCTGGCTGAATTTGAAAGAAACAAAGTTTGGAATCTTTTCCCCAGACCATCTGACAAAACTGTTATAGGCACCAAGTGGGTGTATCGAAACAAGTTAGATGAATTTGGAACTGTAACCCGCAACAAAGCTCGTTTAGTTGCTCAGGGATACAGACAAGAGGAAGTCATAGACTATGATGAAACCTTTGCCCCAGTGGCAAGACTCGAAGCAATTCGACTTTTTCTAGCCTATGCAGTTCACAAAGACTTCAAAGTTCACCAATAGGATGTCAAGTCAGCATTCCTTATTGGAAAGCTGAATGAAGAAGTTTATGTTGAACAACCCCAGGATTCGTTGATCCTAAGCATCCAGAATATGTTTATAAGCTAGATAAGGCCCTTTATGGTTTAAAACAAGCACCTCGTGCATGGTATGACACTTTATCTTCCTTTCTTATTGCTGAAAATTTTTAACGTGGAAAAATCGATAACACTCTATTTTACAGAAAAGTCAAAGGTCATATCATTGTTGTTCAAATATATGTCAATGATATTATATTTGGTTCTACTATCCCATCTCTGTGTACTCGATTCGCTGAACGAATGAAAAATGAATATAAGATGAGTATGATGGGTGAACTAACATACTTCCTTGGACTTCAAATCAAGCAGAGCGATAAAGATACTTTTATCCACCAAGTTAAGTACGTTAAAGATATGCTGAAGAAATTCGATCTTACTCAAAGCTCAGCTATGAAAACTCCTATGACACCTCCGTTGACACTTAACAAGGATCCCTCTGGAAACCTGTTAATGTCACTGCCTATAGAGGAATGATCGACTTTCTTCTCTATCTTACAGCGAGTCGTCCTGATATCATGTATTCTACGTGTCTTTGTGCACGATATCAATCTGAACCCAAAGAATCACATCTGATCGCTGTGAAGCGAATTTTCAGATATCTGAACGGTACACCCAACCTAGGTCTTTGGTATCTTAAAGACTCAAGGTTCGATCTAACTGCCTATTCAGATAGTGATTTTGCAGGTTGCAAACTGGATAGAAAAAGCACCACAGGAGACTGTCAGCTTCTGGGTGGAAAGTTGGACAAGTAAAAAGGAAAATTCAGTGTCCACCTCAACCGCTGAAAGCTGAGTATGTAGCCGTTGGTAGTTGCTGTGCTCAGATCTTATGGACGAGAAATCAGCTATTAGACTATGACCTTAAGCTATCAAAGATCCCTATCTATTGCGACAACACAAGTGCCATCGCTATAGCAAACAACCTAGTGCTACACTCAAAGACTAAACATACAGAAATCAGATATCATTTTATCAGGGATCATGTGATAAATGGAGTCATAGAACTTCATTTTATTCCATTTGACTATCAGTTAGCTGATCTTTTTACCAAACCTCTTCATGAGACAAGATTTAACTTTCTCATCAAAGAGCTTGGAATACTGAACCTTGAAGAATAACTCTTCAGCGGTAAAGCGTTAAGTCAACAATAAGGCGTTATCTCTATTGTTCATCTCTTAATCTCTGAGTAAATGTTCTTTGATACTCAAGTATGTTTCCTATCTCAAATCACTGAAGTTATCTTCAGTAAGGTGTCTTTCAAAAGAAAATCTTAATCACTGATCTTTCTTTATCAGTGATTCTTTTGAAAAAGATAAACTCATCACTGATATTTTTCATCACTGATTCTTCGAAAAACTTATCCAACCCTGATATTTCTCAACTATTAGGGATGCCTTTTGATAATGAAAAGACAATTTCTTGTGACGTCATCAAAAGAGGATAAACCATGGCACGCCTTTTTGTCTGACACGTTCGTCCGTTACACTTCCTGTCCAATCATTTTCGTGGGACGTGTCTGTGTCATGATGAGTGTCTTTTTCCCGCTCATCACCCTTTCTCTCTCCTCTCTCATTCCTATATAAACAACTATCGTTTATATTTTTCCTCTTTACGCGCACAAAACACTCAAGGCAAGAACTTCCTTTGCATTTGAACGAACTAAGAACCTAAGCAATTTGATCCTCAAACTTTCAAGACAAACAGGTTCCTACTTCTATTTCTTAATGCTTTTTGGAAAACAAAAACTCTTCTTTTGATCTTAAATCTTTGTTAACAAAGATTAAAAATGTGTTTTTCTACTTAAAAGATCATTCTCTTTCATGATTTTCTCTTAAAAACCTTAAAAAGTTTTCTTAAGTTTAAAAATGTTCTTTAAATTTTCTCTCACTTCTTAAATATTTTTTTCCAGACTCTTTCCTTAAAAAGAAACTGGTAAACCATAGTTTTCTACCAGTTTTAGTAATCCTCAAACTGGAAAATCATCTTTACAAGTTTCTTTCCCTATAAGGAAACTGGTATAAACCCTAATTTCTTATTTTTGGAAATCTTTCCTAACTAAGAAAGTCTGTTCTTCTTCTCTTTTGTTCTCTACTTTCTCAGAAATGGCCCAAGCTGTGACAATGACCAAATCCAAGAATGTAAGGTTCGAGTTAAACCAAGTAAATTTCGTTGCCAACAACCACCTCACACTACTTCACTTCCCTAAGAAGAAACCATTCCTTCACCTCGTTGATGCCATCAACCTCCTCCGCAACTCGCCCATCTTCTATGCCCTTACTGTCTCACCCCCAGCTCACCGAAATCTACTTCAGCAGTTCTGGTACAATGTTGAGCGTACTGAGGTTATGCTGAAATCAAAGAAGGAGGTCATAATGATTGCCTTCCAAACTGAACTTGGAGAAGGCAGTATCACTGCAAACGGTATTCGCTCCGCCCTACACCTGCCAGTGGGACCCTTTGATGCCCCTCCCACTGATGATGAACTGATAAACTTCCTGGATCTCATGGGCTACACATGGGATCTGAAGCCCCGCACCGACCTCCCTGACAAAAAGTGTTGGTGCAAGTGTACCCAGCTTTAAATATTGTGATATATTTTTGGTACACATAAAATCACATCTCCATATTTATTTTGATGATTACAAAACACACCGCATTATTTTGTTATCTAATATTTTATCTGAGTGTGCAGATATTTAAATGATCTCGATAAATTTTTTATCTGAAGTATCCAAGTCTGAAGAGTTTCGTCATTTTATTTTAAAATGATAAACACCCTAAAATATTTTATCACTTGGATATTTCGTATCTATATAAATATATTTGAATCAAATATATATATACAATATTTTTTTATATATATTAAATCACTTGATATATATATATATATATGCTGTTTGCTACTGTTCATCATCTGTTGCAAGAAGTGTGATCAGCCGAACCACCCTGCGTTGCCTTGCTCTCATTGGACAAAACTTCAGGCGGTATACCGCCAAGGTCTTCGCGGTATACCGCGGGTACTGTTCACCATCAGCATCATCTGCATATGAAGCTTCTTTTGTCAGACAACTTTTTCAGGCGGTATACCGCCATGTGCAACGCGGTATACCGCGGGTACTTGTAGCCGTTGATCTTTTGCAGGTTGACCTTCTCCTTGCAGTACACTTTTTCTGACGCAGGTATACCGCGATGGTTTGGCGGTATACCGCGAAATCCCCAAGACTATTGATCATCCAGTATAAATACATGCATCCAGCAGCCTTCAATGCTTACACCAACTTCAGCAATAAATTCTCCCTCAGCATTTGATTATTATTCTGCTGCTTTCTTACTCACACTAAATCACTTAAACTGATAAAATTAATTTTTGAGCAAGAAATCTTGAGTTGATAGCAGATTAAAATCTCTCGATTAGTTGAATCAGCAACACAACTCAAGTGATCAAACTCTCTAAAAATATCCAAGTGATAAACCTTATTCAAGAGTGATTATTCATATTAAAATCTATACCCTCTTGTAAGTGTTTGAATTAGAGTGAGTGATCCACATTAATCTCTCAAAGAAGAGTGTTTCGCGTTTGTTGTATTAAGGTTTGTGTTTCTACCGTAAAGAACACGTTTCGTATTGGATCTCCGAGAAGTGTTATTTTCTCGAGGTGGACTAGCCAACTTTGTGTTTGGTGAACCACTTTAAAAATACCGTTGTCAAGTATTCTCTTTCCCTTATCTATTTACATTTCCGCTGTGCATTTAAATTATATCTGTTTATATAATTGTTGTATATTTACTTGTTTATACTCTGCTTTATTTTTACTGTATTGTTTGTACTGTATTTATTTGTTCAAAGAATTTTTGAAAGAAAAAGATTTTAAATACAACCTTACCCCCCCCCTTAGGTTGTCCAACATTTGGTATCAGAGCAGGTCTTTCAAAATATTCTGCATATTTTTCTCTTATTCTTCTAAATGGCTCAACAAACTAATATCGTGTTTTCAAAACCTCCTTTGATAGATACTGAAAAGTTTGGCATTTGGGCCGAGCTATTTGAATGTCACGTGCGTGGCAAAAATCAAAAGATTTGGAACATCATAGAAAAAGGGAATTTTAAACCCACCATTGTGAAAGATGATGTTTATATTGATAAACCTATAGATGACTGGACTACTTCTGATGAAGCTCATTTTTGTTTAAACTTTGAAGCTAAGAATATATTATATGCTGCTTTAACATCTGACGAAATTGAAAGAGTATATACTTATAAAACTGCAAATCAAATATGGGAAAGTTTAAATAATACTCATCGTGGAAACACGGAGGTTAAATCTAGTAAAGTAAATATTTTAGTTCACGATTATGAACTATTCGAAATGAAACAAGATGAGTCAATTGACTCAATGTTTAAAAGATTTAACCTTATTGTGACTACTTTGAAAGGTTTGGATCGCACTTATCCTAACGAGGACTATATAAGGAAAATCCTACGAGCTCTTCCTTCGGAGTGGATGCAAAAGATAACATCCTTAGAAGACTCCCGTGACCTTTCCATAATGAAGATAGATGACTTGATCGGTAATCTTAAAGTGCATGAAATTGCACTTAAAAGAAACAAAGACCGGGAGCAAGTTAAAAAGAAATCAATCGCTCTCAATGTCTCAACACCAAAAGATGAGAAGAAAAAGGAGAAAGCTAGCTCCTCGAAAGATCCATCCGAAACTCTCGATGAAGTCGCCATGTTGGTAAGAAACTTTTCCAAATTTCTTAATAATAATAATAAATTTTCTAACAATGGCAGATTTCAAAGAAACGGTAACTACCGTCGTGGTGGTGATAATCGAAGTCGTAAGTTCCATAAACGAGACGAAAAAGTTAAGAAAAATGGCGACTCGAGTGAAGACGATAAAGCTAAGCCAAAGAGAGGCTTTTGCTACTCATGTGGTGACAAAGACCACTACGCCAATGAATGTCCGAAAAAGAACAAATTCCAAAAGAAGAAGGAGAAAGCCTTCATTGGAGGCGCGTGGAGCGAGAGTGAAGAAGAAGATGACTATCAAGCCATTTGTCTTATGGCCGATAGCGACGACGAGGTAAAATCTTCTTACTCGGATTACGATAGTGATTATGAAAGTGATAGTGAAAATAATCTTGAAGAATTATATGAATCTTTTCATAAAATGGCCGCTCTTGCAAATCGTTACCAAGATGAGAATGCTATGTTAAAAGAAACTGTAAATGCATGTAAAAAGGAAATAAAAAATGTTAAACAAAAATCTGAAAATGATATAGATATAATTGCTAAATTAGAAACTAAATTAGGAGAAAAAGATTTTTGTAAATCTTGTGATGTTTTAAATAAAGAAATTGCATGCTTGAATAAAAAATCACATGAAAATATTATTTGTACAAAATGTGATATTCTTGATAATGAGATTACATGTTTAAAGGCTAAATGTGCTTCATATGAAAAAGATAACATGCTAGCTAAAGCCTTTGAAAGTAGCAATGAGAAAGTTCTTAACATGCTTAATATGCCTAACCGTATAAAATGTAGAAAAGGCATTGGTTCCAATACTTGTGTTGATAAATGTTCATGTATACCCATCAAAAGATTCTATGAATCACCTAAAGTAAATACAAGAAATCAATATGTGCGTAAAATAAATAATGTAAATTATAATACGAGAAAACCGTATGCTCGCATGTACCATGATAAATATTCTAAACCTAATAATAATGCGAATGTAAATACTTGTTTTTATGTGTATGATAAATATAATCGCAAAATTAAAATGGTAAATAAATGGATTCCAAAAGGAATGTTTAGTAATGATAATCCCGGTGGTATGCGTTTATGGTTTTAAATGTGTTATGTATATATATATAGTTTAAATATATTTTGTTGTATACATTATATATATAAGTAATATATATTCTATGTACTGTTTGTTTACATATATATACGTATTACATATATATATATAATATGGTGTTTGTTATATATATATATTAA
Source organism: Saussurea involucrata (assembly GCA_033807775.1). NCBI lineage: Eukaryota > Viridiplantae > Streptophyta > Magnoliopsida > Asterales > Asteraceae > Saussurea > Saussurea involucrata. Next base: position 78,464,566 of record CM066327.1, on the reverse strand, counting down.
TATGATTTGATGTATTATATATATATATTAATATTGTGTAATATATTATATATATATATATTCTGTTTTACTTTATATATATGTATGTTGGTTGACTTTTGAAACTAATTGTCAAGGACCCACGAGAAATGGGGACCATAAAAGTTACATCTTCATTATTGTAGATTGACCTTGATATGGACTGGATACTCGATAGTGGTTGCACACGTCACATGACCGGAAACAATAATCTCTTTTCATCATATAAGTCATGTGATGGTGGACAGGTAATTTTTGGAGGAAACTCCAAAGGAAATATAATTGGTAGAGGTACAGTCTCTTGCAATAATGTTCAATTTCTTAATGTGAATCATGTTGATAATTTACATTTTAATTTGTTAAGTGTTCGCCAATTGTGTAAAAATAATACAACTGTTGTCTTCGAAGAAGATTCTTGTAAAATCATAAAAAATGGCAAAGTTCTTTTAAATGGCTTTGTAAAAGGAAATTTATATATTTGTAAAACTGTTGTATCTGATAATGTATGCTTATCTTCTATTAATGATGTTTCTACTTTATGGCATAGGCGTTTAGGTCACGCTAATCTAAGATTAATGCAAAACTTAAAAAATAAGGAGCTTGTGAGTGACCTGCCAAAATTAAAGTTTGATAATCATTTTTGTGATGCTTGTCGTGTCGGCAAACAACATCACGTTTCTCATAAATCAAAAAATGTTATTTCTACTCAAAGAGTTTTAGAACTTTTACATATGGATCTTTTTGGCCCGATGGCTATTCAAAGTTTTGGAGGAAATTTTTATACTTTGGTTATTGTGGATGATTATTCCCGTTATACTTGGACTTTATTTTTGAGACATAAAAATGAGGCTTTTGAAAAGTTTAAAATTTTGGGAAAACGAATTCAAAACCAACAAGGTTGTACGATTGTTTCCATACGTACGGACCATGGACGAGAATTCGATAATGATGTACAATTTGGTGCCTTTTGTGATAAACATGGTATAACTCATAACTTTTCGGCTCCTCGAACTCCTCAGTCAAACGGGGTTGTTGAAAGGAAAAATCGAACGTTGCAAGAAATGAGTAGAACTATGCTAAACGAACATCAAGTTCCCCAAAAGTTTTGGTGTGATGCCGTTGCTACCGCGACCTATGTGCTTAACCGTGTCCTAATTAGAGGTATCCTAAATAAGACACCCTATGAACTTTACCGAGGTAGAAAACCTTCCCTAGCTCACCTAAAAGTTTTTGGTTGTAAATGTTTCATTTTAAACACCAAATCCTACCTAACCAAATTTGACCCCAAAGCCTATGAGGGAGTTTTCCTAGGTTACTCTTGGAATAGCAAAGCCTATAGAATCCTAAATAAGGAGACCATGGTAGTAGAAGAATCCCTTAATGTTAGCTTTGACGAAAGTCCTCCCAAACCGAGTGCACCCTTAGCAAATGATAATATTCGTGAAGGAGACGTCTTAGCCCAACAACTTAGTACCTTGGATTTAGGTACTCAACCTTCCACAAATAATATTGAATCTAGTGATGCCCCTCCATGCTTTATTCCACAAGGTATAGATGATCCTAACCTTAGAACCGCTCGAGGCCATCCCGTAGATCAAATTATAGGTGACCTAAACCAAAGGACAACTAGATCACAAATCCTTACCCATTGTGCTTTCCATGCCTTTATCTCAACCATAGAACCTAAAACCATAGATGAAGCTTTAGGTGATGAGGATTGGATATTGGCCATGCAAGATGAGTTAAACCAATTTACTAGGAATGATGTGTGGGACTTAGTGCCTAGCCCTAGTAGTCAAACCATTATTGGCACAAGATGGGTCTTCCGTAACAAGGTAGACGAGAACGGTGGAGTCACACGAAACAAGGCACGTTTAGTTGCCAAGGGGTACAGTCAACAAGAAGGTATAGATTATGACGAAACCTTTGCACCGGTTGCTAGGTTGGAGTCTATTCGAATGCTTCTCGCTTTTGCAAATGCTAAAGATTTTAAGTTATTTCAAATGGATGTTAAAAGTGCTTTCTTAAATGGTATTATAAATGAGGAGGTATACGTTTCTCAACCTCCCGGTTTTGAAAGTTTTGAAAACCCGACACATGTTTATAAATTAAAAAAGGCGCTTTATGGTTTAAAGCAGGCTCCGCGTGCGTGGTATGATAGATTAAAAACCTTTTTAATTGTTAGTGGTTATATTATGGGTAAAATAGATAATACTTTATTTGTGAAATATGTTCAAAATGATATTGTGGTTGTGCAAGTATATGTTGATGATATTATTTTTGGTTCCACTAATGAAAAACTGTGTAATGAATTTTCTGCGAAAATGACAAGCGAGTTTGAAATGAGCATGATGGGAGAGTTAAAATACTTCTTAGGATTGCAAATAAAACAATGTGAAACTGGTATTTTTATTAGTCAATCTAAATATTGTAAAGATATGTTGAAAAAGTTTAATTTTGAAAATGTCAAACCCGTTGAAACTCCAATGACCACAAATTTGCAATTATCTCGTGACGAGGAGGGAAACGATTTTAATGAAAAGATTTATCGTGGTATGATTGGTAGTTTATTATATTTAACTGCTAGTAGACCTGATATTATGTTTAGTGTATGTTTATGTGCTCGTTTTCAATCTTCACCTAAACAATCTCACTATGAAGCTGTCAAGCGTATTTTTCGATATTTACGAGGTACTACTAATCTTGGCTTATGGTACGCAAAGAAACCCGAGTTAGAAGTAACGTGTTTCGCCGATTCCGATCTTGGTGGATCTATTGTTGACCGAAAAAGTACTAGTGGGGTATGTGCCTTTATAGGTCTCTCACTTGTATCTTGGTTCTCTAAGAAACAACAATCCGTAGCTTTGTCTACCACCGAAGCGGAATATGTAGCCGCCGCAAGAGCATGTGCTCAAGTCCTATGGATGAAACACACACTTACCGATTTTGAGGTACACCTAACCAAAATTCCAATTATGTGTGATAACTCAAGTGCCATAAACTTAAGTAAAAATCCCGTTTTGCATTCTCGTACCAAACATATTGAATTGAGACATCACTTTTTACGAGATAATGTTCAAAAAGGCAAAATCGTGCTTGAAAAGGTTGATTCGGAAGATAATTTGGCCGATATTTTCACAAAAGCTCTTAACAAAAAAGCCTTCTTTAAATTAAGACTTGGTTTAGGCATGCTTGAGTATAACCCTTGATAAATACTAACTCTCAAATATTTCATATTTTGAGGGGGAGCATCTTTCGAGGGGGAGCATAAGCGATTTTCTTAAACCCTTTTTGCTTCGACAAAAGGGGGAGAGAAACCGAGTATGCTCTCGTGTTTAGCGTTGTGTTTGTCATCATCAAAAAGGGGGAGATTGTTGGTGCAAGTGTACCCAGCTTTAAATATTGTGATATATTTTTGGTACACATAAAATCACATCTCCATATTTATTTTGATGATTACAAAACACACCGCATTATTTTGTTATCTAATATTTTATCTGAGTGTGCAGATATTTAAATGATCTCGATAAATTTTTTATCTGAAGTATCCAAGTCTGAAGAGTTTCGTCATTTTATTTTAAAATGATAAACACCCTAAAATATTTTATCACTTGGATATTTCGTATCTATATAAATATATTTGAATCAAATATATATATACAATATTTTTTTATATATATTAAATCACTTGATATATATATATATATATATATGCTGTTTGCTACTGTTCATCATCTGTTGCAAGAAGTGTGATCAGCCGAACCACCCTGCGTTGCCTTGCTCTCATTGGACAAAACTTCAGGCGGTATACCGCCAAGGTCTTCGCGGTATACCGCGGGTACTGTTCACCATCAGCATCATCTGCATATGAAGCTTCTTTTGTCAGACAACTTTTTCAGGCGGTATACCGCCATGTGCAACGCGGTATACCGCGGGTACTTGTAGCCGTTGATCTTTTGCAGGTTGACCTTCTCCTTGCAGTACACTTTTTCTGACGCAGGTATACCGCGATGGTTTGGCGGTATACCGCGAAATCCCCAAGACTGTTGATCATCCAGTATAAATACATGCATCCAGCAGCCTTCAATGCTTACACCAACTTCAGCAATAAATTCTCCCTCAGCATTTGATTATTATTCTGCTGCTTTCTTACTCACACTAAATCACTTAAACTGATAAAATTAATTTTTGAGCAAGAAATCTTGAGTTGATAGCAGATTAAAATCTCTCGATTAGTTGAATCAGCAACACAACTCAAGTGATCAAACTCTCTAAAAATATCCAAGTGATAAACCTTATTCAAGAGTGATTATTCATATTAAAATCTATACCCTCTTGTAAGTGTTTGAATTAGAGTGAGTGATCCACATTAATCTCTCAAAGAAGAGTGTTTCGCGTTTGTTGTATTAAGGTTTGTGTTTCTACCGTAAAGAACACGTTTCGTATTGGATCTCCGAGAAGTGTTATTTTCTCGAGGTGGACTAGCCAACTTTGTGTTTGGTGAACCACTTTAAAAATACCGTTGTCAAGTATTCTCTTTCCCTTATCTATTTACATTTCCGCTGTGCATTTAAATTATATCTGTTTATATAATTGTTGTATATTTACTTGTTTATACTCTGCTTTATTTTTACTGTATTGTTTGTACTGTATTTATTTGTTCAAAGAATTTTTGAAAGAAAAAGATTTTAAATACAACCTTACCCCCCCCTTAGGTTGTCCAACAAAAAGCTTACTAAGATCCTGAAGGCCAAAATGCCTTCAGAGTTGAACTTCCTTTTCTCCCACATCATCTCTTCAATGAGTGGGAAAACCGGTTCACTGGATCAAGCTAACCGTTATCAGCTGCAGATGGGGTACATCCTCATCACTGGGAGAAAGATCGACTACGCCCGGATGATCTTTGACGACATGATGGTCAAAGTTGAAAAAGAGAAAAGAGAGCTGAAGGTACCATACGTGCGCTTTGTCTCAGCGCTCCCTGTCTTCTTCCTGAAAGAAGAATACCCGACAGAGGGTGATTACCAACTTCCACAACTAGGGGTCCGAATCCTTGATGTGGAGCGAACCGACAACGAGGCAAGTCTCTCTGTCCTAAAACTCCTTCTTTCTTCTACTTCTTCTACTTCTCAGGCAACCATGTCTGCGGTACAACCCCCGCAGCTTCCCACGTTGCCGCATCCACATCCTCATTAAAGAGGAAACATTCTGCAACCACTCTTGGTCTTTCCAAAAAGACCAAGAAAGTTTCTAAGGAGAAAACACGCCCGTCTTCAACAACATCAGGGGTCGCCTCTTCATAGGCGACTCTTGCAGATTTCGTGGTACGCTCCGCCACTCCTGACACTGCAACAATAACCACCTCAGCGAGCTTTTCAATCGCTGATGTTTCGCTGACAACTACCCCCCACTCTCAGTGCCTCAAAGCACTGAGGAGTTTGATTTCGGCAACGTCAGTGCCGCCCCGCAACACTGCACGACCTTCTCTTCAACTCTTGCTTCTCCCACAATCTCTTTGGTCAACACGACGACCGCACCAGTGACAACGGTCACTGACTCGCAAGAATAGATGCTTTAGGATCTCATCTGCAGCAACACTCTAGGACATGATGGTCTCCCTCTCGGGGACTCTCAAAGCATGCCTCGAACGTCATTGTCCCCTTTGGAGCATGACATGCTATATTATGGCAGGAATAGTCACTTTGACCACTTCTCGTAGCCATCAGGTACTCCACCCTTCCTACCCCTCTCTTCTCAACCCTCTTCTACTTTTGAGCTTTCCTTTGCTCAGAGTTCTTTTTCTCTTACAGGTCCCAATATGGGCACAATAACCACCTCTCTCAAAGAGGTCAAGGATCGCGTGGACTATCTCTCCATGGATCTCACAAATAATACAAACGCCGTGAACGCTTCCGGCGATACCCTGAATTAGATCTCCACTTCCCTCTCCTCTAAAGCTGACAACTTTCAGCTTTGAAGAATGAGGTAACAAAGTTGAAGATGGATGTGGAAACCAACTCCTCATCCCTCCAATCGTTGACCTCAACCGTCACATCTCTCAGCACTACAGTCGGCTCACTGCAAAATTCTGTCACCGGCCTCAGCACCAAGGTGGACTCCTCCAACATCCTCCTCAGCTCAATCCTGACTAAGTTGAATGACCGGTGGCCACTCCCATCCCCTCGTTAACCAACGAATATCGAAAACAACTGGGATGGTGGCTAATTTCGTCTTACAAGCCACCGCAGCGATCCCTGGCCTTGAAGCCAAGGTGGACAATCTTGAGGCCGCCAAAGCCTCAACCTTAGTGACGCCCGACCTGGAAGATAGGAATACTGAGGGTGCAGCTGGTGATACTGCCAATGCTGCTGTTATCTCCACTCCCCCCCCCCCCCCAAATGATGATGACAAAGAGGGAGAGAATGAGAAAGAATACCCTCCTCACGCTGAGGGGGAGGAAAATAAAGAAGACCCTCCTCATGCTGAGGGGGAGAAAAATAACGAATACCCTCCTCAATATGAGAAAGAGGCTGAGAAAAATCCAACTCCTCCTTCTTCTCCCTGGAATGAAACAATAAATATTCCCTCTAAAGATGAAGAAGAGGAGGAAGAGGATTTGGAAAGTTAGGACAATGAACCCTCCAACCCTGGTGGAGATGATGATAACGATTGTTGGTCCCGAAGGTCTATACAAGTTTGTAGAAGGGGGGGGGGGGGGGGGTTGAATACAAACACACAGATTTTACTTTTCTAAATTGTTTATTGATAAATCATTAACAATTTACAGCTTGTTGCGGAAACAAGATTAAGGATAAACCTAAATCTAAACAAGTTGGAACACTAAGGTTTCTTGCACTAAGAGAGATAAGGAAATTACTAATAATAACCTATCTTGAGATAAGAGATTGAACTTGTCCAGAGTTAGCAAGTTACTTCAAATGAAGTGGGTTAATCTCTTTATATACTGCATGCATTTAATGCAAGTCAGTATACACTTTACACGTGTCATCAGCTGGTTGGTTGCATGTCATTGACCTTTGTTGACAACCTTAGTAGCCGCATGGATGAACAGTGTAGTATCAGAGTGGTTGTACGATTTCAGACAGTCGGAGGTTCTTTTCTGACATTTCGTACGGAGTCGTGCAAGGGTGGTTAAGACAAAAGTACTTTGTACGTAGGACTTCATGATCAGCTTTCGTTGATTCAGAGCATTATCATTATCTATTCAGCGAATGATAAAGTTCAGCGATAGCTGAAGTCTTGTACTTGATACTTCACGTTGAGTGGACAAATCTGAGTCTTCGCTGATCCGCATCAGTTCATTAGGAGACTTGTCGCTGGTTCTTGAGCTTGATCTTCGACTTCAGCGTAGAACCTTTGTTGACGTGAAACTTGTCTTCAGGGATCATAAGTAAACAACTAACTTATCAGCGATCATCATAATGACTGAACAGACTCAGAGCATTAATGGTGAACAGTGTTCGCTGAATGTTTAATTTAAAGAGCGAGAGTTCCTATCAGCGGTACTGTAAGATCTTAGTACTTATCAGCGATAGTGAAACTCTGATACATATTGTTTACTTACAATTTTCACTAAGTATATAAAAGAGGGTCATTATCAAATCACTAAGGGTTTGGATCAACAATCTCCCCTTATTTGATTATGACATAGCAACAAAGAAAATTGCTATTTAATGAAAACATAAGGATAAAAAGAACTCATAAAATATTTGTCCCTTTTACTGTTTTTTGGGATCTTTTCAGTACTAATGGAGTAAAGTACATTCGCTGAAATCTTTCTTTAAAACTTTGAATCAGGTTACAAAGAGAAATGGAAAGATTACAAGTACAAGCGAAATAAATTACAAGTACAAAAGAATAACTGATACAATAGAGAAATAGGCGATCATATCAGTTTGTAAAGGGTTCTTCCTTAATGAGAAGTTCATCAAGGGTCATTGATGTGGTGGGAATCATCCAGTCAGGAACGGTTACACCTTGTTTTCTTTTGATAAGCGCTTCTTCAAAAATCAAGGGTTTCAGATGTCGTGCCTGAGGGTCATTCCTGAAGTCACACCAGTAGATGAGATCTCTCAGCTGTTCGATGGGAGTGATGTGAAGTTCAGAGATGCGTTGAAAATGCTTTCCACCATCGTAGTCATGGAAAAATATCCCGTAGGGTTCGCTTATGACTTTGCCAGTGATGAAAGTCTCACCAGGAGGAAGAGATGTGTCAAGCATGGAAAGATCAGGATCAGGACCAAGGACTTCAGCACGTGAAAAACCAATACCTGTTTCATTTCGTATGACAGGGCCATCAATTGAAGATTTAGATTTCTTCTTCTTTGCTGAGGCCTTTCTTTTCTGACTTTCGAGAGGAGGAGGAGGAGGAATATCCACACAGGAGTAGACTAAGTCGATTTGTTTGTTGATCAGCTTTTCAACATGTTCCTTGTACTTCGACTGAGACTTCTGGATGGCTAACCTGGTCTCCAACCATTCAGAGAGACCGTACTTCGTTATGGCTTCAGCATAGAATTTTTCGTACTTCTTATCTTCTCTGAATATCTCGACTTCAGCGATTGAAACAAGGGTTGTTCTTCCAGAGATGAATACCTTGTTGATTTTGGCAGGAGAGAGTCTGTAGTTGACCTTTTCTTTGCACCAGGCTAAAGTGGACTGAGACACAGTTCTCTTTTCTTCAGTTATCTTCTTGGCGTCTTCCCAGAGCTGACGTTGAACTTCAATAGGAACTCTTTTCAGCTTGGGGTCTTTCACTGATCGTTTAGAAAGCTGGATGGCGTATTCTCTGTCCTTTTCTTCAGCTTCCTTTCTTTCAGCGATTAATCTTTCAGCTCTGAGGTGATCCTTGTATTCCTTTTGGGAAATTCTGAACTTTGGAGAAACTGAAGGAAGTTGATCACGCCTCAGAATGATTCGCTGATCCTCGAATTGCTTTATTATCTCTTCTCTTCTTTTCTGATCCTCTTCACTTAGCTTTTGAGGAGCTAAGGAAGGTCTGCGTCTATGCGAGAGTAGCTATTCTTCAGGTTCATCAGTCTCAGAGATTAAATCTAAGACTGGGATTATTTCTTCAGCAGCAGCTGGTATTATTGGTGAAGTCGCAGTTGTGGAACCTTCAGCGATATCCTCAAACATGGGAGAGGACTAGCTGAAACACAGCAATCTTACAAGTAAGAACTTGGGTAGAATCAGAGAGAGAAAATTTGTTCAAGTGTATAGGCTTAGGTAGTAGAACTGATAGTGTATGATAGAGGAGGGATGGAGTGAGAGATGTTTAGTGTACCTGACAAACCGGCTTTTCAAGCAAGATCGTCAGATTGTCATCTTCAGCGACGCTTTTGCCTTTGCCTTTCTCAGCTCTAGAGGCTGAGGGCTTTGTCTTTGTCCGCTCCCCTGAAGGTTCATTTATCGAGATTCCCTTAAGAACTTTGATCCTCGGAGCAGGTTTGACGATAAAGAAGTCATCGTCATCTTCGTCATCATCATCATTCTTTGGAGAAGAGGATGGTTTATCATCAGGGATGTCGACGGCTTCATCATCTTCTGCTTCGGATTTGGTTTTATCAGCTTCTTCTTCGAGTTACTCCCCCTCAGATACAGAGGCGAGCTTCTCGGTTTCCTCAGGGTTTTCATCTCCCTGAGGTCCAGCGGTCTCGGTTTCCTCAGGGTTTTCATCTCCCTGAGGTCCAGCGGTGGTTTCTTCAGCATCCTTCTTCTCTCCCCTGATTGATTCATCATGGGAAAGGTCTTCAGCGCTCTTGGAGAGATCTTCAGCGCTCTTCTCCCCCTCTTTCTCATGATGAGTGGGGGAGGAATGGGTTGACTCAGCAGTATTGGCAAGTTCTATATCTTCTTGGCCAGAGATACCTATACAACCTTTAATCTTTGCTATTCTGTCTTGAAGGCCAGAAATAGCAGGATTGATCTTCTCCAGCTCAGTACGATCCGCCGCTGTGAAATTGTCAGATGCAGGGACAGGGGCAGGGGCAGGGGCAGGAGTATTCGCTTTGTGTAGTAGCTGCTCGATCATCGTTTTCATCGAACCAACATCGGTCTTTACAGAGCCTAAGTCAGTCTTTACGGTAGACATATCTCACTGTAGTTGTCCAACCGATGTCTTCAGCGTTGTGACCTCGCTGGACATGGATGAAACTGAATTTTTGAGAGAGGTGTAGTCTGTGTAGATGTCAGCGAGCACCTTGGCGAATTCGCTGAGAGTTTTATCAACCTGCTTCATGTCATCTGTGGAAGCCTTCTTCTCCACCACCGTTGTCAGCTTTGTAAGATTCTCTCCAGCGTTTGTTACAGCTGTAGGGTTATTTGAAAGAGTAGTGGTGAGACCTGTCAGCTTTGTCTCCACGGACTTCAAAGAGGCGTTGATGTCTCCCAAATTAGGACCTGTAACATATAAGAACTTGTGAACAGAGGAAAGCTCAGAAGTTTGGGGTTTAGTGAAGTGTATATGGGTTGGTGTGTACCTGCAGGAGGATTGGTGAATTCATCAAAATCTCGGGTTCCTGAGTAAAGTTCCATATCGTCAGCTAAAGAGCGTTGACGTATGGTCATCTCTGCAGGTCCTGTGCCCATCACTCCTTGAAGAGTATTTTCTTTATCTTCTGGAGGAATGACAGGTGCTTCAGTGATAATTGTAGTAGAGTCCAAATGAGTGGAGGGATGAGCGAAGGATAAGAATGGAGGTTGGGTTCTGAGTTCAGCGTTGGATTCGCTGAAAATCACTTCATCAGTCTTTTGAGAGACTGAAGGAGGTTGGGTAGGTTCCAAGTTTGTAACCTCAGCGTTTAGAGACGCTGAAGTTGGGATGGAATGGATGGGTTGTTCAGGTGTGGCAGAGCGTACCACTGAACGTTCCTTCAGCTTTGCAGAAAGAGCTGAGGAGTCTTCAACATGAAATTGCTGGGGTTGCTCCTTTGTTTTCTTGATCCTTTTAGAACCAAGTGGGGTAGATGATTGTTTCCTTTTCTTAGAAGGAGAGGATTTTGTGGCCAGGGTATCAGCGATGGGTATTGTCGCTGAAGGAGCCACAGAAGTAGAAGAAGAAGGGTTGAGAAGAGTTAAAAGGGTAGAAAGACGTACCTCATTTTCAACTGGTTTGAAGTCAAGTACCTTAGGGCCAATCTGAGAGAGTTTCAGGTCGCCCTCTTGCGGGTAGCTGTCCTTCAAGCCATATTGGAAGATGGCGCTGATGAATCGGGGGTAAGGAACCCATGGAGGTCTGCGGCAGAGTCTACTCTTTGCACCAAGTCATCATAGATAAGAGATGCCCAGTCAATGTGTAGACCTTTCAGCAGAGCGTATCCCATTGCTTGCTGAGGTTGAGCGGCTTGGTCAGAGGAGCCGGTCTTGGCAGTCATGCAGCTGATTAAGTGAGCGAAGTTGAAGTTCATCTCGCTGGGCATTTTCGACTTCTTTAGCAGGGTCAGCTTCTTCTCGGGCTTCTTGTCTCTGCCAATTTCCCATACATAGCCCATTGCATCGAAAAATGCAATAAGAGCTTCTTTGTCAGCGAGTTTCTTATGGTCAGGGAAAGGAACAAAAGGCTTTTCTTTTGTAGCGTTGGGAAAGTTCAGAGCATTGCGAATGATGGCAGGTGTGATCTTTATTATGCCATACTCAGTATCGCTGAGGATACAATCAATTGTTTTGGAGGGATCTTTGGCGGATGGTAACTGAGAGTGTCTGGCAGAGTACCAGAACTGGGAAAGTAGTAGCTGACTTGCAGGAGGTGAGATGGTCAGGGCTGTTGAAATGCAACAATTCTTTAGGAAATTCACAGCATCTTTCAGATGTGTGACTTGCTTTCGAGGAGGGAACTCGAGAAGCGCATAAAGGTTGTTCGTTTTGGTCCAATCTAGTTGTTCCAGAGTGAACTTAACCTGAGGAGCCTTGATAATTTCTACTTCCTCAGAATCAGCGGAGATGTTCTTAGCGGTAGCAGGAATGTCAGACGATGCCATTTCTCTGTATTATCAGTTCAACCAAAGATGTTAACAAATAAGAATAATCTTAATGTGGAAAGATTTTCCATTAAGTGGTATCAGAGTGGTTGTACGATTTCAGACAGTCGGAGGTTCTTTTCTAACATTTCGTACGGAGTCGTGCAAGGGTGGTTAAGACAAAAGTACTTTGTACGGAGGACTTCATGATCAGCTTTCGTTGATTCAGAGCATTATCATTATCTATTCAGCGAATGATAAAGTTCAGCGATAGCTGAAGTCTTGTACTTGATACTTCACGTTGAGTGGACAAATCTGAGTCTTCGCTGATCCACATCAGTTCATTAGGAGACTTGTCGCTGGTTCTTGAGCTTGATCTTCGACTTCAGCGTAGAACCTTTGTTGACGTGAAACTTGTCTTCAGGGATCATAAGTAAACAACTAACTTATCAGCGATCATCATAATGACTGAACAGACTCAGAGCATTAATGATGAACACTTTTCGCTGAATGTTTAACTTAAAAGAGCGAGAGTTCCTAGCAGCGGTACTGTAAGATCTTAGTACTTATCAGCGATAGTGAAACTCTATTACATATTGTTTACTTACAATTTTCACTAAGTATATAAGAGAGGGTCATTATCAAATCACTGAGGGTTTGGATCAACAACGATGATGATGATGAGGAGGCAGCATGCCTCTGGTTTAAACCTGCCTCCATCAGGGTTCCAACTCAAAAGGGCGTCGTCTTCAGTGAAGCAGGGGAGAAGACTTCGAAGACTCCCACAAAGAAGTCTTCCCAGGGCAAGCAGAAAGGGATCACTGCCTCTGGAAATTTAGAGATCTGCTTTGTCGCTGAGAGGGAGCAACCTTCTCAGGTATGCCTCTCCCTTATACCCTACTTTGCTTCCATTCACTCTCACCTCAAATCTCATCTATACACTTAGCCAATTTTTCTCTATCTTTTCTTTTCCTCAAACCTAACTCTTGTTTTTCTTATTCAGCTAGTCCTCTCCTCTACTTAAGGGACAAGCTGAAGAAACTCAACATCCAATAATCCCAGCATCTATTGCTAATGAACTGCAAATAATCCCAGTCTCAGTAATAGAGACTGATGAACAAGAGAAAGAAGAGACATTGTTGACTCACCCAAACCGACCCTCACGACCACTTCAAAGGTCCGAGGATGAAGAACAGAAAATAAGATCAACAATGATCCATCAGCTAGAGAATCAACGTCTACGAGTCCCCCTTCAACCTGGTCTGGAATTCCTAACCCCGGAAGAACTGGAAGAATCCATCAGGGCTGAGGAACTCATTACTGAATGCCAAAAGGATGCAAAATTTGCCCTTAAGGTAGCTTAGAGCTCAGTTTTTGATAAGAAACTAAAGAAGTATCCGATGAGGGTTCAGGAACAACTCCTGAAAGACATTGGGAAGGAAACTCGCAAACAAAGAGCCGTCAATGATTCTTTTTTAGAATGGTGCAAAGAAAAAGTCGATCACAGATACCACCCAAGCCGAATCGTCAATGTGAACCTGAAGGGAAAATCTCCAAAAGGATCAGTGATGGTGGAGATCACAATCATCAGAGAAAATGGGTACTCGCAGAAGATCTTCATGTCCAAGTTGGAGCTTTTCGAGTTTGATGAGTGGCTTGAAATCATGAGTGCCATTCAGAAGTCCAAGTAAAAATACAAATCCCACGTGGAGAAGTTTTTGAACGTGCACATCAACAAGATCACATCTACCATGGACTTTCCTCCTCCTACAACGCTTCTTCAAAATCGAAGACCTGTCCAGCGAAAAGAAAGCGAGTCTCATCCTCTGGTGGGCCTGCTATCATAAATGAAACCGGAATAGATTTTTCAAGAGAAGCAGTGCTCGGACCTCCTCTTGATCTCTCAGCTTTAGACTTATCACAACCACCAGGTGGACCTTATGTACCTGGCCAAGTGATAAGTGACCCCTACGGTATCATCTTTCTTAATTGGGATGGTATCCTGCGCCTTCAACGCTTTTCATAGCTTCCTATCTGCCTCGTAAATCAACTCAGAGATCTTATCCACTGGTGCAATAAATCAAGACCAGACCTCTTCCTCAAAACCCATGTACTCAATGAATCCAAACTCAGAAGGGAACAAAGCGAAGTGGTACCTGATTGGATGATCCCTGAAACTGAATCCTTTGACGAGATGCTCTTCAAAGACGAACCTCTATAGCTGATAGATTTCTCTTTTGTACTCTCTTGTTATCTATCAATAGTTACTTTTTGTACATGTAAATTTTTCTTTCACTTGTACTTGTAATTTTCAACTTCCCTTGTAATCTTTTTACGAAGTTAATGAAATTTTCAGTGAAACTACTTTACTCCATTTAGTACTAGAAAATATCCTTGAAAACAGTAAATGGGACACACATCTATGAGTCACATTTATCCTTATGTTTTTAACACTTAGTAATTTTATTTTGTTGCTTTGTCATCATCAAATAGGGGGAGATTGTTGATCTAAACTCTCTCAATGATTTGATGATGACCCTTAGAATAACTTAGTGAAAATTACAAATAGCATCTGTATGTATTAGTATTTCACCATCAACAATAGTATACTAAGTCTGTTCAGTATCGCTGATGGTACTCACTGTTTTAACTTCATAAACTCAGCGATAAATGTCCATCAATGATAACCTGAGCCTGTTCACTTATCACTGATGATCACTGATAGTTTCTTATATAAGCAATGTTGATTGTAATCCCTGAAGACAAGTTTCGCGACAAAGATTTCATCGCTGACATCGAAGACAAAGCTGATGAACAAGTGACAAGTCTACTAATGATCTGACGCGGACATCAGTGAAACCAAGACAAGTCCACACGCGCGACATTTCAAGAAGAAGACTTCAGCGCTAGCTGACTTACATTAGCTCTACTCTGATGGAAGATCTACTCAGCGATCGCTGATCATGAAGCTTCTACTTCAAGAAATGTTTGTCTTATCTCATTGCACACTCCGTACGTTTTGCCAGACAAGACATGCTTTTGTCCAAGATCGTATAACCACTCTGCCACTACACTGTTTACCATATGGCCCAAAGCATGTTGTGTAAAAAGTCAGAAGCATGCACCCAACCATATGATGACACGTGTAAAGTCCTCCTGTCATTCATTTAATGCATCAGGTATAAATAGGAGGAATGCCCCTTCAGTTTGAAGGTGGTCCCTCCCTCAACTACTTAGTGCTTAGAAAAATATCTCTATTTTTCTATACCTCATTTTCTCTGTATTTCTTGTGCAAGAATACTTAGTGATTCTCAAGTTTGTTTAGATTAGGTTCTACTTAACCTTATTCCGCAAGAAACTGTAAATTGTGTTTGATTTATCAATAAACAATTTAGAAAACCAAAATCTTATGTTTGTATTCAACCCCCCCTTTCTACAAACTATTTACTTGTATAAACCATTCGGGACCAACAACCTTCCTAACAAAGAAGAATGTCAAGTTTGTGTGGTCCGAAACTTAAGAAAAAGAGTTTAGAATTCTACAAAAGAAGTTAAGTGAGGCATTGATCTTATCTCTACCCAAGGGATCAAAAGGTTTTGTGGTCTTTGCCGATGCCTGTAAGATGGGTTTGGGTGTGTGTTGATGTAAAGAGGGAAACTGATCGCTTATGTATCCCGTCAACTCAAGGAAGACGAGAAGAACTACCCAACCCACGATTTGGAATTGGTGACAGTAGTGTTCACCTTAAAATCGTGGCAGCACTATCTTTATGGAACAAAGTGTACTCTTTTCACTAACCATAAAAGTATATTCTCGACCAAAAGGAACTTAACACGCGTCAAAAGAGGTGGTTAGAGTTGTTGAAAAATTATGAGTGCAAGTTTTTTTACCACCTCAGTAAGGCGAACGTAGTAGCGGATTCTTAAGTCGAAAATGATATAGTTGTTGTATTTAAGTGTCATTCACAAGGATTGATATAATATCAAGCCTAATGGTGAAAATCAAAGCGGGCCAAGCCGAGGCAATTCGAGAGAAAAATATTAAGGCGGAAGTCATGGTAAAACAATATGACTTGTTGATAGAAGATGGTCGGGGTTTCAAGCTTTTTCAAGGCCAAGTTCGGGTACCCTAATTAAGAGGGAATCGGGAGTTGCTCTTACAAGACACCCATAAATTCATGTATTTCATCTATCCCGGTAGCATGAAGATGTATAGAGATTTGAAGCTGAATTATTGGTGGTCCGTCATGAAGCTCGATGTGGCCAAATATATGGAAAAATGTGTTACTTACCTTCAACTCAAAGCGGAACACCAAATACCATAAGAAAGTCTCTAACCTTTGGAGATTTCAGAATGGAAGTGGGAACACATTCGCAAGGACTTCGTGACAAAGTTGAGAGGTCATGAGATGATTTGGATGGTGGTAGACCGATTGACCAAGAGCGCTCACTTCTTGGAGATGCAGGAAACCTTGCCAATGAGTAAGTTGAAAAAATTATACCTTGACGAAGTGATCTCATGGCATGACGTGCCATTGTCTATCGTTTCGGACTAAGACAATTTAATTCTCTTCAAACTTTTAGGACTATCCACATAAAGAATTGGGCACAAAGATAAAGTTGAGCACGACATATCACCCTTAAACGGATGGTCAAAGTGAAAGAGCTATCCGAACTCTAGAAGACATGTTGAGGTCGTGTGTCATCGGTTTTGGTTGTAACTAGGACTCTCACCTACTGTTGGTGGAGTTTGCCTACAATAATAGTTATCCTCTAACATCGGGGTGGCACCATTCGAGGCCCTGTATGGCCGAAAGTGTAGAACTCCCATATGATGGCTTGAAGTGGGAGAGAAACAATCCGTCGAGCCCGAAATTGTTCAAGAAACAACGGATAAGGTAAAAGGCATTCAAGAGTGCTTGAAAGCGGCTCAAGATCGGCAAAAGAGTTACAATGACAAGAAATGAAGACCGATTGAGGTCCAAATTGGAGACCGAGTACGTTGAAGGTGTCCCTATGGAAAGACATTACATAGTTCCGAAAGCGTGAAAAGCTTAGCCCACGTTTCCTTGGTGAATAATGGTGATTCTGAAGGATGTAAAATCGTGGACAAGAGGTGGTGTGGATGTTGTTGGCAACGACAAAGGTGGTGAAGGTAGAGGCGTTGGACGACGATAATTGTGAAGGATGTGAAGATGGTAGACAATGGTGGTGGTGGCGACCGACAATGGTAGAGGAAGGTAGTTGTGGCCGTCATGTTAAAGGTATATGTGATGATGGGTGGTGGTGGTATCCGTTGGTGGTGGTGGATGTGGCGATGGTGGTGGATATGGTGGAGGTGGTCGACGGTGGTTGTAGAGGTGGTGGATGAGGTTGTAGTAGTGAATGATGTTATAGTTATATCAAATTAGGGTAGATTAGTAATTTTTAAATTTCTAAAAAAAAGAATTTTGTCTGATCTTGTCCCACCCAGTCTTTATCCTTGTCCCGTGTGGCACCAAACATAGAGTTTTTGTCTTATATCATGTCACGCTAAACATGAAACAACAAGTTTTGTCCTGTCCTATCCCGTCTCGTCCCATGTACCAAACGCAGCCTAAAAAACAAACGAAAGGTGCACTAATTATTTCCCCCTCAATTTTACTAGAGATAGTAAATTGCCGTTAGTTTGAGGTGCCAATAACAAAACAAATTGTATAGTTAGAAGTTTCCTATCTAGTAAATGAAGATAAATAACCAAGTCTATAACCAATCACAAATCTTAAGGACCAAATATGTAATTTACTCTAAAAGCATTTATGGCCTTTAATTTGACCAAAAATGTAAACTAAAAGTTGTAAGCAACTAATAAATGTATGCATTTATGGAATGTATTTAGACCATGTCTTTTGACATGGAAAGGTCTCTTTCTTTGACTAAATTGTAGACTAAATTGTAGACTAAACTAGACCATGACATTTTCTTAACCAAATTAAATTGATTGATTTAACATTGTTAGTTTTTTTTTTTATAAAAAAAGTAACGTGTTTTGTTAGTTTTTAGAGGATTATAACATATACATTTTGTTATCGACATCTCTAAAGCCACAACCACCAATTCAAGAAACTCCGTATGTGATGTTGGACCAAGGTTGCCATCAAATAGGTTTGATATTTTAGAAACCCAAGATCCAAGCCATATTATTAATAATAATAATAATAATAATAAAAATATTGTCTATTACACCATTTTTCTGATATGTTTACTCTTCAATTTTTAAACTTTTTCTTGTATATGCTCTAGATTCTCATATATTTATTTGTTAGGCTATTTTGGTTGTACAATCAATTTCAGTCATTGTATTATAAAAGTTCAAAAAGTAGATTATGATTGTTACAAATTTGTTAATATAATATTTTTTATCAGTCAAGTCTGTTGCATTTATGCATTGAAATGTTAATATTGATGTATCATGTATGTAAGTAAGTATAGGGTCAAATTTGATATAATTAGAATGTTAGTGGATAAAATTAAAACAAACAAAGATTAGTGGCCAAATTGAAAAAGACGGCCATTATAAGCAGGTGCGTGTGTTTCGAGGGTTTTACTGTGTGAAGGGAGCCAATTGTGAGTGTGTCCAAGATGCCGTGCCTGAATCTGTCAACCAACGTCAACTTGGACGCCATTGACACGTCCTCCATCTTCTCCGAAGCTACCTCCGCCGTCGCCAAACTCGTCGGAAAACCAGAAGCTGTATAATTTTCTCTTTCTCTTTCTCTATCTTTGTGTGTGTGCTCCATTACGTATTGAGTTGTTATGGAAGTTGTTAGGTTTATCAGTCCATGTGTATCGATTCACACTACACTTGATTTTCTGTAAATTCACGCTAAATTTGATTTGCTGGAAATTCTGATTATTTAGGGTTTATGAGTGCATATTCAAATTTCTAGTCACTTTGAGTAAACTTATTATGGTATTCTCGATTGAAGATTTGTCGCCTAATTTTTATCTGCACGCTTTACCAGCGAATGTCTATTGAGTAAAATTATTGCACTCCAAATGAGATCTTATAACCGATTGTGGACATCGCGTAGAAGGAACGCATTTTTTTTAACGGAATTTCATTATATGAACCACAAGATTTATCAATTAAATATTTATAAAAATAAATCAGTCAATTACTCATCTACGCCCAACTGTTATCGAACTACAAGTCATAAATCAACTTAAGATGCCAATATTCCTTCAATCAAATTGTTCTTTTCCCAAATTTACCAGTAATGTTAGTTAATTTGATTTTAATTAGATGATAATGTTATCATTGGTACAGTTTTGAAAGTTTAAGCATGTGTAATTTTGAAAGTTTAAGCATGTGATTGATGAATCTGTTTGTTCTTATGGAATTAAGAAAATGTGAAAGTACAGTCACACTGTCATCTGTTTTGCCTTGGCTTAAACCTCATTTACACTTCAGTTTTGATGAAATGTATATAGAAAATTTTAACCCCCAATTCTCCATTTCCAAAGAGGGGTAAAGAAGAGACCAATTGTACTAATAACATATTAACATGTGTAAATCCTAGCGGTAGCGGCATTTTAACCTGTAAATTTCTTTGGTTTTAATAATGGTTTTGGAACCTGAAATTCATACTTTAAGTTTTAAGGAAGGTTGTGAATGTATGACATGATTCAATTACTTGACAATCATTTAAGCTGCTTTTGATCTTGTGGTTTTGTGTTGCACAGTATGTGATGATTGTGTTGAAGGGTTCTATACCCATTGCTTTTGGAGGTACTGAGGAGCCAGCTGCCTATGGTGAATTGGTGTCGATTGGGGGGCTTAATGCTGATGTCAACAAAAAGTTAAGTGCTGAGATTGCGGGAATTCTTGAGAGCAAACTGTCTGTTCCCAAGTCGCGATTTTTCCTGAAATTCTACGACGCTAAGGCAAGCTTAATTCTCAATATCCTCAATATTTGTCTTTCTTTTGTGTCTTCTCATTTCAATTTCCTGTGTATTTAGGCTCATCAAAGTCAAGAATATGCACAGTGTCTGCATGCTTTACACCAGTCGTAGATCATGTAAATCACCCTTCACTATTTTAGGATCAAGAAAAGCATTTACAAGCTTTTCATATACTCCCTCAGTTGCAATGATAAATGCAACGTTTGACAAGACACACTTAAAGGATTTTAAATGCTTAACTGTTAACCAAAAATCTAGAACACCCCTTCAGAATGATAAAATAGATAAACTTTATGGACTAGAATCAAAATCAGGGACAGTGGTATCGGCAACCTGAAGGCGCCACTAATCCACGTGGTGTATGCTTAGAGCATCTCCGATAGCTTCTCCAAAATGGAGAAAATGGGGATTTTGAGCTATAATTTTGCTCCAATAGCTTCCCAAAACTATCTCCAAAATGGAGAAAGTAGGAGAGAGGAGTTTTTCTTCAAATATGGAGATAACCCCAAAAATGATAACTAAATGGAAGCATCAATATAAACTTTGAAAGTAAATATTTAGGAAGAAAAAAAACATTTTAATAGATGAATAGAATAGTTAAATATTATAATCAATGTTGTATTCTCGAAAATGGGGAATCTGTTGAGATGAATGTAATTTTTTTTTGGTTCTCTGTTTTGGAGAATCTGGTGGGAGGTTGGGATGGCCACAGGGGTTTTTTCACCCAATGCCAATGGGAATCGAAACTCTTATTGACCCAAGGGTTACCAGCGAGCTAAGCCCTTGTAGTTGTATAACTAGAAATGCACAAAGCGGTTAATAAAAACTGGAAAATGTCACATTTGTGTTAATGGGCGGGTGACAAAAGTTTCGCTCCTTCATATCCTCATCTAAAGAAGAGGAAAATGGTCATTTATTTTCAGATATGATAGAAGAAAAATCGTTGCATTTATTTTAAGACAGAGGGAGTATATTCTATAGAAATTGTTATTCTTTGTATTTGTATGATATGAATAATGCATTGCTTTTGGGCATTTTATGGATTGGTGTCTATATATGTATATTTGCAGGGTTCTTTCATTGGATGGAATGGCTCCACCTTATGAACTGAAGTTGCATTGGCAGAACTTTAAATGCATTTATGGAAAGATTGCCAAAAAAACATGATGATATAATATTCGAATTCAGTTCATGATATGTAAAAAAATTTGAAAATGTTGGTGTTGAATAACAAGGTTTCCTTGCATATTCATAGGTTGCGTGGGTCTATATGCACCAAAGGTTACAATAATATAAAATATTCTAATCATTTTTTCATACCATTTATTATATGCTTTTTCTACATCGAAAATCAACCACGAGTTGGAGCGATCACCGGAGCGGCGGAGGCAGCGGCGCCGCCCAGTAACGATAGAAATCCGGTGGAGCCGCTAGGATCTTGTTCATCAAGAAACAGATCCTCGGGAGCCCTAAATGCACCATGAGTACACACGATACCCGTTCCAACAAGCAACGCTGATATCAGAATGGATCCAACGCTGGTTAAAAACACGACGATAATGCTCAAAACGATCAGCAAACCTAGGGTCTCGCGCTCGGAAAACGTACGTCCGAGAATCACCAACGGCGGTTCGGTGGGGCGGAAGAGGTAGAGGAAGAGCCAGGCGGCAAGGAGGCCGAGGAGGGTGATGAGAGAGAAGGGATTTGTGAGGAGAGAAATGCCGATGACGGCGGCCACGACGGTGAAGTAGTTGATGCGGAAGTAGGCGTAGTTTTTTCGGATTCGTGTTGTGGCGTCGGAGACGGAGTCGGGTTTTGAGAAGGCGGTACGGTCGACGAGTTCCGACCATGCACGGCGTTCGGAGAGGCCGGAGCGAACGGTTGTGGTAACGTGATTGATGAATGCTCGGAATGCAGGGGTGGCGACGGGTGGCTGAGGTTCGTCGGGGCCACCTGTTTTGGAGTTGGAGACAGGGAGGATGGCCGGCGATGGGGTGGCCATGATTAAATTTAAATGGGTTTGTTTTGCTCAAGGAGGAGGGAAAGAAAAATGAGATAGGAAGGGAAGGGAAGGGAAAGGTGGCGACGGTTGGTTCAAGAATTTGGTTGGGACAGGTGGCTTTCATTTCTTGTTTCAAGGTGATTTTGTGGTCAAAATAATTCCAATAACTTATTTTAACAAATTCCAAACTTATTTTTATACATTTTTTTATAAAAACTTCTTTGTAATCCCAAAAATTTATAAAAACTTTCAAATTACTAAACATTTAACGGTAGGCGGGGTGTCACTTTTCATTATGGGTGGGCAAGATTAAGGGGTATATAGCAAGTTAGCAACAACTAAAAATCTTGTTTGGTAAGAAGAGCTTAAGTGAAGGAGAGACTTTTATGACAATTAACACTTAACATGAATATTGTTGCATACGATACCGTTTTGGTTAGGGGTGTGTAGATAGTTAACCGATTTAATTAGAACCGACTGATATTTTGATTGGATATCGAATTGTAATTGGATCGGATGAAAGTTTTCAAAATTCAATTTAGAGCGGTCGGTTCTCGAATGACAGTCCAGAACCGACAAAAATTGAACCGAACCGATTCACCATCCAACCATCCAATTATCATTCAACCATCCATCTGGATTCACCCAACCACCCATCCAATACATTATAATTCAAAGTTGCAAAAGTAATTTTTTTTATTTTTAAAACATTATAATTTAAAAACATTTGTAAACAATAAAAGCTAAAAATTTTCAGAAAAAAACATAAAAACTTTGGATGGATCCGCTCCAATCATCTAGTGGATGTTGGATGGATTCAATCTCGTGTGTTATTCTACCTAAGAATATCTTTTAGTTCGTTAAAACGCTTCCGCACTACTATTTGTGTGAACTAATAGATATATAAATCATTGTTGAGTAAAATCGGAACCAACAAATTCTAACAGGAATACATGGGCCATTTTCAATGTAGTAAGGCATAGTAGGGTCTACACCTTCTAAGAAGAGTATCATCCTAATTTTCCATAGATTAAAGTTATCTCTGGAAAATCTGGGGGGTTTTGCAAGAGAACCATTGTCAATATAGTTTGTGTTTGTGTTAGTAGCCATTTTGAGAAGTAGCAAGGAAGAGAAAAGATTAGTATAAGCAAGATCTTGTTTATTTGTTTAAACAATCTGCTCTGATACCACTTGTTGGTCCCGAAGGGTTATACAAGTTTGTAGAAGGGGGGGGGGGTGTTGAATACAAACACACGATTTTTACTTTCTAAATTGTTTATTGATATAATCAAACAATTTACAACTTGTTGCGGAACAAGATTAAGGATTAACCTAATCTAAACAAGTTATGAGAACACTAAGTTTCTTGCACTAGATTTAAGACAGAAAGGAGATAAGAATATTACTAATAATATTCTAACACAAAGATAGTAATGAGAAGAAGATGGCTGAGCACTTCATTTCTGAAGTAGAGTTCTTCTTATATACTGCATGCATTTAATGCATTTCAGTATAACTTTACACGTGGCAGCAGCTGATTGGTTGCATGGTTTGACCTTTGTAGACAACCTTAGTAGTCGCATGGTGTACAATATAGAGTCAGAGTTGGTTGTACGATCCTGGACAAAAGGGATGTCCTTTCTGACATTTTCATACGGAGGCGTGCAACGTGGTAAGACAAAAGTAACTTGTAGAGGAAGACTTCATGATCAGCGTTCGTTGAACAGTACTTTATCAGCGAGTGACAAAGCTCAACGATTGCTGAAGTCTTCTACTTGTAACTTCACGTTAAGTGGACAAATCTTGGCTTCGCTGATATCCGCATCAGTTCATTAGTAGACTTGTCGCTAGTTCTTGAGCTTGATCTTCGACTTCAGCGTAGAACATAGTTGACGTGAAACTTGTCTTCAGGGATCATAAGTAAACAACTAAAACTATCAGCGATCATCAACAAGACTGAACAGGCTCAGGGTTATATTGATGAACAGTGTTCGTTGAATGTAATTTAAAGAACATGAGTTTCCTATCAGCGGCACTGTAGAGACATAGTACTTATCAGCGATATGAAACTCTAATACATATTGTCTACTTATAATTTTCACTAAGTGTTTCTTAAAGAGTCATTATCAAATCACTGAGGGTTTGGATCAACAACTGATTATAAAGTTATCGAGTTTCCTCTTTTATTTTGAATTAACTATGATAAAAACTAATACATTTAAACCAACGAAACAATAGTTCATGTAAAATGGCTCATTTACGTGATTTGAGTAAACTACATACCCTTTTCCGACTGACGTGAGGTAGTTTGTCAAAATCCACATTGTAACGCCCCGATCTTTAGGAGGTATCGATATTTTGAGAAAAACATGACAAATAGGATTTTGGATTAAATCCTAGATTTTATAGTCTTGTTGGATGAAGAATTCAAATACGAGTCTAACGGTTCTTTTCGGAGCAAAAACGGAGCTAAAACGAAAAACGTTATGCCCAAAACAGTTTTCGGTACCTGCGATTGTGACACTGTCACTATAGCATATCACAATCGTCGGATGCCCAAAACTCAAAGTACAACCCGTACGATTGTGCCAACGATTGTGACACTGTCACAATCGCATGTCACTATCGCACACGGGTACCTGGACCTTAAAAATGCGATTTTCAGCCTTTTTCACATTCCCACTTCACCCATTTCGTTTTTCATTCCCAAGAACCGAACCCCTTCACCTCCAATGTTGATTTTCAGCCTTTGAGACGCCAATACTCGAGATTTTAGGAGATTCTTCTTCACCTAACAAGAATTTGGAAGCCAGAGCTAGGTGTTCTTCATCTCCTCTTCATCTTCATTCTCATCCTCAAGAATCACCTTCTTCAAGAAATGAAATTTGGGGTTCATTTTGGTAACCTAAATGTGTTTTGTTGATGGATGCACGTTGTGGTAAAGGTAATCGTCTCTTCTCTCCACCTAAGAAATTAGGGTTTCGATTTATTGGTGATTTTGATGTAATATGTTGGGGGAAACGATTCTAAGTGTTTGGGGATGAATATTTATGGTTGGAAACTTGTGGATCTAGGTTTTTGGAAGATTTGACTTAAGGATTCAAGTTTCTTCAAAAGAGCTCAAGTTTGGGGAAAATTTAGATTTAGCCTAAATCTAGCAATGTGAGTTCAAGTTGATTTGTGAAAACGTTGTACATGGCAAAAATGTTATTTTCCAAGTATTTATGTGTTTTACATGAAAATTATCAATTGTTGAGTTATTTGGTGGATTTTCATATATTGAAGTATTTAACTTTGTAAATATTGTAAAACACATATATTTGGGATTTTTGGGTAATTTGATAGATAAATCATAAATGAAAATGTTTTGATGATTTATTTCATAAATGGAGGTTATTTGGTAAAAATGCATTTTAGTGTTTGTTGGAAATATGCATAGTTTGTGTTATGAGATGTTTTTAAAAATACCGTGTGGGACATTGGATTTTGGTCATTCCCGACCTTGTGAACATTTCGGAAATTGTAAACCTTTTTGGTTTTGGGGAAAATGTAATGTCTCGGGAAGGTTCGAAATTTTAATTTGGGTTCAGTTTTATTTATTAAATTTTACGTTTATTAGTTTAGGATGAGTTGTGTTGATTTAAAAGTTTAGGGGTGTTTTTGTCATTTTGTTAAGTTTGAATCCTTAATAGCAAATTAGAATCCTTATAAGTGAACCGCTTTTCCTTTTCAATTCATTGTTAGTCGGTTTCTTCATAGTGTGTGTGTTTTGAGTCAAGAGAAACAGAGAAAAGAGTCGGTCATTTAAGGGCTCAAGCAGAAGTTGTGTAATCGAATTTAAGGTAAAATTTCTTTTCACTTTGTGTTTCTAGCAGTTAGTACAAGATTCCTATTGGTTTAGATTTGTTAATTTCATGGATTTTTAGTCGTTTTGATCAATCTGGGATTCGGACGTCGTCCGGATTCTTTAGTATCCGGATCCGATTTATCCGGACTCTTCTAAGTTTCCGGATATGAATTGTATTCGGATTCGGAGGTTTCCGGATAAGTTTTTCGGATGAGTTTCTGGATTCCCGGACTTTTCGGGTAAGGTGTCCGAGTGATGTTTCCGGGTACAAATGTATCCGGATTCCTAGTTTTGTCTGGATAGTATAGTGATCCGGATTCTTTCTGGTTTCCGGATGGGAATTTTACCCGGATACTTTGTGGTTTCCGGATGTGTTATTTTAACCGGATTCTCCAGGTTTCCGGATAGTATTTGATCCGGATTTCCTTGTTTTTCCGGATAAGGGGTTTCCGGATATAGTTTCCGGATTGGGACCCCGTGCTAAGTCGCCGAAGAGGGACATTTGTGGATAAGGGTGTGATAGGCTTATTTAGGATTCTTAGCCTGTCATTGAGTTTTATGTGATAAGTGGTTATATGAATTTTGTATAATTCAGATTTCGTGAAGTCTGTGGAAAAGTAAGGTTCTTGCAAGTTGGCAAGAGAAGGTGTTATTTGCGTATTTCTTTCAGGTGAGTTTTACTTTAAAATGTTTTCAAACTGGAATACATATATACGTGGAACATCTTCATCCCTTACTCGTACTTGGTGATAGCCCGACCTCGGATCAATCTTTGAAAAGCATCCCGCGCCTTGGAGTTGAACAAATAAGTCATCAATCCTTGGAAGCGGATACTTATTCTTAATAGTCACCTTATTAAGCTCCCGATAGTCAATGCACATTCTCATAGTGTCGTCCTTCTTTTTGACAAATAATACCGGAGCTCCCCAAGGTGAAGAACTTGGCCTAACAAAGCCCATTTCAAGTAATTCTTGCAATTGCGACATCATTTCTTTCATTTCAGCCGGTGCTAAACGATATGGTGCTCGTGATATCTGTTAGCTCCAATCTTTATGATTATAGAAGTATTGAAAAATAGGCTAAGTATAGAAGTCTTCGACAGAGGCTCCGCCAAGTCACCGAGAAGACCGAAGCATAGAAGTCTTCGACAGAGGCTCTGCCGAGTAACCGAGAAGACCGAAGTAAAGAATAGCCTGAAGACTCTTAAATGCGGACAAGGCCACAGAGCCTCTGTGGTATAAAAGACTAAAGCTCTATACAAGGACAATCGTGCTTCTCACGATTTCTGCTGTACGAAGATCCTGAAGATCATTCGTACAAGGCGTGACCTGACAACTCCATGTGTCAAACTCTGATGGGTCTTAGCCTTAGTAGAAGCCGGTGCATTTAATTAACGTTGTACCTGCAACAGTACCTGAATAGTGTCTTTGTACCTTCAGTCCTTGTTGTCTAGAACTTGTCCCCTTTAGAAGTAGTATAAATAGAAGACTCATGTTTAGTTCTTCTATTAGGCTTTGAACGAAACACACACCATTAGAACAGAATTCTTGTTTAACTTTCGGTGTTCTTGGTGTTCTTATTTATATCAAATACAGTGAATCATTGAGTTATTTATCTGTGTTATTTACATTTCACGTATTTGATATTGTGTGTTCTTCTACCTTATTATATCTTTTAGTTCGTTAAAAACGCTTCCGCATTATTTCTTGTTTGAACTATTAGATAGAATCATCATTGTTAAGCAAAACAGGAACTAACAATTGGTATCAGAGCCATCCTTGATTTTCTATATCAAGTGA
This sequence comes from Saussurea involucrata, assembly GCA_033807775.1. Taxonomy (NCBI): domain Eukaryota; kingdom Viridiplantae; phylum Streptophyta; class Magnoliopsida; order Asterales; family Asteraceae; genus Saussurea; species Saussurea involucrata. Next base: position 78,436,978 of record CM066327.1, on the reverse strand, counting down.
TCCTCTCTTGCAATGATTCTTGGTAGAAACCTGGAGTGATTTTAACCTGTTCTTCACTTATTTCAAAATAGCCTATGTTTTTCTGCCATTCTCGACCTGTTCGACTTTGGTAAACTTACAGTCTATTGCTTCGGTTTAATCTCCATTTTAGTGCATTGTTCAAAGTTTCTAAGTTTATAAACACCATTCGAAAAATACACTTCATCTTCTGAAAGTTTACTGTTCATACCCTATTTTCTGGATTTCTCAACTTCTTTCAAAATGACAAACACAAACAACTTCTTCACCGCTGGTTCTTTAACCAAGCCACCCACACTACTCAGAGATGAGTACCCTCAGTGGAAGATACGATTGATTCACTTCTTCGAGGGTACTGACAAAGAACTCGTCTACTATATCAACAACCCTCCTTTCGTACCAAAGATCACAGTACCCCGTGTACCTGCCACAGACGACACTCCAGAAATCCCTGAGCACGAGAAACCAAAGACCAAGGAAAATTGGTCAGACCCTGATTGGGCAAAATATGAAGTTGCTCAGAAGACTATGATACTTCTGATTATGGCCATCCCAAATGACCTCTTCCAATCCCTAGATGCGTGTGAATCTGCATACGATCTATGGAAGGAACTAGAAAAACAACTGGAGGGTGGGGCCAAAACTCAGAAGAACCACAGAGCCCAATGCATCAACGAATACTACGCATTCAAAGCTCTGCCGACAGAATCTCTACAGTCAACATATGATCGTTTCAACTCTCTAATCAACAAGTGCAAGAAGTTCGGAATCCACAGAACTTATGAGGACAACAATGTCATGTTCCTAAAGAGTCTCAATGAAGAATGGCTCCAGTTGTCTATGTCTCTGCAAACTAATCAGGACTTAGACTCCTGGACTCTGTCAGATCTCTATGGAACGTTGGCAGCCCAAGACCCTCAGATTGCACAAGCAAAAGCTCAAATCAGTGCACCTCTTGCGCTGGTTGGTAAGGCTACAGAAGCTAAAGAGAATCCGAAGAAGGAGAAAGCTGTGGAAGAAAAGAAGGAGAAGAAGAAGAAGATCTTGATCGTTGATAGTGAAGAAGAGGAGGTGGTGGAAGAAGAGGAGGCAACTATGGCCTCGATAGCTAAATCGTTAGCTCTTTTGACAAGGGAATTCAGCAGAGGATATCAGAAGAAGTCTGGTAATGAACGCTACGGAAGAGATGATCGTGGAAGAGAAGGGTCAAATGACAAGAACGACAGAGGTGTCGACCAGCAGAGGTCGAATGACAGAAATGACAGATGTGGTGACCGACAGAGGTCAGACGATAAAGCTGGCAACGCTCCACATAACCAGGGATGTTACAATTGTGGCAAGCCAGGCCACTATGCCAATGACTGCAGGAGCAAACCAAACCGCCCTCAGAGGGATTCCGCTTTCTACAAAAAGAAAGCGGAATATTATGCTCAGAAGTCACTAATGGTGAATCAAGAGAACTGGCAGTCAGATACATCCTCTGACGAAGGAGAAAAGAATAACGCCTTGTTCTGTGGCATGGCAGAGGTCAGCTCATCCGACTCCGATAGTGAGGTATCCACTTCTGACTCTTACTCTAATCAAGCAGAAGCTGATTTGCTTAAACTGAACATTGAATACACAGAACTTAAAAAGACCTGCGAAAGTGTTCAGAAGTAGCTTACTTTCTTTGAGAGAGAAGTTAGACTTCTCACTCAAGAAAAGGCTAAAATCTTTCAAGAAAAGGAAGAAATTGAAACAAACTGGAACAAACACCTAAATCCTTTGAAAGAAAAGATTTCTGAACTAAACTCTGCCTTAAAAGCAAAATCTAAAGAACTTATGACGTCAAGAGCGACAGAATGAATATTCTAGCTCTTAAACATTATTTTCAAAAGGAAAGAGAAGTCCTCTGTCAAGATTTACTCAGAAGAGATCTGTTAATTAAGAAATATCAAGATGCACAGAAGGTGTACGAGAAAATTAATACACAAATAGGGAAACGGGGAATTGGCTTCTGTGATATAGATCCATACACCGGAAACAAAAGAAACAAGTCTCTGTCCTCTCTATTTCATATTGGAAGTACAAGAAAACCCGGTTTTCCAAATTTACTCTCTGTAAGCAAAAGGCGAAAAGTCTCTGGTGAACCTCACATAAGGAAACCTCTGAAGATGATAAATGTGTGGTTTGAAAACACAGATATACCATCATCAGCCTCTGTCAAAAGTGCCTCCAAACCTAAGAAGTATCTGAAAACACAAGATCAGATAGGAATCTTTAAGTTTGGTGAACCCGAGACTCAATCACAGGTTGCCTTTGTCTGCACTATAGATTCTGAGACGAAACTATCGGCAGGGGCACCTGAGTTCTTGCCTGCTTCAACAGAAGAAAAACTGACTCATATTTCTGAAAAGGAATTATTGGAAATCGGTGAAAACAACTTTTACAAAAACTTCTGTACACCCTCTATCGATCAAAATCTCACTGATGAAACCTTAATAGATACTTATGTTGACTTGGAAAATAATCTCAAAGAAAAGGATGAAAGCGAGTATGACACATGCTCTGAAAATTCAGCCTCTGTCGAAAGAGAACTAAGTGACTCAACCTCTGTATATGAGGACGATTCATCCTCTGACGAATCTGAGACTGACTCTAAGTCAGAGATAGTACCTTGTGACTCAGAGGATTTTAAACTACCCTCTGGAGTTCTTAACAGAACTATTCCTCCCAAGGAGAAAATCACAAGAGTTCCTATCTGTCCAGATTTTTTGGACATGTGTATACAAGCCAAAACCTCTTTTGAGCTTGAGAAAATCAAACAACAAAAGAAAACGTCCTCTCAAAATCCAACAAGTTCAAAGACTTCAAAACCCTTAAGGCCTATTAAAGAAAAACTAACATGGCAACTGAAGGGTAAATGGGCTGAAAATAACAAATCTTTTTCTTCTGTGACAGTGAAACCTGCAGAAGTTCACCACAGAAGGGGTCCACAGAAGGCTACTCTCAACAAAGGATTTTGCAAACAACAATCTAGCCTACATAGGTCTTCTTGTAATAGGAAGTCAAATGTTAGGATAGAATGTAATGCCTCTGTGCCCCCATTTAATGTTTTCAATGAAAAGTTCAAGCAAATCTTTTCGTACATTCATTATTGTCATTGCTTTGATCTCATGCATCAATTAAGCCAACACTTCTCAAGTCCACACTGTTTCCTCTCTGAACCCAAAAAGAATACTAAATTCAAGGGTAAGAAGAAACAAAATGGTTCTTCAAAAGAAGCTAAAACCAAACCCAAGAATGCTAAGGCAAACTTGAAGACCCCTAACAAAGCTGGACCCATTTGGATATGGGTACTTAAAACTCTCTGATTGTCTTGCAGAAGCAGTATGTGCCAATCTGGTATCTTGACTCCGGATGCTCGTGGCACATGACTGACGATAGAGGTCTACTATCCTCCTACAAAGATAAACTCGATGGAGGATCTGTGACCTTTGGTGACAACAAGAAGGGGTATATAAAAGGCTACAGAGTCATCAAGAAGGAAAACATAACCATATGCAAAGTTTCATATGTGGATGGCCTTAAGCACAATCAAACCCTAAACCCTAAACCCTTAAGCACAACCTTCTCAGTGTTAGCCAACTCTGCGATACGGGTTTCAACGTAATGTTCAAAGGAACCTTCTGCTCTCTACAAGGTGAGGACACAGGAGTCGAACTTCTGCGAGCCGAACGAAGAGGCGATCTTTACCTCATGAACTTTTGTGCCAAAAACAAGGAAGACAAGCTCTGCCTTGTTGCCAGTAAAAGCAAAGAAGCCTGGTTATGGCATAACAGGTTCTGCCACCTAAACTTTCATACTCTAGATAAGCTTGTTAAACTTGATCTAGTCAAAGGTCTGCCAAATGTTAAATTTAATAAAGATCATTTGTGCTTTGCTTGCGAAATGGGAAAACTCAAAAGAGCTTCCCATAAAGGCAAGACTGATGTATCTTGCCCTAGGCCTCTATACATGCTTCATGTTGACCTATGCGGTCCAATCGCTACACAAAGCCTAGGTGGCAAGAAATATATACTTGTTTTGATTGATGAATATTCAAGATTTACATGGGTTGAATTTGTCAGAAAGAAATCAGATGTTCCAAACATTCTGATAAATTTAATGAAAAGAATCCAAGTTCTGTATGAGTGCAGGATTCAGAAACTAAGAAGCGACAAGGGCACATAATTCAAAAACTCTGTCATTGAAGCCTATCTTACAGAAGAAGGCATATCACAGAACTTCTCTGCTGCACGCACCCCACAACAGAATGGCGTGGTTGAACGAAAGAACCGCACGCTTGTGGAGGCTGCAAGAACTATGCTAACAGCATCTGGATTACCAATGTCCTTTTGGGCAGAAGCAGTATCAACCGCTTGATACACCCAAAATCGATCAACTATTGTAAAGAGGCACATCAAGACACCGTATCATTTGATCAACAAAAGGCGACCAAACATCAAGTTCTTTCATGTATTTGGATGCAAGTGCTTTGTCTTAAATGATAGAGAAGCAAGAGGAAAGTTTGAGGTAAAAGCAGATGAAGGAAAGGTCATTGGGTACTCTGCCACCTCTAAGGCCTACAGAGTTTATCTTCTGCGGTCACGAACCATTGTAGAAAGCATCAATGTGTCTTTTGACAATTCCTTTCAAAAGACTTCTGAACAAATCAGTTCAGAACTCGGTCTAAAGAAGGAATCCTCTGCCATCCCAAAGACAAGAGCAGAAGACTTAAATCTTCTATTTGAAGAGATGTTCCATGATGATATTGATCCCTCTGCTGGAGCCGTCAGAGCCTCTGGAGAAACATCTTCTATCAACCAGACCGAGTCAGGTATATCTCTAACTGGTCCATTAAATACTTCATCCTCTTCTGTGAATCATACAGATGCACGCGCTGAGGGGGAGCGAACAGAAGATGATACGACCAAGGACTCAACCACAGAGGCTCCTGAAATACCAACTCCAGCGACTACAGAAGAATCAATACCAGAGGAAAACGAAGACTCGGTCTCTACTTCCTCAGAGGAACAAATTCCAACTCTCATTACAATCCTTCCACAAGCTGAAGAACCAAGCACAAACTCAGAAGTACCATCAACAACAAAGGTTGCACCAGAACCGCAGTGTGAAACCACAGAGGTTTATCTTGATGACTCAAATGACCATCTTCCAAGAACAACACAGTGGACGAAAAACCATCCTCCAAGACTTATAATCGGCGACCCTTCTGAAAAGGTCAAGACAAGATCAGCCACTGCTAATTTTTGTTTCTTTACAAATTTTATCAGTGTGATCGAGCCAAAAAGAATCTCTGAAGCCCTAGATGATCCAAACTGGGTAGATGCTATGCAAGAAGAGCTTCTACAGTTTGAGAGAAACAAGGTATGGACCCTAGTACCTCTGCCACGAGGGAAACAAGCAATAGGGACAAAATGGGTCTTCAGAAACAAGAAGGACAAGGATGGAGTGGTCATTAGAAACAAAGGGAGATTGGTGGCCAAGGGATATCGCCAAGAAGAAGGCATTGACTACGATGAGACTTTTGCCCCTATCGCACGGCTCGAAGCAATAAGAATATTTTTAGCCTTCGCAGCCCACAGAGGTTTCAAAGTCTTTCAGATGGATGTAAAATCTGCCTTTCTGAATGGTGAAATCCAAGAAGAAGTATACGTCCAACAGCCACCAGGGTTTGAAAGCTCCAAGTACCCAAAATATGTCTATTATCTCGACAAAGCTCTGTATGGATTGAAACAGGCTCCAAGAGCATGGTACAAACGGCTTTCAACTTTTCTTCTCAATAATGATTACGACAGATACTACTTTGTTTTACAAAAGAAAAGGTGATGAGATTTTGCTTGTACAGATTTATGTGGATGACATTATTTTCGGGTCTACAAATGCACAACAGTGCAAAGATTTTGAAAAACTCATGCAGAGTGAGTTTGAAATGAGTATGATGGTAGAATTAACCTTCTTCCTAGGACTCCAAGTAAAACAATCATCAGAGGGAATTTTTATAAATCAAGCCAAATATGTCTCTGACATACTTTCAAAATTCAGTCTCTCTGATGCCTCTGTAATGAAGACCCCAATGGCCACTGGAAATAAGTTATACTCAGATCCAAATGGCAAATCTGTAGAGTGCAAGCTCTACAGAGGCATGATTGGGTCTCTTTTATACTTAACCGCAAGTAGACCTGACATAATGTATGCGACATGCCTCTGTGCAAGATATCAATCTAACCTAAAGGAATCCCACTATATTGTTGTAAAGAGGATCTTCAGATACCTTAAAGGGACCAAAAATCTTGGGTTCTGGTATCCGAAGAACTCTGGTTTTGGTCTTAAGGCATACACAGATTCAGATTATGGAGGATGCAAGCTTGATCGAAAAAGTACCTCTGGGAGTTGTCAATTCCTGGGTGGTAAACTAGTAAGCTGGACTTCGAAGAAGCAAAACTGTGTGTCTACATCTACAGCAGAAGCTGAATATGTCGTCGTTGCTAGCTGTTGCTCTCAAGTTCTGTGGATGAAAACTCAGCTAACAGACTATGGGTACACCATATACAAGATACCCATCCTCTGTGATTCAAAAAGTGCCATAGTCATCTCTGCTAATCCAGTATAGCACTAAAAAACAAAGCATATCGATATCCGATACCACTTTCTGAAGCATCATGTTGAACATGGCACAATTGAAATGCACTTTGTGTCCACCGAATACCAGCTTGCAGACTTATTCACCAAGGCACTAGACGAGAAAATATTTCTTTTCTTGGTGGGTAAGTTGGGAATGATCAACATGACTTGAAACCTCTGTAAGGAATATGAACTGATCTTCTTGTAAATATGTACATATTTAAACTCTTCTGTATGTAAATTCTTAATTATCTAAAGTTTTGTACCCAACAAAGCTTATGTGGAATTGCTCAGAGCCTCTGACAATCTCCACAGAACCTCTAATGAGCTTGACCTATGTTCTGTGCACCACTTATTTCTTTTGATCCAAGCATAGGTCAAGGGGGAGCAGAAGGAGACCTTGAATAGATCTACAGAGGTTGATTATTCAAGGGGGAGTCAAAGAAGAATGGTGATCAACCATATCCACAGAAGTCAGGTATGTTTGCCGAACAAAGGAGAGCCAAAGATGAGTATCTCGTACAAATCCTTTTTGAAAACATTTTTCTAGGACACCAATTTCCAAATACGTCCTAGAAACACTGTTTAAGACATTCCAAACAAGGATTGATCAAAAAGATTTTCGAGCCTTCCGTTATGAGAAATTTAAGGTCATAGAGCCTCTGCTGAGCTCAACAGAGCTTCTGTAAGCCGGATCCTATATGACTGCAAATTCCATAACTGGAACTCTATCGATCAACTTCAATATCTTCCTTAAGGATTCGCACGTACAAATGCACACACAGAGATACTGAAAGAAAGTCTTATGGTCGAAGAGCTCACTCCACCAAAGAGTCTCTGTCGCCCAACCTAGACACTCAAAAAAAGAAGTATCTCCCACAAAATCTTCTCCAAAACAGTTTTCTAGGACACTAATTTCCAAATATGTCCTAAAAACAATGTTTAAAACAATTAAAACTTTGGATGATCAAAATGCTTTATAAATCTTTAGTTATGAGAAACTCTCACTCATAGAGCCTCTGCTGGCTCCAACAGAGCCTCAAAGCCTCTGTGAATGCAAATTTTGCACTAAAGTTCTATCGATCCTCTCCAATGATTTTTCAAACATTTTTTGTAAAGGTGCAAGCAAAGAGGAGACTTTAAAGATAGGTTTTAGAATCACAGAGCTCACTCCACTACAGAGTCTCTGTTGATTCTGACACTTTACTCTTTATGGAAATTCTGTAAAAGGAAGTTATTTACCGCAAGTGACAGACCCCACACAGAAGAAATACCCACGCGCCAAGCATTAATAAGTCGCGCACGACGTCTAATCGTGCCCTGACACATCCGACGTGGCAGATTTTCATTGGACGTGCGTGCCACACGTTTCTTCTGAAACTTGTACCCCGCTGTAAAACTCAAGTGAGGACCCCAAATGTTTATTGAATTCATTTTTACAGTGGAATTCTATCAGTTTCTACTCTCACTATATAACCCCGTTCCCATCACTTCTTAATCCTTTTACGAACTTGCTCTCTTCATCATCTCTGGCGAACCTTGCAATAACCTGCAACTTCCATTTTCTACTCTTTTTCTTCAAGATTATCGCAATGGCATCCACCTCCAACGCTCTGGTGAACTCTGTTTGGGCAAAAAATCACGTCGCTCGACCGCGACCAGAACAGGTAAGACGTATGATTAGGGACTATATCTTGTATTAAGATAAGGTCTCGACAAAGACCCAGAACACCATCGTCGTCCCTCATAAAAGGTAAGCCGAGAGTTCCTTACGACGCTCGACCATAGCGTCGCCCGATCCGCACGACTATTATATAAGGACGTGCGACCTCGACCAAAGCTAACGTTCACCATGACCGTTAGTTAAGTGTTTAATGCAGGAGTTAAAGTCATTAAGGAGCAACGACTATAACCAACGCAATCATTAAATAGCCGGCGACCGTAACGGACGAAGATCATTACTCCGGCGACCGTTTCCAACCGTTAAGGCCATTAAAGGAGCATTCATGGATGAAGCTAAGGACACGAAGACTATAAATATCAAACTCAATCAACATTTCAACACATCGAATATCCGGCGATTAACAACCAAAGCAATATTCAAGAACACCTGAAGTGAAGAACCATTATTCTAAGTATCGCTCTCGACGCACGACAACAGCCCTCGACCAGCAGTTCACACTTTGTTTCGTACACGACAAACACCTATTTTTACATTCAAACACTTGTACTTTACATTTCGAAGCATTTTCTTCATTTGTATTGTAACCACTGTACGATCGACACCAGTATCCAAGGACATCGCCCCTGATTGGCGACCATAGTGCAGCGACGACATCCACTGTCGTCCGCAGGTTTTTTCCTCGATTGAGGTTTTTCCTGCATCATCAAATCCCTTGTTTCTTTATTTTATTTATCGTCGCACGTCTCGTCGAAAGATTCTTTCTTTAGTTGTTTAAGTCCACATCGACCTTAAGTTGTCCCTTTGGTGCGATTTTTGGCATTAACAAACTCCCCATCCCATTCTGAGCATTCTCAGAACCCAGAAATAGCCAGAAACATAGAACAGGACAACTCCGATGACACAACAGATTTTGCTCCGACAACCCACCTTCTAAACTTCATCGCTCATGAACACTTTGCAAGTGTTCTTCCCTTAAACCCCAATAACTGCTACCTGGTTCCCTCAAAAACAGCATTTGGGGAAGAACATGCCATTCTTCTTCACATTCTGGAAAAACATTACCTCAAACCCCTATTAACCAAAATTGTCAACAAAATCCCTGCCAGATATCTCAATCAATTCTGGCAAAGCAGCAGATTTGACCCAGAAGATAGACAGATAAAGGGCAACATCTCAAAACCAGACAAATCCGAGCACCTTGAACTCAAGTTCAACAGAACCATGTTCTCACTTGAGTTCAGTCTACCCACAAGAGGTCTTCTAGGGATAAAGACATACGCAGAGGAACCCACAGACACCGAGCTCTGCAGATTTGTTGAAATGTTGGGGTACAACACAACCCTAAGGAAAAGGAATGATTTCAGAAGAAATCGACTTCCCCCTCTATGGAATACTCTCTTCTCCATTCTCAACAGGTGTCTAACTGGGAAAGTGGGTAGTCCAGACCAATCTTCTCACCAAATTTTGGCAATCATGTACGAGGTGTACTACGATCTACCTCTGGACTACGCCACCCTAATGATGCAGGAAATGGTTAACACCATTGACCGCAGAATCTCTTCCCATAAGGCCAAAGGACGTAAGACCGATGCTCTACCTCCTCTACAATATCAGCGTATTCTGGGTGTCCTTCTAGAGCCTCTGCTCCTACTACAAAAATGGCCAATGAAAGGACCAATGGCCAGAATGTATCCCATGACCAAAAACACCCCAACAGAGCACGAAGAAAAATACCCTTTCTGCAGACCTCTGCCAACCAAACTTTTGGGATATACAACCGATGAGCCACTTAGATTAGCGTACATACGCGATCACAGGACTCCAGAACCAAGTCCTGTGACACCCCCGCGTCTAGGAGCCCAAATAGGAGACCAGGTAGTGGAAAGAATGACTGATGAGAAGTGGGTAGTGGTCTGGGCAAAGCATGAGTAGATACAGTCCCAATTCCATCAACAGAGGAGCCAACTCGAACACTCTGTCTCTAGGCAAAAATCCTCTGCCATCACTCCCAAGAAAAGGAAGAAAGCCCACAAGAAAAGGAAAACGACAGAGGGTACCTCTACAAGTGTTGCCCAAACCCAACAGTCCCATCCGCATGCAACAGAAGTTGGATCTTCTGCACCTCCCCCTCCTCCTAAAGACAAAAGGAAGAAAAGAAAACACAAGTCTTCTGAGGAGGGTGCCCCCAAGCCAAAGAAAAGGAGGAGCAAGAAGAAATCAAAGAAACCCCACACTCCTCTGCAAACCATCGCATAGGAAGTTGAATTGGCAGAAGAAACCCGTGAACAGCCTCTGCAATCCCCAACTCCATTCCATTATGCAGAAGATCAGGGTGATTTTTCTACCTTCCTCCAACAACCCGGGATTGCACACTCTTTAGACCCCTCTGGAAGGACCGCAGAAGCCCTATCTCATCATTCAACAGAAGCACCAGACTTCAGAATCTATTCAGACTTGGATGAAGATGATCAAACCCCACAGAATATTCAGTCTAAGACTCCAGAAGTACTACATAACCCCTTCACCCAACCCGGATTTGATTTGCTAAGAGCAAGCCAGAAGATCTGGCTAAAGCTACCACCAAAACCCCACCAATCATAGTCTCAGAAGTGGATTCTGATGAAGAAGAGGTAAACCAAGGAAACCTACACCCAGATCGTAGGCATTTGTCCTCATACCATCCCCATGTACAGCAATTAGTTGGGACTCGTCCCTGCTTTGACTCTCTAGGAAAAAGCCCAGAAGCTAGAACAGAAGTCGTGAGCCATAGAGTAGAAAAAGAGGCTGAGACAATTGATGGTGAAGAAGTGATAGGATGCCCAACAGAGAAAGAATCCAGAACTGATGCCTGGAATAGAAGAGGCACACAACCACAACCAACTCCCAGTGCAACCCACATGTCTATTACCGCCAGTCTAGTGGCAGAAGGTACTATTGAATAAGAGCAGCACAGCTCGAACCCACTCCAAACTGACCGGGCAGAGGAAATTCCTTCCACCTCTGTGCCACTATTAGCCGGACCATTCTAGGGGAGTCCTCTCAAAAGGACTTACCCTTAGTTCGTGATCCTTCGCCCCTGATCACAACAGACATCCCTGCAGAGGAATTAGTTTCCTCTGCCACATGCACACACGTAAGTCCAACCGACCCTACAGAGGGGCCTAGAGTGCACGAAGACGAAGGGATTCTAGACAAGTCCCCGAGTCAACTTAAGGATACTCCTGTACCCACCTCTGGAGTGGATCAGGACAATGTCCTTAACAGAACCTCTATAGAGTCTGAAGCTGATAAAGCCTCTGCTCGAGGATTAGAGGGAAATCCTTCCGTCCTCAACATCAATACAGGGACGAAAGAAGGTGTCCAAGGAACAGGGACTCACTCTAGGGAAGAATGTGTTCCCCCAGAGGTTACACCAAGTCCACATGTATCAAGGGATGAGTTCCAAACCCTTGTCACCTCTGTGGACGATACATTGAAGGAGTTGAAAAGCTCCTTTGATTCTTTTGCAGATACAACTTCCAGGGCCATTACTGATCTGAACACCAAAATGGACAATCTGTCCACAGAGGTGCAAAATGCCTTAGCCCAGACGAAGTCAACTGCTACAACCTCTGCTACCTCTGCTGCTGCTGAGTTTGAAAAAGCCACAACCTCTGCATTCCAAAGCTCTGTCAAAGACTTACTGGAAAAGCTGAAAGAACAATCATCAACCCCCTGTAACGTCCCAAAAATTACAAGGAATTTAAAATTTTAAAAACATGCATTTCATTATAAAACAATCACAATTTAATAATTCGTAACTCAAATGAAGTTAACGTCGTTAACTCGAACAGTCAATAAAGTTTATGCAGCGGAAATTTCATAAAATAAAATCCAAAGGTTTGAAAGTGAAACTTAAACAATTCTTGACACTCCGCGCCTAGTGTGTGTACCGTCAAGCCCGACTGCCGCTCGCACCTGAAATCACAACATATTGGGAAAATGGTAAGCTAAACGCTTAGTGAATCCTATCACACACGCAGGTAGCAACCCCACGTATATCGCCCCTACTCGCCAGTAGGCAACATCACCATCACCACGGATATAAATCCACATAATAATTAACGTATAAATGCGAACCTCGGTCCCACCGAGCACACCAAAAATATATCGATACAAGCTCAGTCCCACCGAGCCCTCGGTCCCACCGAGTAAAGACATTGATACAAGCTCAGTCCCACCGAGCCCTCGGTCCCACCGAGCCCTCGGTCCCACCGAGTAAAGATAATACAATTGTACTAGCTCAGTCCCACCGAGCCCTCGGTCCCACCGAGTTCCTACGCCACCCGCGTATACAAACTTCGGCCCCACCGAGTTCCTACGCCACCCGCGTATACATGACAATATACCCGGTCCCACCGAGTTCCTCCAGTCCCACTGAGGTGTACACAAGCATACATAATTCACATACACATTCAACAGATCACAACTAGATATCACATCCCAACTAATTCACGTAAACACGTAATAACACATAATAACACGTGACACAAAATAACGATATGCATGAAATTCCTAACTACGCGGTGAGAGAACTCACCTCAAAACAACGCGACGCGCTCCCGAGCCGCAACACCAGCACGTCAACCTTCCTCACTTTTTCCCACCTAAATACGCACTAAGAACGTCAACGGAAGGTCCCAACTCACGACACTTTTACTAGTTTAACAAAACTAAAATTCCAGCTTTTATACTAAAAATGCAGGTCTGTTCGGGACCCATTTTACCCCTGCTAAACTGATCAAACCAAAAATCTAATTCCACATTCAGGAAGTTCAATGCCTTACGGTTCCAGGGACGTATCGCACGCGTCCTAACGATATTCCTAGCACTCTATATGAATTTTACAAAAACACCTCTCAGAGCAGCTAAAACAGGACCTGTCCGTATAAAATGGCAATTTGACACTAGCTATGGCCCGAACTGGTTTTTCCACAAAACATATAAAAGTTACTAGCCTCAGAATGGGAACTTTTGGCACCAGTTCCATCCCAATCCGACATTCCTAACAGAAGATATAGCTTTTACAAAACAGGGCAGAAACTGCACGATTTACATAAAATGATAACTTTTGAACTTGAACCCAATAAGTTATCTTAATCCAAACAGACCCACGAAGAAACATGACTTACTGAATTAGGGTTAACATGGGCTGAACAAAACCATGCACCACCCACTGCCGCCTTCGGCGGTGGTGGTGGCTGGCGGTATTCTCGCGACGAACAAAACGAAAAGACACGGAAAGGAAAACGAACGATTACCTCGCTGCAACTCCTCCTTCTTCTCGATTCCGGTAGCAAGCAGCGGCGTTCCTCTCCTTCCCGGCGTCTCTCACTCTCCGGCGAACACTCTCCCTCTCTCTCCTCTCGCCGGCGACCACACTCCCTTTCCCTCTCGATTTCCCTCTCTCTCTCTCTCTCTCCGGTTTCCCTCTCTCTCGGCCGAACACCACCAAAAGGGGGAGGGGGATGACTAAAGGGTTCTTGGGGAGTTACTAGCATGAAACCGAAGGGGAAGAGGAAGGGGTGTCTCTTGGCTGATCCCATGCACAAGTTTGGCCCCCTTGCCACTTTTGGCCCCTCAACTAAACTCTTCTCGCAAACCAACAAAATAGTTGACATATTTAACAATTAGGTCCAAATCGTCTAATCCCGTTAACGGAAACCACGTTAAATAATAGCTTAAAAAAAGATTAATAATACGAAAATACATACCGGGATACGGGCTTTACACCCCCGCTGGCCTTACACCAGAAGACTTGAAAAAGGTCTTAGAGCAAGTTCAAGAGCAAACGACAAGGGAAACTCTAGCCATGAAGCCGTCCAACTACATGACCAGAGCTCAGCTCACAGAACTTGGCCAAGGGATGATCGAGCAAGTGACAGAGTTTATCAGAGCCTCCACTGCTGCCAACGCACACTATGTCAAAGATTTCAGGACAAGTGTGGGCAAAATGCGTTTCAACACAGAAGCAGAGGTCCATACCCTTCTCGGCCTCTGTGATGACGTATGCGCAAAACTAATAGCCGCAGGTGCAACTCCACCGAAAAAGCCTGAAGCATCGTGCAGAGCAGAGGGTACCAAAGACAAGGGTCAGGATGGCTCTGATGACGACTCTGACGATTCATCAGATCATCCTGAGAGGGAGAAGACAAAGGAGAAAGTTGCAAGCAGAGGACTACCAGCTCCACCGGTATCAGCAGAACCCCTAAACCAAGTTCCCCTAACTCAAACCCAAGAAGGAAACCAACAACAGACCACAGAGGCAACAACCACCCCTGTGGAAATGCCCTCTGAAGAAACCCCAATCATAACCCAAGTACCTGAAACCAATCAAGATCAACAACAGAAGACCAGAGAGGCAACACCCACCTCTGTGGAAACAACCTCTGTATTCGGAGAAGATATCCCAACCCGTGAAGAATTCCAAATCCTAACATCCTCCGAAGAAGATCAACTATCCCAATCACCAAAACCAAAATCACCAAAAGAACTCCCCTCTCCAACACCAAAAACACTAGAAGAACCAAAACTACCATCCCCTACACCAGAAGCTGAAACAACAAAACCTCCATCTCCTACACCCAAAACCAGAACCAAAACGATTGCTCGCAAACATAGAAAATATCTGAGCAAATCCGAAAGAAGCCTCACCAACCAAGTCCTCAGAAACACAAGTGACAAAACCATCAGAGGCAACCCCCAAAACTTCAGAAGTACCTCCTTCAAAGCCCTCAAAACCCCAAAAGACAAAACCCGCAGAGGCAACTGTTGGTACCAGCTATGGATTAGCAATGGTAAACAAGTATTGTAGAAGGGGGGGTTGAATACAATACACAAAATTTTTCACTTAATTAATTCTTTATTGATTTAAAATCAAGAATTACACATAGAAAACTTAAAGATTGTTGCGGAACAAAACAGATAAAATCTGCTTAAACAATCTAACACAAAGTCACACAGAGAATAAGAACAGTTGTAAAACACTTAGAAAACAAATGAACTTCTGAGAGAGAGTAATGCGCCAGCACTTGAAAGCTTGAGAGAGTTTGTAAACTGGTGAGTTGCAAGGATGAAGATGATCTCCTTTTATAGTGCCTCATGCAATAAATGCAATGGACACTTGTCAAGGAGGGCTTGGAAGGCAGAACGGAAGCAGTCTTCTGAAAAGTGATTTTGTCTTTTCACTTTTGTCTTCAAGCGTTGACCTGCTTGTTGAAGCTGATGTTTCTTGAAGAAGATAAGAAGTCCAAAGAAACTTTTTCTGATCTTAGGATGATGTCTCTGTCAATGCAAGATATCCTGAATATATTCTGCAGATAAAGTTAATATACCTGCTAAAATTTCTTTGCCGAAGACTTCTTTGCCGAAGATGTTCCTAACATGTCTTCAAGGAATTTGCCTAACATGTTATCTTCTTCAAAGATCTTGCCGAAGATATGGTCTTCAAGGATACATGTTATCTTCTTCAAAATTTTGCTTCTTCAAAATCTTGCCTAACATTTCATCTTCTTCAAAATTTTCAAGTGACCTGGCTAAGACTTTAGAAAAAGTCTTCAAGTAGCAGCTTAATCTTTGGTTGAGAAGTCTATCTTCAATCCGCTTTGAAGATATACTTCTACTTTGTTTCTTCGGTTGATCTTCGACTTTACCGAACATTTTTATACAATTAAACTGCTTGTAAAGAACCTAAAAATTATTCTAAGTATGAACTGTGAAATTGAGAGACTGAGGTCATCTTCAAATCTAAGTGACCCAACAATCTCCCCCTATTTGAGGATGACATCCATACTTAGAATCTGAGAAGTAAACACTGAATAATTCATTTTTGACCCTTGTTTACTCTTTTGGGTTCTTTTCACATAGTCCATTCTTTTTGTTCTTTTTGGATTTTTTTTTGTATCCGACATTTACAAGTAAAAAAAATGGTAAAGTATACTGTACAAACTATTAACAAAAATGTACTTGTATTTAAAACTTGAAAGAACAGTAATCTTAAGTTTACAAGTACATATCAAAAGCATATAAAAAGAAGACATGATCACTTCTTCCTTTCCTGAAGTTCAGCAATGATGTGACGTTGGAAGTTAGTGCCTACAAATGTGTCCGGGATGATGAGAAGGATGGCTTCAAGAAAGCTGGAGTCAGCAATGGATGTCTCTTTTGTTCGAAAGAATTCTTGAGTACCTTGGGCATTGTTGAAGAAAATGCCTGGGTATGGTTTTTGGGTCACAGCAGGAGATGACATCTTGGGGAGTGAGGGAGGCTTTAGATTCATATTCTTTGAGTTAGGAATGATACCTTTGGCAGCAAGATCTTGGAAGATGGTTTGATGAAATCCAGTCTTTATCTTACTTACATTTTCAAAGAGTCCTCGGAGATAGATGTTTATATCAGCTAGGTTTGGACTTTGAGAATCTTGGAGATAATATTCAATTTCATACCATTCTGAAACACCATAAGCATCAAGTTCAGGGAGACTTACCGGTGTGACGGTGTCATCAGCCCGTGTGAGTATCACATAGGTGTCCTTTGACTCTTTATGGGTAGCAAGTTTGGCTTTGACAATCTTTGAGATGCTGGTTCTTCCAATTAATTTCTTCTTGCACCATTCAAACTTTTTGAAGAACTCAGATTGCTCCCCCTCACTTAGTGTACCTGCATGTTTAGTTATTTGCTCCCCCTGACCTGATGGATATGCTTGTGTCGCTTTGGATGGGTCAGAAGGACCAGGTGTTACAGAGGAACCCGGTCGGTCGCTGGTAAATTTGTTTGGGCTTTTCTCCCCCTCAGCGGCAGACAGGTAATAACGTTTCACCCATCCAGCAAAGGTGGTGAGTGTGCGAGCCTGATCTTCAGGAAGAGCATCCATCTTGTGGTGAAGAGATGTAAGAGAACTGAGGAGCTGAGAATTGATGTCCTTTTGGCTTTGAAGTTCAGATTGGAGCCTATGAACTTCTTGGTCACGAGCATCTGAGGCAGCTTGCATGGCAGTCATGGATAGAGTGAGACTGGCATTTGAGGCTAGGAGAGACTGAACCTGAGATTGTAAGCTGGAGATGGAATCCTGGATGGAGTCAAGTTGGCGTGCTACATATCTGGTGTTTGAGGCTGCAAGAAGTGGAGGACGACGAGGAGGAGAAGACCTTGAAGATGAAGGAGAGGATGACACCACCAGCATGTTAAGGATAGGATCGTCTGTAGGACCCCCAGAAAGTGGTAGAGTGGTGGATGAATCAGCAACATTAGAGCTTGAATGCTCAATTGAGTCGTCTTTGGAAGAAGACAACTTAACTTCTTCGGTGGCAGTTGCTGAGTGAGAAGGAGGATCACCTGGAGAATCTTCAACAACAAAGTCAAGTAAACATGTAGGACCCGTAGGGGGTCGTGCAGAAACATCGATCGCAGAGTGATCGGGTGATAGGCCGTGCAGTGAGAAAGCAGTACCTTGGGCTGGAGAGACACCCAAGTCATCTTCAACCACCAATAAGTTGGTAGAAGAAGGAGCAGTGTGGGTCCCCAAATTTTCAACCGCAACCTGTTGGGAGGAGACGGAGGAGCTAGCTAAGAGGTTAGCAGGTTCCCTGGGCCCGGTAGGGACAATTTCAACAGTTGAGAAGGGGGAGTGTCCGGATTATCCCCCCATTGTAGATTGGGAGAGTTAAGGATATAAATCATACCTGGAAGAAGACCATTGTCAGTTGCCTTTGGTGGACGTTGAAGAATTGCCTTCGTGATGGTAGGTGCAAGAAAATCATAGGTGAACTTTGGGTTTGCCGACTTGCGATCAAGATCAAGTAATTTCCCCAATTTATGTTCAATGATGATGGAGAGGAACCTGGGGTAGGCAACATGTGGCCTTTTTGGAGGAGTCACAACTTCAACAATTTCATCAAAAAATAGCGTGCAAAATCTATTTTTCTTTTAAACATAATGGCATGAGAAAGATTTGTGATATAGGAGGGGGATTGATCATGACCTCCAGTTTTGCGACTTAAGCAGAAAATAATATGAGTGAAGAAGAAATGCCATACCCCACCCATGTATTTGCGCAGAAAAGTGCCAGGGCTTTTGTACTTTGCATCGACGGTGTAGTTCATGGCTTGTACCACATCTTCATGTTCGTTGTCAAGCGGAAAAGGTGCATACGAATCGGAACTGTCAAGATGAAGAGCGGCACAGACATCTTCCACATCAAAGGTAAGATCATGATCACCGGTGTCCGAAAGAATGCACGCGGAAATGGTTTTGGGTTCACCATCATGCACAGAGCAAGTTAACCAAAAATTGCCAAGTAGCTTTTTGCTCATTTTGAGAGATTTGGAGAAGGCATAAAGTAGAGGGGTTTGTTGAAGAAAGTGAGAAATGGGTAAGTGATCGGGATAGTCTGGATCATTTTCAAATCTTGCAATATGATTGCAAGTCCTGAAGACAAGATCTTCATAGCATGTGGGAATGATGAATTTTGAAGATTTGGGGTTAGGATTGGGAGAAGAGGTAGACATGAGAGAAATTTGAAGAAGTGGAGATTTGAAGAAATGAGAAGGAAGGAGGTGTATTTATAGGAAGTAAGAGAGGGTAGAGGTAAGAAAAGGTATGATGGGTAATAAGATGAAAAGAAAGGTAGGAGAGGTAGAGGGGGTAGGAAAAGGTTGAGTGTTTAGGTAATTGGGAGAAAGGTATGGGGAGTAGGGAAAAAGTAGGAGAGAGGATGTAAGAGAATTTTGAATTAAAAAATTGGTGTGAAGGGTTTAGGAAAGGGAGGTCGGGAGGGGGGAGGGGGGGGGGGGGGTTCGGGAAGGGGTAGCGTCGGGGGGGGGGGGTCGGGAGGGGGTTGCGGCGGGGGGGTTCGGCAAGGGGGTGCGGCAGGGTGGGTGCGGCAGGGTGGGTGCGGCAAGGAGACCGCCAAAGGGGTTGTTTGGTGCGACAATGTGGGTTCGGCAAAAAGGTCAAAAAAAAGAAAATTTTGATTTGCCGAACGAGAA
Organism: Saussurea involucrata; assembly: GCA_033807775.1. Classification (NCBI taxonomy): domain Eukaryota; kingdom Viridiplantae; phylum Streptophyta; class Magnoliopsida; order Asterales; family Asteraceae; genus Saussurea; species Saussurea involucrata. The sequence goes on along the minus strand of CM066327.1, from coordinate 78,417,586 downwards.
GTTAGGAGAAAAATATGGTATGGCTAGGTTTTAGGAGATATGTTTTAGGAATATGGTATGGCTAGATATTTATAGGAGAGGGTAAAAAAAAATAGGTTGTGTTTGTATAGGGTAAGGTTTGAGGGTAGGTTGTTTTTGTTTAGATGAAAAAGGAGGGTGTGGATTAAAAGTAAAAATAGATAGGTAAAGAGATGGATGGTTATGATGGAGAGTGACTTGGATTGAGAGAGGTAAAAAGGTGTGTTAGTTTGGTGAGAGAGATATGGTAAAAATAGAAAATGAGGGTTAGATGGGAAAGGAGGTTGACTCTGCTTGTAACTGATAGAATATCAGTACTTGAAAAAATCGAACTGATAAAAAATATTTATTATATATATATATATATATATATATATATTTTTTTTGATTTTTTTTGATTTTTTTTTGATTTTTAACCAAACTATATATCTAAGTTTAACATACCAAGTTCTCCTAAGAGAAACTTAAACCGAGGTTCTTCAAGAGGCTTTGTGAAGAGATCCGCTAGTTGAAGATCGGTGGGGATGAAATGCAGTTCAATATCACCTTTGGAGATGTGATCTCTTATGAAGTGATACCGAATATCAATGTGCTTGGATCTGGAGTGAAGCACAGGATTGTTTGCAATGGCAATTGCACTGGAGTTGTCACACAGTATTGGGACTTGAGAATAGATCTGATTGTAGTCCCTCAGTTGATTCTTCATCCACAGTATTTGAGCACAACAGCTACCAGCCGCAACATATTCAGCTTCAGCCGTGGAGGTGGAGACTGAGTGCTGCTTCTTGCTAGACCAACTAACAAGTTTACCACCAAGGAGTTGGCAGCTTCCAGTAGTGCTCTTTCTATCAATCTTTGATCCTGCAAAGTCAGAATCTGAATAACCCATTAGATCAAAACCTGAGTCTTTGGGATACCAAAGACCCAGATTCATGGTACCTTTCAGATACCGAAATATGCGTTTAACCGCAGCCAAGTGAGATTCCTTAGGATTGGCTTGGTAACGCGCACACAGGCAAGTAGCAAACATAATATCAGGTCTACTAGCAGTAAGATAAAGAAGTGACCCAATCATTCCTCTAAACTTGGTGACATCAACAGACACACCATTAGGATCAGCATCAAGTTTTAGAGGTGGTGCCATAGGATTTTTCATGGGAGAGCAGGTATCAAATTGAAACTTTTTCAAAAGATCACGAATGTATTTGCTTTGGTTTATAAAGATACCTTCAGAAGATTGTTTTACTTGGAGACCCAAGAAAAATGTTAGCTCCCCCATCATGCTCATCTCATATTGACTCATCATGAGAGAAGCAAACTCATCACATAGTGATTCATCGATGGCACCAAAAATGATGTCATCCACATAAACTTGAACAAGAATAAGATTACCTGATTTTTGCTTGATGAAAAGAGTGTTGTCAACCTTACCTCGAGTATAGTTGTTCTTCAGAAGAAAGTCAGCTAGAGTGTCATACCAGGCACGAGGGGCTTGTTTAAGGCCATAGAGAGCCTTATCCAATCTGTACACATAGTCAGGATGAGATGGATCTTCAAATCCAGGAGGTTGTTTCACATAGACTTCTTCAGCAAGTTCTCCATTTAGGAAGGCACTCTTGACATCCATCTGGAAGACTCTAAAGTTCTTGTATGCAGCATGAGCAAGGAAGATTCTGATTGCTTCAAGTCTAGCAACTGGAGCAAATGTTTCATCATAGTCAATTCCTTCTTCTTGCCTGTACCCTTGAGCAACCAGCCTGGCTTTATTTCTGATGACAGTGCCTTCTTCATCCATCTTGTTTCTGAAGACCCACTTGGTTCCTATGATTGTTTTTCGGGGAGGACGAGGAACCAATCTCCAGACCTTGTTTCTCTCAAACTGAGAAAGTTCTTCTTGCATGGCAGTGATCCAACATGGATCAGCTAGAGCTTCTTCAACCTTCTTTGGCTCTATAAGAGACAAAAAGTTCACATAGAGACAGATATTGCCTACTCCTCTTCTAGTTTGTACACCAGCCTGTTGATCACCAATTATTTGATCAATTGGATGATCCTTGGTCCATTTTATAGCAGGAGGCAAAGCTGGAGGATAGGAAGGTTGTGGATGAGAGGTGGAGGGTAGATCTTGAGGAGGATTGAAAGAAGAAGTATGTGGTGGATTTGATGAAGAAGGGATATTTGAGGGATGAGAGAGAGTGGTGTTTTGAAGAGAATTTTGGTTTAGGGAAGTTTGGATCGGCAGAGGATTTTCTTCTTGGTTTGAAGAAGGGTGTGAGGATGAGGAAGGATTATTATCATGAGAGGTGGGATTTTGAGGAGAAGGTATGGGAATAGTTGGGTTAGGTGGAGAAGGCGAAGCATCACCAATGCAAGAGGTGATCCAACTATTTAATTCATCATCATCTGAGGAGAGAGATGATACCTTGAGGTCATCAAACTTGACATGTATTGATTCATCAATACATTTTCTCCGAAGGTTGTAGACCCTGTATGCTTTGGAGGTGAGAGAGTAACCCATGAAGATGCCTTCATCTGCTTTAGGATCAAACTTGCCCAAGTTTTCTCTGTCATTCAAAATGTAGCAGACACACCCAAAGACATGAAGAAAACTGATGTTTGGTTTTCTACCATAAAAGACTTCATAGGAAGTCTTATTATGCCTTTTTACAATGATGGACCTATTCTGGGTAAAGCATGCAGTATTAATTGCTTCAGCCCAAAAGTAGGTCGGTAGGTGAGATTCACTCAGCATGGATCTGGCAGCTTCACACAGCGTCCTGTTCTTTCTCTCTACCACACCATTTTGTTGTGGAGTCCGAACAGCCGAAAAATTCTGAGATATGCCCTTTTCATTGAAGAAGTCATCCAACACACTGTTTTTGAATTCAGTGCCGTTGTCACTTCTCACAGATCTCACCAGCTGCCCATTCATCACTTCAGATATTTTGATGAACTTTATGATTTCTTCAGAAGTATCACTTTTGTACTTGAGAAAAAATACCCAAGTGTAGCGTGTAAATTCATCAATAATAACAAGAATGTACCTTCTTCCACCAAGGCTTGGAGTGCTGACTGGTCCACACAAATCCATGTGCAGCATCTGAAGAGGTTGAGAAATGGAGAAACATTGCTTGGACTTGAATGAAGATTTTGTGAGCTTTCCCTTCTCACAAGCAGCACACAGCTTTTCTTTCACAAAGGTCAGCTTTGGCATTCCAGATACGAGCTATTTAGAGGAGAGAGAGTTCAAGGTTTTGAAGTTGAGGTGAGAGAGACGCTTGTGCCAGAGCCAACTGATTTTAGCAGAGTTTTCAGAAACAAAGCAGATGTTTGTTTCAGAAGATGAACTCTGTCCCATGTCTATAACATAGACATTTTCTTTTCGGTACCCGGAAAGTACAGCTTTCATGTCTTTGTCAACCACCGTGCAAATGGATAGTTCAAAGATTACTTTATAACCGAGATCACACAGCTGGCTTATGCTCAAGAGGTTGTGCATCAAGCCTTCAACGTACGCTACTTTATTAAAGGTGACAGAACCATTGGAGAGAGTTCCGTAGCCTTTAGTGCTGCCACGAGAATTATCGCCAAAGATAACAGATGGACCTTTAGCCGACACGAAGTTAATAAGAAGAGATATGTTTCCAGTCATATGACGTGAACATCCACTATCCAGATACCAGATCTGTTGATGTCCATAAACCTGCAGTCACAGAAGAATTAGTTCTTTGGTACCCATTTGGATATGGGTCCTTTTGGGTGAGAAGAAGAAACAGAGAGATCTTTAGATGAGTTCCTGTCCATTCTCTCAAGAGGACAATCTTTAGCCATATGAAAAGTGTCACCACAGTTATAGCATTTTCTATAGATAAAAACCTTTTTAACATTATTACCACTGTCCTTGTTTTGACCTTTCGCATTGATTTTTATGATCTTGGCCGAAGAGGATGAGCCAAGAGGTGTGGTTCCTTGGACTCCTTTGTAAGGTATGAGGGTTGGTGAGTGGCAGGATTCTTTGGAATCTGACCTTTTCAAAAGCACGGATCGAGGAATGGGAAAGATGGAAGAGTTACCAGAATATTTCTTTAGAGTTTTTCTTTTGGGATGGAACTCGACGACTGATTTTCCTTTGTCAGAAGTGGAAAATCTGTTTTGAAGAGGTTGAGGTTCTCTCTTTAGAATCTTTGAAGGCTTAGGTTTAGAAGAAGAGGCTTCATTTATGTGTAGGGATTTCATCAGCTCATGAACAGGTTGAGGAGGGTCATTAAAACCTTGGGCTTCTTCAACTTTAGAAGTTGAGGCATCACCTTTAGCTTTTATGAACATCCCAAGCTTTAAGGCTTCAGAAGGATCAACAGAGTTCATTGAATGAGTATCACTTGAGTGGTGTTCAGAGGACTCATTGAGTGGAGGAGGCACAAGGGAAGTAGAAGCATGAACAATTGAGGAAGAGTCAATGTCCATTTTGCCAAAGCCAAGACCAGATTTGTCACCACAGTTCATTTGGTCTTTAAAAATCTTTTCTAAATTTTTAGAAGAGTTAGTCCACTTTTTCACAGTTTCTTGTTCCTCTTTAAGTCTTTTGAACAACTTATTTTTCTCTTTAGCAAGTGTGAAGTTTATGGTTTTCAGATCTTCAAGCTCAGCTTTGATTTTGTCAAAATGTTTTAGTTGAGAAAGACAGATTTGAAGTTGAGAGGAAAGAGATTTTATCTGAGCATTTGCCTTTTTCTTAGCATCTTTAGCATCATGGAAGTCAACAGTTAAAGAGTCAAATGCTTCAACCTTTTCAGCATCAGTAAGAGAGTGAAAGGGATGTACCTGAGTGGATGAGGAAGAGCATCCTGTCGAGACTAGAGCAAGAGTGGAAGGAGTTTCCTCACAGTCATTGATGTCATCAATCTTTGCCATGAAACAAATATTGGCCATGTACTTATCACTGTCAGATGTGGGTTCATCTACCAAGTCATGATACTCAGCCAGCAGACCCGTTCCCTTTTTGGAAAGAAGTTCATTTCTCTCCTTTTCTCTTTTGTATTTACCCTTGTACTTTTCAGCACGGTCAGAGTTCACAGAGGAACCAGGTTGGCCAGATCTTTGAGAAGAGGAGTGATTTGAATCGAGTCTGGATCTGTTAGATTTTGAAAAGGGACGACTGGATAAAGAGTTCTTTGATTTTTCAGAAAGCTTGCTTCTGCATTCAGAGGCAAAGTGACCTTTCTTCCCACATTTAAAGCATTCCTCATTTGATTTATCAATTGAAGAGTGCTTGGGGAAATTTTGAGAAGATTTTCTAGAAAATTTAGATTTACTAGAAGAGAAACGGGATCTAGGTTTAGAGTAACCTGCCAGCATGGCTATGCCATCTATCAGTTGGTCAACGGGGGGTTCCTCACCTTCATCATTAGCATCACTAAGATATGCCTCCGAATGATCATTGGTATCTTCCTGACTATCATGGTCAGAATCAGAGGGATATGTAATTCTAGGAATGCACACAGATCTTTTGGAAGAGTCACTTACAAGAGCTAGGGAAGAGCTTTTGATATCTTTAATGACAGACTTCCTTTGGAGCTTGGTTTGCTCAAAGTTAAAGAGAGTACCATAAAGAGCTGTGAGAGGCATATGATCAAGATCCTTGGTTGTCTTAATGCATGTGCAGATGTTTTCCCAGAACTCAGGAAGACAGTCCATAAATTTGCATAAGACTTCCTCATTGTCATAAATGCGACCCAACAGCTTAAGATCATTAAGCAGACTGTTAAAACGGTTATAGTAATCAGAAAGCGATTCTCCTTTTTCATGAGTAAACAATTCATATTTTCTAACAAGAGCGATTTTTCTGCTCTTTTTCACTTCAGAAGTTCCTTCATAAAGAACACACAGAGTAGACCACATTTCTTTAGCAGTAGAAAAGTTTACAAGAGAGTGATAAACTTCATCAGGCAAAGAGAGGGCAATGATGGCTCTGACTTTAGTGTCAAGAGCTACAAGACGCCTGTCTTCATCAGTGTACTTACTTGGGTCCTTTACAATGTATCTCCCAGTAGCAGGTGTTCGTTCTTCCTCATCAGAAGAAGAATCATCACCATCCTCATCTTTGTTTTTGGCATTATAACGATCCCAAACTCTTGGGACAAGAGGCCCTTCATGGAGTATGGTGGGATATCTGCTGTCAACTCCTTCTAGGAAGAGCATCATACGACTTTTCCACAGAGAGAAGTTATTAGGGTTAAACTTTGGTGGTTTGGCTATGGAGCCATTGTCGTATGATCCAGCATTAGCAATAGAGTTTTGAGAAGAAACATTGTTCAAGGTAGAAGATGAAGCCATTGCAGATCAGATCAAGTTTATTAGATTAAACTGACCTGCTCTGATACCACTTGTTGGTCCCAGCTATGGATTAGCAATGGTAAACAAGTATTGTAGAAGGGGGGGGGGGGGGGGGGGGGTTGAATACAATACACAAATTTTTTCACTTAATTAATTCTTTATTGATTTAAAATCAAGAATTACACATAGAAAACTTAAAGATTGTTGCGGAACAAAACAGATAAAATCTGCTTAAACAATCTAACACAAAGTCACACAGAGAATAAGAACAGTTGTAAAACACTTAGAAAACAAATGAACTTCTGAGAGAGAGTAATGCGCCAGCACTTGAAAGCTTGAGAGAGTTTGTAAACTGGTGAGTTGCAAGGATGAAGATGATCTCCTTTTATAGTGCCTCATGCAATAAATGCAATGGACACTTGTCAAGGAGGGCTTGGAAGGCAGAACGGAAGCAGCCTTCTGAAAAGTGATTTTGTCTTTTCACTTTTGTCTTCAAGCGTTGACCTGCTTGTTGAAGCTGATGTTTCTTGAAGGAGATAAGAAGTCCAAAGAACCTTTTTCTGATCTTAGGATGATGTCTCTGTCAATGCAAGATATCCTGAATATATTCTGCAGATAAAGTTAATATACCTGCTAAAATTTCTTTGCCGAAGACTTCTTTGCCGAAGACTTCTTTGCCGAAGACTTCTTTACCGAAGACTTCTTTGCCGAAGATGTTCCTAACATGTCTTCAAGGAATTTGCCTAACATGTTATCTTCTTCAAAGATCTTGCCGAAGATATGGTCTTCAAGGATACATGTTATCTTCTTCAAAATTTTGCTTCTTCAAAATCTTGCCTAACATTTCATCTTCTTCAAAATTTTCAAGTGACCTGGCTAAGACTTTAGAAAAAGTCTTCAAGTAGCAGCTTAATCTTTGGTTGAGAAGTCTATCTTCAATCCGCTTTGAAGATATACTTCTACTTTGTTTCTTCGGTTGATCTTCGACTTTACCGAACATTTTTATACAATTAAACTGCTTGTAAAGAACATAAAAATTATTCTAAGTATGAACTGTGAAATTGAGAGACTGAGGTCATCTTCAAGTCTAAGTGACCCAACAGCAACCCCATCTCTACAAGAAGATGTACAGCCGAAGGCAAAAGACAAAGGCAAGGGGATAATGACAGAGGAACCCAAGAAGAAGAAGCCAAAGCATCAACCAGTAGAGAAATTGATGAAAAGCTCCTTCAACGCTTATGTGACACCAAAGCCAAAAGAAGAAGACTGGGCTTTCGGTGCTACCCCTCTGTCAAACATACCTGTTCTGGATCCTAAGGCAAAACTCACAGAGGATCGAGTGGCCCAAATCAAGAAACAAATGGATGCTCTGCGCAGGCCCATGCCTCCACCCGGTGCACCTCCATAACAGATGGAAGAGGTGGTGTACAGATATCTGTACAACAGAACTACCAGAGATCCTCTGCCACCATCCATTCATGATCCAGGCTTTCGTGCTGACCTCGAACACATCTTCACAAGAACAACACCCAAGCCAAAATGGCAAGTCTTCTCAGAGTCCAAAATCGACAAGGTCATATACTGTAAGTTTTCTCAAACCAGAACCACACCTAAGGTTTCCTATAACATCTATAAGGTCAAAAGGGAGGACAGAACCGTGACCCAATTCTCAGATGCTGATCTGAGAAATCTAAGTCCCTACGACCTACCCGACCTTCTCAACTGGACGAAAGAGAACTACACAACAGATGCACATCGAAGGGCATACAGGGTGATAAGGAAAGCCATGCGTGAGAAACTTCTGCTATACAGCCTTGTCGACTTCCAATTAGGACGAGATCTCGGAGTAAGAAACCTAAATCTCCAACCACCAGAAAATGACTGCCCATCCTCTACCATACCAAACTCAATCATTACATCTCCAAGAGTTGGGTTAGTCTATCAAGATCCTGCTGGGAAGTCAAGACTGTTCATAGAGATGGACTGTCAGAAGTATGCAACAAGTACTTTGACAGAGTTCAGAGCAAGCCTCTTGGAGCACAGAGGAACAGAGCAAATGAATCAGGCTCTCACAGATAGACTGATAGAGGTCATCGACCAAGTAATCAACTTCAGAACCATCTGCATCATATTCTATCCCGAGCTTAAAGAATTAGGATTCGACAACAGAAGTTTCAACGACTTCAAAGACGCCAACGTCTGATATCCTCTACCAACCTCTGCAAACATTTCCTTTCATAAATGTAATCAAGTGTAAGTGCCTCTAGCATAATTTTGTATGAAAGAAAAGTAAAATCTTTTGAGGTACATTGTTACACCTCCTGTCATATACTTAGCCTAGAAAACCTTGCACTTTTAAATTTTTTATTTTTCAATACTTAGGGGGAGATTGTTAGCTCCAATCTTTATGATTATAGAAGTATTGAAAAATAGGCTAAGTTTAGAAGTCTTCGACAAAGGCTCTGCCGAGTAACCGAGAAGACCGAAGTAAAGAATAGCCTGAAGACTCTTCAATGCGGACAAGGCCACAGAGCCTCTGTCATACTTGACAGAGCCTCTGTGGTATAAAAGACTAAAGCTCTATACAAGGACAATCGTGCTTCTCACGATTTCTGCTGTACGAAGATCCTGAAGATCATTCGTACAAGGCGTGACCTGACAACTCCACGTGTCAAACTCTGATGGGTCTTAGCCTTAGTAGAAGCCGACGCATTTAATTAACGTTGTACCTGCAACAGTACCTGAATAGTGTCTTTGTACCTTCAGTCCTTGTTGTCTAGAACTTGTCCCCTTTAGAAGTAGTATAAATAGAAGACTCATGTTGAGTTCTTCTATTAGGCTTTGAACTAAACACACACCATTATAACATAATTCTTGTTTAACTTTCGGTGTTCTTGGTGTTCTTATTTATATCAAATACAGTGAATCATTGAGTTATTTATCTGTGTTATTTACATTTCACGTATTTGATATTGTGTGTTATTCTACCTTATTATATCTTTTAGTTCGTTAAAAACGCTTCCGCATTATATCTTGTTTGAACTATTAGATAGAATCATCATTGTTAAGCAAAACGGGAACTAACACTATCGGTGTCGCTCCAGGAACAAGATCAATTTGGAAATCTACCTGTCGTTCTGGCGGTAATCCTGGAAGATCATCAGGGAACACATCTGGGAATTCTCGTACCACCTTTATATCTTCCGCTCTCATCTTTTCTACCTTGGCATCCAAAACATATGCTAAATAGGATGAACATCCTTTTACTAGACACTTACGTGCTTTGGCAATAGAAATTAGCGGAACCTCCCCTTTTCTCTTTTCCCCATAGACAAATACATCATCATTGTTGGGCACAGGAATCCGAATTAATTTCTTAGCACAAAGAATTTCTGCCTGATTGATTGTCAACCAATCCATACCGACAACTATATCAAATCCCCCAATCTCCATCAAAATCAAATCAATCAGAAATTCCTTTCCTTCTATCATAATCATACAACCCTCAAGTCTTTCTCGAACTAAGACTTGATCCCCGTTAGCTATTTCAACTACTAAGGCATCTTCCAAGGTAGTGACAGGCATAGCTAACTTTTGATAGAACGACTTTGATATAAAAGACAAATTGGCACCACAGTCAAATAATACTCGTGCAGGAATAGAGTTAACAAGAAATGTACCAGAAACAACATCTTTAGATTCCTTTGCCTCATCAGCCGTCATATGAAATGTCCGGCCCGTTGGCTTAGGAGTATTTGACTTCCTTCCTTGATCTCCACCATTCCTTAGCTTTGGGCAGTATTTTCGGAAGTGACCGGGTTGTTTACACTCAAAACACGTCAGCCCTTGGAAGGGACAGTTTGCAATCTAGTGACCACTCTTTCCACATTTGAAACATTCATTTGAAACCACCCGACACGGGCCAAAATGCTTACTTCGGCATTTCTGGCACCAGTTCGGTTCCTGTCGAGACTCAAAAGCAAACATTCTTGCCCAATGATTTGGATTTCTGAGAAGATTCAGATCGACCTTCCCATTTTCTTTTCTCTCCCCCTTGAGCCTTTTCTTCTTTGTCTCTGACATATACTTCCTCGATTATCTTGGCTTCCTCGATCGTCTCCCTCAATGTCAAAGCTTTGGAATTTCGCACTCGTGACATCATATCAGCAGGTAAGCCCTTCAGGTAGACTTTAATCTTCTCTTTTTCAGTTGGAGCCACATGCCACTAGATTCAGCTTTTCCAAGAATATTCGAGTATATTCTCTCATGGCAGTTGTGTCTAAAGGGATTCGGATTTCAATTGGGAACTGAGCGAACGTAAAAAGTGTTGAGTTCAGTAAACACTGGGTGTATGGGAACTAGATTTCGAGGACAAATTCTCTCTTAAGGTTGGGAGGACTGTAACACCCCGATCTTTGGGAGGTATCGATATTTTGAGAAAAATGTGACAAATAGGATTTTGGATTAAATCTTAGATTTTTTATTTCTGTTGGATGAAGAATTCAAATATGCGTCCAACGGTTATTTACGGAGCAAAAACGAAGCTAAAGCGAAGAAGTTATGCCCAAAACCGTTTTCGGTACATTCTATACTATAGTGCCCGCGATTGTGACACTGTCACTATGGCATGTCACTATCGTCCGATGCCCAACTCACGGTACAACCCATGCGATTGTGCCAGCGATTGTGACACTTCTATATCATAAATTGTCAATTCTAAACCAGTAGGAATCACTATCGCACATGGGTACCAGGACCTTAAAAAATGCGATTTTCAGCCTTTTTCTTATTCCTACTTCACCCATTTCGTTTTTCTCTCCCAAGAACCGAACCCGTTCACCTCCAATGTCGATTTTGAGCCTTTAAGACACCAATACTCAAGATTTCATGAGATTCTTCTTCACCTAACAAGAATTTGGAAGCCAAAGCTAGGTGTTCTTCATCTCCTCTTTATCTTCATTCTCAGCCTCAAGAATTTTTAAGCTTTCTAGGGTTTCACAAAACTCTCTTCCACCTACTTCAAGAAATGAAATTTAGGGTTCATTTTGGTAACCTAAAAGTGTTTTGTTGATGGATGCACGTTGTGGTAAAGGTAATATTCTCTGCTCTTCACCCAAGAAATTAAGGTTTCGGTTTATTGGTGATTTTGATGTAATATGTTGGGGGAAACGATTCTAAGTGTTTAGGGATGAATATTTATGGTTGGAAACTTGTGGATCTAGGTTTTTGGAAGATTTGGCTTAAGAATTCAAGTTTCTTCAAAAGAGCTCAAGTTTGGGAAAAATCTAGATTTAGCCTAAATCTAGCTAGGTGAGTTTAAGTTGATTTGTGAAAACGTTGTACATACCAAAAATGTTATTTTCCAAGTATTTATGTGTTTTACATGAAAATTATCAATTGTTGAGTTATTTGGTGGGTTTTCCTTTTTTGAAGTATTAACTTTGTAAATATTGTAAAACACCTATATTTGGGATTTTTGGGTAATTTGATAGATAAATCGTAAATGAAAATGTTTTGATGGTTTATTTCATAAATGGAGGTTATTTGGTAAAAATGCATTCTAGTGTTTGTTGGAAATATGCATAGTTTGTGTTATGAGATGTTTTTAAAAATACCAACGTGTGGCTATTGGATTTTGGTCATTCCCGACCTTGCGAACATTTCGGAAATTGTAAACCTTTTTGGTATTGGGGAAAAGATGTATTTTGAGTATTTCGATAAGTAAACCTTAGGTATTGATGCATTTTAACGATTTATTTTACGAGTGTGAATCTTTTGGTATAAATACACCTGGATGGGTGTTTTGGATGATTTGTCTTAACCTAGAGTTGAGTGGAGTCATTTATGTTTATGAAACATGATTCGCATAAACGTGGGATATTTATGTTTTATTGCAATTTATGACTTTTAACAAATGGTCTTTTGATTAATTGAACTTGTGGCTCGGTATTTGATTATGTTGGGTTTGGGGGACATTTGTCCAAGTTTTGATAGCTCAATGTAGAGCTTTGGTCACGATTTATATTTATTGAGAACTACATGTCTTGAATGCGCTAGTTCATTCATTTGGATTCATGTAATGTTTTAGACCGTAATGCTATAGATCCATAGGCACCTGAGTTTTTATGTATAATGTTGGGACACTAGTTTTTTACATTGTAGCACGGAATAGGCATCAGGTTTCATGATAAGTAAGATGTGGGCCTATATGGTCGGGTATTGTCTCATGAAGAGTAAAGTGTAATTCCAATGTGCTTTCTTGGATTTGGATAGCTCAATGTATAGACCTAGAGAGGTTGAAGTTGATACTCCACGAGTGTATGCTTTAAGTAGCTGAGCTTGATATGTCTTATGAATATAATGCAAGTGTTTGGTTTCATTATCATGTATGTGGCCTACTCTTCCGTTCCGTCACATTCAATGGAATCGGGTCTCCCCCATCAACGAAAGGTGTTGTTTTGAGTATCTATTATCGTTCTTGTTTTCGGCGACGTTTTATATTTATATGGATTGTTTTCTATGATTTATGGGTTTGAGTATTGTGCATCATCCGTGTTTTTGGATGTTTCGGGATATAAGATTTTATATCCGCATTTTCATAAATTGGAAGTTCAATCACTATTCACATCTTGGGTGAGTTTTAGGTTTTGAGTTTATTTTACGAATGAATGTTTTGTATTGGGGGTTCGTCTTTAAAAAGGCGAATATTGGAAAGCGTCTATATCGATGTTGTCATCACCTAAAATTACTTTTATCGAAAAATGGGTTGTTCTCATATTTAAAGTAAATTATTTTAGATTTCATAATTTAAGATGCACTCATTTTTTTAACGATTTATATAAACGTGATGAAAACTCTTGAATTGACTAGGCGTTAGCCTAACCTTTTTATTTGTCGGCATATACAACAGCTTCCGGTTGGAGAATAATTCTAGTGACACTGTGAAGAGGTGAGAGCTAGTTGTATGCACGAGAAATCACTAACTCGGTGAAGTCTTCAGCATTTAATTTGGGAATAGCAATGTATATTTGGGTTGAGTAACACCCGTCCTCTTTAGTCTAGTATGTGACTTAAGCTATTGAATGTTGGCATTGATTTTATGCTTTAAAGTTGAAGTTTTTTTTTAGAATGAATTTATAGAAAAGATTTTATCCTTTATTTGGTTATTTTGTTGAAGTTTTTAATTAGTTGATCTTTTGAAATTTGAGGGTGTTACACACATTAGGGCCTAAAATAGGAAAAGACATTACTTTATGTTTAATTAAACAAAATAATTGATATGTATTAGATAATTTTTTAAAAGTCATCAAAAAAGTTGTAACTGACGACGTTATTGATAAATACACGTTTAATTAAGAAACCATGATTCTAAAACTTATAAGTAATAAAATATAAAAATAATTCACGATTAAATTAGCAATATCAATTTAATTTCGTATACAAAATTCCACTTTATTTGTCATTTTAGGTATTTGACTATAATTAAAATATTTTTAAGAAGTTAAATACCAAGTTAAATATTTTAACCTTTCATGCCACATACTCCCTCCGTCCCAAAATAAGTGTCCACATTTGACTTGGCACATAGTTTTAGACATGTATAATTATTACACCTTTTTGTTACCAAATGACATCTTTACCCTTATTTAATTTCTCTCTCTTTTCACAACTCTTATATATTTTTGCATTAACTAAGGATAAATATGGGAATTTAGTTATCCATTTTTTGAAAGTGAACACTTATTTTGGGACAAATATGAATAGAAATGTGGACACTTATTTTGGGACGGAGGGAGTAATAAATAGGGGTTTGACTATAATTAAAATACTTTTTTCTTGAATGGGTTTAAAGTTGAAACTTCTTAGAGATTTGTGGCTGATATGAAATATACTAAAAGTTGAGTGGCTTCCTAACAGACACATTGAGCGGAGCGGAGATATTTGTATTGAAGTCCTTGGCATTTTAGCCGCTAAAATTCGTTGATAACAAAATCTATATCTGGTCACTCTCCCCCTTCTCAGATTCTGCAAATCATGAGCAACTGCTGCCTCTTCCACCATCACCATCTTCTTTTCCGTTCACCAAATCTTCATCATGATATTCGCTATTTCAAAGTTGAATCTATCAGACAAATATCTGATTGTTCAATTCGATTTACATCCCTAACCAAATCATCATCAAGACAAAACCCCAGCACATCGCCTCCAGAACTCCCTGTTGAAAAATCCGGATTTGAATCCGAAATTGCTTTAGATGATGATGAGGATCCGGATCCTGATTTGCCTTCCGGTTCGGCTTCATTCAAGCCATTCTTATCGTTCAATCACGGTTTCAGGTAACATCTACTTGACATTGCTAACTTGTATCTGCGATTTTATCTTCTGATAGTTGTAGTGACAGACGAGTCTATGTTTTATACGAGTTGAGTTAAGGATGATACCTTGTTGATGGAAGTTTTATTATGACAAAATGCCTGTGTTTGCTAAACACTGCTATTTGAGTGCGTAAATAGGTTAGGTCTGTTTGGTTGTTTTTTCAAGCCCTGTATGGATGTAGGACCTAAATTGCTCAATATTTTTCGTGGTCTTAAGACGAAATTATGTTGAAGTGTACCCGAGAACAGTTATTAAGGAACTTAAAGTATTATTCTATTGATGTGTGTGATTTAGTTGTTTGCTTTGTTTTCGGTTGCAGAGACAAGCTTAAGTTAGATGAACTTGGAATGGAGATCATGTCAATTGCATTGCCGGCTGCATTAGCTCTTGCTGCTGATCCAATCACTTCACTTGTTGATACTGCATTTGTTGGTCATTTGGGTAAACTAATTCTCATTATAATCTATGTGTCTTTTTTTTGGAAGGGTATCCGAGGACATTGCCCCGACTAATCCCGGCAAGGTGAGGCAATTGCCCCAGCTGCTAAAGCGTGCAACCCTGAGTTTATCCCCAGTGGCCACAAGTTGGAAGCGCCTGGATTCGAACTTGGGGTAGATGGGTTACTAGCCACATCCCCCACAAGCCTTAACCAGTACGCCACAAGCCTTGTGGTTATAATTTTTAGTTTGAAACACATGAAGTTTGAATCCAACAACGAGTTATCTTAAACTAATTCATCGAACTTAAAGTGTTAATAATCTATAATGTTTTCCTTCAATAGTCGTCAAATTTAATGCTTGTATTCATGTGATTCTGTCTACGGAGGTGCTTCGCTATGGATTTTAGTTTTCAGCCCATAGACTAATCTATGGGATCCTGAAGTTAAGGGAAAACCTTTGGTGGCCCCAGGAAAACTCGAATCGAGTGACCAATGGGTAGCAAATCTAAGGCTTGACAAGATGAGCTACCCATTAGGGTTTTGGGCTCAACTTGTATTACCATTCTCATATATATATATATATATATATATATATATATATATATCATGTGTTTGGTTGTTCATTGTTGTAGGCTCTGCTGAATTGGCTGCAGTTGGTGTTTCTATATCAATCTTTAACCTAGTGGCAAAATTGTTTAATATTCCTCTGCTCAATATCACAACCTCATTTGTCGCTGAAGAACAGGCAGTATTAGTCAAAGGTGATGATGATTCTACTCTGATTCATAGCCATATATTTCACAGTTTTTCAGTTTGGACCACCTTGTTATTATACATGATTAATCTAACTAATGATTTTTCTTTGTTCAGATGGCATCGCTGACCATCAGAACAAGAAGTTCCTGCCATCAGTTTCGACTTCATTGGCCCTGGCTGCTGCCTTTGGCATTGCAGAAACCATAGCACTTTCTCTTGGTTCTGGCTTCTTATTGAACACCATGGGTATACCTGTTGTACGTCTTTCGTAGCTATTTATTCATTTAATGCCCAGTAATTACTTTACTTTTCCTGTTCTTTCTTGAAACTAGATTTCTTTTGCCAGAAACGCTTAATAAAGTCAAATTAACTTGAAAGCAAGTGTCATATTCTAGTAATACTTTTAGTTCTTGCTAGTTCTACCTTTGGCGTCTCCATGATGGATTCTTTCCTGGAATGGCTACTTTTCCCTGCCAGTTTACTATTGCTTCTCATATGAAATAAGTTTTATAACAGTCAGACTCCATGGGATAAAGGTTAGGTTTGCATGCATCCCACCCACTCTCCACTGGGATCATTTGGTTTGGTTTTAGTGAAGGTACAATTACAATTTACACGCTTGTCTAACATATTCTTCTGATTGTTGCCTCTGGCGTGTAGCTCAGTTGGCAAAGTGGTGGGGTGACTTTGCCCAAATACATAAGATTTCCTGGGTTCGATCCCAGGCCCCCCCACTAGCCTCAGCCGCTGAGTGAGCCAAAAAATGCCCCTCACATTGGTGTCCTTGGAGGCAGGTTCCGTGTGGGGCCGGTTAGGGTTGCCGGTAATCAACTTTTGCCCAAATATTCTTCTGATTGTTGTAAAACTTCAAGAAGCAACTTATCTCCAAAATGCAATATTTCATTGCATCTTGCATACTGTAACTTGTTTAACTTGGTATTGACAAAGGCTATGTTGTATACCATTTTCAGGATTCACCAATGAGAATACCAGCGGAGCAGTTTACTTCAATAAAGGCGTTTGGTGCTCCAGCAATCGTATTAGCCTTGGCTGCACAAGGAACTTTTCGTGGCTTTAAGGACACTAAGACCCCTCTATATGCCATTGGCAAGTATAATAATTAGTCCTTCCAAATTCCATAAGTACTAGCATCTGCAACCAGATTATTGTCTTTTGCATTTATAACTCATAACATTTTGCATTCGGTCATTACAGTTGCTGGAAACTTGCTAAATGTTATACTGGATCTAATATTGATTTTCTTTTGTGGACTTGGCGTTGGTGGTGCTGCAATTGCGACGGTAATTTCTGAGTACGTGATGCTGTGGTATTTCTTGTCTAGTTTCACTGTAAAAAGTTGATAAAAGTTATTTAATTTTCTCATCACCGAGTTTGAACTTATTTGCAGATATCTTATTGCCTTCATCCTACTATGGAAATTGAATGAAGAAGTTGTACTCGTCACTCCAAATGTAGATGGTGGAAAAGTTGCTCGATATTTAAAATCTGGTATGTTTTCTTAAGCAACTGATGTGTGAATCTCGACCAATCACAAGTATTTTACGAATTACAATATCATCATCGTTCATATTTTTCAGGCGGGCTTCTAATGTCGAGGAGCTTAGCTATACTTGTTACTATGACTCTATCTACATCAGTGGCAGCAAGAGAAGGCCCCGTGGCTATGGCTGGTCACCAAATCTGCTTAGAAGTTTGGTTGGCTCTGTCTTTGCTTACTGATGCTTTAGCACTTGCAGGCCAGGTAACTAGCAAACACTTGGGGCCTTTTTGTTAGTAGCTTAATGAGCTTAATGAGACTCACTGCTTATACGATCAGCTATACACGACTGTTTGGTAGTGGCTTAATGATATAGAAAAGTGGCTTCTTCAGTAAGCTTCTAAGTGGCAGCTTTATGCAGAAAGCCAAGCTTTTTCCAAATCTGTCCCTCCCAATTAAAAAGCACACTCCTTCCATCTATGAAAAAACCCTACCAAACAAAAACCTTCACAATCTATACCGACAGATTAATCCATACAGACAGCTTTATCCACATAGGACTTAATGGAAATCCAACCAAACAGCCCCTTATACAGGATGGATTCAAGAAATAGTGCATGTAGATTTTTCGGTTCCTTTCGTTTGGTCACAATTAGCGGTTACCCTCGTTGCATTTTCGGAATGATAAATGGATTAATCTAAGACTCTGGTAGCAGAGAGAGAGAGAGAGTGCACAGCTGAGATGCGTGTGGGAGAGGGTGCATATTGTAAACCAAATAACTTATATCATTTTTTACAGGCTATTCTTGCTAGTAGTTACTCGCAAAAGAACTACGATCAAGCACGCAGAGTAATATACAGATGTCTGCAGGTTAGGGATATATTGTTTTCTCGGTATCCTTTTTGCTTCATTACTTGGCTTAATTTTTTTTGCAAGAAAATAATATCAGCATTGATCCAACTTCCTCTTTTGGGTCATCATCAGATTGGCTTAACAGCAGGAGTTAGCCTGGCTTTTATCTTGCTCTTTGGATTCGGACAACTATCTTGGTTGTTCAGCACGGACTCAGAAGTTCTCAAAATTGCAAGGTCCGGTACCTTGGTAAGAATTTCTATTTGCTTTATGCCTTTTTATTGTGTAATCTTTTCCATGAAAGTACAAATGGGGTACAGTTGATATGACACAAATGTGGTTTTGTGATATGATGGTAGTTTGTAGCTGCATCTCAACCGATGAACGCGATAGCTTTTGTGCTTGATGGGCTCTACTATGGAGTTTCAGATTTCAAATATGCTTCGTATTCCATGGTACTCTGCTATTTTAAAACCTCGATTTCGTATTATGTGAACTAGATTTGAGGCATGTGATACATTATCTTGAAGGTGGCGATTGGAGTAGTAACTTCAGCATCCTTTCTTGTTGTTGCTCCTGAATTTGGTCTTCCTGGAGTTTGGACTGGATTGTTTCTATTTATGACAATGCGAGTAGTGGCTGGAATCTGGAGGTAAACCCCATTCCAAATGTCAAAAAACTGTATGGATTTGATGTTTGGTTTCATCAATCTGTCTACTTCTTTCTCAGGTTAGGAACAAAGAAAGGACCATGGAAACTTGTTTACTCTGAAACTGACCAAGAAAGTTGATGATTTATGCTAAAATCTTCATATGAAGTGATTTAAATGGTCTATTATCTCACAAACAAATCATATGAAACAATTCAAGCCTACAACTGGTTTGAGATTGGGTTTTTAGATACCCAATCTGTTGAAGAAAGGGCCATGCAGGAACACAAGGGGGGCCTTTAAAGAACACAAATGGAGTAATGATATGCACCCGTTTGAGAGAACCCGGGTCCATATTTAAACAAACCTATATGATTATAGTCACAACTACAAAGAGCAAAGAAGGTATGTACTTGAAATGAAACTCCTTTTTGCATACATTTTAGAGTTTAGATGCTGTGTCATAACTTCATTATCCATGAATAATATCAATTTTTGAATTTGTTATCATCTAGTTTGTTTATTCATTATTAATCTTGGTGGTTATGATCACAATTCACTGTTAAGTCAAAACAAATGGGCAGTTGGGTAAAAAGAGTTGGACATAAACTATCATCACTTAGTCATGAGCAGAATCCAGCAACCTCAAAATGCTTATAAACATGCAATTCAGAACCAAGAACAAGAAACAATTGCCCTCAAAAGATCCAAAATAGCATCCCACCTCTGAGACACAACGGCTTCAAATCATGAAGAAAACCTACACTACACACAGCATGAACCCGGGTTTTGCCAACCAAAACAACAGCAGTTGTTTCATTACTTGAATTTTACAAGACCAACTTCCAGTTTCGACTCAATGACAATGCTCGCTTCACAAACCTGAAACAAGAAAAAAGAATTTAGAAACAAAAATTAGAAAGCAGATTTGCAAAAGGTTAGCACTAAACTCCCCATCGGATTTTATGAGGGTTGAGGAAAATGTTTTTGTATGCACTAAAGAAAGAAGTAATCCAATCATCTAGCCGAGTGGCCTTCTAGTGTTTAATCGCCTACACAGTTAGATCATCACTTTTGTATCCACTGATGCAATCAAATAAAAATGACCAAAAAGATTGCATTCTATTTGAGAAAGTCAGATGATGAGTACAAGCAAAGAAAAGTGGATTAATCCCCATTTTATGTTCAAGTTGACTCAATTAGCTGCAACCAAAGACAACCGGTTAAGCTGCCCTAAACAATGGAAGTGATGGAGACACTTAACGCCAAGGTGGCTGCTTGGGTGACCTAAGCGGGGATTTTTAGAACGCTAATGAGAGATGCTTCTTTCCCTCATATATTTGCACAGAGATAATTTTCATGACTCAAACCACAACCTTCTGGTAAATTGCAGAGACTTCAGACCAAAAGTCAATAAAAATGATGTAACCTGAATTACCCTAAATTACCTAGAAATCTGGTACGAAAAGTAGTATCATGTATCTACCATCATGAGACATTGTAAATTTCATATGCCTCTTTTTGACCTATACAATCATACAGAGATAAGAAACAATAATACCTACTTTGAAACAAGCATATTTATAAGCCTTGTATCTATGTAAAGATGAACTGCAGCATAGTCATGGAATGTACAGAAGATACAATCATACAACCATAAGAGGAACTAAAACTATATGCAAATGAAAAACTTCTAAATCAGCAACGACTTATAGAGTGACAATGACATAACTAGGACGAATAGAATATTTTGACAAAAAAAGATAGTGTCTTTATCACTAGTGAAGATAATCTCGAACCAAATTCGGCAGCTTTCATGTTTATAAGCCTTGTATCTATGTAAAGATGAACTGCAGCATTCTTTGATATGGTTTTAGTTTGCACCTTTTCTTCATTTTGACGTGGGCTCTTAATTGGTATTCATGGGTTTTCCTCTCCAAACATATAGATAGATATATACTAGACTAAGGGTGTGTTTACTTGCGACTTAATTGGCTTAATGACAAAACTGGCTTATTCGCGCAGACGTTTTAGGACAAAAATTTGACAATTCTAGCCTTACCCAAAAAAAGAATGGCATTAACCCTAGCCACATCTCTAGCGCCTCTCTCCCACTTCTCTATCTTTGCTGCTCTCTCCGGCGGCAAACTCTCTCTCCGGCAAGCTCTCTCCGGCGACGTCCCATCCCACTTCTCCAGCGTCTCTCTCCGACAACTGTACTCTTTTTTTGCTACTCGTTTTTGTTTCTGTTCCGTCGTTTTCTTTTGCTGCTGCTCATTCTTTTTCTGCTTCATCGTGTTTTGCTGCTGATTTTGTTTCTGCTTCACTGTTTTTGCTGCAGATTGTTTTTGGTTTTTTAAATAATGTTGAATGGTTTTGGGATTCAAAATAATGGTTTTGTTTTGGTCTTTTAAATAATGTTTTGCTGCAGATTGGTTTTGGCATTCAAAATAATGTTGAATGCAATAGGTATTATTTAGATTTTTGCTTCTTCATCTTTTTTGTCAAAAATAATGTTAAAATAATGTTTTGCTGCTTCATCTTTCTTTTCAAAAATAATATTTGTATTATTTAGATTTTTGTTTATATTAAATATTTGATGTGTTGTATGTTTTATATACTAAATAGATAGATTTTTGTTCTTTAGTGTGATTTATGTGTTGTATTTCCTCCAAAATTTTGGTGTGATTTATGCATTGCACTTTACGAATTTACGAATATATGTTTTGATGTTTAAATAATTTTGTGTCACAGAAATATAATTTGGCTTAAAAAATAAACATAATATATAAAACAACTTATAATTCATACTTAGGGGTAAATCAGTCATTTCTGTTATTCAGATAAAAAAGTAAACAACAACGACAATTTATCCAGACAGGACTGAATGAAAATTTTGGTAAACAACCCCTAAGGTTGTGATTCATCTCCATTCCAAGTATTGTACTTAAAATGGATTGGATCAGAGTGGACTTCTCTGTGGTCTCCTCCACCAATGGTTTTTCCCGTTTTATGTTTTCCATAAAAGCAGGTTGTCGTTTCTACATATTGTCTGCATACGTGTGTTGGTATTTTTAATTGTTGGATTATTTGTTGGCCAAATAATTTCCTTTTCCTCTTAAATTGATATGGTTGTTACTTGAAGTGAAGCCTTTTTGTTTCGAGTTTTACAACATATAGTTTGGACTACAATAAACACAAGCAATAATTAGAACAAGACTTGAGCTCTTCAATTGTTTCCACTTTATATACATACATTACATACACCTCTAGATAGTTTTATTTTAACATATGATATAATCGATGTGGTTTGTTTTAGTCATAATATTGTGATTTTAAGTATGTGTGGTGTGTTGACAACAACAGATGGCAATGGTAAGCATGATCTTTCTCACTAGGTTAGATTCCAGTTCTAGAATGAATAATCAAGGAAAGTAGTTGGAAACTTTTACCTCAAGGAGCAGAGCAATCATTCAAATCCTGCCACTTTATACCTCAACTTCATATTATGATTTTCCTGTAAATTATTTATTTAAAAACAATAACTTGAAATCATAATATATAGATCAATTCAACACCCAGACAGACTTACCTGTTCAAGAACCCTAGCAGACGATTGTTCAACAAGCTTAGCCAGCCCATTCAATTTCTTGATCATATTATTATACAACTCCTCCAATTCGGCAGTGTAATTAGCTGCCTCTGAACCCATTAAATTTTTCAATCTCCCAATTTTAAACCCCTCATCAGATAATGTTCCAAACTTTTCATTCTCCTTTTCACCCTCGTCTTCAACCATACTCTCGCAATTTAAACCCTTCACCTCAAATGGCAGATCAGGAAACGGAGACTTGGGTGTGAAATTACCATAATGCCCTCGGAAAGCTGGACCCAAATTCACCACATCTAGGGTTTTAGCCTCAAAGGAATCACTTGATGTTCGAAACTGAAAAGCTTTGTATTCATGAGTGTGGATTAACTGCTCCTGAAACGGCGTCGTTAGGAGGAAGAAAATGCAAGGGGGAAAAGTGACAGATTCAGGGGAGCTTTGGACTTTTGAAGAGAACTGGATACTGGATGCCAGACCAGACGTGACGGACCCTTCTCTCATGGATGGCCGGAGTTGAGTTTTACGGCGGCCGGAGAACCAGCCGATGAGGCGATCGTCGGTGCTGGAGACAAGGTTGTTGAGTGTTGGTGTGTCGAGTTGACCGGAGGCGGAGTAGAATGTGGAGGTGGAGGTGGAGGAAAAGAAAGAGGTGACGGTTGCGATGAGGGTTGGTTGATCGGAGGTGGTGGCGGCGGAAGAATCGTCGGAGAGAGTTAACGGGGTGATGTGGCTGACACGGCCGAAGAGGAGGCCGTCGACATCGCCGGCGGCGGAGGAGACTCGTTGGATCAAAGAGGCGAGGGTCGGGCCGGAGATTTGAATCTTTTGTAAGGAGATGGCATCCATGGCGGAAGCTGTGAGAGGGAGAGGTGGAAAATAAATGAAATATTGAGGATAATCATATGATATAGTTTTGAAGATTGACATGTTTTACCCCTTAGGTTTTTAACTTATGCAACTATCTTCCTCCCCTTTCCAAAATATGAAATTCAATCTCCCATTCATCAATTCGACAACTCTTCTATCATAATTATCAATAGAATTCCATGTATGTTTGGTGAAAACATTATATTTAAGGGTAAATTACATAATTTGTTAGATCATCTCTAACAGATTCTCTATAATTTCTCTAAAATAGAAAATCACAAGTCAAAATCTCTAAATCAAATTATATTTCATTCTAACAGATTCTTTATTTTAGAGATTTCAACATTAATTATATTATTAAAATATTATAAACGTTATCATCCCAATGCATTTTTAAAAAAAAATTATATAAAACGATGATAGTTTAATCTTATTGATGGAAATCAATAAAATAATAGTTTTTCTCACCTCCCATCAAGTTTTAGAGAATTCTCTAAATTTAGAGTTTTTTCTTGTTTTCTCTATTTTATAGAACAAGATAGAGAATCTGTTGGAGACAAATAGAGAACAAAACCTTCATTTTCTCTATTTTAGAGAAGCTGTTGGAGATGCTGTTATTACTGTATTTTAACAAAATTCTACCACTAGTCAATTTCAACTTAAAAATTACATCACAAGAGAATCATATTCAAAAACTACGTCAAATAGAGATTTATGGTTTTTTTTAAAGATGATCTTTTTATTCTAACAACTATGTTATATCATATGTTAAAATAGAGAAAAGAAGAGAGGGATAGAAATCTCCAAATTTAAAGATATCTCTAAAATTTCATATTTAAGAGATAGAAATAAGATTTAATTTTTTCTCACCAAAACCACCTCATAATTGCCCTGATCCCCGCTGGAAATCTTATCGGGGATCCCTATCGGGTCCCTGCGGTTTCCTCGATCGCCATTGGGGAACCCTTTAAGGGTAAAAATCATCTTTCCTCGCTGGTTTCCACATTCACCATTGGTTATACTCGAAACCGAATAGGTTCGATTTTTTTTTTACAAAATGTTAATTTTTACAACTAAAAGTAAATTACAATTTTTTTCTAAACATATATTGTACATATATACTAGTTGTATACCCGTGCAATGCGTCAGGATAAAATAAATGTAAGTGAACATATACCAATTACGGTTTATGAAAGATTACTAACTGCATTCGGATTTGTCAATCCGTAAGCTAAATTTGTTGATCGTCGAAGGAAAAGTTGAGGTGGATAAAAATCGGTTTTCTCTTCAATTAGAATTGAAACTTGTTATATTCAAACGAGAATAGCTAATTTTTTTTTGCCAAAGATATCTTTTTTACAAGTTAAGCTTGTTTCAATTCAATCAATGATCTAAATTTTAAAACACGATGTACGGTTCATTTAATGTTCTTTTATTGAAAAGCCTTTCATTTAATGTTTAAGGGTAAGTGTAATGCCTGGAATTTCGGTATATGAATGTCACCTCGTAGCCTTTTTGTGGTTTCTAAATTATGGATTTTGTGTTAGGAATATATTACATTTGATCCCTAAGAGAGTCAAGAGTGTTTCGAACGAGAAAAGTCAGATTTTAGGGCTCGGTACAAACCTGACGACAATGACAGTGTCAAAGTCGTAGGCTTGGGCAGTCTCTGTACCTACCAGGCGACAATGCCCTGCGACATTGCCATGGCAAAGTCGCCTGGCATATCGCAGGCGGGTACCAGACTGTTAAATGTGCATTTTTTTCTCAGCCTTTTCTCATTTCTCACTTGACCTACTTCACCCTTTCTCTCCCAAATCGTTTGCCCATTACCTTTGACGAACCCTAGCTCATTTTTGGGTCATTTCGTTGGGTTTTAAGTTGTTCCTTCATCATTAAAGCAAGTGACTTCAACCTCAAGTGTAAGACCAAATGTTCTTCATTTCTTGAGATTTTATGTTTTCTAGGTTTTCATCAAAAAACCTAAGTGGTAAGTTCATCATACTCTTTTCTAAATCTTTATAAAAGATACAATTGATCTATTTATGGTTTCCAAATGTTTTTATTTCACAAATTTTGGTTTGGATGATTTTGAGAAAAGTTAGGTCAAAATTAGGGTTTTGGTCAAAATTGAGATTTTGATGAAAGGAGTTTGGAAAATGATTCTAAGCACTTGGGTTTGTTTGTATATGTTTTGGGAACTTGCAGATCTAGGATTTGGAAAAATTTCTTGTAGATTCAAGTTTCTTCAAGGAAACTCAAGATTGGGGTAAAACCTAGATTTAGCCTAAATCTAACAAAGTAAGTTCAAGTTGCTTTGTGATTTGATAATGACCCTTAGAATAACTTAGTGAAAATTGCATTTAAGATTTGTATGTATAAGTGTTTCACCATCAGCGATAAGCATACTGAGTCTGTTCAGTATCGCTGATGGATTATAATGTAACAATGTTAAATGTAATCCGTGAAGACAAGTTTTGCGACAAAGAGTTCATCGCTGACATCGAAAACAAATCTGATGAACAAGTGACAAGTCTATTAATGATCTTATGCGGACATCAGTGAAACCAAGACAAGTCCACATGCGCGACAAATCAAGAAGAAGACTTCAACGATAGCTGACTTACAACAGCTCTTCTCTGATGGAAGACCTACTCAGCGATCGCTGATCATGAAGCTTCTACTTCAAGATTTCTTTGTCTTATCTCCTTTCACACATCGTACGGATTGTTAGAAGATACATGCTTTTGTCCAAGATCGTACAACCACTCTGCCACTACACTGTTCACCATGCGACCTAAAGCATGTTTTGCTAAAAGTCAGAAGCATGCACCCAATCAGATGTTGACACGTGTAAAGTCCTCCTGCCATGCATTAAATGCAATGGGTATAAATAGGAGGAATACCCCTTCAGTTTGAAGGGTCGTCTTCCCTGAACTACTTAGTGCATAGAAAAATATCATGTTTTTCTATATCTTCTTTTCTCTCTAGTTTCTTGTGCAAGAACACTTAGTGATTCTCAAGTTTGTTTAGATTAGGTTTACTTAATATTATTCCGCAACAAACTCTAAATTGTATTTTGATTTATCAATAAACAATTTAGAAAACCAAAAATTGTGTTTGTATTCAACCCCTCTTCTACAAACTGTTGCACTTGTATAACCTCTTCGGGACCAACAAGTGGTATCAGAGCAGATTGTTTAATCTCATATATAAGATCTTGCTTATACTTTTCTCTTCCTTGCTATTCTTCAAATGGCACTCAACACAAACACAAACTATATCGATAATGGTTCTCTTTTACACCCTCCTCGATTCAGTAGAGATAACTTCAATCTCTGGAAGAATCGAATGATGCTTTTCCTAGAAGGCGTAGATCCCACTATGCCTTTCTATGTAGAAACCAGACCCTATGTTCCTCCTGTTCTATCTCCTGCTGTTCCTGCCAATGCTACCACTCCTGCCATACCTGAGAGAGAGATCGTTAAAGAAATCTTTAGATGGACTGATGAAGACAAGAAGAAGGTAGCCATTAATACAAAAGCTAGATCAATTATAGTTATGGCTCTACTTGATGAGGTTTACCATTCTGTTATGAACCTCAAAACTTCCAAAGCCATGTGGGACACAATTTGTGTTCAATATGAAGGTACATCTGAAGTACAAGAATCTAGAAAGATAAATCTGGTAAGATAATATGAAAGCTTCATTTGTGGTAAGAATGAATCTTTATCTGTAGTACACAGACGTTTTAACTGCTTATTAATTGACCTAAGAACTGTTGGTAGGTACTACTCTAACTCTTAGACCCTGGCAAAATTCTTGGAATGTCTTCTTGAAAGTTGGGACAATTATACCATGTGTCTTAAACTCTGAAAGGATCTCAAATATATGACCTTAAGCACTCTTTGTGGCACTTTGCTCAATCATGAGCAATCTTGTCAGCTTAAGAAGAATCTTGTAAAAGATTCTAAAGATTCTAAAAGCACACCTGTTGCTTTACTCTCCTCATATATGATACTGCAATGCCAATTACACCAACTGTTATACCGATAATAAGGAGGTGCGACTACAAGATGTTCTTAAGCTGTAGACCTCCGACCTACTCATGAGACAGGGATCCCGTGAACGCGATGAGATGGCTGAAGGAGATAGAAGCTATCTTCAAGACAAGTAAGTGCGCTGAAGAAGATAGAGTATTATACGGAACGGCGATGTTGAAGGCGGATGCTCTATGCTGGTGGGAAGCTCACATTGATTCCACAAGGTCGGATGTATATTCTACTTTTACTTGGGACGAATTCACAACAGCTTTCAAAGGACAGTTTTGTTCTCAAGCAGCAGTCAGACAATTGGAAGAGGAGTTCATGAACTTACACCAGCGAAGTTTATCAGTTAGGGACTACACTGCTCGTTTTCTGGAGAAGTCTCGCTTCGCAGAGTACTACGTTGCCACGAAAGCACTGAAAATGGAGAGGTTTATTTTCGGGTTGAATTCAGAAATTAGAAAGTTAGTGATTGCGACAGGACCCGATACCTTCTCAGCCGCAGTAAATGCCGCGGAAAATATGGAACGAGATATTAAGAGAGATGCTAATGATAAAAGCGCGGGGAAAAGAAAATCGGAAGAGATGACGTATGACTCAACGGAGTACGAGGTTCCGATGTTTGATAGTCGCCTACCTTTTAGATCAATTGAAAGACCATGTTCTAAATGTAACCGTGTACACCAAGGAAACTGCTATGGTGATTCCCGGAATTGCTACAAATGTGGAAAGACGGGCCATATCGCGAGAGACTGTCGGGTAGCTCGATACTGTTTCGTTTGCAATTCCCCTGATCATCTTCAGTATGAATGTCCACAATGGAAAGCATGTCAGGGTAGTACAACAGTGAGATCAACGGAGGTTGAGTCGGGAAAGATACAAGGGTCTGGGGTATCGAGAGTTCAAGGCCGTGTTTTTCAGATGACGGAACAAGAGGTGGAAGAAAGTCCTGATGAGGTTACAGGTATATTTCTATAAACTCTATACGTGCTAAGGTGTTATCTGACTTTGGTGCAAAATGGTTATTGGTATTTCCGTGCTTTTGTTTCTTATCGGTGTTAGAGATATAGGTGGGTGTGGGGTGGTTATTCAGTTAGTTTCTATGGCTTTGATTGAGTTCGAAGTAGTAGTGATAAACATTCATACCTTTTCGCTTAACCGAATTCCGGGATGGAATTCTTTTAAGGGGGAGATGATGTAATACCCCGGGTAAATTCGTTAGTTAAAATCTCCTTTCCGTTAAGTTTAGTTAACGTTAAAGTTGGATGCGTAGGGTAAGTTTGGGTGAAATTATAAGTTAAGGGTACTTTGGTCATATTCGAATAGTTCAAGCCAAAAGTGTATATTAGGTTTGATATACACCCTTGTAGACTTCAGATATTTCACAAACCTAAAATCAGATTTCTCAGTGTGTGAGTGTGTGTTTGGAGACGAGAAGAAGCAGAAGAAGAGTTCATACGGTTAGGGCTTCAATTGGCTTGGTTGGAAACGATTTTGAGGTAAGTCCTTTATGTATTATGTTTATAATCAGTAGTATTAGACTTCTATCAGATTAGAATGTTTAATTTGTAGTTGTATAGGTTTAATTTGGATCTAGGTAAAATGGAACCGACTGAGTTCTTGGGAGTCCCGGTATAGTGAACTCCCGGCATAGTAGACTCCCGGTATGGTCGACTCCCGGTACCATGGAGTCCCGGTACCATGGAGTCCCGGTATTGTCGACTCCCGGTAACGACAAGACCCGGTAATGCCAACTCCCGGTGATATGGAGTCCCGATACTGGAGAGTCCCGGTACAGTGGAGTCCCGGTACTGGAGAGTCCCGGTACAGTGGACTCCCGGTGCAGTGAGTCACGGTAGTTTTGATAGTGTCCGGTTATAGTTTCTGATTGTATTTTTGGATTAAGTTGCTCCGAAAACTTCCTGGGGGGTGGCCCCCAGACCCCGCAAGGGCGTTGCCCATTGACCCCATCCGCTATCCGGGTAGCGGAACCCCCGTGATAAGTCGCTGAAGGGAGAAATGTTGAGGATAAGATTTTAGTAGGCTTTATGTGTTTGACTAGTAAGGCGATATATGTATCTTAAATTGTTTCAGATTCTGTGAACTTTGAATGAAAGATTGGATTTCTCGAGAAAAGATTAGAAGGAAATTTGATAACCAATCGAGGTGAGTTTTACTTTAAAACGTTTTCAACTGGAATATATATATATATATATATATATATATATATATATATATATATATATATCTGTGTTTATATATATATGAGATGGATATGTGTGGAATGGATATACGATCAAGGTGTGAATATTTTGTGTTTATAATATAGTAAGATATTATATTTATTGGTGCATTACACTACACAAGTGCACAGTAGCCGGGTTCCGGTGAGCGGACCGGTGTGTTGCCGGGTTCCGGTGTGCGGACCGGTGTATTGCCGGGTTCCGGTGTGCGGACCGGTGATGTGTCGTAGTTGTTGTACGGCGTTGATTTATTAGTTGGCTTGCTACCAACTAATATGGCCATGGTAACGAGGAATGAGGAGGAGTTGAGCACGATGCACGAGTCTTGATGTGGTAATTAAAATACGTGTAGTATATATATGTGTGACATTTATATACTTATGGTATATGTGTGTATATTGGCAAAGGTTGTATTTAAACTATTTTGATTGACGAAAGGTTTTATAATGATTTTGGAAAGGACCGGGATTAACTCACTAGACCCGTTTGGTCTAACCCTTATTTTGTTTTCAAAAATATGTTTTCCAGGTCGAGGAATTGATAGCGGCAAAGGAAAGCATAAGGTGTAGACTGCCTTCGTGGACCGATGTTGATTAGGAAGTTTTATGTAATTTGTAGTTTCGAGACTAAAAGAGACCGTACTTGGTTTGCTACGTAACTTTTGTTGTAAATCAATGATATGTATGCATGTTATGTATTATGATGTATGTTATGGGATTTGGGTTGTTACAGCAGGACCGTCGACTAGTCAACACGAGGTCCCGGTCGTCACTGAAACCGAAAGACCATTGCTTCACCGTGATACGGAAGCATACATTTTTGACCCTACTTCGCCTACCTGACACGTTGAAGACGTGGAATCCGACTTCACCGACTCCGATACGGACCGTGCTATACACGCATCCTTAATACCACCCCATATCGGAACACACCCATCGTTGACTGAAGGAACCCATTCTGACTCACCTACACCCCCACTCATCCCTACTACCCAGCCAATTACGGGAGATACAATGAGAGTGGATGGAGAATTAGTTGAAGATTTGGAACATGTGAGACGAAGGGAATTGAGATCGAAAAATAATCATGAGAGAGAAAGCCGTAAAAATAAATAGGCTTCAGAGCGACCCCAAACCAGCGTCATCCAGGTAGCCACATCTGCTATCCCGTCTCATCCGTTGGGACAGGGTATTGAAGAAGCCGCCGTGGACCTAGCGGCGCAATTGCACAACCTCCCAAGCCACTCATCTGTCTCTCAAAAGACGGATGTTTCAATTTTGCACGGGGACATAGCACAACGTCTACCAATCTCTCACTCGGAGAGTATTGGTATTGAAACAAGAGACCAGCAACCCCCGGTCTCGACTTATTTGGATGCAATATGGAGTCTAGAGCCATTTGATAGAATACATTCTTCGGCTAGGACACAAGATGAGATCCTACAAATCGGTGCTCTTCGTGACCCGATCGGAACTTCCGTAGTGTCTCCGCCTTTAAGCGGAACACGAGGATCGGAAGGAAATCCTACCACGGCCACACCATCGCCAACCGTGAACGTAGGTGGCTCTACCTCTAAGGTAGATGCCTCAACGGGAAATCTAAGTGATCCTGGAGTTATCTTACCCGACTTCGTGTCACAGGGATATCTGGACAACGCCCTAAAGGTTGTCCAAGAGAAACTGACGGAGGAGTTCCAGACCGAGCTCGACAAGGTAAAATCTCTACTCAAAGGGAAGGAAAAGCTGGTAGAACCCGAAACCGCACCGATCCCTCCACTGACATCCGCTCAACCAACTTATTCGGTGGATACCTTGAAGACCATGCTCATGGCCCAACTTCTGCAGAATACAAATACCGACTCCACGACTGAAGCAGATCTTATTTCCGTTCTTCGATCTCAATCATCTGCTCAGTCGTCTTCCGTCAACAACCGAATGGATCAGCTTGATGCCACTCTCAAGGAAGTTAAGCAAGCCCTAACCACCTTATCCGAGAGAGTTGCCTCCATGGAAGAAACCTGCAAAAGTCAAGCCGGCGGACTTAAGCGAAGACACGATGATCAGGATAATCCTGATCACCGTGAGGGGGAGAACAAAATACTGCGATTAGCCGAGTCCGCCCCGATCCTTACTGAAACTACAATCGTGGTTCAACCGGAACCATCAACTGTGGCAACCACAACCGAAAACGAACCTGAAGTCCAGTTGAGCTTAGCCGAGATGGTCATAGACATGGACATCTCTGACGATGAAGACCCGACGGTTGAAAAGCCCGAGGGAGAAACACAAGAATTGGTCATCTATATGGTACACCCGTTCACAATGCTCAGGCTCCCGAGACTTCTACGATACACGATGTTAATGCCAAAAATCGCACAAAAGTACAACTTAAGATCGATGTGGACATTTAACAACTAAAGAAACGTATCTCGAGCCAAATAACACAATCGCGAGGAAAAAGTAAAAGAGACAAGAGATTTGGTGATGCGGAAAACCCTGAAACGAGGGAAAAAACCACGGTCGACTCCGTGAGAGTCGACAGTGCACTATAGTCGCCAAACAGGGGCGAAAGTCCTTGTGTTACAGGTGATTTGTATACAACAGATTACAAATAAATGTAAATATAAACTTAGTCGTGTGCAAATGACGCCGATCATGCGTAAATCGTGTGAAATAACTTGTCGTTGTGTGGTCTGAATTGTCGTCGTCAGGTGGTTCGAACTGTCGTCGTGCGATACTTGCGTGTTCGAATGCCTCGTTGTATAGAAGTGAGTATAAGTAGCTCTGTCTGTTCTCCCTTTTGCTCGAAGGTGGAGCAGTCTTTATATAGCTTCGGTCGGTACTGAATGTGCTTTAATTGTTGGTCTTGTAACCGCTGTCGACATTAAATGCGCTTTGATGATTGTCTTTGTAACTGCTGTCGGGCTCTAAATGGCATTGATGATTCGTCCGTTACTGGTCGTTGTGCCATAAATGCCTGTATACCTGCATTAATGAACAAAAGAAATGACTGTTGACCATGAATGGTTAGTGTAATCGTAAGACCATCTTAAGTTCAGGACGTCGGTCTTATGGAGCATACGACCGTTGTCGAAATACAAGACCATGTATATGACTGTAAATGTCTTGTAAGACCTTATCTTAGTATAGGAATGGTCTTATAAAAATGTCCTGAGACTAGGATAAAAATGTCGTAAGACCACTAGGTCGTAAGACCAAGATGATGATGTCGTAGGACCAGAGCGATATAAGACCGACGACAGGAGACTGTCGACGTAAGACCAACGAGTCGTAACTGGCGACACGTAATTGGAGACATAATACTAGTGACGTAAGACTAATAACGTAATACTAGTGACATAAGACTAATAACGTAAGACTAGTGACGTGTGACTGGCGACGGGTGACTGGCTACATGTCTCTAACGATGTATGTCGTGCGACATGTAACATACGACACGTGACGTGCGATCATGAGATGTCTTTTAATAATCAACTATCGTATGTCGGGGATAAGGCAATGATGGGTATTACCTTCATCGATCGGGGGTATGACTTTTGTAGGCATTAGGGTAATCGAAGTCCATGGGTCATGTCGAAGGAATTCCCCAGGTCGGTCGAGGGTGTGATTTTTTACCCAAACAGTTAGCCCCCCGAGATTTGAATTTCAAAGCCATTTGAATTTCAGATCTCGTACCAAAGTAAAATGTGTTTATACGGAGATGTGTCACTTTTGCTAAGAAAATCGACTTGGTTAGATAAAATTGTGAGTCCAGTCGATGGTGTTTAAGTAAGTTGCGACGATCGAATGATGACCTTTAATGTGCAAGATACTTGTGGTGTTCATCTGACGGTCGTAAGACGACCTTAAAACGTAAGGAACCGACGGTGATCGTAAGACGATCTTTATCAAAATGAGACGTATGGGTCAGGAGTCAATCGTCAGACGATTGGTCCGAAATAAAGCTTGGCGGCGATCATAAGATGATCGAACCAAGATAAAATTTAAGGATCTTGTGATACAGTCGTTAAAGACTTATGTTCTGCCGTTCCGAGCCGATACAGTCGTTATAGACTTTTGATCTGGCATTTAGAGCCGATATGGTCGTTATAGACCAATAATCTGGCGTTCTGAGCCGATACTGTCGTTATAGACTTATGATCTGGCGTTTAGAGCCGATATGGTCGTTAAAGACCTATGATCTGGCGTTTGAGCCGATACGGTCGTCAAAGACCTATGATCTGGCGTTCTAGCCGATACGGTCGTTAGAGACCTATGATCTGGCGTTCTGAGCCGATACGATCGTTAGAGACCTAAGATCTGGCATTTACAGCCGATACGGTCGTTAGAGACCTATGATCTGGCGCTTACAGCCGATACGGTCGTTAGAGACCTATGATCTATTTTTTGTCAATCGACCGTTGGTGGTCGAGTCGTTTCAGGTAACCGATGATTGATAAATGAAATTTATGAACTTGCATATCACTTTGTCTTATACATTTCGTGAATAGATACGATATCAGTTGTGAAATTCATCAAGTAAATACACATCGTGTGAAAAATGAATATAAGACTTGCGACATAGGCGTTCATTACAACACATCAACTTTTCAGGGTTAAGATGTAGACTACGAGATCTTGAGATCTTTGAGTCGTGCTAAGAAAATGTAGGTACGTGCGACTTAGGCACTTATTCAAAATGTGAAAGTTCTTCTAAGTTAAGGAACTTAGATCGCAAAGTCGTTAGACTTTATGATCGCACCAATAAATCGTGCGATAAATTTGAGCCATGCGTCCCTGCGATAACATGGTCAAGTCATATAGTAGACTTGGTTCCTTATGTCGTGCAATCCAGCGAAATTGTACTAAAATCGTGTAATAGACTTAGTAACTTGTGACGTGCGATCCTGCGATAAACAAGGTCAGAGGTTGGTCGTTGGCTAACCAACGACCCTTCGATGCTTAAGTCAGTGATCGTCATGATGATTAAAAAGTGTATGAGAAAAAAGGTTTAGAAGAAATACCTTTTTAGATGTGTTGCATTCCAGCTACGTGGGATATCTCGATTGTCGAGGGTTTGTAGCCGATAGGCACTTTTACCTACGACTTCTGAGATACAATAAGGACCTTTTACCTGCATTGAGCTCTTAAGTGCTTTGGAGCACTCGACGGAGGACGTAGTCGCCTTCTTGAAAGACTTTAGCTGTGACGTTGTTGATCCAAACCCTCAGTGATTTGATAATGACCCTCTCTTATACTTAGTGAAAATTGTAAGTAAACAATATGTATCAGAGTTTCACTATCGCTGATAAGTACTAAGATCTTACAGTACCGCTGATAGGAACTCTCGCTCTTTAAATTAAACATTCAGCGAACACTGTTCACCATTAATGCTCTGAGTCTGTTCAGTCATTATGATGATCGCTGATAAGTTAGTTGTTTACTTATGATCCCTGAAGACAAGTTTCACGTCAACAAAGGTTCTATGCTGAAGTCGAAGATCAAGCTCAAGAACCAGCGACAAGTCTCCTAATGAACTGATGCGGATCATCGAAGACTCAGATTTGTCCACTTAACGTGAAGTATCAAGTACAAGACTTCAGGTAGCGCTGAACTTTATCATTCGCTGAATAGAAAATGATAATGCTCTGAATCAACGAAAGTTGATCATGAAGTCCTCCGTACAAAGTACTTTTGTCTTAACCACCCCTTGCACGACTCCGTACGAAATGTCAGAAAAGAACCTCCGACTGTCTGAAATCGTACAACCACTCTGATACTACACTGTTCATACATGCGGCTACTAAGGTTGTCAACCAAGGTCAATGACATGCAACCAACCAGCTGATGACACGTGTAAAGTGTATACTGACTTGCATTAAATGCATGTAGTATATAAAGAGATGAACCCACTTCATTTGAAGTAACTTGCTAACTCTGGACAAGTTCAATCTCTTATCTCAAGATAGGTTATTATTAGTAATTTCCTTATCTCTCTTAGTGCAAGAAACCTTAGTGTTCCAACTTGTTTAGATTTAGGTTTATCCTTAATCTTGTTTCCGCAACAAGTTGTAAATTGTTAATGATTTATCAATAAACAATTTAGAAAAGTAAAATCTGTGTGTTTGTATTCAACCCCCCCTTCTACAAACTTGTATAGGCCTTCGGGACCAACAAGTGATATCAGAGCGGATTTGTTTAATCTCATAAACAAGATCTAATCTAAGATATTTCTCTTCCTTGCTATTATCTGAAAATGGCCACCAACACAAACACAAATTATATAGACAATGGTTCTCTTGCTAAACCCCCTAGATTTTCCAAAGATAACTTCAACTTATGGAAAAATAGGATGACACTCTTCTTAGAAGGTGTAGACCCTACTATGCCTTACTATCTCGAGAATGGTCCATTCATCCCTGTAAGAATTGATGCTGCTGTTCCAGCCGCTGAGAATAGACCTGCTATTCCAGAAAGGCTGGTACCTAAGGAAATCTTTCAATGGACTGACGAAGATAAGAAGAAAGTGGCTATAGATACAAAAGCCAGATCCATACTATCCATGGCTCTTCCTGACGAAGTCTACCATTCCGTCATGAATCTGAAAACATCAAAAGCCATGTGGGACACAATATGTGTTCAGTATGAAGGAACGTCTGAAGTCCAGGACTCAAGAAAGATCAACCTGGTAAGACAATACGAAAGCTTCATTTCTGGTAAGAATAAATCTCTCTCTGAAGTTCACCAACGTTTTAATTGTTTAATTATAGA
This sequence comes from Saussurea involucrata, assembly GCA_033807775.1. Lineage (NCBI taxonomy): Eukaryota > Viridiplantae > Streptophyta > Magnoliopsida > Asterales > Asteraceae > Saussurea > Saussurea involucrata. Next base: position 78,381,128 of record CM066327.1, on the reverse strand, counting down.
TCTGAAAACTGTTGGTAAGGAATATTCTAACTTTGAAGTACTGACAAAGTTTCTAGAATGTTTACCTGAAAGCTGGGACAATTATTCTATGTGTCTCAAGCTGTCAAAGGATCTAAAATCAATGACCCTTTCAACCTTATATGGCATGTTGCTGAATCATGAGCAATCGAGCCATCTTAAGAAGAATCTTGTAAAAGATTCCAAAAGCACCCCTGTTGCTTTAATCTCAGAGGAACCTTCTACTCAGCGACCCTCGGTCACTATCACTGAGTTAGAAAGTAACTCTGAAAGGTCATCAGATTCTGATTATTCAGATGATGATGAATCTTTGGCTCTCCTAACTAAGAAGTTCAGGAGATTTGCCAAAAAGAAAATGTTTAGAAAGAACAAACCTCTTTCCATAACTGACAAGCCTAGATCATCAGCTTTTGTTGATAAGGCTACTGCTACTTGTTTTAACTGCAAAAAGACAGGACATTTCGCTAACGAGTGCAGGTCTAAGAAAGTTTCTAGACCCTCAGCTTTTACAAAGAAATCCTTTGTTCCAAGGAATAAATATGACAAATATTCAAAGCTGAAAGAAAAATATGCTAAGCTGAAAAGCTTTAAGAAGAAGAGTAAAGGCCTGATGGCTAACTATGATTGGGCTGCTTCTGATGAAGAAGCATCATCATCTGACTCTGAAGATGATGAAGCAAATCTATGTCTTATGGCCAAGATTGAAGAAGAGGAAGAAAGTTCAGACATGTTGGTCCCGAAGGCCTATACAAGTTTGTAGAAGGGGGGGTTGAATACAAACACACAGATTTTACATTTCTAAATTGTTTATTGATAAATCATTAACAATTTACAGCTTGTTGCGGAAACAAGATTAAGGATAAACCTAAATCTAAACAAGTTGGAACACTAAGGTTTCTTCCACTAAGATAGATAAGGAAATTACTAATAATAACCTATCTTGAGATAAGAGATTGAACTTGTCCAGAGTTAGCAAGTTACTTCAAAAGAAGTGGGTTCATCTCTTTATATACTACATGCATTTAATGCAAGTCAGTATACACTTTACACGTGTCATCAGCTGGTTGGTTGCATGTCATTGACCTTGGTTGACAACCTTAGTAGCCGCATGGATGAACAGTGTAGTATCAGAGTGGTTGTACGATCTTAGACAGTCGGAGGTTCTTTTCTGACATTTCGTACGGAGTCGTGCAAGGGAGGTTAAGACAAAAGTACTTTGTACGGAGGACTTCATGATCAGCTTTTCGTTGATTCAGCGATTATCATTTTCTATTCAGCGAATGATAAAGTTCAGCGATAGCTGAAGTCTTGTACTTGATACTTCACGTTGAGTGGACAAATCTGAGTCTTCGCTGATCCGCATCAGTTCATTAGGAGACTTGTCGCTGGTTCTTGAGCTTGATCTTCGACTTCAGCGTAGAACCTTTGTTGACGTGAAGCTTGTCTTCAGGGATCATAAGTAAACAACTAACTTATCAGCGATCATCATAATGACTGAACAGACTCAGAGCATTAATGGTGAACAATGTTCGCTGAATGTTTAATTTAAAGAGCGAGAGTTCCTATCAACGGTACTGTAAGATCTTAGTACTTATCAGCGATAGTGAAACTCTGATACATATTGTTTACTTACAATTTTCACTAAGTATATAAGAGAGGGTCATTATCAAATCACTGAGGGTTTGGATCAACAATCTCCCCCTATTTGATTATGACATAGCAACAAAGAAAATTGCTATTTAATGAAAACATAAGGATAAAAAGAACTCATAAAATATTTGTCCCTTTTACTGTTTTCTGGGATCTTTTCAGTACTGATGGAGTAAAGTACATTCGCTGAAATCTTTCTTTAAAACTTTGAATCAGGTTACAAAGAGAAATGGAAAGATTACAAGTACGAGCGAAATAAATTACAAGTACAGAAGAATAACTGATACAATAGAGAAAAAGGAGATCATATCAGCTTGTAAAGGGTTCTTCCTTGATGAGAAGTTCATCAAGGGTCTTTGATGTGGGGATCATCCAGTCAGGGACATCTACTCCTTGATTCCTTTTCTTCAGAGCTGCTTCAAAAATCAAGGGCTTCAGGTGTCTAGCTTTGATGTCGCGTCTGACTTCACACCAGTATACGAGATCTCTGAGTTGTTCGATGGGAGCGATGTCGAGCTCAGAGATACGTTGAAAGTGATGATTTCCATAGTAGTCTAAAAAGAATATACCATAGGGATCACTTACAACTGTGCCAGGAATGAATGTTTCTCCAGGTGGTAGGGAGGTGTCAAGCATTGAGAGATCGGCATCAGGGCCAACAATTTCAGCACGAGAGAAACCAATGCCCGTTTCATTCCGAATATGAGGACCTGAACCAGAGGCTTTCTTTTTCTTATCAGAGACTTTTCCTGGTCGAGGAAGAGTAGGAGGAATATCCACAGCAGATGAAAGCAGGTCGATCTGTTTGTTTAAGATCTTCTCGACATGGCTTTTGAACTTTGAGCGCGATCCCTGAATGGCTAATTTTGTTTCTAACCATTCAGAGAGACCAAACTTTTCTAAGGTAGCAGCATAGAAGGTTTGCTTGGTTTCATCATCTCTGTAGACATCCACTTCAACAACAGGAACTTCAGCGTACAGTCTTCCTCTGATGTTTGCCTTGACGATTTTGGATGGTCTAGATCGATAGGTCAGCATTTGTTTAGCCCATTCCAAAGTCGTATCAGAGACCTTAGTCTTTTCTCTAACGATCTCTTGAGCATCATCCCATAGCTGACGTTGAACATCAAAGGGAACTCTTTTCAGTTTGGGGTCTTTTATTGATCGTTTAGAAAGCTGGATGGCGTATTCTCTGTCTTTTTCTCCAGCTTCCTTTCTTTCAGCGATTAGGCGTTCAGCTCTGAGGTGTTCCTTGTATTCCTTTTTGGAAATCCTGAACTTTGGAGGAACTGAAGGAAGTTGATCACGCCTCAAAATGATTCGTTGATCCTCGAATCGCTTTATTATCTCCTCTCTTCTTTTCTGATCCTCTTCACTTAGCTTTTGAGGAGCTAAGGAAGGTCTGCCTCTATACGAGAGTAGCTGTTCTTCTGGTTCATCAGTCTCAGAGATTAAATCTAAGATTGGGATTATTTCTTCAGCAGCAGCTGGTATTATTGGTGAAGTCGTAGTTGTGGAGCCTTCAGCGATATCCTCAAACAGGGGAGAGGACTAGCTGAAACACAGCGATCTTACAAGTAAGAACTTGGGTAGAATCAGATAGAGAGAATTGGTTCAAGTGTATAGGCTTGGGTAGTAGAACTGATAGTGTATGATAGAGGAGGGATGGAGTGAGAGATGTTTAGCATACATGACAAACCAGCTTTTCAAGCAAGATCATCAGATTGTCATTTTCAGCGATGCTTTTGCCTTTGCCTTTCTCAGCTCCAGAGGCTGAGGGCTTTGTCTTTGTCCGCTCCCCTGAAGGTTCATTTATCGAGATTCCCTTAAGAGCTTTGATCTTCGGAGCAGGTTTGACGATAAAGAAGTCATCGTCATCTTCGTCATCATCATCATCATTCTTTGGAGAAGAGGATGGTTCATCATCAGGGATGTCGACGACTTCATCATCTTCTGCTTCGGATTCGGTTTTATCAGCTTCTTCTTCGAGTTGCTCCCCCTCAGATACAGAGGCGAGCTTCTCGGTTTCCTCAGGGTTTTCATCTCCCTGAGGTCCAGCGGTGGTTTCTTCAGTATCCTTCTCTCCCCTGATAGATTCATCATGGGAAAGGTCTTCAGCGCTTTTGGAGAGGTCTTCAGCGCTCTTCTCCCCCTCTTTTTCATGATGACTGGGGGAGGAATGGGTAGATTCAGCAGCGTTGGTAGGTTCTCTGTCTTCATGGCCAGAGAGACCTATACAAACTTCAATCTTTGCTATTCTGTCTTCTAGGCCAGAAATAGCAGGATTGATTTTCTTCAGCTCAGTGCGATCCGCCGCTGTGAAGTTGTCAGATGCAGGGACAGGGGCAGGGGCCGGAGCAGGAGTATTCGCTTTCTGTAGAAGCTGCTCGATCATCGATTTCATCGAACTAACATCGGTCTTTACAGAGCCTAAGTCAGCCTTTACAGTAGACATATCTCCCTCTAAATGTCCAACCGATGTCTTCAGCAATGTGACCTCGCTGGACATGGATGAAACTGAATTTTTGAGGGAGGTGTAGTCTGTGTAGATGTCAGCGAGCACCTTGGCGAAGTCGCTGAGAGTATTATCAACTTGCTTCAAGTCATCTGTGGAAGCCTTCTTCTCCACCACCGTTGTCAGCTTGTTCAGATTCTCTCCAGCGTTTGTTACAGCTGTAGAGTTATTAGAAAGAGTGGTGGTGAGATCTGTCAGCGTTGTCTCCACAGCTTTCAAAGAGGCGTTGATGTCTCCCAAATTAGGACCTGTAACGTATAAAAACTTGTGAACATAGGAAAGCTCAGAAGTTTGGGGTTTAGTCACAGTGTTTATGGGTTGGTGTGTACCTGCAGGAGGATTGGTGAATTCATCAAAATCACGGGTTCCTGAGTAAAGTTCCATGTCATCTTTAAAAGTGCCCATGGATTGTCCTGCAGGTCCTGTCTTCATCATTCCTGGAGAATCAGCTTTAGGTTCCGTAGAAATGATGGAAGCTCCAGCGAGATCTGGAGTAGAGACCAAATGAGTAGAGGGAGGAGCGAAGGATAAGAATGGGGGTTGGGTTCTGAGTTCAGCGTTGGATTCGCTGACAATCACTTCATCAGTCTTTTGAGAGACTGAAGGAGGTTGGGTAGGTTCCAAGTTTGTAACCTTAGCGTTTAGAGACGCTGAAGTTGTGATTGAAGGGATGGCTTGTTCAGGTGTGGCAGAGCGTACCACTGAACGTTCCTTCAGCTATGCAGAAAGAGCTGAGGAGTCTTCAGCATGAGATTGCTGGGGTTGCTCCTTTGTTTTCTTGATCCTTTTAGAACCAAGTGGGGTAAAAGAATGTTTCCTTTTCTTAGAAGGAGAGGATTTTGTGGCCAGGGTATCAGCGATGGGTATTGTCGCTGAAGGAGCCACAGAATGAGAAGAAGAAGGGTTGAGAAGAGACAAGAGAGTAGAAAGACGTACCTCATTCACCATTGGTTTGAAGTCGAGTATCTTTGGGCCGACCTAAGAGAGTTTCAGGTCACCTTCAGTTGGGTAGCTCTCCTTCAGGCCATATTGGAAGATGGCGCTGATGAATCGGGGGTAAGGAACCCATGGAGGTCTGTCAGCGACGGTGTCCACTCTTAGAACTAGGTCATCATAGATAATCGATGCCCAGTCTATGTTGAGACCTTTCAGCAGTGCATACCCCATTGCTTGCTGAGGTTTAGCGGCTTGGTCAGAGGAGCCGCTCTTTGCAGTCATGCAGCTGATTAGATGAGCGAAGATGAAATTCATCTCGCTGGGCATTTTCGATTTCTTGATAATCGTCAGCTTCTTCTCGGCCTTCATGTCTCTGCCGATTTCCCATACATAGCCCATTGCATCGAAAAATGCAATGATGGCTTCCCTGTCTGAGTTTTTCTTGGGGTCAGGGAGGGGAACAAAAGGTTTTTCCTTAGTAGCGATGGGAAGGCTGAGAGCTTTGCGAATAATGGTAGGGGTGATCTTCATGGTGCCATATTCGATGTCGCAGAGGATGCAATCGATTGTTTTGGAGGGGTCTTTGGCTGAAGGTAGTTGAGAGTGTCTGGCTGAGTACCAGAATTGTGAGAGCAAGAGCTGATGAGCAGGAGGTGTTATGGTCAGGGCTGTGGAGATGCAACAATTCTTTAGGAATTTCACAGCATCATCTAGATGTGTGACTTGCTTTCGAGGAGGAAACTCGAAAAGCGCATAGAGGTTGTTCACCTTGGTCCAATCCAGTTTGTCAAGGGCAAACTTGACTTGAGGAGCCTTGAGGATGTCCACTTCCTCAGAATCAGCGGAGATGTTCTCAGCGGTAGCAGGAATGTCAGACGAAGCCATTTCTCTGTATTATCAGTTCAACCAAAGATGTTAACAAATAAGAATTATCTTAATGTGGAAAGATTTTCCATTAAGATGGTTCAAATTTTATTCATTTCATTCAGACACAAATGTCTTAATGAAGATTAGGGTTTTTCTTGATTTTAAGAAACGAAATGTAAACCCATTTATTCTTGTTATCTAGTTTTCTATGAAAAATTAGATTCTGGAAACGAATGAAGAACAAGTTTAAGATTTTCGCATTTAAACTTGAAGAACAACCATGAAATGGTTGTGTTCATAAAACCATGAAAGAAAATGATTTCATTTTAAGAAGTTCTTTTGTTTGATCTTGTTAAAACAAAGAAAAGATCAGAAACAAGTTATACGCATTTGGTAATAAATAAGAACATATTAACCTTGATGTTTGATGAAGAAGATGATGAACAGTTCTTGAAATTTTTGAAAGCGCAAATGCAACAGTGAATTCTTTCTTGCGGAGGAAGATTGATCACGTAAAAGAAAAATATAAACTACGAGTTTGTTTATATAGAGAGATTAGAGAGAGAAAATCTTGAGCGGGAAAAGATTTTCATCATGACACGGACACATGTTTGCATTTGATTGGAAGTTTGAACGAGACGTGCAAACGTGTGTCAGGAAGAGAAAACGTGCCGGGGTTTATCCGTTGCAATGACGTCACAACTGTCCTTTCATATTCTTGGTTGTCTCTGAGGTTTTGAAAAACTCAGGGATACGTTTGAAAACATGAAGCACTTAATGAAAATATTCAGCGATGGTTTTAAGAAATTTCAAAATATCGCTGTTAAATAAGAGATATTCAGCGATGCATTTTGTTTTAAAATCTTGCATTTTCATGCGATTGTCAGAGAGAGAAAACATACCTTGATATCAGCTTTAACCAAGTTTTATTCAGAGAGAAGATGATTGAATAGGTTATATGAGTTGATTTTATCCTATCGCTGATCAATGTGAACCGTTTAGGATTTTACCCTTCAAAGTTCAGCATTCCAAGCTCGCTGATGAGAAAGTTGAAACTTGTCTCATCAAGAGGTTTGGTAAATAAATCAGCTAACTGATAATCAGTTGGGATAAAATGAAGTTCTATATCACCATTCATCATATGATCTCTGATAAAATGATATCTGATTTCTATATGTTTGGTCTTTGAATGTAGTACTGGATTGTTTGCTATAGCGATGGCACTTGTGCTGTCGCAATAGATTGGAATTTTGGAGAGCTGAAGATCATAGTCTAGTAGCTGATTTCTCATCCACAAGACTTGAGAACAACAGCTTCCAGCAGCTACATATTCAGCTTCAGCTGTGGAAGTGGACACTGAATTTTGCTTTTTACTTGTCCAACTTACCAGCTTTCCACCCAGGAGCTGACATCCTCTTGTGGTGCTTTTCCTATCCATTTTGCAACCTGCAAAATCACTATCTGAATAGGCGGTTAGATCGAATCCTGAATCTTTGGGATACCAAAGACCTAGGTTCGATGTACCCTTAAGATATCGAAAGATTCGCTTTACAACTTTCATATGAGATAACATAGGTTCAGCTTGATATCGTGCACACAAACATGTTGCATACATTATATTGGGTCGGCTAGCTTTAAGATACAAGAGAGAGCCGATCATCCTACGGTACAGCGTGACATTAACATGTATTCCCTTTGAATCCTTGTCAAGTGTCAGCGGTGGTGCCATAGGGGTTTTCATAGCTGAACTATGAGTTAAATCAAATTTCTTCAGCATATCTTTAACATACTTTCCCTGATTGATAAAAGTTCCTTTTTCAGTTTACTTAATCTGAAGACCAAGGAAATATGTTAGTTCACCCATCATGCTCATTTTATACTCATCTTTCATTCTATCAGCGAAACGAGTACAAAGCTCAGGGTTAGTAGAACCAAATATAATGTCATCAACATATATTTGAACTAGAATGATATGACCTTTCACTTTTCTAAAAAAAAGAGTTTTGTCAATCTTACCTCGCTCAAATTTTTCAATATGGAGATAAGTAGAAAGAGTGTCATACCATGCACGAGGAGCTTGCTTTAAGCCATAAAGTGCCTTATCCAGTTTATAAACATAACCTAGACGCTTAGAACTTAAGAATCCTGGAGGTTGTTCCTCATACACTTCTTCATTCAGCTTTCCATTCAGAAACGCTGACTTAACATCCATCTGATGTACTTTGAAGTTTTTGTGTACAACATATGCTAAGAATACACGAATACATTCAAGTCTTGCTACTGGAGCAAATGTTTCGTCATAATCTATACCTTCCTCTTGTCTGTATCCCTGAGCAACAAGACGAGCTTTGTTGCGGGTTACAGTACCATGTTCGTCCAACTTGTTTCGATAGACCCATTTAGTGCCTATTACTGTTTTATCAGTTGGTCTCCGAACAAGTTTCCAAACTTTGTTTCTTTCGAATTCAGTCAGCTCTTCTTGCATGGCGCTGACCCAGTTTGGATCTTTGAGGGCATCATCTACTTTCTTTGGTTCAGTTAGAGAAATAAAGTTAACAAATAAACAAATATTACCTGCACTTCGACGAGTCTGAACACCAGCGTTTGGATCACCAAGAATTTGATCAATTGGGTGATTTACAGTCCATCGCTGAGCCGGAGCATAAGTCGCTGACTCATCTTGAACTGGAGGAGCTGAAGATGAGGCTTCAGCTACTTCTGGAGTTTCAGGTAAGAGAGGAATACTTGCATTTGTCATTTCATTTACTGATTGCTGAGAGATAGATGGAATGTCTGAGGCATTTGGTTCAGCGGTAGGTATAGTGTTTATTGGAACAGCTGAGACCCATGATGTTTCAGCTTCACTGTTTTGTATGTTTGGAATGATAGGAGGACTATCATCTTCTACTGGATGAGCATGAGGAGTGGGAATATCTTCTGAATCACCAAGATGAGAAAACATCCATTGATTCAGTTCTTCAGTATCAGCAGACGGTTTAGAGTTCGCTGAACGGGATTCGTCAAACGTGACGTGAATAGTTTATTCTACAGTTTGTCTTCTACGATTGAAGACTCTGAAGGCTTTGGAAACTGAGGAGTATCCAAGAAAGATTCCATCATCAGCCTTAGGATCAAACTTTCCAAGAGCATCTCTGTTCTTCAGTATGAAACACTGACATCCAAAGATGTGAAGAAAGCTGATTGAAGGCTTTCTCCCATGAAAGAGTTCATAGGATGTCTTTTTGAATCTTTTAACTATCAGCGACCTGTTTTGCGTAAAACAAGCAGTGTTGACAGCTTCTGCCCAAAACTGAGTAGGCAGGTGAGAATCGCTGAGCATTGAACGTGCAGCTTCAATAATTGTTCTATTTCTTCTTTCAGCGACTCCATTTTGTTGTGGTGTTCTCACTGAAAAGAAGTTGTGAGAAATACCCTTACTCTCAAGGAAGGAATCAATAGAATCTTTTTTGAATTCAGTCCCATGATCACTCCTTATTGAGCGAACGGTCAGATTGTTCAGGGTTTCCATCTTCCGAACAAAGGTGACGAGTTCTTCAGGGGTGTCACTCTTAGAACGGAGAAACATTACCCAAGTGAAGCGAGAGAATTCATCAACTATGACCAGCGTATATTTCTTTCCTGCGATGGATTGTTTGTTAACAGGGCCAAACAAATCCATATGGAGTAGTTGTAGAGGAGATGACACTGAAGAAACTTGCTTTGATTTAAAGCTTGCTTTGGTCTGCTTCCCTTTTTCACACGCTGAACATAAAGACTCTTTGGCGTATGAATGATGAGGTAGACCAGTGACTAACTCTTTTGAAGAAAGAGTGTTCAGTGTCTTGAAATTTAGATGAGATAGCCTCTTATGCCATAGCCAGTTGACATCTGATGAGGCCTTTGAAAAGAAACAGGAGTTCTCAGTGGTTGTTGAGTCCATGTTTATTACATAAACATTTTCCAAACGATAACCGCTGAGAGCTATCTTCTCCTTTTTGTCAGCGACAAAGCAGGATTCTTTAGTAAAGATTACTTTGTTATCCATGTCGCAAAGTTGACTGATGCTTAGAAGATTATGCTTCAGCCCTTCAACATATGCGACTCTTCTGAAGGAGGTTGTACCATTTGAAAGTACACCATACCCTCGGGTATGTCCTTTTCCATTTCCACCGAAAGTCACAGAGGGACCCTTCTCTTCCTTGTATTCAGCGAGCAGACTTTTCTTTCCAGTCATGTGTCTAGAGCATCCGCTATCAAGATACCAGATACCCTTCTTAACCTGCAATACAAAAGAAGATTAGTTTTTCTTGGGTACCCACTTTACCATGTATACACATTTGTCAGTGGAAGTAGTTGGAATGGAAGATTCAGCAGTCTTCGCAGCATTTGAAGATTCAGCTTTGTCTTTCTTCACTTTGGTTAATTTCTTAACTTCAGTGGTAGGATTCACCTTGACCTGATTTGCACCAGGGTTGGTCTTCTTTGCCTTGGGGCAATCTTCACATTAGCTATCTTATCAGCTTTGGTGGCTGTGGGACACTTACTAGCAATATGATCGGTAAGTCAACAGTGATAACATTTCCTATAACTAAAAGTAGTTCTAGGACCATTTGAATGCTGAGCTTTTAATTTCGAATTAGAAGTGCCAGCACCAAGTAAACTATTGGCTTTAGAAATGGGACGAACATTCAGTTCTTCAGATTTCTTACCAAGGACATCCAATCTGAGTCTAGGAGTAGATCGCTGAATAGATCCATAGATCTGCTTCCTTGATCCAGAGGGATGAGCCACTGAAGCTTTTGAAGCATTCAGCTTTGGTACTAAGGTACCCTTCTGAGGATTCTGGTAAATAACAATTCCTTTACCTTTGTCTTTAGAGACAGAGGTAGGTTTTGAATAAACCATTTTCTCCTTGCCTTTTGAGGAGGTAGGAGTTTCCTCAGGGATTGGTGTAATGGACGAGGAGCACTGAGAAGATGAAGTATCAGCGACTAAGGATACGAACGTTCCAAATTTAAGCATTAAACGCTCAGTGGTTGGTTTTGGAGTATCATATTTGTAACCCAAACCACGTTTATCACTCAGGGGAATCTGAGACTTTATTATCTCAGTGATCTTTGTTGAAGAATTACACCATCCTTCAACTGTAGCTTTTTCAGCTTTTAATGCAGCGATAGCTTCTGCTCGTTCGATTTTGACTAGCTGATTTAAATATACTTGATCTTTAAAATCTTCTTCAATTTTAGAAAGCTTTTCTATTTGAAGGTGGCAGTTTTTAAGCTTTTCAGCGAGATCAAGATTTTGGTTTTCAACCACAGTTTTGTCGTTCATGGCTTCGTATAAACTTCTAGTCAAGAGATCGATCTTACGGAGACTATCAGCTTCATCAATATTTGCAATATTGGTAAAGAAAGAAGGTGATACCTGAATAACAGATGTTGAAGTGGAGGGAATGTCTGAGCTTTCTTCCTCTTCTTCAATCTTGGCCATGAGACATAGATTTGCTTCATCATCTTCGGAGTCAGATGATGATGCTTCTTCATCAGAAGCAGCCCAATCATAGTCAGCCATCAGGCCTTTATTCTTCTTCATAAAGCTTTTCAGCTTAGCATATTTTTCTTTCAGCTTTGAATATTTGTCATCTTTATTCCTTGGAACAAAGGGTTTCTTTGTAAAAGCTGAGGGTCTAGAAACTTTCTTAGACCTGCACTCGTTAGCGAAATGTCCTGTCTTTTCGCAGTTAAAACAAGTAGCAGTAGCCTTATCAACAAAAGCTGATGATCTAGGCTTGTCAGTTATGGAAAGAGGTTTGTTCTTTCTAAACATTTTCTTTTTGGCAAATTTCCTGAACTTCTTAGTCAGGAGAGCCAAAGATTGATCATTATCTGAATAATCAGAATTTGATGACCTTTCAGAGTTACTCTCTAACTCAGTGATAGTGACCGAGGGTCGCTGAGTAGAAGGTTCCTCTGAGATTAAAGCAACAGGGGTGCTTTTGGAATCTTTTACAAGATTCTTCTTAAGATGGCTCGATTGCTCATGATTCAACAACGTGCCATATAAGGTTGAAAGGGTCATTGATTTTAGATCCTTTGACAGCTTGAGACACATAGCATAATTGTCCCAGCTTTCAGGTAAACATTCTAGAAACTTTGTCAGTACTTCAAAGTTAGAATATTCCTTACCAACAGTTTTCAGATCTATAATTAAACAATTAAAACGTTGGTGAACTTCAGAGAGAGATTCTGTAACAACCCAACTATCCAAATATACATATCACATATAATCCATAACATGTTTACAACAAAGTACTTCACATTTCACATTTGGTCCCAACTAAAGTCTGAACATAAAGAAAATTCAGTACAACTTGATCCACTTTAAGTTACATAGTAATAACATTAAAGACATAAGTACAAAAGCATCCATAGCATCATGATGAACATCCTCTCAAAAGCTAGCCAACAAGTACTCTATCTCCTCCTCTTCCCCCTGTTCCTATTGGTGGATTCTCTCCACCCCAATTCCTTCCTCCTCTTTGATTCCTTTGTCTAGTGCCACTTGCCATTCTGTAGATTCAAACAAAGTTAATATACACATAAGCACGTACCCCATATAACAAGGTATTCCAGTTCAAACATGTACCTGTAAGATCGTAATTACACTGGCCTGGTGTAATTTGAAATTACCTTACATGATGTTCCTTCTACCTTTTATACTTAGCATCCCCAGGTTCTAAAATAATAGGGACATCCTACTTCACATGCAGTTTAAGTCTAGGTACAGATACTAATACATAAATCCCTTAAACTAGTGCTCTGATACCATCTGTAACAACCCAACTATCCAAATATACATATCACATATAATCCATAACATGTTTACAACAAAGTACTTCACATTTCACATTTGGTCCCAACTAAAGTCTGAACATAAAGAAAATTCAGTACAACTTGATCCCCTTAAGTTACATAGTAATAACATTAAAGACATAAGTACAAAAGCATCCATAGCATCATGATGAACATCCTCTCAAAAGCTAGCCAACAAGTACTCTATTTACTTGTTCTTACTGGAACCACCACCTGGAATACATAATTTTTAAAACAGAAAATGAGGGTTAGACCTAAGGGTCTAGTGAGTAAATCCCTGACATTTGTAATTCATTAAAAATTCATTTATATAGAACACTCTTTATATAAATACACATACATCATACGTAAGTTAATACCAACTAGCATTTATGTATCATACCTGTCTCATTCCACCTTATCCCTCCACCAATGGCCAATATCAATTGGTTGCGAGCCAATTTATCACACCGGTCCAAAGCCCGGCCACGTATTATATTTTCATATAATACTCACGTAATTATAATATCTCAATATATTATAATCACCCACGTATGACATATTCATACACTTTATCAAACATTCGTTATTCACATAATGCATTCCAGTAAAATACTTTTTAAAGTAAAACTCACCTGGTATGTTTATCACAAAAGCTTTTCCAAGATAAATCACGTATGACCACCCTTCACAGAATCTGAAATCACACAAAATACCAAATATCTCTTTTAAAACTAACTTACGAAATCCTCAACTCAAGTCGCAACCCCTCAAAAAGTAAATTAAGATCGCACTGAACAGTACCAAGTCGCAACCTCCTACTGCGACTTCACCCCGAAATCGCAACCCACTATTGCGACTTCAATCCTAAGTCGCAATCAACTACTGCGATTCCAAACCCAAATCGCAATCAACTACTGCGATTCCAAGCCAAGTCGCAAACGACCATTGCGACTTCATAACCAAGTCGCAACCAACTATTGCGACTTTGATGAATGTCTCAGTCCACTGTTCATCCTAAAACCCAGATTTTTGCAGTTTTATACTATGCATATTACTGATAATTTGCAGATATGTTTCAAACTACCATTAGTACACTATTCCAAACCCAAAATCATCATATCTTTCTAAAATTACCAACACCCACTTCTAAAACTTCATAGTAAAACTTTAAAAAAACTAAATACTTAAGAGTATGGATTAAACAGAAATATTACCTTGAATTCTTCAGTTGTTATTAGCAATTCCAACAGAATTTATAAGCTTTACTTCTTCCTCTTCCTTAGCTTCTTTCGATCTCTCTCTCTCTCTAAACCGAAAAACACACTACACCTTAGGATATTTCTCTTTTTGTTACTTACTAGTGAAGACACCTCCTCCTAGAGGGAATAAGGCGGTGGAAAGAGTTTTGTAAAAGAAAAGATACCAAACAAACCCTAAACTTACTCTTTATAGCAAAATACATCCTTATACTTCCATATTAAAATTAAGACTTACCCCTTAACTTCTAACCCCGTAATATTAAATTAAAGTAACACTTATAATTAAACCAATAATATACCTGGTTATTACAACATCTCCCCCTTAAAAGAATTCCGTCCCAGAATTCAGTTAAGAGAACAGATGAGGGTATTTGGTTCTCATCTCCGACTCTGATTCCCACGTCGCATCTTGACCTCTATGATGTTTCCACTGAATCTTTACCTGTCTGGTCTCTTTGTTCCTCAATACCAAGACCTTGTAATCAACTATGGCTTCCGGTTCCTCCACATAGTTTAACTTTTCATCAACCTGAATATCTGGTAAAGAGACTGCCTGGTCTGGTGTAACCAAACACTTCCGGAAATTCGATACATGAAACGCGTTGTGAATCCTGCTCAATTCCAACGGAAGATCCAATCTGTAAGCTACTTCACCAATTCTTTCCGTAATTTCAAATGGCCCAATATACCGCGGACTGAGTTTACCTTGTTTCCCAAAATGTATGACTCCTTTCCAGGGCGATACTTTCAACATCACAAAATCCCCAACCTGAAACTCTAACGGTTTCCGACGTCGATCAACATAGCTTTTATGTCTGTCTTGAGCTGTTTTCAATCTATCCCGAATCTGAGTAATCTTATCCGCTGTTAACTGTACTATTTCTGGCCCTGCTAATTGTTTCTCCCCTACTTCCTTCCAACACAAAGGCGTTCGGCATTTTCTACCATACAATACTTCAAACGGTGCCGCCTGAATGCTAGAATGATAACTGTTGTTGTAGGCGAATTCTATCAAAGGCAGATGTTTATCCCACGATCCCCCAAAATCAACTATACAAGCCCGAAGCATATCTTCTAAAGTCTGGATTGTTCTTTCACTCTGCCCGTCAGTCTGTGGATGATATGCCGTACTCAACTTTATTTGCGTTCCCATCTCTTTTTGAAAACTTCTCCAAAATCTAGAAGTAAAATGACTATCTCGATCGGAAATAATCGAGATTGGAACTCCATGTCGAGTTACTATTTCATTAACATACAATTTAGCTAAACGTTCCAAGGAATCAGTTTCTTTTATTGGTAAGAAATGAGCAGACTTCGTCAATCTATCCACAATCACCCAAATAGAATCGAATCCCTTTGAAGTTCTTGGCAACTTGGTAATGAAATCAGTAGTGATCTGATCCCATTTCCACATTGGTATATCTAGTCGTTGTAACTGACCAAACGGCTTCTGATGTTCAATCTTTACATTCTTGCAGGTAGTACAATCTTCCACATACTTAGCAACACTTCTCTTCATTCCCGGCCACCAATAGAATTGTTTCAAATCTCTATACATTTTATTTGTACCTGGATGAATAGAAAATCGAGATTGATGAGCTTCTTGTAGTACACGATCACGTAATCCACCCAAACGAGGTATCCAAATTCTGTTTCCCATACACAATAACCCACGATCGTCTTTCCCAAGCAATGCTGATATTCCAACTAACCGTTCTGATTTCAAACTTTCTTCCTGATAAGCATCTATTTGGCACTTCAGTAATTCGTCAAAGATATTTGGAAGGAGTTCAGTTCGTAACGATATCGCTTTTATTGTCCCACTTCTTTCTTGACGACTTAATGCATCTGCTACCACGTTCGCCTTCCCGGGGTGATAAAGGATCTCACAATCGTAATCATTTACCAATTCCAACCATCTTCTTTGCCTCATATTCAGTTCCTTCTGATCGAAAAGATGTTGGAGACTCTTATGGTCAGTGAAAATTTGGCATTTAGAACCATAAATATAATGTCTACAAATCTTTAATGCGAAGACAACTGCTGCAAGCTCCATATCATGAGTAGGATATTGTCTTTCATGATCCTTTAGCTGACGAGAAGCATAGGCAATCACCTTTCCACGTTGCATAAGTACACATCCCAATCCCAGTTTAGAAGCATCACTGTAGACCACAAAATCTTCGGAACCTTCTGGCAATGCTAATATCGGTGCGCTGCAAAGTTTCTCCTTCAATATTCTGAATGCCTCATCCTGTTCTGCTTTCCATTCAAACTTCAGATTCTTCCGAGTTAGCTTAGTCAGTGGTGTTGCAATTCGAGAGAAGTCTTTTATAAACTTCCGATAGTATCCAGCTAGACCCAGAAAACTACGTACTTCGGTTGCCGTCTTCGGCGGTTCCCATCTTTCAATCGCTTCCACTTTCGCTGGATCAACTTGTATACCCTTCTCTGAAACTGTATGACCCAAAAACTGAACTTCCCGTAACCAGAATTCACACTTCGAAAATTTAGCATATAACTTTTCTTTCTTTAGTAACTCCAGAATCAAACGAAGATGTTGTGCGTGATCCTCTTTGGATCGGGAATAAATAAGTATATCATCGATAAATACAATGACAAATTTATCGAGATATGGCTTACATACCCGATTCATTAAATCCATAAAAGCGGCTGGAGCGTTCGTCGGTCCGAAAGGCATCACCAAGAATTCATAGTGACCGTACCTCGTGCGAAAAGCAGTCTTTAGAACATCTTCTTCTTTAACCTTCAACTGATGGTAGCCAGATCTGAGATCAATCTTGGAGAAGTAACAAGCTCCAACTAACTGATCGAAGAGGTCGTCAATTCTTGGAAGTGGATACTTGTTCTTAATCGTACGCTTGTTCAGCTCCCGGTAGTCAATACACATTCTCATTGAACCGTCTTTCTTCTTTACAAACAAAACTGGTGCACCCCATGGCGAAGAGCTAGGTCTGATGAAACCCTTATCAGATAATTCTTGAAGATGTGCCATCATTTCTTTCATTTCTGGAGGTGCTAGTCTGTACGGCGCACGAGCGATTGGAGTGGCTCCAGGTACCAGGTCTATACCAAATTCTACTTGCCTAACAGGAGGAAGACTATTCAAGTCTTCAGGAAAAACTTCTGGGTATTCACTAACAATGGAAATATCTTCCAGCTTAATCTTTTCAGGCCTACTATCTATCACATAGGCTAAATAACTCGAGCAACCCTTACTAACACATTTTCGGGCTTTTATCATAGATATAAGATTGGACTGATGATTCTTACGATCACCATAGATCACTACTGCCCTCTTATCAGGTAAAACAACGTTGATTATTTTCTTATCGCAAACTATGTTAGCCCGATTTTCCGCTAACCAATCCATTCCTACTACCACATCAAATTCGATCAATTCTATTGGGAATAGTTGTATCGGTACTCCACACCCCTCTATATTTATTATGCAACAATCAAAAACCTCTTTAACTGCCACTTGGTTATCATTTGCCGTGTCTACTAGTAAAGCATGTTTTAACATTTTAGGCTCTAAATGCATGTGAGCAGCAAAAGAGGGAGACACAAAAGATCGGTTTGCACCGGAATCAAATAACACCTTAGCACGCGTGGAGTTTATGAAAAATGTACCTGTGACCACATCTGGAGTTTCCTCCGCCTCTTTAGCTGTCATTTGGAATGTACAGCCCCTCGTTTTTGGCGGTTCTATTCTTGGGACTACTGGTCTAGTAATGGCTGGTTTCCCCGATGTACCCCCTTGTTGTATTCTACCTCGCGGACAATCAGATTGGAGGTGATCCGGAGAATTACACAAAAAGCAAAACCGCGTTGATCGACAATCTTTAACAACATGACCGGTTTTCCCACACTTGAAACATACTCGAGATTCCACTTGACAATTTCCCTGATGGTAGCGATTACATCTCGGACATGGTCTTTCCGCTGGTCGGAACGACGGACGGTTATCAAACCTCGGGAATCTAGACTTCTTTGGATCCTGTGGTGGTCCTTCCCATTTCCTTTTCCCCAAGTTCTTATCACCGGCATCCCTTTTATTGTCTCGTTCGACATTTTCTGCAGCATCCACTGCAGCTGTAAATGTATCTGGCCTTGTTGCAGTCACTAGTCTTCGAACTTCTGAATTCAACCCATAGATAAATCTCTCCATTTTCATCTTTTCTGTAGCAACATAATATCCTGCAAAACGAGATTTTTCTAAAAATCGAGCAGTATAATCTCTGACTGACAAATTCCCTTGCTGTAGATTCATAAATTCCTCTTCCAATTGTCTGACAGCAGCTTGTGGACAGAAGTGTGTTGTGAAAGCTAACACGAATTCCTCCCATGAAAAAGTATTATATATATCCGCTCCTCTTGATTCTATATGAGCCTCCCACCAATACAAAGCATCACCTTTCAGCATCGCAGCTCCATAAAGTACTTTATCTTCTTCATCACATTTACACGTTTTGAAAATAGCCTCGATTTCTTTCAGCCATCTCATAGCTTTTACCGGATCTCGATCTCCTGAATATGTAGGGGGCTTGCAACTAAGAAACATTTTGTAGTCACACCTTTTCATCATCGGTAAGACCGTAGAGGTAAGTGGTATTTCAACTTCGTGTTCCGGACTTGGTCTTTCAGTTTCATTATGACGATTATGTTCGAACATAGCTTGTATGCTATCCTGTAATCTCCCCATTTCAGCGGTCAAATCATCCCGTGTAACAAACTCTGTACCATGCGGTTGTGTTCTACCCCCAGTTCGGCCCCCAGTTCCCCTTCCGGTTCTGCCTCTACCACGATCTCCTCCTCTTCCCCCTGTTCCTATTGGTGGATTCTCTCCACCCGAATTCCTTCCTCCTCTTTGATTCCTTTGTCTAGTGCCACTTGCCATTCTGTAGATTCAAACAAAGTTAATATACACATAAGCACGTACCCCATATAATAAGGTATTCCAGTTCAAACATGTACCTGTAAGATCGTAATTACACTGGCCTGGTGTAATTTTAAATTACCTTACATGATGTTCCTTCTACCTTTTATACTTAACATCCCCAGGTTCTAAAATAATAGGGACATCCTACTTCACATGCAGTTTAAGTCTAGGTACAGATACTAATACCTAAATCCCTTAAACTAGTGCTCTGATACCATCTGTAACAACCCAACTATCCAAATATACACATCACATATAATCCATAACATGTTTACAACAAAGTACTTCACATTTCACATTTGGTCCCAACTAAAGTCTGAACATAAAGAAAATTCAGTACAACTTGATCCCCTTAAGTTACATAGTAATAACATTAAAGACATAAGTACAAAAGCATCCATAGCATCATGATGAACATCCTCTCAAAAGCTAGCCAACAAGTACTCTATTTACTTGTTCTTACTGGAACCACCACCTGGAATACATAATTTTTAAAACAGAAAATGAGGGTTAGACCTAAGGGTCTAGTGAGTAAATCCCTGACATTTGTAATTCATTAAAAATTCATTTATATAGAACACTCTTTATATAAATACACATACATCATACGTAAGTTAATACCAACTAGCATTTATGTATCATACCTGTCTCATTCCACCTTATCCCTCCACCAATGGCCAATATCAATTGGTTGCGAGCCAATTTATCACACCGGTCCAAAGCCCGGCCACGTATTATATTTTCATATAATACTCACGTAATTATAATATCTCAATATATTATAATCACCCACGTATGACATATTCATACACTTTATCAAACATTCGTTATTCACATAATGCATTCCAGTAAAATACTTTTTAAAGTAAAACTCACCTGATATGTTTATCACAAAAGCTTTTCCAAGATAAATCACGTATGACCACCCTTCACAGAATCTGAAATCACACAAAATACCAAATATATCTTTTAAAACTAACTTACGAAATCCTCAACTCAAGTCGCAACCCCTCAAAAAGTAAATTAAGATCGCAATGAACAGTACCAAGTCGCAACCTCCTACTGCGACTTCATCCCGAAATCGCAACCCACTATTGCGACTTCAATCCTAAGTCGCAATCAACTACTGCGATTCCAAACCCAAATCGCAATCAACTACTGCGATTCCAAGCCAAGTCGCAAACGACCATTGCGACTTCATAACCAAGTTGCAACCAACTATTGTGACTTCGATGAATGTCTCAGTCCACTGTTCATCCTAAAACCCAGATTTTTGCAGTTTTATACTATGCATATTACTGATAATTTGCAGATATGTTTCAAACTACCATTAGTACACTATTCCAAACCCAAAATCATCATATCTTTCTAAAATTACCAACACCCACTTCTAAAACTTCATAGTAAAACTTTAAAAAAACTAAATACTTAAGAGTATGGATTAAACAAAAATATTACCTTGAATTCTTCAGTTGTTATTAGCAATTCCAGCAGAATTTATAAGCTTTACTTCTTCCTCTTCCTTAGCTTCTTTCGATCTCTCTCTCTCTCTCTCTAAACCGAAAAACACACTACACCTTAGGATATTTCTCTTTTTGTTACTTACTAGTGAGGACACCTCCTCCTAGAGGGAATAAGGCGGTGGAAAGAGTTTGGTAAAAGAAAAGATACCAAACAAACCCTTAACTTACTCTTTATGGCAAAATACATCCTTATACTTCCATATTAAAATTAAGACTTACCCCTTAACTTCTAACCCCGTAATATTAAATTAAAGTAACACTTATAATTAAACCAATAATATACCTGGTTATTACAGATTCATTCTTACCAGAAATGAAACTTCCGTATTGTCTTACCAGGTTGATCTTTCTTGAGTCCTGGACTTCAGACGTTCCTTCATACTGAACATATATTGTGTCCCACATGGCTTTTGATGTTTTCAGATTCATGACGGAATGGTAGACTTCGTCAGGAAGAGCCATGGATAGTATGGATCTGGGTTTTGTATCTATAGCCACTTTCTTCTTATCTTCGTCAGTCCATTGAAAGATTTCCTTAGGTACCAGCCTTTTTGTAATAGCAGGTCTATTCTCAGCGGCTGGAACAGCATCATCAATTCTTACAGGGATGAATGGACCATTCTCGAGATAGTAAGGCATAGTAGGGTCTACACCTTCTAAGAAGAGTGTCATCCTATTTTTCCATAAGTTGAAGTTATCTTTGGAAAATCTAGGGGGTTTAGCAAGAGAACCATTGTCTATATAATTTGTGTTTGTGTTGGTGGCCATTTTCAGATAATAGCAAGGAAGAGAAATATCTTAGAGTAGATCTTGTTTATGAGATTTAAACAAATCCGCTCTGATACCACTTGTTGGTCCCGAAGGCCTATACAAGTTTGTAGAAGGGGGGGTTGAATTCAAACACACAGATTTTACTTTTCTAAATTGTTTATTGATAAATCATTAACAATTTACAGCTTGTTGCGGAAACAAGATTAAGGATAAACCTAAATCTAAACAAGTTGGAACACTAAGGTTTCTTGCACTAAGAGAGATAAGGAAATTACTAATAATAACCTATCTTGAGATAAGAGATTGAACTTGTCCAGAGTTAGCAAGTTACTTCAAAAGAAGTGGGTTCATCTCTTTATATACTGCATGCATTTAATGCAAGTCAGTATACACTTTACACGTGTCATCAGCTGGTTTGTTGCATGTCATTGACCTTGGTTGACAACCTTAGTAGCCGCATGGATGAACAGTGTAGTATCAGAGTGGTTGTACGATCTCAGACAGTCGGAGGTTCTTTTCTGACATTTCGTACGGAGTCATGCAAGGGAGGTTAAGACAAAAGTACTTTGTACGGAGGACTTCATGATCAGCTTTTCGTTGATTCAGCGATTATCATTTTCTATTCAGCGAATGATAAAGTTCAGCGATAGCTGAAGTCTTGTACTTGATACTTCACGTTGAGTGGACAAATCTGAGTCTTCGTTGATCCGCATCAGTTCATTAGGAGACTTGTCGCTGGTTCTTGAGCTTGATCTTCGACTTCAGCGTAGAACCTTTGTTGACGTGAAACTTGTCTTCAGGGATCATAAGTAAACAACTAACTTATCAGCGATCATCATAATGACTGAACAGACTCAGAGCATTAATGGTGAACAGTGTTCGCTGAATGTTTAATTTAAAGAGCGAGAGTTCCTATCAGCGGTACTGTAAGATCTTAGTACTTATCAGCAATAGTGAAACTCTGATACATATTGTTTACTTACAATTTTCACTAAGTATATAAGAGAGGGTCATTATCAAATCACTGAGGGTTTGGATCAACAAGACATTCCCTCCACTTCAACATCTGCTATTCAGGTATCACCTTCCTTCTTTACCAATATTGCAAATATTGATGAAGCTGATAGTCTCCGTAAGATCGATCTCTTGACTAGAAGTTTATACGAAGCCATGAACGGGAAAACTGTGGTTGAAAACCAAAACCTTGATCTCGCTGAAAAGCTTAAAAACTGCCACCTTCAAATAGAAAAGCTTTCTAAAATTGAAGAAGATTTTAAAGATCAAGTATATTTAAATCAGCTAGTCAAAATCGAGCGAGCAGAAGCTATCGCTGCATTAAAAGCTGAAAAAGCTACTGTTGAAGGATGGTGTAATTCTTCAACAAAGTTCACTGAGATAATAAAGTCTCAAATTCCCCTAAGTGATAAACGTGGTCTGGGTTACAAATATGATACTCCAAAACCAACCACTGAGCGTTCAATGCTTAAATTTGGAACGTTCGTATCCTCAGTCGCTGATACTTCATCTTCTCAGTGCTCCTCGTCCATTACACCAATCCCTGAGGAAACTCCTACCTCCTCAAAAGGCAAGGAGAAAATGGTTTATTCAAAACCTACCTCTGTCTCTAAAGACAAAGGTAAAGGAATTGTTATTTACCAGAATCCTCAGAAGGGTACCTTAGTACCAAAGCTGAATGCTTCTAAAGCTTCAGTGGCTCATTCCTCTGGATCAAGGAAGCAGATCTCTGGATCTATTCAGCGATCTACTCCTAGACTTAGAGTGGATGTCCTTGGTAAGAAATCTGAAGAACTGAATGTTCGTCCCATTTCTAAAGCCAATAGTTTACTTGGTGCTGGCACTTCTAATTCGAAATCAAAAGCTCAGCATTCAAATGGTCCTAGAACTATTTTTAGTTATAGGAAATGTTATCACTGTGGACTTACCGATCATATTGCTAGTAAGTGTCCCACAGCCACCAAAGCTGAAAAGATAGCTAAGGTGAAGATTGCCCGCAAGGCAAAGAAGACCAACCCTGGTGCAAATCAGGTCAAGGTGAATCCTACCACTGAAGTTAAGAAATTAACCAAAGTGAAGAAAGACAAAGCTGAATCTTCAAATGCTGCGAAGACTGCTGAATCTTACATTCCAACTACTT
Organism: Saussurea involucrata; assembly: GCA_033807775.1. NCBI lineage: Eukaryota > Viridiplantae > Streptophyta > Magnoliopsida > Asterales > Asteraceae > Saussurea > Saussurea involucrata. The sequence goes on along the minus strand of CM066327.1, from coordinate 78,357,617 downwards.
CCACTGACAAATGTGTATACATGGTCAAGTGGGTACCCAAGAAAAACTAATCTTCCTTTGTATTGCAGGTTAAGAAGGGTATCTGGTATCTCGATAGCGGATGCTCTAGACACATGACTGGAAAGAAAAGCCTGCTCGCTGAATACAAGGAAGAAAAGGGTCCCTCTGTAACTTTCGGTGGAAATGGAAAAGGACATACCCGAGGGTATGGTGTACATTCAAATGGTACAACCTCCTTCAGAAGAGTCGCATATGTTGAAGGGCTGAAGCATAATCTTCTAAGCATCAGTCAGCTTTGCGACATGGATAACAAAGTAATCTTTACTAAGGAATCCTGCTTTGTCGCTGACAAAAAGGAGAAGATAGCTCTCAGCGGTTATCGTTTGGAAAATGTTTATCTAATAAACATGGACTCAACAACCACTGAGAACTCCTGTTTCTTCTCAAAGGCCTCATCTGATGTCAACTGGCTATGGCATAAGAGGCTATCTCATCTAAATTTCAAGACACTGAACACTCTTTCTTCAAAAGAGTTAGTCACTGGTCTACCTCAGCATTCATACGCCAAAGAGTCTTTATGTTCAGCATGTGAAAAAGGGAAGCAGACCAAAGCAAGCTTTAAATCAAAGCAAGTTTCTTCAGTGTCATCTCCTCTACAACTACTCTATATGGATTTGTTTGGCCCTGTTAACAAACAATCCATCGCTGGAAAGAAATATACGCTGGTCATAGTTGTTGAATTCTCTCGCTTCACTTGGGTAATGTTTCTCCGTTCTAAGAGTGACACCCCTGAAGAACTCATCACCTTTGTTCGGAAGATAGAAACCCTGAACAATCTGACCGTTCGCTCAATAAGGAGTGATCATGGGACTGAATTCAAAAACCGTTCTCTTGATTCCTTCTAGGGGTGAGCAAAACCCGACTTATCCGATCTACCCGCCCCGACCCGCCCCGAATATCGACCAAAAAACCGCAACCCGAAAACCCGAGCCCCGAATAACCGATCCCCGACTTGTTAAACGGGTAAGTAGGATCGGGTTGGGGTTGGGTTTACCCCACCCGTCCGACCCGAATATCCGATAATTTAAAAAAATAGTTTTTATTTTATAAATTTTATATTTTACAAATATAATCATATTTGATATTTCATAACCTAACTTTTCAGTTTTCACTCACGATTCACGAACTCACGCCTCTCGCCCTCCTCACTCTCAGTCCTCACTCCTCACTCCTCACGACGGTTCTTCACCGCCCATCACCCTCTCGCCCTCCTCACTCGGCTGTCGGCCACCCATCACCCATCGCCCATCTCTGTTCTGTCCTCCGAGACTTCCCCACTCCCTAGTCCCCAGTTCCACTTCGAGAGTTCGAGGTTTGAGGCTTTGAGCCTTTGAGTTTGAGGTTTGTGCTTTCGACTTTTTGAACGATTTTGGGTTTTGTTTGAGTTTGTGCTTTGAAGTTCAACCCGACTATAGTCTATGAATAATAAATGTATAATTTTGGGTTTCTTATTTTTGTTCATAGGTGACAGGTTTGGATGGGTTTGGTGTTTGGATGCGATTGCTAAACCCTAAGGCTAAGCTGCCCAACCCGACTCCCCCGACCGACCCGAAACCGAACCCGAGTGCCCCGAAATCCGAAATCCGATCATCTTATCGGACGGTTGTCGGATGGCCATACTCCACCCCGATATCCGATCGGGTTCGGTGTTTTGGGCCCCGACCCGTCCGACCCGTCCGTTTGCTCACCCCTAATTCCTTCCTTGAGAGTAAGGGTATTTCTCACAACTTCTCTTCAGTGAGAACACCGCAACAAAATGGAGTCGATGAAAGAAGAAATAGAACAATTATTGAAGCTGTACGTTCAATGCTCAGCGATTCTCACCTGCCTACTCAGTTTTAGATAGAAGCTGTCAACACTGCTTGTTTTACGCAAAACAGGTCGCTGATAGTTAAAAGATTCAAAAAGACAGCCTATGAACTCTTTCATGGGAGAAAGCCTTCAATCAGTTTTCTTCACATCTTTGGATGTCAGTGTTTCATTCTAAACAACAGAGATGCTCTTGGAAAGTTTGATCCTAAGGCTGATGATGGAATCTTTCTTGGATACTCCTCAGTTTCCAAAGCCTTCAGAGTCTTCAATCGTAGAAGACAAACTGTAGAAGAAACTATTCACGTCACGTTTGACGAATCCCGTTCAGCGAACTCTAAACCGTCCGCTGATACTGAAGAACTGAATCAATGGATGTTTTCTCATCTTGGTGATTCAGAAGATATTCCCACTCCTCATGCTCATCCAGTAGAAGATGATAGTCCTCCTATCATTCCAAACATGCAGAATAGTGAAGCTGAAACATCATGGGTCTCAGCTGTTCCTATAAACACTATACCTACCGCTGAACCAAATGCCTCAGACATTCCATCTATCTCTCAGCAATCAGTAAATGAAATGACAAATGCAAGTATTCCTCTCTTAACTGAAACTCCAGAAGTACCTGAAGCCTCATCTTCAGCTCCTCCAGTTCAAGATGAGTCAGCGACTTATGCTCCGGCTCAGCGATGGACCATAAATCACCCAATTGATCAAATTCTTGGTGATCCAAACGCTGGTGTTCAGACTCGACGAAGTGCAGGTAATATTTGTTTATTTGTTAACTTTATTTCTCTAAATGAACCAAAGAAAATAGATGATGCCCTCAAAGATCCAAACTGGGTCAGCGCAATGCAAGAAGAGCTGACTGAGTTCGAAAGAAACAAAGTTTGGAAACTTGTTCGGAGACCAACTGATAAAACAGTAATAGGCACTAAATGGGTCTATCGAAACAAGTTGGACGAACATGGTACTGTAACCCGCAACAAAGCTCATCTTGTTGCTCAGGGATACAGACAAGAGGAAGGTATAGATTATGACGAAACATTTGCTCCAGTAGCAAGACTTGAATCTATTCGTCTATTCTTAGCATATGCTGTACACAAAAACTTCAAAGTACATCAGATGGATGTTAAGTCAGCGTTTCTGATTGGAAAGCTGATTGAAGAAGTGTATGTGGAACAACCTCCAGGATTCTCAGATTCTAAGCGTCCAGGTTATGTTTATAAACTGGATAAGGCACTTTATGGCTTGAAGCAAGCTCCTCGTGCATGGTATGACACTCTTTCTACTTATATCCATATTGAAAAATTTGAGCGAGGTAAGATTGACAAAACTCTATTTTTTAGAAAAGTGAAAGGTCATATCATTCTAGTTCAAATATATGTTGATGACATTATATTTGGTTCTACTAACCCTGAGCTTTGTACTCGTTTCGCTGATAGAATGAAAGATGAGTATAAAATGAGCATGATGGGTGAACTAACATATTTCCTTGGTCTTCAGATTAAGCAAACTGAAAAAGGAACGTTTATTAATCAGGGAAAGTATGTTAAAGATATGCTGAAAAAATTTGATTTAACTCATAGTTCAGCTATGAAAACCCCTATGGCACCACCGCTGACACTTGACAAGGATTCAAAGGGAATACCTGTTAATGTCACACTGTACCGTGGGATGATCGGCTCTCTCTTGTATCTTACAGCTAGCCGACCCGATATTATGTATGCAACATGTTTGTGTGCACGATATCAAGCTGAACCTATGCTATCTCATATGAAAGCTGTAAAGTGAATCTTTCGATACCTTAAGGGTACAGCGAACCTAGGTCTTTGGTATCCCAAAGATTCATGATTCGATCTAACCGCCTATTCAGATAGTGATTTTGCAGGTTGCAAAATGGATAGGAAAAGCACCACAGGAGGATGTCAGCTCCTGGGTGGAAAGCTGGTAAGTTGGACTAGTAAAAAGCAAAATTCAGTGTCCACTTCCACAGCTGAAGCTGAATATGTAGCTGCTGGAAGCTGTTGTTCTCAAGTCTTGTGGATGAGAAATCAAGCTGTTGTTCTCAAGTCTTGTGGAAGCTGTTGTTCTCTCCAAAATTCCAATCTATTGCGACAGCACAAGTGCTATCGCTATAGCAAACAATCCAGTACTACATTCAAAGACCAAACACATAGAAATCAGATATCATTTTATCAGAGATCATGTGATGAATGATGATATAGAACTTCATTTTATCCCAACTGATTATCAGTTAGCTGACTTATTTACCAAACCTCTTGATGAGACAAGATTCAACTTTCTCATCAGCGAGCTTGGAATGCTGAACTTTGAAGGGTAAAATCCTCAACGGTTCACATTGATCAGCGATAGGATAAAATCAACTCGTATAACCTATTCAATCATCTTCTCTCTGAATAAAACTTGGTTAAAGCTGATATCAAGGTATGTTTTCTCTCTCTGACAATCGCATGAAAATGCAAGATTTCAAAACAAAATGCATCGCTGAATATCTCTTACTTAACAGCTATATTTTGAAAATTCTTAAAACCATCACTGATATTTTCATTCAGTGCTTCATGTTTATAAAAGAGTCCCTGAGTTTTCAAAACCTCAGAGACATCCTAAAAGAATATGAAAAGACAGTTGTGACGTCATTGCAACGGATAAACCCCGACACGTTTTCTCTTTCTGACACACGTTTGCACGTCTCGTTCAAACTTCCAATCAAATGCAAACACGTGTCCGTGTCATGATGAAAATCTTTTCCCGCTCAAGATTTTCTCTCTCTAATCTCTCTATATAAACAAACTCGTGGTTTATATTTTTCTTTTACGCGATCAATCTTCCTCCGCAAGAAAGAATTCACTGTTGCATTTGTGCTTTCTAAAACTTCAAAGAACTATTCATCATCTTCTTCATCAAACATCAAGGTTAATATGTTCTTATTTATTACCAAATGCGTATAACTTGTTTCCGATCTTTTCCTTGTTTTAACAAGATCAAACAAAAGAACTTCTTAAAATGAAATCATTTTCTTTAATGGTTTTATGAACACAACCATTTCATGGTTGTTCTTCAAGTTTAAATGAAAAAATCTTAAACTTGTTCTTTATTCGTTTCCAGAATCTATTTCTTCATAGAAAACTGGATAACAAGAATAAATGGGTTTTACATTTCGTTTCTTAAAATCAAGAAAAACCCTAATCTTCATTAAGACATTTGTGTCTGAATGAAATGGATAAAATTTGAACCATCTTAATGGAAAATCTTTCCACATTAAGATAATTCTTATTTGTTAACATCTTTGGTTGAACTGATAATACAGAGAAATGGCATCGTCTGACATTCCTGCTACCGCTGAGAACATCTCCGCTGATTCTGAGGAAGTGGAATTTATCAAGGCTCCTCAGGTTAAGTTCACTCTGGAACAACTAGATTGGACCAAAACGAATAACCTTTCTGCGCTTCTCTAGTTTCCTCCTCGAAAGCAAGTCACACATCTGAAAGATGCTGTTAATTTCCTAAAGAATTGATGCATTTCAACAGCCCTGACCATCTCACCTCCTGCAAGTCAGCTACTACTATCCCAGTTCTGGTACACTGCCAGACATTCTCAGTTACCATCCGCCAAAGATCCCTCCAAAACAATTGATTGTATCCTCAACGATACTGAGAATGACATGATAAAGATCACACCTGCCATCATTCGCAAAGCTCTGAACTTTCCCAACTCTACAAAAGAAAAGCCTTTTGTTCCTTTCCCTGACCATAAGAAACTCGCTGACAAAGAAGCACTTATTGCATTTTTCGATGCAATGGGCTATGTATGGGAAATTGGCAGAGACAAGAAGCCCGAGAAGAAGCTGACCATGCTGAAGAAGTCAAAAATGCCCAGCGAGATGAACTTCATCTTCGCTCACCTAATCAGCTGCATGACTGCCAAGACCGACTCCTCTGACCAAGCCCCTCAACCTCAGCAAGCAATGGGATATGCTCTGCTGAAAGGTCTACACGTTGACTGGGCATCTCTTATCTATGATGACTTGGTGCAAAGAGTAGACTCTGCCACTGACAGACCTCCATGGGTTCCTTACCCCCGATTCATCAGCGCTATCTTCCAATATGGCCTGAAGGACAGCTACCCGCAAGAGGGTGACTTGAAACTCTCTCAGGTTGGCCCTAAGGTACTTGACTTCAAACCAGTTGAAAATGAGGTACGTCTTTCTATCCTTTTAACTCTTCTCAACCCTTCTTCTTCTAATTCTGTGGCTCCTTCAGCGACAATACCCATCGCTGATACCCTGGCCACAAAATCCTCTCCTTCTAAGAAAAGGAAACATTCATCTACCCCACTTGGTTCTAAAAGGATCAAGAAAACAAATGAGCAACCCCAGCAATCTCATGCTGAAGACTCCTCAGCTCTTTCTGCAGAGCTGAAGGAACGTTCAGTGGTATGCTCTGCCACACCTGAACAACCCATCCATTCCATTCCAACTTCAGCGTCTCTAAACGCTGAGGTTACAAACTTGGAACCTACCCAACCTCCTCCAGTCTCTCAAAAGACTGATGGAATGTTTATCAGCGAATCCAACGCTGAACTCAAAACCCAACCCCCATTCTTATCCTTCGCTCCTCCCTCTACTCATTTGGTCTCTCCTCTAGATCTCGCTGGAGCTGCCATCATTTCTACGGAACCTAAAGCTGATTCTCCAGGAATGATGAAGACAGGACCTGCAGGAAAATCCATGGGCACTTTTGATGATGACATGGAACACTTTTCAGGAACCCGTAATTTTGACGAGTTCATCAATCCTCCTGCAGGTACACACCAACCCATAAACACTGTCACTAAACCCCAAACTTCTGAGCTTTCCTATGTTCACAAGTTCTTATATGTTACAGGTCCTAATTTGGGAGACATCAACGCCTCTCTGAAGTCCGTGGAGACAAAGCTGACAGGTCTCACCACCACTCTTTCAAATAACTCTACAGCTATAACAAACGCTGGAGAGAATCTTACAAAGCTGGCAACGGTGGTAGAGAAGAAGGCTTCCACAGATGACATGAAGCAGGTTGATAAAACTCTCAGCGACTTCGCCAAGGTGCTCGCTGACATCTACACAGACTACACCTCTCTCAAAAATTCAGTTTCATCCATGTCCAGCGAGGTCACAACGCTGAAGACATCGGTTGGACAACTAGAGGTAGATATGTCTACTGTAAAGACTGACTTAGGCTCTGTAAAGACCGATGTTAGTTCTATGAAATCGATGATCGAGCAGCTACTACAGAAAGCGAATACTCCTGCTCCTGCCCCTGCTCCTGTCCCTACATCTGACAATTTCACAGCGGCGGATCGCACTGAGCTGGAAAAGATCAATCCTGTTATTTCTGGCCTTCAAGACAGAATAGCAAAAATTGAAGTTTGTATAGGTATCTCTGGCCAAGAAGACAGAGAACCTACCAACGCTGCAGAGTCAACCCATTCCTCCCACACTCATCATTAGAAAGAGGGGGAGAAGAGCGCTGAAGATCTCTCCAAGAGCGCTGAAGACCTTTCCCATGATGAATCTAACAGGGGAGAGAAGGATGCTGAAGAAACCACCGCTGTACCTCAGGGAGATGAAAACCCTGAGGAAACCGAGAAGCTCGCCTCTGTATCTGAGGGGGAGCAACTCGAAGAAGAAGCTGATAAAACCGAATCCGAAGAAGAAGATGATGAAGTCGTCGACATCCCTGATAATGAACCATCCTCTTCTCCAAAGAATGATGCTGATGATGACGAAGATGACGATGACTTCTTTATCGTCAAACCTGCTCCGAAGATCAAAGTTCTTAAGGGAATCTCGATAAATGAACCTTCAGGGGAGCGGACAAAGACAAAGCTTTCAGCCTCTGGAGCTGAGAAAGGCAAAGGCAAAAGCGTCGCTGAAGATGACAATCTGACGATCTTGCTTGAAAAGCCGGTTTGTCAGGTACACTAAACATCTCTCACTCTATCCCTCCTCTATCATACACTATCAGTTCTACTACCCAAGCCTATACACTTGAACAAATTTTCTCTATCTGATTCTACCCAAGTTCTTACTTGTAAGATCGATGTGTTTCAGCTAGTCCTTTCCCCTGTTTGAGGATATCGCTGAAGGTTCCACAACTGCGACTTCACCAATAATACCAACTGCTGCTGAAGAAATAATCCCAGTCTTAGATTTGAACTCTGAGACTGATGAACCAGAAGAATAGCTACTCTTGTACAGACACAGACCTTCCTTAGCTCCTCAAAAGCTAAGTGAGGAGGATCAGAAAAGAAGAGAAGAGATAATAAAGCAATTCGAGGATCAGCGAATCATTCTGAGGCGTGATCAACTTCCTTCAGTTCCTCCAAAGTTCAGAATTTCCAAAAAGGAATACAAGGATCACCTCAGAGCTGAAAGATTAATCGCTGAAAGAAAGGAAGCTGAAGAAAAGGACAGAGAATACGCCATCCAGCTTTCTAAACGATCAATAAAAGACCCCAAGCTGAAAAGAGTTCCCATTGATGTTCAACGTCAGCTCTGGGAAAACGCCAAGAAGATAACTGAAGAAAAGAGAACTGTGTCTCAGTCAACTTTAGCCTGGTGCAAAGAAAAGGTCAACTACAGACTCTCTCCTGCCAAAATCAACAAGGTATTCATCTCTGGAAGAACAACCCTTGTTTCAATCGCTGAAGTCGAGATATTCAGAGAAGATAAGAAGTACGAAAAATTCTATGCTGAAGCCATAATGAAGTACGGTCTCTATGAATGGTTGGAGATCAGGTTAGCCATCCAGAAGTCCAAGTCGAAGTACAAGGAACATGTTGAAAAGCTGATCAACAAACAAATCGACTTAGTCTACTCCTGTGTGGATATTCCTCCTCCTCCTCCTCTCGAAAGTCAGAAAAGAAAGGCCTCAGTGAAGAAGAAGAAATATATATCTTCAATTGATGGCCCTGTCATACGAAATGAAATAGGTATTGGTTTTTCACGTGCTGAAGTCCTTGGTCCTGATCCTGATCTTTCCATGCTTGACACATTTCTTCCTCCTGGTGAGACTTTCATCCCTGGCAAAGTCATAAGCGAACCCTACGGGATATTTTTCCATGACTACGATGGTGGAGAGCATTTTCAACGCATCTCTGAACTTCACATCACTCCCATCGAACAGCTGAGAGATCTCATTTACTGGTGTGACTTCAGGAATGACCCTCAGGCACGACATCTGAAACCCTTGATTTTTGAAGAAGCGCTGATCAAAAGAAAACAAGGTGTAACCGTTCCTGACTGGATGATTCCCACCACATCAATGACCCTTGATGAACTTCTCATTAAGGAAGAACCCTTTACAAACTGATATGATCGCCTATTTCTCTATTGTATCAGTTATTCTTTTGTACTAGTAATTTATTTCGCTTGTACTTGTAATCTTTCCATTTCTCTTTGTAACCTGATTCAAAGTTTTAAAGAAAGATTTCAGCAAATGTACTTTACTCCATCAGTACTGAAAAGATCCCAGAAAACAGTAATAGGGACAAATATTTTATGAGTTCTTTTTATCCTTATGTTTTCACTAAATAGCAATTTTCTTTGTTGCTATGTCATAATCAAATAGGGGGAGATTGTTGATCCAAACCCTCAGTAATTTGATAATGACCCTCTCTTATACTTAGTGAAAATTGTAAGTAAACAATATGTATCAGAGTTTCACTATCGCTGATAAGTACTAAGATCTTACAGTACCGCTGATAGGAACTCTCGCTCTTTAAATTAAACATTCAGCGAACACTGTTCACCATTAATGCTCTGAGTCTGTTCAGTCATTATGATGATCGCTGATAAGTTAGTTGTTTACTTATGATCCCTGAAGACAAGTTTCACGTCAACAAAGGTTCTACGCTGAAGTCGAAGATCAAGCTCAAGAACCAGCGACAAGTCTCCTAATGAACTGATGCGGATCAGCGAAGACTCAGATTTGTCCACTCAACGTGAAGTATCAAGTACAAGACTTCAGGTAGCGCTGAACTTTATCATTCGCAGAATAGAAAATGATAATGCTCTGAATCAACGAAAGCTGATCATGAAGTCCTCCGTACAAAGTACTTTTGTCTTAACCACCCCTTGCACGACTTCGTACGAAATGTCAGAAAAGAACCTCCGACTGTCTGAAATCGTACAACCACTCTGATACTACACTGTTCATACATGCGGCTACTAAGGTTGTCAACCAAGGTCAATGACATGCAACCAACCAGCTGATGACACGTGTAAAGTGTATACTGACTTGCATTAAATGCATGCAGTATATAAAGAGATGAACCCACTTCATTTGAAGTAACTTGCTAACTCTGGACAAGTTCAATCTCTTATCTCAAGATAGGTTATTATTAGTAATTTCCTTATCTCTCTTAGTGCAAGAAACCTTAGTCTTCCAACTTGTTTAGATTTAGGTTTATCCTTAATCTTCTTTCTGCAACAAGCTGTAAATTGTTAATGAATTATCAATAAACAATTTAGAAAAGTAAAATTTGTGTGTTTGTATTCAACCCCCCCTTCTACAAACTTGTATAGGCCTTCGGGACCAACAGACGTTCGTGTTGAAATGTCGCTCGACCGCTTGCCCCTGGGTGTCGAGGTCGTCAGCCTGATGTTGCGGTCTTCACAGAACTGTCGAGTCCTGTTGCTAATGAACTGGGATCCATTGTCGCAGACAATTTCGGATGTCGCTCGACCAATTATCTTCTTGGTCTTCTATATGGATGACATCGCCATTTTCGATGGACGACGTCGCCATACGGGTCATTGGAATGTTGTTGAGTATTGGTTCGACCAAAGCATACGCAAGATTTGCTAAAGCGTCGGCTTGAGTATTCTGGTCCCTTGGAACCATGACTGGTGATTGCGAGATTCAATGTACAAGTCGTCTTTATTGACGACATATGTCATGACTAGCGATCATGAGATTTCAACATGCGAGTCGCTTTTATTGGCGACCGAGAATTTTAACCTATGTTTGCCATGACTGACGATCATAAGATTAAAAAGGTGAGTCATCTTTTGTCAACGACTACAAATCGTAACTTGCGATGTAAGTCCTAGAGACTTTTGTTTCTCACGATATAAATCGTAAGACTTGTATTGATATAATCTTGCGAGTCTGCAATGTAAAATCGGGGGTGGTCGTTGGATTGACCAATGATCCTTTGATGCTTAAATAAACATTTGTATGTTAGATCATAATAATTGAACGAGGAGAATATACTTAGAGTATATATATAGAGTTGTTATACCATATTTTATCCGAGTGGGATGTCACAGTTACCGTAACTTGGAGTCGATAGGCGCCTTTTTCCAAGGACTTTTGAAATCAAAATATGGTGTTTTCTATTTTGTGACGGGCGTTCCGAGCCCCCGAGTTCCTTGGATGATGCGACACATGCGATACTTTGACGGAGCATTTTTTTATCAGGGCTTGAATCTGGCTTTGAGCCGCATTCAATTTCGATTGAAGTTGAATCAGGGGATCTTGATAGTTTGCCATGTACCTGAAAGACTTTACAAGATCGTTAGAGCGGTGTGTGTTGGCTTGAGATTTTCTCTAGATGGGGTCCCACGGATGGCGCCAAACTGTTAATGCCAAAAATCGCACAAAAGTACAACTTAAGATCGATGTGGACATTTAACAACTAAAGAAACGTATCTCGAGCCAAATAACACAATCGCGAGGAAAAGGTAAAAGAGACAAGAGATTTGGTGACGCGGAAAACCCCGAAATGAGGGAAAAGACCGCGGCCGACTCCGTGAGAGTCGACAGTGCACTATAGTCGCCAAACAGGGGCGAAAGTCCTTGTGTTACAGGTGATTTGTATACAACAGATTACAAATAAATGTAAATATAAACTTAGTTGTGTGCAAATGACGTGGGTCATGCGTAAATCGTGCGAAATAACTTGTCGTCGTGTGGTCTGAACTGTCGTCGTCAGGTGGTTAGAACTGTCGTCGTGCGATACTTGCGTGTTCGAATGCCTCGTTGTATTGAGAGAAAAATATAGAAGTGAGTATAAGTAGCTCTGTCTATTCTCCCTTTTGCTCGAAGGTGGAGCAGTCTTTATATTGCTTCGGTCGGTACTGAATGTGCTTTAATTGTTGGTCTTGTAACCGTTTTCGACATTAAATGCGCTTTGATGATTGTCTTTGTAACTGCTGTCGGGCTCTAAATGGCATTGATGATTCGTCCGTTACTGGTCGTTGTGCCATAAATGCCTATAGACCTGCATTAATGAACAAAAGAAACGGCTGTTGACCATGAATGGTTAGTGTAATCGTAAGACCATCTTAAGTTCAGGACGTCGGTCTTATGGAGCATACGATCGTTGTCGAAATACAAGACCATGTATATGACTGTAAATTTCTTGTAAGACCTTATCTTAGTAAAGGAATGGTCTTATAAAAATGTCGTGAGACTAGGATAAAAATGTCGTAAGACCACTAGGTCGTAAGACCAAGATGATGATGTCGTAGGACCAGAGCGATATAAGACCGACGACAGGGGACTGTTGACGTAAGACCAACGAGTCGTAACTGGCGAAACGTAATTGGCGACATAAGACTAATAACGTAAGACTAGTGACGTGTGACTGGCGACGGGTGACTGGCGACATGTCGCTAACGATGTATGTCGTGCGACGTGTAACATGCGACACGTGACGTGCGATCATGAGATGTCTTTTAATAATCAACTATCGTATGTCGGGGATAAGGCAATGATGGGTATTACCTTCATCGATCGGGGGTATGACTTTTGTAGGCATTAGGGTAAGCGAAGTCCATGGGTCATGTCGAAGGAATTCCCCAGGTCGGTCGAGGGTGTGATTTTTTACCCAAACACCCGAAACTTCAACTGCTGCAAATCCGACATCTCCTCAACAACCAACAGCTTCAGATCATCCTCCTCCTCAACAGCAATAAATCCGATGGGAGAAGATCATGATCCTTATTCCTCACCTAAAGGAATCACTGAAGAAGCTATACGTTCACAGGTTACGCCCTATCGAGCCAACTTTCTGCCTTGGGATTTCTCACTTCGACAAGGAATACCAAGGCCAGTACATAAATGTCATGGAGCGGTGTCTGCCAGTTAGCCAAGTCCGAACCAAACACAAGATCTCTGAAGTGCTCAACATCCAAGCCGGCCGAATCCTTAGAGTCATGTTTCCAGTTTTCATCGTCCGACGAGAAGACGGTAATGAATGGAGAATCTCCAAAGCTGACTTTAAGAACCTTAGACCGTTCGACTTCCTTACTATACTGAAATACCTCCAAACCAGAACCATCCGACCGCTTTAAGTGACAAATGGGAATCGAGAACAGAGCTAAAAAGGTAAACCAGCTGAAACCGAACCTGAAATCACCCGAGCTGAAGATGTATCCCGAGAACGCACTACTTCTAGAACAAGAATTTGGGATAGTATACCTCAACGATCAGAAAGAATAGAGGTTTCTTCACTTCAGCCAGGTCGAAAGATTCTACGATGGCACTCTCCTCAAAGTCAAAGATGCTCTTCGTAATATCATCACTTACGAATCCGAAAATCAAAAGGTTTCGTATGTTTTCAACTCAAACGAGACAACCGGTCGTGAAGCCTTAGAAGTGATAGAAGACCGCATCGACTACCGCCGAGCCATCAGAATGTTCGAGATCCACTTTGCGCTCCGAAAGAGATATGTCGAGAACTGGCGCGAACTCGAACTTTAATTCAAAGGGGGAGATTGTTAGGGTCAAATCAGGTTGAATAGAAGTTCAAGGGCTAAACTGTTACTTATCTATTTTGAGCCTTTTATGTGTAACGGGCCATGGGCTTACATGCCATGGGCCCATAGTATTTAAAATGTTTAGCTTAGAAAAATTAAGCTAGTTGTCTATTTACACTTTCAGAAACGTATTGTAATTCTCTCTATATTGAAAGTGAATTGGATGACCATTGGAAATCATAATACTTGTTCATATATGTTGATTTCTACTGTTCGTTGAACTGATCTGGAACTCACATGATGCCGTCTTCGTCCTTCTTGTTATTGAATATCCATTTAGTGCCGATCACCGTCTTGTAAGATGGACGCGGGACAAGCCGCCATACTTTGAGAGCCTCGAATTGGTTGAGCTCCTCTTGCATGGCCATGACCCAGTCCGGATCTTCGAGTGCTTCGCAGATGGTGGTATGCTCAATCTTACTCAGGAATCCAGAGAAGAGGCAGAAATTGGCTGATGCGCCTCGTGTTTGGATTGGAGTGGAGAGATCACCGATAATCTGGTGTAAGGGATAAGGTTTGGTCCATTTGATGGTGTGTGGAAGCGGCTGCTGAGTTGAGTGTGAGGTGTCCAAATCCACGTATGCATCGGTTGGAATGTCTTGTACGGCTTCAAGTGTAGTAGGTTGGTTTCTCGGACGAGACGGTGGTGGATTCGTCGTAGGTTGAGCAACTTCTGGTTCCGAGGAATGCAGAGGCTGATCAATGATTGTAGTAGAGGACGAATCTTTAGGAGCGATCTTTGTGTTATGTACTCGTTCCTCCGGGGGGATGGTTGTACCAGATGACGTTGATGATGAAGGTTGAGATGTCTCTACAGTGATTGATGGAGTGCTAGTCAAGGGCGGCGGACCGGAGACATTCGCCGAATTCTCGATTTGAGGAGCTTCAAGACGTGGTTGCGCTGAGACACAAGGGGTAGCAGTGTTAAACATGTCATCATAAAAGTATTGAAACAGTAAATCTAAATCAGAAAGTTGAGCATTCGACGTAGATGCGTGATTCGGATTTACTGTTGTTTGTGCAGATCCCGAACGAGAAAGTTCATAGGCTAACACACCAGTTAAACCGGGTTCTGAACTGATTTGTTCAGAAGCCAATTCCGTGAATTCGTCGAATGTCGCGTTTACACTCTTAGTAACGGTTTTGGTCCGTTTGTTGTAAACGCGATACGCCTTAGCCTGCATGGAGTATCCTATGAAAACTCCTTCGTCCGCCTTCGGGCTAAATTTGCCGAGATCGTCTTTGTCATTCAGGACGTAGCACGTGCATCCGAACGCGTGGAAGTATTTGATGTTCGGAACGCGGTTGTTGATGATCTCGTACGGTGTCTTGTTGAACCGCTTGTTGATGATTGAGCGGTTTTGCGTGTAGTAGGCAGTTGACACCGCTTCGGCCCAGAGAAATAACGGCAGTTTGGACTGTGACAGCATCGTGCGAGCGGCTTCGACGAGGGTACGGTTGCGTCTTTCCACTACTCTGTTTTGTTAGGGAGTGCGTGCAGCCGAGAAGGTTTGCGAGATACCGACTAAAGTGAGGTATTCGTTCACCGTTTGATTTTTAAACTCCGCCCCGTTGTCGGTTCTGATGGTCTGAACCTGCTGTCAAAGGTTCAGTTGGATAGTCTTCAAGTGGGTGATTATTAGATCCGGGGTTTCGTCCTTCGAGCGGAGAAACTTGAGCCATGTATAACGTGAGAAATCAGCCACCATCACCAGAATGTACTTGTGTTTGTTGATGCTCTGAATACACATTGGTCCACACAGATCTATATAGATAAGTTCGAGGGACTGGGACGTGCTCGGAGCGGCCTTCGGCTTGTGCGTTGCTCGCTTCATCTTTCCTATTTCACATGCCCCGCAGAGTCGATCCTTCACGAATTGAAGGTCGGGCATGCCTTTCACGTGTCTGCCCAGCACCAGTTTGTTGATACTCTTGAAGTTCAGGTGCGAGAGACGTCGATGCCAAATCCACGCTTGCTGGCAATTGGCCTTTGACATCAGGCAGACAGAATTATCGGTCTTCAGGGTTGCAAGGTCGATGGTGTAGAGGTTGGTGTTTCGCGTTCCAACCAGTAGCTCCTTTCCGGCATCAGTGAGAATGCTACCCCTTTTAGCTTTAAATCTGGCCTCGAGATCTTTATCACATAATTGGCTGATACTGAACAGGTTATATCCCAATCCCGAGACCTATGAAACTTTCTTGATGGTGATCTTGTCTTGGACAAGGTGGCCGTAGCCCAAAATCGGTGCCTTGTCATCGTTCCTAAATCTCACGTCTCCGCAATATTGTTCCTTGTAGTTCGTGAGAAGCTCCCTCCTTTCGGTCATGTGCTTGGAGCATCCAGAATCTAAGTACCACACATGACCATACTGCAAAATGATATTAGCGGACTTTAGGTACCCATATTAAAATGGGTCCTGGAGGGTTAGGTTTTACACCTTTTGGAGGAACTTGTTTTGAAGCAGGTTGCCTCTTAGGTGTAGGTTTAACCTCAGTGGGAGGAGCCCGTTTTGAAATGGGTTTCCTCTCTTGTTTGGGTTTAGCCTCTGATTGGGGACCCCGTGTAGATTTAGATTTCTTTTTGTTTTTACGGGGTCTGCGTTTGGGTGTAGAATTATACATATGATATGACCTAAACCAATCATTATTATTAATGTCATCAAAGTCATTCCAACCACAACTAGAACAACACAAACAATCATGTGATAATTGAATCAATTGCTGAATGGAATAAAGTTTAATCGGAAATTTAATATCTTGTTTAACAAAATCATTCCTATGATTCCAAGCACAATCATTTTTGTTCATTCTAGGAAAAAATAGTATTAAATGACTTTGATGCAGCATTCTCGATAGATTCCTTAGCTAGCCACTTTGGTTTGTCCTGTTTAGCTCGACTGTTTTATCTGAAACAACATTGACAACATGGTCAGTGGATTTTGAGGAAACAGGAATTCTATCAGTCGGTCGATCGGTCTTTTGCCTCGGCTGTGATTGTTTTTGAGAATGTGATGCAGTTTTAGAAATCTTAATCACAGTCGGAGTCTTTGATTTGTAACAGTCGCCTTTTTGAAAATTGACCGGTCGATTGACTACTGGTGAAAGAAAGTCAGTATGACTTGGAAGAGGTTTGTCGAAGGGGAATGATTCAAACTCTTCATCAGAATTGCCTTCGGATTCCATAAATTCTGAAAATTTTATATCTGGAATAGGTAGACTTGGACTGATAGAGGAAGGTGAGGAACACTTTGTGCCTGTGTGTTTAGGGGAATTTGGTGCGGAAGCTAGGAAAAAATCAGAGTTTAAATTCCTTAACACACTCTTATCTTGAGACTCATTCCCGTCTTGTGAAAAGATTTTTCCAATGAAAACTTTACATGAGGATGTGTCAGATGAGTTGGAGGAAAGTTCGGTTGAAATCTTCTTTTCATTTTGGAGTAGGTCAACCTGCTCTTGGAGTTGACCATTTCTCGTATGCTCGTACATTGCTTTTGTTGCCAAGGCAGACAGTTTTAATGTGAGCTTATTTATTTCACACCGAAGGATTTCCTGTCCTTCATCCGTCACAGCTTCGGTTTTAATGGATTTGAGATTCTCAAGTTCTGTGATGAGCACTTGCCTCTCCTTTTGAAAGTTGGACCTTTCCTTCTCTAGTGACTCTTATAACTCAACTATTTTAGCTTCCAATACGAGAGGGGGACCATAGAGTTTGAACTCAACCGTCTCAGTCTTGGGTTCGGTTGTTTGGACCTCATCCTTTTTGGAGGAATCCTTGGGCGTTACAACCTTATAGCAGTCAAAATAGTCATTCGAGAGGTATTTCTTTTGATTTTTCTCATAATAATAGTTCAAAGGCTCATAACAAAAAGGAAGTTGCATTTTTGTCGTGTGTTTGTGCTTATATTCCTCAGTTTCCTCTTCCTTTTTCAGGTTCAGGAGGACCAGACCATTTTATCCCATATTCTGGATACTTTTTGTCTATTCCAAGACAGCCAAAATCATACAGTGTAGGTCTTTTGAATATACCCTTTTTCAAGTAGTGTGGGTTATCGTATCCGATTCTCCATTCCTTGTTAAAGTAAGTGAACTCCTTGGGTTTATTCATGTGGATGGTTTGATCAGTTTGGCCTCTTTTGTAGAGTTTGGTTTCAAGATCAGTAATTTTACTGACAAACTCCTTGTGTTAAATTTGAAGAGCAGAGCATTGATAAACAGTTTCTGCTTTCTTATTCTCACACTGATCCAGCTGTGACTGTAGTTCAGATATTTTGGCCCTTAAGTCCTTAGGTGCTATTGAAAGATTAGCATTTTTGGACTTGTGTTTCTCAGTTATCCGTTTTTAAACATCTATCTTTTCAGATAGTGATTTAATCTCAAGCAGTTGTTCATTAGCAGTGGCCTTATAGGAATCTATCCGTTCAACAAGAGGTTGTATGCGGTTATAAAGATCATGATAGATAGGGTCACATACCTGGCACAGCTTTGCCTTTTCTTCATCAACAGGAGAGTGGTATCCCATGAAGGCATCAGCACCTTCAGAATCGCTTTCATTGTCAGATCGACCCAGCCAATTGTCATCTTCAACAAACAAAGCTTCTCCTTCTTCTTTCTGCTCAGTCAGTGCAAGCTTAGCCTTGTAGTAGTGAGAGTTCTTCACCACTGGCCTTCTACAGTCCTTCGCAAAATGACCAAGCTTCCCGCAGTTATAGCATGTCACGGGTTCGTCTTTCTTCTTTGTTTCAGGCTTACGGTCATCTTTCTCTGTTTTCTCCTTCTTATCAGTCTGGCTGGTCGCCTCAGACTTCTTCTTGCCTACGTATTTATCCTGATAATCATGGCGCTTGTTGGAGGAAGTGGAGTAGCGCTGATTATCTGATGTGGGCTTCTTGTAGAACTTCTATTGTTGGAAGGATCTAGAGAGCAGAGCCATTGCCTTCTTCACGACTGTTAACTCAGGATCAGAATCACTGTCCTCTTCTTCCTCAGGTTCTGGTTCAGACTCACTTGGCTCTTGGGCACGTTTGGAGCGACGGCCGGAAGATTTGCCAGATTTGCCTCGTTTTGAAGACATAAGAGCTAGTAGATCAGCAAGTGCTTTGGATGCGGACATCTTTTCGTTCAGAATCTCCAACACCTCATCTTCATCTTGAAGAAGCATCTCATAGAGTTCGTGTATGCCAATGTTCTCTATCAAGTGGTTGTGCTTGACGTGAGATGCGTATACTTTCCATTCAAGCAAGAGGTTGTTGAGAAACTTGAGCGCGTTCTCCGTGTTAGATCGAGTGATGTGGTTCTTGTGAAGTTCGTTGAGGAGGAGACAAAAACATTCATAGGTTTGGGAGAGGTATTCGCCGGTGCGCTGCTTAAACCCATCAAACTTGGTGATACAACTGTTGATTTTCAGTTGATTCCCGACTTGGCTCCCGCGCATCATTTTCGCCACTTGATCCCACATGCCCTTTGGTGTCTCTTTGTAGATGTCTATGGCTGTGTAGATCGTGTTCGGTAGAGCCTGAACAAGATACCTCTTAGCATACTTTTCTCCTTCAAGCATGCCTCTTTCGTCGGCAGTCATATCGGAGAGTGTCTTAACCTCGTAACGAACTTGACCACCTGCTTCAGTTGCTGGTATAGTCTTCATGGGTTGAGGAATTGGCCCGTCAGTGAGAGCTCGCCAGATAAACTCGAAGTTATCCTTTGACTCAATGAAAATCAGAAATTTGTCCCGCCATTGGCTGTATTCACCTTGGTAGAGACAAGGCGGCTTAGAGTCGGTGCCGATAGCGACAACGTCGCACGAAGACATCTTGTGTTGCACTAACGTGGTCTTCAGACGATGATTCGATTCAAAGTGGTGTCCTAACGCAAGGCACTAAGAGTGATATCCTAACGCAGGTTCTAGGAGTGGATTATGCTAAAACAGGTAGATAATCGACTAGACTGAACTTACCCGATAGGAATCCGGATGAAAGATATCAAATCTGCAAGTGTCCGGATCAGATTGTGAAAGGCAGGTAAATTTGCAGAAGTTACCGGATAAACTTGAGTTACCGGATAACTGAGGGTTACCTGGTGATACAAGTTTACCGGATGAATTAATAATAAGCAAAAGCAAACTTACCGGGTGGAAGTACTTATCGGATGAAGAGCTTACCGGATGACTTGATGTTACCGGATGGAACAAATGAAGTAAGAACTTACCGATTAAAAATAAATAACACACTTACCGGGTGAGGGAACTTACCGGATGAAAACGCAGTTACCTGATGTACTTACCGAGAACTTGTCCGGAAAGTATGAAAATACCGATAAGTGATATGTTACCCGGTAACTTGGAGTTACCCGGTAACAAGTGAAGGAATTGAAACTTACCCAGTAACTCTTTGATGGACCCGGTAACCACGGCTGTGGTTTCCAAGTTGATTGGAAACCGATTAGGGTTGCTTCAAATCGTTCCTGAAAGGTTAGGAACTTGACAAAACACAATAATAACAATACCCAAATCGAATTTGAAGCCAAATAACACGTTTTTGATAGAAAAGATTGGATTTTTGCAAGAACAGAGACCAAAAACTTGAAAATTTGAGTTTGCTTAAAACCAACTAAGATGGTCGAATTAGACTATGAAAACTTGCAGAATCGTTTATAATGATGATCCTAACGGAATGCAATAAACAAGAATAAGCAATTTTCACAGAATCAAAATATGGGTTTTAATGCCAAGAACACAGTCGACTATTTGAACAAAATTCTTACCAGAAATCCAAAAGTCACTTTGAATCGATTCGTCCGTTTGCTCTGATACCAATTGTGAGTTCCAGATCAGTGCAACAAACCGTAGAATTCAACCGATATGAACAAGTATTATGATTTCAAATGGTCATCCAATTCACTTTCAATATAGAGATAATTACAATACGTTTCTGAAAGTGTAAATAGACAACTAGCTTAATTTTTCTAAGCTAAACACTTTAAATACTATGGGTCCATGGCATGTAAGCCCATGGCCCGTTACACATAAAAGGCTCAAAATAGATAATTAACAGTTTAGCCCTTGAACTTCTATTCAACCTGATTTGACCCTAACATACCCACCAGTTGGAAGGTCTTGAATAGCTTTAAGTGTTGATGGTCAGTTTCTTGGAGGAGACTTAGCAGGATTCGTCGAAGGTTGAGCAACTTCCGGTTCTAGGGAATTGAAAGGTTGGTCCTTGAGTGTAGTTGAGGACGAATCTTCAGGAGTGATCTCCGGGTTAGGTACAGGGTCCTCCGAGGGATTAGCCGTACAAGTGTAATAGCTGGAGTGCTCGTCGAAGGCGGCGGACCGGAAAGATTCACCGAGTTCTTGATTTGAGCAGCTTCAATTCTAGGTTGCACAAAGACACGAGGGTTAGGTAAGTTGAAAAATTCATCATAGAAGTGCTGAAACAGTAAATCTAAATCAGAAAGATGTGATTTTGACGTAGATGCATGATTTGGATTTACTGGGTTTTGTGTAGATCCCGAACGTGAAAGTTCGGAAGCTAACACGCCAGTTAAAGCGGGTTCTGAATTGAGTTGTTCAGAAGCCAAATCTGCGGCTTCGTCAAATGTCACGTTTATGCTTTGGACGATGGATTTTGTCTGTTTGTTGTAAACGTGATAAGCCTTAGTCTGCATCGAGTATCCGATGAGTACTCCTTCGTCTGCCTTCAGACTGAACTTCTCGAGGTCATCTTTGTTGTTCAAGACGTAGCATGTGCATCTGAACGCGTAGAAGTACTTGATGTTCGGGATGCGGTTGTTGATGATCTCGTACGGCGTCTTGGTGAATCGCTTGTTGATGATGGAGCGGTTTTGCGTATAGCAAGAAATTGCAACCACTTCAGCCCATAGAAAGAGTGGCAGCTTCGATTGTGACAGCATCGTATGAGCGGCCTCGACTAGGGTACGGTTCCGCCGTTCTACCACTCCGTTTTGTTGAGGAGTCCTTGCGGCTAAGAAGTTCTGCGAAATACCGACGGATGTCAGGTATTCGTTCACTGTTTGATTCTTGAACTCTGTCCCGTTATCCGTCCTGATTGTCTGAACTTGCTATCGGAGGTTCAGTTGAACGGTCTTCCAGTGGTTGATGATGAGTTCCGGGGTTTCGACTTTGGAGCGCAGGAACTTCACCCATGTGTAACGAGAGAAATCGTCGACCATCACCAGGACATACTTCTTCTTGTTGATGCTCTGAACACGCATCGGTCCGCACAAATCCATATGGATGAGTTCGAGGGACCGGGACATGCTCGGAGCGGCCTTCGGCTTGTGAGTCGCTCGCTTCATCTTTCCTATCTCGCATTCCCCGCAGAGTTTGTCCTTCTCGAACTTAAGCTCGAGCATGCCTTTCACGTGTCCGCCTAGCACCAGCTTGTTGATATTCTTGAAGTTGAGGTGCGAGAGACGTCGGTCCCAAATCCATGCTTGTTGTGAGTTGGCCTTTGACATCAGGCAGACTGAATCATCAGTCTTCAGGGCAGAGAGGTCTATGGTGTAGAGGTTGGTCTTCTGAGTTCCAACGAGCAGCTCCTTTCCGTCTTCAGTGCGGATGCTACACCGTTTGGCTTTGAATCTGACCTCTAGATCTTTATCGTAGAATTGGTCGATGTTGAGCAGATTGTGTCCCAATCCCGTGACGTATGATACCTTCTTGATCGTGATCTTGTCTTGGACAATGTCGCCATAGCCCATTATCGGCGCCTTGTCGTCATTCCCAAACCTCACGTCTTTGCAATATTTCTCTGTGAAGTTCGTGAGCAGCTCCCTTCTTTCGGTCATATGCTTGGAGCATCCTGAGTCTAAGTACCACACATGACCGTCCTGCAAAAAATAAGATTAACGGTTCTTAGGTACCTATTTGAAAATGGGTCCTGGAGGGTTAGGTTTAACACCTGACTGAGGAACCCGTTTTGAAATGGGTTTCCTCTTGGGTGTAGGTTTAACCTCTGTTTGGGGAACCCGTTATGAAATGGGCTTCCTTTTGGTTTTACGGGATTTGCGATTAGGTTTAGAATGATAAACATGATAAGAACCAAACCCATCAGATGCATATCTATTTTCCTTAAAGGCATTCAATCCACAGTTAGAACAACACAAACAATCATGGGATAACTGAATCAAATGTAGAATTGAATAAAGTTTAATCGGAAAATTAACACTTTGTTCAACGAAATTATTCGAATGATTCAAACCACAATCATTAATGTTCTTCCTAGAATAAAAAACAGTATTAAATGACTTCGACTCCGACTTGGTCTTGATAGATCCTTTGGCTACCCACTTTTGTTTGCCTTGTTTAGCCCGACCATTTTTATCTGAAACATCATTAACGGCATGGTCAGTAGAGTTTGAGTAGACAGGATTTTTATCAGTTGATCAACCAGTCTTTTGCCGCGGCTGTGAATGATTTTGTGAACGAGAATCATTTTTAGAAACTTTGTTCACAGTCGGGGTCTTGTGTTTTGAAGAACATTCGCCTTTAAGAAAATTAACCGGGCGATTTACCGCTTTAGTTAGAAAGTTGGTGTGACTCGGAAGAGGTTTGAACTACCATTCAAACTCTTCATCTGAACTACCATCGGAATTCATGAATGTAGAAAAATCAATATCAGAAATCGATGGACTAGGATTGGTTGAGGGAGGAGAAGAACACTTTGTGTTTGTGTCTTTAAAAGAATCTGGTGCGGAAGCTATGAAAAAACCAGAGTTTAGATTCTTTTTAACACAATCATCTTGAGACTCTTTACCGTTTCGTGAAAAAGTTTTTCCAATAAAGGCTTTACACGAAGATGTATCGGATGAGTTCGAGGAAGTTTCGGGTGAAATCATCTTTTCCTTTTGAAGTTGAGCAAGTGTCTCTTGAAGATGAAACTGTCTCACTTGCTCTTGCATAACTTCTGTTGCCAAAGCAGACAATTTTGATGTGAGCCGATCGATTTTATTCCGAAGGATTTCCTGTCCTTCATCCGACGCATATTCGTTTTTTACGGATTTGAGTTTCTCAAGTTCATTTTGAAACGCTTGTTTCTCCTATTCAAAATTGGACCTTTCCTTTTCGAGTGTCTCTTCTAACTTGACTATTTTGGCTTCCAAAATGAGAGGAGGAACATAGAGTTTAAACTCGTCCGTCTCAGTGTTGGATTTAGGTGGTTGGGCCTCAACCTTTTTGGAGGAATCCTTGGGTAAAGCAACCATATAGCCGTCAAAATAGTCATTCAAAAAGTATTTCTTTGGATTTTTCTTGTACGAGTAGTTCATACGCTCATACGCAAAAGGTAATTGCATCTTAGTGGTGTGAGCACGTTTGTATTCCTCAGTTTCCTCTTCCTTTTCCTCTTCAAGAGGACCAGTCCAATTGATTTTATATTCGGGATACTTTTTGTCCAGACCAAGAAAACCAAAGTGATAAAGAGTAGGTCTCTTGGACAAAACCTTTTTCAAGTACTGTGGGTTATCGTATCCGATTTCCCATTCCTTTTAAGTATGTGAATTCCTTAGGTTTATTCATGTGAATGGTCTGATCAGTTTGACCTCTTTTGTGAAGTTTGGTTTCAAGATCAGTTATTTTAGAAACCAACTCTTTGTGCTGGATTTGAAGAGATGAGCATTGATAGACAATCTATGCTTTCTCATTCTCACACTGTTCAAGTTTAAATTCAATTCAGATATCTTGGCTCTTAAGTCCTTAGGTGCTATTGAAAGATTTGTTCATTTTTCTTTTAGAATAACATTGTCGGACTTGTATTTTTCAGTGATACGCTTTTGAACATCTAGCTTTTCTTTTAACGAGTTGATTTCCAGCAGTTGTTCATTGGTGGTGGCCTTATAAGAATCTATTCGTTCAACAAGAGGTTGCATCTGTTCGATTAAGCTTTGATGAACATGTTCACATACCTGACACATATTTTCCTTTTCTGATGGAGGAGAATGATTGCCCATGAAAGCATCAGCATCATCAGAATCGCTGTCAGTGTCGGATTGATTGAGCCAGTAGTCGTCTTCAACTAGCAGTGCCTTTCCAGCAGCTTTCTGTTCTGCCAGCAGAAGTTTGGCTTTGTAGTAGTGTACGTTTTTAATCGACGGGCTTCCTACAATCCTTAGCAAAATGACCCAATTTGCCGCAGTTATAGCACGTGACAGGTTCGTCCTTCTTCTTTGACTCAGGCTTGCGATCATCCTTCTCATTCTTTTCCTTGTGGTCAGGCTTCTTGTGCTCATCTGCCTTTTTCTTTCCTTCATATTTTTCCTTATAGTCATGGCGCTTGTTGGAAGAAGTGAAATAGCGCTGATTATTGGATGAAGGTTTCTTGAAGAACTTCTTTTGCTGGAAAGATCTGGAGAGTAGGGCCATCGCTGTCTTTACTACAGTCAGTTCAGGATCAGAATGGCTTTCCTCCTCTTCTTCAGATTCTGGTTCAGATTCACTCGGCTCTTGGGTTTGTTTGGAGTGACGGCTGGAAGTTTTACCTCTTTTTGAAGAAACAAGAGCGAGTGGATCGGCATGTGACTTAAAAGCGGATTTCTAGCTGCTCAGTATCTCCATGACTTCATCCTCGTCCTGTAGAAGCATCTCGTAGAGTTCATGGATTGGAACGTTCTCCATCAGGTGGTTGTGTTTGATGTGAGAAGCGAACACTATCCATTCTGGAAGGAGGTTGTTCAGAAACTTGAGCGCATTCTCCGTTTTTGATCGCTTGATCTTTTTCTTATGGAGCTCGTTCAGTAGGAGGCAAAATCGTTCATAGGCCTGTGAGAGTGATTCATCGTTGCGCTGCTTAAAGCCATCAAACTTGGTGATGCAGCTGTTGATCTTCAGTTGGTTTCCAACTTTGCACCCGCTCATCATCTTCTCTACTTGATCCCACATGCCCTTTGAGGTGTGCTTGTAGCTGTCTATGGTTGTGTAGATCTGATTTGGTACAGCCTGAACCAAATATCTCTTGGCATGCTTTTCGCCATCAAACATCCCCTTTTCCTCTTCGCTCATGTCTAAGTATTTCTTGGGCTCATTTCGGGCTGGAGCACGTCCTTCTTGTGCTGGAACGGTAGTCATGGGAGGATCCTGTGGGACATCAGATAGAGAACGCCAGATGTACTAGTAGTTGTCCTTAGATTCGATGAATATGAGGAATCTATCCCGTCATTGGCTATATTCACCCTGATAGAGGGTCGGTCGCTGGGCATCGGTGCCAATTGCAAGAGCGTCGCGAGACATCTTTGGTAGTTGCACTAAAGTGATCGTCAGACATTGGTTCGATTTAAAGTGTAATCCTAATGCAAGGCACTATGAGTGAAAGTCCTAACGCAGGTTCGAAGAGTGATTGAAAGTGAAATGGTAAGAAACTAGCTAAACAGAACTTATCGGATAGGAATCCGGATGAGATGTATCTGATGAGGAAGTGTCTGGATCAGATGTGTGTGAATTATTCAGATAGCAAAGGTATTCGGATAAACTAAAGTTACCGGATAACACTAAGTTACCGGATACAATAGATTTACCGGATAGAGAGTACCGGATAACATGTAGTTACCGGATAAGACAATAGAAACAAAAACTTACCGAAAGAAATAACTTACCAGAAACGGATGAATCCGGAAAGGAATCTGAAAAGTGCAGGGTACCCGGAAACTTTGAGTTACCGGGTGAGGTGTGTCCGGAGACTACTAGTATCCGGAAATTTACCGGATACTTTGAGTTACCCGGAAAGTTGTCCGGGAAGTTGGCAGTTCAGATGTTGTCCGGGAAATTTATGCAACCCGGATATAATACTTCCGGACAGTGGCGAAAAAAAGTGAACGTACCCGGATACTTAAGGAATGTCCGGTAACTGCGGCTGTGATAAGAATTTATCCGGAAACGATGGTTGTGTTTAATCAATTCAACTGGGATGCAATTAGGGTTGCCCAAAATAACTCCTGAAAGCTTAGAAACCTTCCAAAAACACAATAACAACAAACCCTAATCGATTTTAGAGCAAACTAACAACATTTTGATGAAAATTTTTTGATTTTTGAATGAACAGAGACAAAAACTTGTGATTGAAATTTTGCTCAAAAACTATTCAAATGATCGAATTGAACTGAAGAAACTTGCAGATACGCTAATGATACTAATACTAATCAAATGCAATACGCGAAATCAAGCAATTTTATCAGAATCAAAGTATGATTATATGAACCCAAGAACATAGTCGATAACGCTAGGTAGAATACTTACCAGAAACCTTTGAAATCTTTGAATCGAATTGTTTGTATGCTCTGATACCATATGTGGGTTCCAGATTAGTGCATACAACAGGAAATCAATAGTAAATAGAACAATCAATATGATTTCCAACTGTCATCCATATAATATTGAATAAACCTTTCAGAGTGTTTACACAATTTAAGAGAATAATGATGATGACTTAATGAAACGATTAACCTATTTTCTAAGGCTAATAAACATATTTATATCTAGGCCTAATTAATCAAGCCCATAGCCCATTATACAATTAAGCCCATAAACAATTTACAATTTAATACCATGAACTTCTATTCAATTAGAATTTATTCCCAACAAAGTTGGAAGTGCACTGGGTGCAACCAGAGTCACATGCGTTTGTCGATGCACAAAGCATTGTACAAGACCCACGGTCAGGATCACCTCATAGATTGGCGTCATAAGGTTGAGTCCTGAGATAGTAAAACACTCTTTTATCCTCAGTCCTGAGATGTGCATTGGGACCTAATGCACAACAAGTGTTATGCTTTGATATAGTCTAACGTTACCTTTAACCGGGTAGCCATAAGGGCTATGTTGGGTATAACACGAATTATGTAGTTATCCGTGCATATGCAACATGGGATTTGCTCCTCTCAAGATGAGAGAGATATTTATGGGCCCCTCGATGACATAGTTTGATTTACATGCATGAACAAGTGGATTAGTTGGACCAATGGCACTTGTATAATCAAATATGTTAGGATCGAGAAACATAATCTTTGAACTATAAAAGATGAGATAGATCTATGCCTTAAGTTCAAAACAAATATCGTGAGGCGAAAGGATAATGAATGATTATTGTTAATGCCAAAAATCACCCAAAGGATAACTTAAGGTTGATGTGAAACTTTTAACAACTAAAGAAAGGGATCTCATGATAAACAACACAATCGCAATAAAAAGTAAATTAGACAGGAGAATTGGTGACGCGGAAAACCCAAACGAGGGAAAAAACCGTGGTCGACTTGTGAGAGTCGACGGTGCACTATGATCGCCAAACAGGGGCGAAAGTCCTTTGGTAACAAGTGTGTGAGTTCCAGATCCGTGCAACGAACAATAATGAAATCAATAGATGTAAGACAATGGTTATCATTTCAACTGGTCATCCAATTAGCTTTCAACTTGAGAGAGTTTACAATACGAATTATGAAAGCAAATGAACAACTAGCCTAAACGATGGCTAAAAACAAAACATTATATATGACGGGCCCGTGGTTAACAAGCCCACGGCCCGTTCACTAACTAGACTCAGTTTAAACAAATACAAATAGCCCCTTGAACTTTAATTCAACATAAACTGACCCTAACAATCTCCCCCTTTGGATTGAAGTTCGAGTTGGCGCCAGTTTGCGACATTTTTTTTAAGAGTGCAAAGTGTACCTCAAACATTCTGATAGCACGACGATAGTCGATGCGTTCTTCAACCATTTCTAAGGCTTTTCGAGCAGTAGTTTCATTCGGATTGGGAACATACGAAAGCCTTCGAGTTTCGGACTCGTGAGAGATGATCTTTCGAAGAGCATCTTGGACTTTGAAGAGCGTGCCGTCGCAGAATCTGTCTACCTGACTGAAGCGCGAAAATCTCTTTTCTTTCTGTTCGTTGATGTAGACTATCCCAAATTCTGGTTCCAGAAGCAGTGCGTTCTCGGGATACGTCTTCAACTCAGGTGCTTTCAGATCGAGCTTTATCAGGTTTACCTTCTTCGCTCTGTTCTCGATTGCCATTTAGATGTTCGTAAGATAAGACATCATGATGGTACGGACAAGGAATCGATGAACAACTTCGAGCGCTTTAGTTACCGGAAGCGGTCGGATAGTTCTTGTACGGAGGTCCTTCAGAATAGCATAGAAGTTGAACGGTCGGAGGTGCTGGAAGTCGGCTTCAGAGAATCGCCATTCATTTACGTCTTCGCGTCGGACAGTGAAAACTGGATAAACGACTTTCATAATACGACCTGACTGGATGTTAAGCACTTCGGTGATCTTATGCTTGGTTCGGCGTTGGCTAACTGGCAGACACCGCTTCATTGCGCTTATGTACCGGCGTTGGTATTCTGGGTTGGAACTGTATATACCAAGGCAAAAGGTAGGCTCGATTGGGCGAATTTTGTGAACGAACAGCCTTTTTAGGGATTCCTCCAGGTGAGGAATGAATATTGTGATCTTCTCCCAACGGATTTGTTGCTTTTGAGGAGAAGGAAGATCAGAAGCTTTCGGTTGTTGTTGAGGAGATGTCGGAATATCAGCAGTTGTAGATTCGGGTCTTGCAGAAGTTTCGGCGGCTTGAGCTGAATGAACGGGAGTACCATACAAAATTTGAAGCAGAAATTGATCGTAGTCAACATTATCGTCTTCATCAGTTGGAAAGACCAGATTTACCTGGAGATTTACGGCACTGGCGGCTTTTTCATACCATGCATCTTCGGTCTCTGGGTTGGTCTGTGTGTTTGGATCAATAAGATTGAGTGTAGATCCATCTGATGTATCAAGGTTGATCAGTTCCTGTGTTGATCCCTCAGGCTTTTCAACCGTCGGGTCTTCATCATCTGAAATATCCCTATCAATTACCATCTCGGCTAACGGCAACTCGGCTTCAGGTACTTCTTCGGTTGTAGTAACCGCAGTTGAGGGTTCCGGTTGAACCACGGTAGTCGTTTCAGTGAGGATCAGGGCGGTCTCGGTTAGTCTTTGTCTTTTCTCCCCCTCACGGTGATCAGGATCATCCTGGTCATCGTGCTTGCGCTCTAGACCGCCTGTTTGACTCTTGCAGGTATCTTCGAGTGATCTGACTCTCTCGGACAGCGTGTCGAGCGCTTGTTAAAAGTCCTTAACAGTCGTGTCAAGCTGATCCAGGCGAGTGGTTATGGATGACGAAGGAGCAGTGACCTGTGATTTCAGAACGTAGATAAGGTCTGCTTCGGTAGAGGCGTCGGTTTCAGATTATTGGAGCAGCTGAGCTAGAAGCATGGTTTTAAGGGTATCCACCGAAAGAGTTGGTTGTACGGGAGCCGGTGGAGGTGTTGGTGCAGTTTCAGGTTCGACCATCTTCTCTTTACCTTTGATTAGAGCCTTCAGTTTGTCGAGCTCATTGGTAAAGCGCTGTTCCATAGCCTCGCGGACGGCCTTTAGGGCGCCGTCCAGATATCCCTTTGACACAGAGTCGGTGGAAATAACTCCAGGATCACTTAGATTACCCGTTGTGGCATCTACCTTAGAGGAAGAGCCACCTACGTTCACGGTTGGCACAGGGGTAGCCGTGGTAGGATTTCCCTCCGATCCTCGTGTTCCGCTTAAATGCGGAGACACTACGGAGGTTCCGATCGGGTCACGAAGAGCCTCGATTTGTAGGATATCATCTTGTGTCCTAGCCGAAGAATGTAATATATCAAGTGGCTCTTGACTCAATGGTGCACTGAAAGACGTCGAGATCGGGGGCTGCTGGTCTCTTGTTTCAATACCAGTACTCTCCGATTGAGAGACCAGTAGAAGTTGTGCTTTATCCCCGTGAGAAGTTGAAACACCCGTCTTTTGAGAGACAGGTGAGTGGCTGAGGAGGTTGTGCAATTGCGTCACTGGGTCCACGGCGGCTTCTTCAATACCCCGTCCCAACGGATGAGACGCGATAGCAGATGTGGCAACCCGGATGACACTGGTTTGGGGTCGCTCAGAAGCCTCGTTATCTTTACGGCTTAATCTTTCTTGGTTTACTTTCGACCGTAATTCCCTCCATCTCACATGTTCTATGTCCGGGGGAAGGTCCCTCCGGCGCTGGCTGGACCATGGGATTCCCTAACTCTCGTCTTTAAGCTATCACCCTCGACGCATTGGGGTCCGCGTGTGCAGGTAGGGCTTCAGGTATATGCATAGCTGGGGTTTCCGGTGAGTTACTTACCGGGTAAGTGTCCGGAAAGCCTCAATTTGACAAAAAAAATGAAAGATTTTCTGCTCCCCCTCAAAACATACATGGGGATTGACTTGCTCCCCCTCGGAAAAAACATTTAGAATGAACTTGCCTGATAGCTGATCATGCTCCCCCTAAACACATGAGCAGCTCGTGAAAACACAGGTATAGACAAACCTCACATCTTCGTAATATTGTTCCTTGTAGATCGTGAGCAGCTCCCTCCTTCCGGTCATGTGTGTGGAGCATCCAGGGTCTAATTACCACACATGACCGTCCTGCAAAACAAGTTTAGCGGACCTTGGGTACCCATATTTGCCTGGGTCCCGGAGGGTTAGGTTTGACACCCTTCGTAGGAACTTGCTTTGACGCAGGTTGCCTCTTAGGTGTAGGTTAGACCTCAGTAGGAGTAACCCGTTTTGAAGTGGGTTTCCTATCTCGCTGTGGTTTAATCTCTGATTGGGAACCCCGTTGTAAATGGTGTTTCTTTTTGTTTTTACGGGGTTTACGTTTGGGTGTATGATTATATATGTGATATGACCCAAACCAATCATTATTGTTGATATCATCAAAGTCATTCCAACCACAACTAGAACAACACAAACAATCATGCGACAATTGAATCAATTGCTGAATGGAATAAATTTTCATCGGAAAATTAACATCTCTTTTAACAAAATTATTCCTATGATTCCAAGCACAATCATTTTTGTTCATTCTAGGATAAAAAACAGTATTGAAAGGCTTTGATGCTGCATCCTCGACAGGTTCCTTAGCTAGCCACTTTGGTTTCTCTTGTTTAGCGCGACCGGGTTTATTTGAAACACCATGGACAACATGGTCAGTGGCTTTTGAGGAAGCAGAGTCTTTGGCAGGCAATCTCTCAGTCTTTTGCCTCGGCTGTGATTGTTTTTGAGTAACAGGTTTAGTTTAGAAATCCTAATCACAGCTGGGGGCTTTGTATTGGAACAATTACCCTTTAGAAAATTGACCGTTCGATTGACTACTGGTGACAAAAAATCAGTATGACTCGGAAGAGGTTTGTCGAAGGGAAACGACTCAAACTCTTCATCAGAATTTCCTTCGGAGTTCATATATTCAGAAAAATTGACATCCAGAATTACAAGACTTGGATCGGTCGAGGAAGCTAAGAAAAAATCAGAGTTCAAATTCCTTAAAACACTCTTATCTTGAGAATCTTGATCGTCTTGTGTAGAAAATATTTTGCTTTACACGAACACGTATCAGATGAGCTTGAGGAAAGTTCGGGTGAAATCTGCTTTTCAGATTTGAGTTGGTCAATCTGCCCTTGGAGTTGACCATTTTTCGTATGCTCTTTCATCGCATCTGTTGCCAAAGCAGCCAGTTTTGATGTGAGCTTAGTGATTTCACACCGAAGGATTTCCTGTCCTTCATTTGATACAGATTCGGTTTTGACCGATTTTAGATTCTCAAGTTCCTGGATTAGCGCTTGTCTTTCCTTTTGAAAATTCGACCTTTCTTTCTCGAGTGACTCCACCAACTCGACTATCTTTGCTTCCAAGATGAGAGGGGGAACATAGATCTTGTACTCATTCGTCTCAGTCTTGGTTTCGGTTGCTTGGACCTCATCCTTTTTGGAGGAATCCTTGGGCGTTGCAACCTTATAGCAATCGAAGTAGTCATTCGAGAGGTACTTTTTATTTTTCTGATAGGAATGATTTAAAGGTCCATAACAAAATGGAAGTTGCATTTTGGATGTGCGTGTGCGCTTATATTCCTCGGTTTCCTCTTCCTGTTCAGGTTCAAGAGGACCAGTCCATTTAATTGCATATTCCGGATACTCATTGGCTATTCCAAGACAACCAAAATCATACAATATAGGTCTTTTGGCTATACCCTTTTTCAGGTAGTGCGGGTTATCGTATCCGATTCCCCAGTCTTTGTTGAAATACGTGACCTCTTTTATGAAGTTTTGTTTCAAGATCAAGAATTTTAGCAACAAATTCCTTGTGCTGAATTTGAAGAGCAGAACATTGATAAACAGTTTCTGCTTTCTCATTCATACACTGATCAAACTGAGACTGAAGTTCAGATAATTTGGCCTTTAAGTCCTTAGGTACTATTGAAAGATTCTTGCATTTGTCTTTTAAGCTAGCATTTTCAGACTTATATTTCTCAGTTATTCTCTTTTGAACATCTAGCTTTTCAGATAGATATCTGATCTCAAGCAGTTGTTCATTAGAGGTGGCCTTAAAAGAATCTGCCCGTTCAACAAGTGATTGCATTTGATCAAAGAATTCTTGAGAAGTAGATTCACATACATGACTTGACTTTGTCTTTTCTTCATCGCCAGGAGACATCTTCAGTTGCACTGGAGTGATCGTCAGACGATGGTTCGATTCAAAGTGAAACAGTATCAAGGATACTTAAATGTCCCCCTCCTGCGACTTAGCTCCCGTATCATTGAAAAATGAGGGTTCAGAAAGCTCCCGGATTATGGAATCCGGGTGGTTTCCAGATAAGGAATCCGGAAGAATGAGGTTACCGGATAACAAAAGTTTCCGAATGGAAAAAATAGTAAATACGAAACTTACCGGATGGAGTGGGTTTACGGATGATACGCTTTCCGGATGATGGAGTGTCCGGGAAGAATCAATTTAACCGGAAACTTCGAGCTGTCCGGATAGAATAAGTTACCGGAAACGTTGAGTTGTCCGAATAAAATATTTTACCGGAAACACTGGGTATCCGGAACAATTGTATCCGGAAAGATTGAAATTAGGGAACTTACCCGGGAAGCAGGGATGTATCCAGAAAGGTCGAAGAGATTGTCCGGAAAATGCTGCTGGTGTCCGGAAAGTGCAGCTGGTGTATCCGGAAACAGCGGCTGGAATTTCAAAATCGATTGGGAATCGACTAGGGTTGCTCAAAATCGTTCCTGAAAGATTAGGAACCCGACCAAACACAAAAATAATACTACCCAAATCGATTATGAAGCAAAGCAACAAGTTTTGATGGTTAAAAATTCGATTTTTCTCAAGAACACATCCAAAACTTTTGAACTTTAATTTGCTTAAAACTCACTCAAACGATCGAATTAGAATAAGAAAACTTGTAGAATCACTAATAAGAATGATACTAACAATATCCAATAAACGAAAACGATCAATTTCAACATAATCAAAATATGGATTGTCAAACAAGAACACAGCCGTATTTGTTTAGAAAACTTACCAGAATTCGAAAAGAGTACTTTGAATCGATCTGTCCGTCTGCTCTGATACCAATTGAGAGTTCCAGATCCGTGCAACGAACAATAATGAAATCAATAGATGTAAGACAATGGTTATGATTTCAACTAGTCATCCAATTAGCTTTCAACTTGAGAAAGTTTACTATACGAATTATGAAAGCAAATGAACAACAAGCCTAAACGATGGCTAAAAACAGAACATTATATATGACGGGCCCGTGGTTAACAAGCCCACGGCCCGTTCACTAACTAGACTCAGTTTAAACAAATACAAATAGCCCCTTGAACTTTAATTCAACATAAACTGACCCTAACAAAGTGTTTTGTGTACAACAGATTACAATAGGAGTAAAAACAAACTTAATTGTAAGATAAACTTATGTGTCGTGCGTAAATCGTGCGAAATAAGATGTTGTCGTGCGATTTGGACTGCTATCGTGCGAGACTTGCGTTAGCGATATATGTTCGAATGCTCGAATTATCATTGTTGTATTGCGTAGAAATGTAAAAGAGTTGAGTTCAGATATTGGATGTTGCAATGCCTAGCTTGATTCGATCTGTGTAGCTGTGTGTATCTGTTGTGGCATTCGAATGTGAAATAGGCCTTTATATAGCTTCTGTCGGCAATAAATGCGTCTTGATGACTTGTTTTGTAACCGTTGTTGGGCCTTTAATGTCATTAAGAGCCCGTTCGTTACTGGTCATTTGTACCATGATTGCTTGTGTACCTGCATTAATGAACAAAAGAAATGGATGTTTGACTGTTAACGGTTAGTGTAATCGTACGACCATCTTGAGTCTTGGACGTCGGTCGTATGGATCATACGACCAACATGGAAATGTACGACCAGATGTTCGATTGTAAATAACCTGCAAAACCTTATCTTAATACAAGAGTGGTCTTATATAAATGTCATATGAGTTATTTATCGTCGGTCGCGAGGTATGAAATTTTACCCAAACAGTTTGCCCCCAAAATTTGAATTTAGGAGTAAATTCGAATTTTAAATCCGAGGAGGTGATTTGACACGTGTCGCCTAGGGAGAGAGTCTGGTCGAATCCCAACCGTCTTGGTTCGATTTGGACCAAGGGAGACGAAGTGGTCGTGACGTCATGGCGACGTGTCAGAGGCGTGGAGTCGTTAGAGGACAGGTGTTGTTCATCGGCACGATGCATGCAAAAAGGTGGCGGACAACTGTCGACCATCCACCGGGTCGACCTGACACGACGTTGCTATAAATATCGCGATTCCGGAGATCACTTCCGTTTTTACGCTTGCGATATTTTCAGAGAGATATTTTTTAGAGAGATTCGGTTCCCTTTTCGTGTGTTTGCTATAAATCGAGAGAGAAATTTGCTTAATCTTCCATCATTTTCACGATGTCGATTGAACCTGCAAGCACCATTACCGGCCAAGAAGGTTTGTCGGCTTTCTGGACGTTATCAGGCGTCCCAGATGCTGTGCAACTATACTCACCGGACCAGTTTCGGCCGTTCGAGTGCCCAAATGGGCATTTCGTTTTATACGAATACCCATTCAAAGTGGGTTTCAAGTGGCCATTCTATCCACTGGTCAGGGAGTTTCTGGAGAAGTTTTGCTTATCTCCAGCTCAGATGATGCCACAATTTTGGTGAATCGTCCGTGTGATCGACAGGATTACCGGCGAGTGGACGACCCCGTTTACGGTGAAGGATCTTCTGGCCTCCCATATGGTCAAGGTGGATAACTACCACCGATACAACCTGTTCTCTAAGTATATGAGAGCTCAGGTCCTAGTGCTGAATACCCAAGTGAACGATCGTGGGTGGAAGGCCAGGTATGTCTTTGGCAAGATGCAATCGCTGGAGCTCCTAGAGGAGGACACGACGTGGGTCTCTACTGGGTGGAACACCAACAGTAAGTTTTTCTTTTCATTCATCGTATACTATCTTTTGAATCGTGCGTTTTAGCTAATCGTATGCTTTTTGTTTCAGCCATCACGTTCCCTGAGGTCCGCATCTCCAAGGAGACGTTGGCGAAGATCAAAAAATTCCGGATGTATAATCCAGAAGACAGATCTTTCTTCATCCAGCGCAATCTTAGGGACGAGGGTTCGGACGACGAGGTCCAAATACTTGGGGAGACGGAGACCTCTGCCGAAGAAGAGGCAGACATAGAAAATGAGGAAGAGGAGACGGCAGGTAATAATCTTACATTTTTCTTGGTTTGTCGTACGATTTTTACGTAAGTTTCCTTTTTCACCGTATCTCTTTTATTTTACAGGTGGGTCAGGAGATATGCCTACTCATGGTGCGTCGAAGAAGGAGGCTCAACTCCTCCTGGCCCGTCAGGCCAAGGAGTTGAAGCGCAAGGCTCCCCTACCCCCGTCGTCGGGGGTGAACAAATCCAAGACGGTTCTCCGGAGGGAACCGTCGTCGAAGGATGGTGATCCGTCTAGGGTCGCCACTACTAAGAAGACAAAGACACCACCAAGAGTCATAGATGCGACTCCGGTGAGTGTGGCCACTCCTCTGGTTGAGGAGGTCGCCCCTTCTCCCTCGTCGACCGACAAAGGGAAAGGGAAGATGATGGAGGAGTCCATCGGTACGATGACTGTGAACTTCACGCTGTCGTCCAACTTCATGTCTGGGGAAGACATGGATAGCGACAAAATCTTCCCCGACCTGGAGAAATTCCTCCTGCCATCCTTTAAGAAGCGACTTTAGGTGACTACTATCGACGAGATGGGGTCGCACGTCGTAGGGCTGACTTTTAAGGTATGCACGGCCCATCTGTCTTATATGTTTCCATTGTTTATTTTCTAACGTCTGATTTTTGACGTTTGTGTGTATAATCGTGCGACTACAGGCGTTCCAGACTTCTCTCTGCTTGTATGCCCATATGGAGAAGATCCGTAGGATTACCCCCGTTGCCTTGGAGAAAATGCACAAGGTGTAAGAGGAGGCTCGCTTGGCAAGGGGACAGGAGAAGTTGGACTAAAAAATACAGGTTCTACCTACCAGCGTCTAGTGAATAAAATGTTCAAAAATCATCTTGGCGACACAATGGAGGTGTATATCGATGACATGCTTGTCAAGTCGAAGCAAGTCGTCGACCACGTCGAACATTTGAGGCAATCGCTCGACATCCTCCGAAAGTATAGCATGAAGCTCAACCCGACTAAGTGCTCCTTTGGTGTCAGTGCCGGGAAATTCCTGGGTTATATGGTCACTCGACGAGGGATCGAGGCCAGTCCCGACCAGATCAAAGCCATCATCGAGATCAAATCTCCAAGAAAATTTAAGGAAGTCCAAAGGCTCACTGGTCGGGTAGCAGCTCCGAACAGGTTTATTTCTCGATCCTCAGATAGATGGCATGTGAGTTCCAGATCAGTGCTACGAATAATAGAAATCAATAGATAATAATAAGAACGGTATGATTTCAACTGGTCATCCAATTCACTTTCAATGTAGAGAGAATTACAATAGAGTTTAGGAAAGTTTAAAAGACAACTAGCTTAATTCTAAGCTAATAAATACATTATATATGCTGGGCCCATGGCATGTAAGCCCATGGCCCGTTTACACAAATAAGGCTCAAGAATAGATAATTAACATATTAGACCTTGAACTTCTATTCAACTAGATTTGACCCTAACATGTCATCTAGAATTTCTTAAGAATATCTCGGATGTACTTGGCCTGATTTATGAATATCCCGGTCGACAGTTGTTTAACTTGAAGACCGAGAAAGAAATTCGTCTCACAAAGCATACTCATTTTAAAAAATTTCCCCATTAACTTAGCAAAGTTCTTAGAAAACTTAGGATTAGTAGAACCGAAAATTATGTCATCGACATATACCTGAACTAATACAATATGACCTTTTTCATTTCTGATAAAGAGAGTTCAGTCGATTTTACCTCGTGTGAATTCCGATTTTATCAAAAACGCGGTTAACGTATCATACCAGGCTCGTGGAGCTTGCTTCAATCCATAGAGGGCCTTGTCAAGGATATAGACATGATCAGGCTTCTTCTCGTCCATGAACCCATCCGGCTGCGAAACGTACACTTCTTCCTTGAGTTCGCCGTTTAGGAATGCGGTATTCACATCCATTTGGAAGACCGTGAAGTTCTTGTGTGCGGCGTATGCAAGGAACATACGGATTTCTTTGATCCTCGCCACCGGAGCGTATGTTTCGTCATAATCAATCCCTTCTTGTTGACGGTATCACTTGGCCACAAGACGCGCCTTGTTGCGTACAATGATGTCGTCCTCGTCCTTCTTGTTTTGAAGATCCACTTAGTGTCGATCACCGTCTTGTGGGATGGACGTGGGATAAGTCGTCATACCTTGAGAGCCTCAAATTGGTTGAGCTCTTCTTGCATGGCCATGACCCAGTCCGGATCTTTGAGTGCTTCGCGGACGGTTGTAGCCTCTTTCTTACTCAAGAAGCCAGAGAAGAGGCAGAAATTGGCTGATGCGCCTCGCGTTTGGACTGGAGTGGAGGGATCTCTGATGATCTGGTGTAAGGGATGAGCTATTGTCCAT
This sequence comes from Saussurea involucrata, assembly GCA_033807775.1. Taxonomy (NCBI): domain Eukaryota; kingdom Viridiplantae; phylum Streptophyta; class Magnoliopsida; order Asterales; family Asteraceae; genus Saussurea; species Saussurea involucrata. The sequence continues at coordinate 78,318,960 of CM066327.1, read as the reverse complement.
TTGGTGGTGTGTGGAAGCGGCTGCTGAGTTGAGTGTGAGGCGTCCGGATCCACGTAATCACCAGATGGAAGGTCTTGTACATCTTCAAGTGTTGCAGGTTGGTTTCTCGGAGGAGATGGTTGTGGATTCGTCGAAGGTTGAGAAACTTCTGGTTCCGAAGAATGTAGAGGTTGAACAATGATTGTAGTAGAGGACGAATCTTCAGGAGCGATCTCCGTGTTGTGTACTGGTTCCTCTGGGGGGATGATTGTATCAGATGATATTGAGGATGATGACGGTTGAGGTGTCTCCACAGACAGTGTTGGACTGCTGGTCAAAGGCGGCGGACCGGAGAGATATGCCGAATCCTCGATTTGAGTAGCTTCAATACGTGGTTGCGCTGAGACACAAGGGGTAGCATTGTTAAACAGGTCATCATAAAAATATTGAAACAGTAAATCTAAATCAGAAAGTTGAGCATTCGACGTAGATGCGAGATTCGGATTTACTACTGTTTGTGCAGATCCCGAACGAGAAAGTTCGGAAGCTAACACACCAGTTAAACCGGGTTCTAAACTGATTTGTTCGGAAGCCAAGTCCGTGGCTTCGTCGAATGTCACGTTTACACTCTCAGTAACGGTTTTAGTCCGTTTGTTGTAAACACGATACGCCTTAGCCCGCATGGAGTATCCTATGAAAACTCTTCGTCCGCCTTTGGGCTGAATTTGCCGAGATCATCTTTGTCATTGAGGACGTAGCATGTGCATCCGAACGCGTGGAAGTACTTGATGTTTGGAACGCGTTTGTTCATGATCTCGTACGGCGTCTTGTTGAACCGCTTGTTGATAATGGAGCGGTTTTGCGTGTAGCATGCAGTAGACACCGCTTCGGCCCAGAGAAATAAAGGCAGTTTGGACTAAGAAAGCATCGTGCGAGCAGCTTCGATGAGGGTACGGTTGCGTCTTTCCCCCACTCCGTTTTGTTGAGGAGTGCGTGCGGCCGAGAAGGTTTGCGAGATACCGACTGAGGTCAGGTATTCGTTCACCGTTTGATTCTTGAACTCCGTCCCGTTGTCGATCCTGATAGTCTAAAGTTGTTGTTGAAGGTTCAGTTGGATGGTCTTCAGATTTGAGTTTCGCAAGTTCTTTAATAAGCGTTGACTTTTCCTTTTGAAAACTGGACCTTTCCTTCTCGAGTGACTCTTCTAACTCGACTATCTTTGCTTCCAAGACGAGAGTTTGTACTCATCTGTCTCAGTCTTGGGTTCGGTGGTTTGGACCTCATCCTTTTTGGAGGAATCCTTAGGCGTCACAACCTTATAGCAGTCAAAATAGTCATTCGAGAGGTATTTCTTTTGATTTTTCTCATAATAATAATTCAAAGGCTCATAACAAAAAGGAAGTTGCATTTTTGTAGTGTGCTTTCGCTTATATTCCTCAGTTTCCTCTTCCTTTTCAGGTTCAAGAGGACCAGTCCATTTAATCCCATATTCTGGATACTTTTTCTCTATTCCAAGACAGCCAAAATCATACAATGTAGGTCTTTTGAATATACCCTTTTGCAAGTAGTGTAGGTTATCGTATCTGATTCCCTATTCCTTGTTAAAGTAAGTGAACTCCTTGGGTTTATTCATATGAATGGTTTGGTCAGTCTGGCCAAGTTTGTGGAGTTTGGTTTCAAGATCAGTAATTTTACTGACAAACTCCTTGTGTTGAATTTGAAGAGCAGAGCATTGATAAACAATTTCTGCTTTCTCATTCTCACATTGATCAAGCTGTGACTGTAGTTCAGATATTTTGGCCCTTAAGTCCTTAGGTGCTATTGAAAGATTTTTGCATTTTTCTTTTAAATTAGCATTTTCGGAGTTGTATTTCTCAGTTATTCGCTTTTGAACATCTAGCTTTTCAGATAGTGATCTAATCTCAAGCAGTTGTTCGTCAGCGGTGGCCTTGTAGGAATCTATCCGTTCAGCAAGAGATTGCATTTGATCAAAGAAATCTTGATGGATATGTTCACATACCTGACTTGACTTTGCCTTTTCTTCATCAGCGAGAGAGTGGTAGCCCATAAAATCACCAGCACCATCAGACTCGCTTTCATCATCAGAACGACCCAACCAGTGGTCGTCTTCAACAAATAAAGCTTCTCCAGCTTCCTTTTGTTCTGCCAATGCGAGCTTCACCTTGTAATAGTGAGCATTCTTTACAACAGGCTTCCGACAATCTTTTGCAAAGTGACCAAGCTTTCCGCAGTTATAACAAGTCACGGGTTCGTCTTACTTCTTGCGGTCATCTTTCTCTGTCTTCTCTTTCTTATCAGACTGGTCGGGCTCATCGGCTTTCTTCTTTCCTTCATATTTGTCTTGATAATCATGGCGCTTGTTGGAGGAGGTGGAGTAGCGCTGATTATTAGACGTCGGCTTCTTGTAGAACTTCTGTTGTTGGAAGGATTTGGAGAGCATGGCCATTGCTTTCTTAATGGCAGATACTTCAAAATCAGAATCACTATCCTCTTCTTCCTCAGGTTCTGATTCGCTTGGATCTTGGGCACGTTTGGAACGACGGCCAGACGATTTGCCTCGTTTTGAAGACATAAAAGCTAATGGATCAGTAGGTGGCTTCGATGCAGACTTCTTCTCGGTCAGAATCTCCATCACTTCATCTTCGTCCTGCAGAAGCATCTCATAGAGCTCGTGGATGCCGACTTTCTCTATCAAGTGGTTGTGCTTGACGTGAGATGCGAATACTTTCCATTCAGGCAAGAGGTTGTTGAGAAACTTGAGCGCGTTCTCCGTGTTAGAACGAGTGATTTGGTTCTTCTGAAGCTCGTTGAGAAGGAGACAGAAGCGTTCATAGGTCTGGGAGAGGGATTCTCCGGTGTGCTGCTTAAACCCATCAAACTTGGTTATGGAGCTGTTGATCTTTAGTTGATTCCCGACTTCGCTCCCGTGCATCATTTTCTCCACCTGATCCCACATGCCTTTTGTTTTCTTTTTGTAGACGTCGATGGCAGTGTAGATTGTGTTGGGTAGAGCTTGAACAAGGTACCTCTTAGCATGCTTTTCTCCCTCAATCATGCCTCTTTCGTCGGCAGTCATATCGGAGAGTGTCTTTTTCTCGATACGAGCTTGACCATTTACTTCAGTTGCTGGTACTGTCTTCATGGGTGTAGGAATTGGCCCGTCTTCTAGAGCTCGCCAGATAAACTCGAAGTTATCCTTTGACTCAATTAAGATTAGAAATCTGTCCCGCCATTGGCTGTATTCACCTTGGTAGAGACAAGGCGGCTTTGAGTCGGTGCCGATAGCAAGAGCGTCGCGTGAAGACATCTTAAGTTGCACTAGAGTGATTGTCAGACGATTGATTTGATTCAAAGTGATAACCTAACACAAGGCACTAAGAGTGATATCCTAACGCAGGTTCTAAGAGTGGATTATGCTAAATCAGGTAAGAAATCGACTAAGCAGAACTTACCGGATAGGAATCCAGATGAAATATATCTGATCTGGAAGTGTCCGGATCAGATTATGAAAACAGGTAAATTTGCAGAAGGTTACCGGATGAGCTTGAGTTACCGGGTAACAGAGGGTTACCGGGTGAAACAAGTTACCGGATGAATTACAAATGAGCAAAAATGAAACTTGGTGGAACAGCTTACCGGAAGAAAGGCTTACCGGGTGTGGAGGAAGTTACCGGGCGTAGTTATTTACCGGATGAAACAACTCAAACAAAAGTTACCGATAACAATCTAAAACAAATGTAAAGCTTACCGGATGTGATAACTTACCGGATGAAAAGGTGAGTTACCGGATGAGCTTACCGGGAACTTGTCCGGTAAGAGTGAAATTTATCCAGTAAGAGATATGTTACCCGGTAACTTGGAGTTACCCGGTAACAATCGAGGGAATAGGAAACTTACCCGGTAACACTATGAAGGACCCGGTAACCACGGCTGTGGTATCCGGTAACTGCGGCTGTGGTTTCCAAAAACACAGGAATTCGACTAGGGTTCTTCAAATTCGTTCCTGAAAGGTTAGGAACTCGACCAAACACAATAATAACAATACCCAAATCGATTTTGAACCAAAACAACAAGTTTTTGATGGTCAAAATTGGATTTTTGCAAGAACATAGACCAAAAACTTATGGAACTTGATTTTGCCAATAACACAATCAAACAGTCGAATTAAGATGTGTAAACTTTTAGATTTGCATATAATGATGATACTAATCAAGTATGATGTGCGAAATCAATCAATTTTAGCAAAATCAAGATATGAGATTTTTAATATCAAGAACACAGACGACTTTTTGAATAGAAATCTTACCAGAAATCAAGAATCACTTTGAACCGATTCGTCCGTTTGCTCTGATACCAATTGTGAGTTCCAGATCAGTGCAACGAATAATAGAAATCAATAGATAATAATAAGAACGGTATAATTTCAACTGGTCATCCAATTCACTTTCAATGTAGAGAGAATTACAATAGAGTTCAGGAAAGTGTAAAAGACAACTAGCTTAATTCTAAGCTAATAAACACATTATATATGTTGGACCCATGGCATGTAAACCTATGGCCCGTTTACACAAATAAGGCTCAAGAATAGATAATTAACATATTAGACCTTGAACTTCTATTCAACTAGATTTGACCCTAACATGTCATCTATTTTATAATGTCCTCAGGAAAAATAAAGGCTTCAACTGGACCGACGATCATGAGCAAGCATTGCAAAAACTGAAGGAGTACATGACGTCGCCGCCTTTGCTAACCAAGCCTCACGATCATGAGGTCTTGCAGCTATATTTGGCTGTCAGTCCTAATGCAGTAAGTGTCGTCCTGACGCGAGAAGACGAAAAGCAGCAACTTCCGATCTACTATGTAAGTAAATCTCTCTTGGACGCCGAAACCAGGTATTCGTCTATGGAAAAATTACTTTTGTCTCTTGTTAAAGCCACAAAGAAATCGTGTCATTATTTTGAATCGCATCCTACTACTGTCGTGAATAACTTTCCTCTTAAGTCTGTCTTGAGGAAACCTGAGTTGACAGGTCGTTTGGCAAAATGGAGCATATATCTCAGTAGTTACGACAATGATTTTAAGCCCAGGACCGCGATCAAATCGCAAGCTTTGGCAGATTTCATTGCTGATTTCAGCCCTGAGCTGGAAAAAGAAGCAGAACTCGAGGTGTCTACTGTGGCAACTCACGACGACGTGCCCTGGACTCTGCATGTCGACGGATCGTCCAACACTAGAGGTTCAGGACTAGGCGTCGTCTTAAAGTCGTACAGGGGGGCAAGATAGTGTATTCCGTTCGATGCGACTTCAAAACCACCAACAATGAAGCTGAGTACGAAGCCCTGATCGTGGGAATGAATATGGCCCACGACTCGGGGGTAACCGCGCTACATGTCAAAAGCGATTCTCTCTTGGTCGTGAACCAGATGAATGGAGAATTTGCAACCAAAGATTCAAAGATGACAGCGTACCTAAAGGTAGCAAAAGAAAAATCAAAAGTGTTTAAATCGTTTTCTAACAGATTCCAAGAGACCAGAATACTCAAGCCGACGCTTTAGCAAACCTCGGGTCTGCTCTTGTCGAACCAATATTCGACAGTATTCCCATGATCCACCTGGCGACATCGTCCATCGAAAATGACGACGTCGTCCAAATCGAAGACCAGGAAGATGATTGGTCGTGCGACATCCCAAATTTCCTTATGCCCGACCAACTTCCAGAAGACAAGATGGAAGCTCGCAAGATCAGGTACAAGGAATCCAGGTATGTCGTGATCGGAGATAGACTCTATCGACGATCATCGACAGGCTTAAACCTGAGATACATCATCAACAAAAGTCAAGTTCAGAAAATCCTTCAAGAGATGCACGATGGGGAGTGTGGCAATCACTCAGGTGGTCGCAGTTTGGCCAATCGCATCTCTCGACAAGGCTACTTTTGGCCAACACTGTTATAAGACGCCATCAGGTATGTTCAGAACTGTGATCCCTGTCAACGACATTCAGGTACGTCCCATAAACCCTCTAAACCTTTACACTCGACACTTATCCCATCGCCCTTTATGAGATGGGGGATGGATATCGTCGGCAAGTTACCACCTGCCCCCGGGCAAAAGGTATTTCTTCTCGTACTTATGGGTTATTTTTCTAAGTGGGTAGAAGCAGCTGCCTTCTCCCAAGTTCGGGACAAGGAAGTCGTCTCTTTTATCCAAACTAACATCAAATGTGTTTGGGCAAAATTTCACAGGTCTCGACCACGACCAGAGAAGGTCAGACGCATGTCATGAGTTATACCTTGTATTAAGATAAGGTCCCGACGAAGACCCAAAGAACCTCCGCCATCCCTCTTAAAAGGTAAGTCGAGAGTTCCTCACGACACTCGACCTCGACGTCGCCCGTTTCGCACGACCGTCACATAAGACCGTACGACCTCAACCGACTAACGCGTTATACAACTGTTATGTTTGTTTAAGTGTTTAATGTATGAGTCAAAATCATTTATGGACAAACGGCTATAACCGACGAAATCAGTTATGAGCATCTAAACTCACATTGAAGACGACGACCGTTACAACAATCATCAAAGATCTTAATGATTCAATTAAAGTCATCCGAAGACTATAAAATCCCAGCTCAATCATCAGTTCAAGACACCTGATCAACATCGAATAACACACAGAGAGAGATAGAACAAGAGCATCGAACAACGGAAGCAAACACAAACACTCGAAGAATATTCATTCGAAGCAAAGAGATCATTCATAGAAGATCACTCTTGATGCAAGACTCTCGACCAACAGTTTATACAAAGTTTTCACACACGACGCACACTGTTTTTACATTCCAAACACTTGTACTTTACATTTCGAAGTCTTTCCTTCATTTGTATTGTAATCTCTGTGCGATCGACACCCAGAACACCAAGGACATCGCCCATGATTGGCGACCATAGTGCAGCGACGACATCCACTGTCGTCCGCAGGTTTTTTCCTCGTTGAGGTTTTTCCTGTGTCATCAAATCCTTTGTCTCATTTACATTTTTATCTTTGTCGCACGCCTTTGTCGAAAGATTCCTTTCTTTAGTTGTTAAAGTCCACATCGACCTTAAGTTGTCCCTTTGGTGAGATTTTTGGCATTAACAGTTTGGCGCCATCCGTGGGACCCCATCTAGAGAAAATCTTCGACAAACCTACGTTTTACTAACGGTTTCTTGGAGTCTCCTTTGTTCTCTATTTCAGGAAAATGGCGAATAACGAACAATCCGCTGACCCAGCACATGAAGGACTCAAAAATGCACAAGATGCACTTAAAGCAGTCAACGATTATCGCCTGGAGGAAGTCATTCTAGATTCTAGCAAGCTTGACCAAAAAGTCTTAATCGGGTCGTCTCTCGATCCTTGCCTCAGGGAAAAGTTAATATCTTTTTTGCAGGAACATGCTGATTGTTTCGCCTGGTTGCATGAAGATATGGTCGGCATAGATCCTGACGTCATCTCTCACAAGCTCAACGTTGACCCATCGTTCAAACCTATCAAGTAGAAGCGACGAAAATTTGCTCCTGAAAGGAATAAGGTGATAAATGACGAAGTCGACAACCTTCTCAAGACAGGGAAGATTCGAGAGGTAAAATACCCCGATTGGCTTGCTAACGTCGTGGTTGTAGCAAAGAAGAATGGAAAGTGGAGGGTCTGTATCGACTTCACATACCTCAATAAAGCCTGTCCAAAATATCCTTTTCCATTACCTCATATCGACGCCATGGTCGACGCGACAGCGGGGCACGAACTACTAACGTTCATGGACTCCTATTTCGGCTATAATCAAATCTTAATGCACGTCGAAGACCAAGAAAAAACTGCTTTTATGACGGACCGAGGTATTTACTGTTATAAAGTTATGCCTTTCGGACTAAAAAATGCAGGTTCTACCTACCAGCGTCTAGTGAATAAAATGTTCAAAGACCATCTCGACGACACGATGGAAGTGTATATCGACGACATGCTGGTCAAGTCAAAACAAGCGATCGACCATGTCGAGCATCTGAGGCAATCGTTTAATATCCTTAGAAAGTATAGCATGAAGCTCAACCCGACGAAATGTTCTTTCGGTGTCAGCGCTGGGAAATTCCTGGGCTATATGGTCACTCGCCGAGGCATCGAAGCCAATCTCGACCAGATCAAAGCCATTGTCGAGATCAAATCTCCTCGGAATTTCAAAGAAGTCCAAAGGCTCACTGGTCGGGTAGCAGCTCTAAACAGGTTTATCTCCCGATCTTCAGATAAATGTCATCTATTTTACAACGTCCTCAGGAAGAATAGAGGCTTCGACTGGACCGACGATCATGAACAGGCATTGCAAAAGCTCAAAAACTACATGACGTCGCCTCCCTTATTGTCGAAACCTCGCGACCATGAAAACTTACAACTATATATGGCTGTTAGTCCAAACGCGGTAAGTGACGTCCTAACACGAGAAGATGAAAAGCAGCAACTGCCAATCTATTATGTAAGTAAATATCTTCTGGACGCAGAAACCAGGTATTCCTCTATGGAAAAATTGCTCTTGTCGCTGGTCACAGCTGCTAAAAAACTGCGACATTATTTTGGGTCGCATCCCATTACTGTCATAACTAACTTCCCTCTTAAGTCTGTCTTAAGAAAACCTGAGTTGACAGGTCGCTTAGAAAAATGGAGCATATATCTCAGCAGCTACGACATTGACTTCAAGCCCAGGACCGCGATCAAGTCGCAAGCCTTGGGCGATTTCATTGCTGACTTCAGCCCTGAATTGGAGAAAGAAGCAGAGCTCGAGATATCGACTGTGGCGACTCACGACGACGTGCCCTGGATCTTACACGTCGATGGGTCATCCAACATCAGATGCTCAGGACTAGGCGTCGTCTTAAAGTCGCCACAGGGGGGCAAGATGGTATACTCAGTTCGATGCGATTTCAAAACCACCAACAACGAAGCCGAGTACGAGGCCCTGATCGTAGGGATGAATATGGCCCACGACTCGGGGGCATCCGCGCTACATGTCAAAAGCGATTCTCTCCTGGTCGTGAACCAGATGAATGGAGAATTCGTCGCCAAAGATTCAAAAATGACAGCGTACCTGAAGGTAGCAAAAGAAAAATCAAAAATGTTTAAAACATTTTCTATCGAACAAATCCCGAGAGATCAGAATACTCAGGCCGACGCTTTGGCAAATCTCGGGTCTTCTCTGGTCGAACCTATATTCGACGTTATTCCCATGATCCATTTGGCGACATCGTCTATCGAGAACATTGACGTCGTCCAGATCGAAGAAGAAGAAGAAGATAATTGGTCGTGCAACATCCGAAATTTCCTTATGCACGACCAACTCCCAGAAGACAAGATGGAAGCCCGGAAGATCAGATTCAAAGCATCTAAATATACCATAATTGGAGATAAGCTCTATCGACGATCATCGACAGGATTAAATCTAATATGCGTCGTTAGCAAGAGTCAGGTCCAAAAAATCCTTCACGAGATGCACGACGGCAAATGTGGCAATCACTCCGGTGGTCACAGTTTGGCTAATCGTATCTCTCGACAAGGGTATTTTTGGCCAACATTGCGACAAGACGCCGTCAAGTACGTCCAGAACTGTGACCCTTGTCAGCGACATGCAGGTATGTCACATAAACCCTCTGAACCCTTGCACTCGACACTCATCCCATGGCCCTTTATGAGGTGGGGAATGGATATTGTTGGCAAACTACCCCGGCCCCAGGGCAAAAGGTATTCCTCCTCGTACTTACCAATTATTTTTCCAAGTGGGTGGAGGCAGCTGCTTTTTCCCAAATCAGGGACAAGGAAGTCATCTCTTTTATCCAGACTAACATCATATGCAGATTTGGGATTCCATCCGAAATTATCTGTGACAACGGATCCCAATTCATAAGCGACAGGACCCAACAATTTTGCGAAGACAGTAGTATCAAGTTAACAACCTCGACTCCCAGATACCCTCAGGCGAACGGACTTACTGAATCAAGTAATAAGACCATTATAGCTTCGATCAAGAAAAGGTTAAAAGCTGCAAAAGGAAGATGGGTCGAAGGACTCCCTTCAGTCCTATGGGCAAATCGCACGACACCGCGCACGTCCACAGGACAAACCCCTTTCTCTCTCGTCTACGGTTGCGAAGCAGTCCTGCCAATCGAAGTCCAGTTCCCAACTTTGAGGCATACTTCCGTCGACCACAACATGATTGATTTAAATTATGATATCGACGTCCTCGAAGAGCTTAGAGAGTCAGCCTTGATCAGAATGGAATCTCAGAAGCAAGCAGTCGAGCGACATTTCAACAAACACGTCAAAATCAAAGTCTTTCAAGAAGGCGATTACGTCCTCCGTCGAGTGTTCCAAAACACTCAAGAGCTCAATGCCTGTAAAATTTCCATTAAATGGGAAGGTCCTTACCGCATCTCCGAAGTCGTTGGTAAAGGAGCCTATCGACTCCAGACTCTCGACAATCAAGAATCCCACGCAGTTGGAATGCGACGCACTTGAAAAAGTATTTTTTCTAGAATCATTTTCCTCTCATGCAACTTAATTGTTTTACCACAGGGGCACATAATTCAAATTTCATCATGAAATTTGGTTACACGATCATAAGGTTTGAGCGACCTCTCGATCTGAGTTTCTGAATTCAGAAAAATTTTGTACGTTCTAACACGTCAATAATTGAGCCTATCATTACAAGTCAAAAGGTATGATATTTCAATCGTTATATTGCTATGAATGCCTAAGTCGCACGATTCTATACTTAACAAAGTTACACAGTTGATATTACATCTATCTACGACATATATAAATCGAAATAAAAATTCGACAGAAGGATGAAATTCATTTACGAAACGTACGATTACATAGGAGCGACCGACTGTCGAGTATACAAAATGGTTCGACCACCAACGGTCGGGACATGAAAATACATAGCATTTCCTAAATCTAGAGAGGAGCATCGATCGTATGCTCAGTCTCGACCTTCGAATCCTCGTCATACCCGAAAACGCGCTAAAAAGCTAATGCAAGGATCAAACGAGTATGTTAGGTGACGCCCTACGCCGCGACATTTCAGAATGCGGCCCTTAAGATTAATGTTAAGGTTAGAGGAAGGAATATGATCTTCTCGACGGTCGACTTCCAGTCCAACATCTCCTCTATCTTCGCGTATCTAACAAAAGGAGATTGAAACATCTGCAAAAAGCAAAAGGGGTATGTTAAACAAACATTCGGAGGAAACATTGGGAACACGAGTTTTGGAAGAAAAACTCACAAAGAACGCTAGTCCAGCTAAACGCGATCCCGTCTCTTCGATGGAGATCTTTTGAAAACGCTCTTTGAAAGATAAGAGCTGATATTTCCCCAGATGCGGAAATGACTTTGTCCCGTCAAGGACACAGTCAGCCAAGAGGATCGATGACAACGTAAAGTTGATCGTCATGACTTCCTCCTCACTCTCTCCCGTCATTACACCCTCGCCCATGTCGGCTGATGAAAGGGTCGACGCGGCAGCAGAAGACATCGTCGCCAGATGTGCAAGATCCACGAACGTCGCGTCTATCGCAATCAAAGTCTTCCCGGACATAATCATTCTCAAAGAGCCTCCAATCTTGGAGGGCCTGAGAGAAATCGAGAAGCTATACTTCGTATGAACACTCAAAAATTTCGAAAAATATTGAGCAAAGAACAACAAGGGATCAAAGAAAAATTCCACACTAAGAAACTTTTCAAGAGGATATAAAAGGAAATGATCCATTATGATCCCTATTTATGCAATCGATCGTGTCAGGTCAAGCCCTTTGATGATCGCCATGCGTCCCCGTCTCTTCGTATGACCGCAGGGATCGTTGACACCTGTCAAAGACAGCTGGTAAGCACAATCGTAAGTCAGTATGACGTCGCGACCTCGTTTTCTCTTCGACTTCTCGTTCAGTTAGAATTGAACCAATTCGGTTCCGAAGCAACGAAGGTATTTTTAACGCAGAACCCTGAACACCCGACAAGCAAAATTTAAAATTCGAATTTGCCATTCTACTTTCAAATATTGGGGGCAAACTGTTTGGGCAAAATTTCACAGGTCTCGACCACGACCAGAGAAGGTAAGACGCATGTCATGAGTTATACCTTGTATTAAGATAAGGTCCCGACGAAGACCCAAAGAACCTCCGCCATCCCTCCTAAAAGGTAAGTCGAGAGTTCCTCACGACACTCGACCTCGACGTCGCCCGTTCCACACGACCGTCGCATAAGACCGTACGACCTTGACCGACTAACGCGTTATACAACTGTTATGTTTATTTAGTGTTTAATGCAGGAGTCAAAATCATTTATGGACAAACGGCTATAACCGACGAAATCAGTTATGAGCATCTAAACTCACATTGAAGACGACGACCGTTACAACAATCATCAAAGATCTTAATGATTCAATTAAAGTCATCCGAAGACTATAAAATCCCAGCTCAATCATCAGTTCAAGACACCTGATCAACACCGAATAACACAGAGAGAGAGAGATAGAACAAGAGCATCGAACAACGGAAGCAAACACAAACACTCGAAGAATAATCATTCGAAGCAAAGAGATCATTCATAGAAGATCACTCTCGACGCAAGACTCTCGACCAACAGTTTATACAAAGTTTTCACACATGACGCACACTGTTTTTACATTCCAAACACTTGTACTTTACATTTCGAAGTATTTCCTTCATTTGTATTGTAATCTCTGTACGATCGACACCCGGAACACCAAGGACATCGCCCCTGATTGGCGACCATAGTGCAGCAACGACATCCACTGTCGTCCGCAGGTTTTTTCCTCGTTGAGGTTTTTCCTGCGTCATCAAATCCTTTGTCTCATTTACATTTTTATCTTTGCCGCACGCCTTGTCGAAATATTCCTTTCTTTAGTTGTTAAAGTCCACATCGACCTTAAGTTGTCCCTTTGGTGCGATTTTTGGCATTAACAATATGCAGGTTTGGGATCCCATCCGAAATTGTCTGCGATAATAGATCCCAGTTCATAAGCAACAGAACTCGACAGTTCTTTGAAGACCGCAATATCTAGCTAATGACCTCGACACCCAGGTATCCCCAGGCAAATGAACTTGTTGAGTCGAGCAATAAGACCATTATTGCTTCGATCAAGAAAAGGTTAAAAGCTGCAAAGGGAAAGTGGGTTGAAGAACTCCCTTCGGTCATGTGGCCAAATCGCACGACGCCCCGCACGTCCACAGGACAAACCCCTTTCTCTTTGGTCTATGGTTGCGAAGCAGTCTTACCGGTCGAGGTCCAGCTCTCAACCTCGAGACATACTTCCGTCGACCACAACCTGGTTGATTTAAGTTATGACCTCGACGTCCTTGAAGAACTTAGAGAATCAGCATTGATCAGAATGGCGTTGCAGATGCAAGCAATCGAACGACATTTCAACAAGAACGTCAGAGCTAAAGTCTTCCAAGAAGGCGACTACGTCCTCCGACGAGTGTTCCAGAGCACTCAAGAGCTCAATGCAGGTAAGATTTCCACCAAGTGGGAAGGTCCTTACCGTATCTCAGAAGTCGTGGGTAAAGGTGCCTATCGGCTTCAAACCTTCGACAATCGAGATGTCCCACGTAGCTGGAATACAACTCATCTAAAAGGGTATTTTTTCTAAACCCTTTTTTCCTCATACGACTTTTTATTCATCACGAGGATTACTGACTTAAGCATCGGAGGGTCGTTGGCTAGCCAACGACCAACCTCTGACCATGTTTTATCACAGGATCGCACGACATAAGTTACTAAGTCTATTATACGACTTCAGTACACTTTCACAGGATCGCACGACATAAGCAGTCAGTCCTGATAGATGACTTGATTATACGATTGCAGGAGCACACAACCCATATTTGTCGCACGACCTAAGTTTCTCTAACTTGGAAAAAATTTCACATTTTAGGTGAATGCTTTAATCGCATGTACTTATGTTTGCTTTACACGATTTAAAAATCTAAAGATCTTACGACTTATGTTGTAATCGTTGTGTTAAATGGATGCCTATGTCGCAAGTCTTTATGTTTATTTTTATACAACGTGTAATTACTTGATGAAATTCACAATTGATATTGTATCTATTCACAAAATATATAAGACAAAGTAATGCGCAAGTTCAGAAGAAAGATAAATTTTATTTATCAATCGTCGGTTACATTAAACGATTCGACCACCAACGGTCGATCGACAAAAACAAAACTAAGAATTAAAATTTTCTAAGGTTTGGGAGGATCCACAGTCGCATCCTTGCCAGAGGCTTCTCCCTTGGAGCCCTCGACCACCTCCTCCTCATCGGATTCCTTCTCGTCGTCCGAGTCGAGGTCCCTCTCGGCTCTGACATTCTCCTGATAGAAGGCCAACTCATCCGACACTGAGGCGAGGGGATTCTTCCCCGACAGGTGCTGCCGCATGATCGCCGCCCGGGCGGTCAGTCGAGCCAAGGTGAAGACGGACTTCTCCTCGCCCCGTAGCTCTTTCACCTCTCCCTACAGCTCCGCCACCTTGGACTTAGAGTCCTTGGCTTCTTCTTCGCTTGTAGCCAAATACTCCTTGGTCTTGTCCAGCTCGGTCCTTTGGTCGACGATCAGGGACAAGGACAGCTTCAGACGACTGTTCACATCGTCCCTTGCACGCTCGACGGCCTCTAACTCATTCTGGACATCATCGAGCCGAATAGACATGGCCTCGACACGCGCCAGAGCCGCCTTCTCCCTATCCAACGCCGCATTCTCTCTCGAGAGAGCAGAGGACACTAGACCCCTTATCTTATCCGTTTCGGAGTGCAAGGCAAGGGAGGACTGGAACGCCTGAAAAACACAAAGGAGCATGTTAGTGAACGCTCGACAAAGTTATAAACATCGAAAAAGACAAGTTTTGAAAAAAAAAACTTACCATGAACGCCAGTTCGGCAACGTGCGACCCCGTCTCCTTGACCGAGACCCCTTGGAAACGCTCCTTAAAAGCAGGGAGCTGGTATTTCCCCAGATGGGGAAAGAGTTTCGTCCCGTCTAGGACATAATCAGCCATGAAGTCCGACGGCAACGTAGAGTTAACCGTCGTGACCTCAGGCTCTCCCGTCGCATGGCCCTTGCCCTTGTCGGCCGACAGAGGGGTCGACGTGGTAAACGGAGACTTCGCCGTTTTTGCCGGAGGCGCCGAACTGACGGGTATCGCATCGATCACATCGGAAGACGTCTTCGTCTTCGCAGGAGATGCGACCGCCACCTTCGCCTTCTCGGGCGTAACGACTCTCGACGAGTCGCCAGCCTTGGAAGATGGTTCCCTCGGAACCGTCATCTTCATCCTCTTTAGAACACCCGACCCGGTGGTCGAAGTCCCTTTCCTCTTCTCTCTGCCCCTACGGGCCAGCTCAGCTTGGGCTGCCCTCTTGGCAGCCGCGAACGACATCTTCACTTGGGATTCCCCTGAAAAACAAGAAGAAAAAGTGTTAACAGACGTAAATTCAGGAAAGACTAGGTCGAGCAGAAAGGTCGAGGTACACTTACCAGTCATCCCTTCTTCTTCTTCTGTCTCCTCCTCCTCCTCTTGTCTCTCCTCTCGATTATCGCCCAAGTACACCACGTCTTCGTCCTCGTCTACCAGATGTCGTGTGATGAAAGACCGCTCGTCGGCACTATACGCCAAAAATCTGTTGATCCTGGCCTGAGAATTGGCGTAGGGCTTCACGTCCTCAAATTTGATATATGTCGACAATTAAAGGAAAGGATAAGTAAAAACACAAGTAAAAATACGACATAAAACACACGACAAAATCTTAAAAACTCACCCGCCATATTCCACCCAGACCGAATCCAGTCGCTCTCAGGGTCGAGCGTCGATACGCGTACGAACGCGTACCTGGCCTTCCACTTATGGTCGTTTACCGCAGTTTTCAGGACCAAAGTGCGGTCGCCCTTATACCTCGAAAAGAGGCTGTAACGACGGTACCCGTCCATTTTTACCTGATAGGCCATCAGGATGTCGCGTACGTTCATGGGAGAATCCCAGTCATTCGCTCGATGACCTGGATGATGCGCTAGAATTAGGGCATTAGTTGCCCCGGTGACAGGTCGAACTCACACATAAAAACCTTGGCTAGAGGCGAATATGGCCACTGGAATCCTATTTTGAATGGATATTCGTATATCACAAAATATCCATTCGGGCACATCTCTGGTCGAATCTGACCAGCCTTAGTCAATGTAATCCCCGCAGGGATTCTTGCTAGACTCCTAAGGGAATCAAGATCCTCTTGATCTTGAATGGAACTTTGGGGCTCGGTTGACATTGCTAACCATGTTAACCAAATTAGTAGGTCAGAAAAACAAAGATATCCCAGTTCTTCCTAGGCTTTCTAACGATAGACTTACGACGCATACAAAGGATGAGAAGTCGTACCTTATATAGGCGCTCTAAACCTCGAAAACTCTAGATCAAAATAAGATTTCTACAGGTTTGGAGTGTATTCGCTGAAAAATGGCAAGAAATCAGAAGAAATCTCACTCTAAAACTCTCAGAAAGCGTAAACTGGAAAAGATTCACCAAGGGTCGCTATTTATGTAGATGATCGTGTCAGAACGAGTCGCTCGATGATCGACACGTGTCCTCACCTTTTCGTATGCAGGCATGGATCGTCGACACCTGGCATTACCAGCTGTCAAGCATAGATCGAACGTCAGCATGACGTCACGATCTTATCGCCTTCTCTACTTCCATAGTTCAAACCGAACCGATTCAGTTTCTAAACCAACGACTTTCGACACGTGTCACGACCCCAGATGTCCTACTGACAAATTTTTAAAAATTTGAAATTTGAATTTGCCACTCTATTTTTAAATTTTAGGGGCAAACTGTTTGGGTAAAAATTCACAAGTCTCGTCCACGACCGAAAATGGAAAACATATTTCCTACACCTTTTTATGATAAGATAAAATCATAAATATTTAATTGTCAAACCTAAAGTTTAAATTGAAAATCACTCCCGACACTCGACCGTCGTAACATACCTCACGACCTCGACCAACTAACATATGACACAAATGTTATGATTTCTCTGTTTAATGCAGGATCAAAGTCATTAAAGACCAACGGCTACAACTGACGAGGAATATTATGAGCATTAATCCCAGCAGCCGTTACGACCGTTATTCCTACTTTTATGGAGTCAATTAAAGCTACGAAGGCTATATAAACAAGAGCTCCATCACCATTTGCGCACATCTGAGCTCCCGAATCACTTACAACGTACTGAAATTTCCTAAGCAAATAAGTATTCTCACTCAAAGCAGCCGACGCACGACGCATAGTTCGTACGCACGACGCACTTGTCTTTACACACGATACACATGTTTACTTTATAAATTAGCTTATTTCTATTATTTTCATCGTAATCATTGTACTCTCGACATTTGATACACAAGGACATCGCCTTGTTTGGCAACCATAGTGCAGCGACGACCATCACAGTCATCCGTGGGTTTTTTCCTCGTTGAGGTTTTTCCCGCGTCACCAAAACCCTTTTGTCTCGTTTATATTTTTTGTCTTTGTCAAACGATTTCTATCTTTAGTTGTTAAGCTCTACAATCAACCTTAAGTTATCCTTCTGGACGATTTTTGGCATTAACAGCGTCCTTAGAGGAGCGACTCCAATCGATTGAGGCTCTGACCCGTCTGAGGGTCCAAGCGGCGATCATGCGTCGCCATTTGCAGGGGTTAAACCCTATGGCCGGAGCTGAAGAGGAGGTCGCCACATTCCTGGAGCAAGTCGAGGACGAGGAAGAACTCGACCAAGATGACAAGCTCGAAGAAGGGGACCCATCGGACGCTGAGGTCGCTGCCGATGAGGAGGTCGCTAAGGAGCAGAACCCTCCTCTGCCTTGAATTTTCTTTTGTTCTTTTGCTTTTGATATGGGGCGACTATAATCGGCCGTGCCTTTTACTTGTAACTTTTATATATAAATACAAGTAAATTTTTGCTATACCATCGTGTTATTTTACTTTGTTGTAACAAACAAAATAAACGAGAGATAACAATTTTAAGAATGAGCGTATAAAGCGATAAGACGTGTGAAAACTGTACGACATAGGTACACGTAACTTTTGAAGTAACTGGGCGACTGGGCCGAATAAATATTCTAAGTATGGAATTCAAATCATAAGACTTTGACTCCGAAACTCAGATTAAAAAGCACCTGTTTGTGATCGTAAGATCCATGCGATGAATCTTAAGATTCTGCCTACGACGTATGAGTCATGACTTTTCGGTCTTGACATATTAGTCGTGACTTTGTAGTCTTGAAGACTTTGTTTCTCACGTTATAAATCGTAAGACTGGCGTTCGTACGATCCTGCGAGCCTGCAATGTAAGATTCAGGGACGGTCGTTGGTTTGACCAACGACCCTCCGATGCTTAAGTCAGTAATCGATTGTCGAAATAAATCGAAAGTGAAACTTTAAAAGAAATACTTCTTTAAATGTACTACGTTCCAGCTACGTGGGATGTCTTAGTCGTCGAGGGTTTTAAGTCTGTAAGCACCCTTCCCAACGATTTCATATATTCGGTAAGGTCCTTCCCACTTAGTGGATAACTTACATGTGTTTGGCATTTTGGAATACTCGTCGTAAGACGTAGTCAGCTTCCTGAAAGATCTTGGTTTTAACATTTTTGTTGAAATGTCGTTCAACAATCTGTCGCTGAGATGCCATTTTGACCAAAGCATACTCTCTTAACTCTTCGAGAGCGTCGAGGTCGTAGCTTAAGTCTACCAAGTTATGGTCGACGGATGTATGTCTCGATGTCGGGAGCTGCACCTCAATAGGTAAGACGGGTTCACAACCGTAGACCAATGAAAATGGTGTATGTCCTGCATAGAATGTTAGTCTGGATAAAAGAGATGACCTCCCTGTTCCGAAATTGGGAGTAGGCAGTTGCTTCTATCCACTTAAAAAAGTAATTTGTAAGGACTAACAGAAAAACTTTCTGTCCTGGGGCAGGAGGTAATTTACCAACGATGTCCATCCCCCACCTCATGAAGAGCCATGGACTAAGGACGTATGTAAAGGTTTAGAAGGTTGGTGTATCATACATGAGTGTCGTTGACATGCGTCACAGCTTTGGACGTACCTGGTGGCATCTTGCCTTAATGTCAGCCAGTAAACAATAAAGAATCGCACCTGACGTGAAGTCCGACTGCCCCCAAGTCGTGAGCGCATCGTATGGAGTACACCATCTTATAAACAATAAAGAATCGCTCCTGGCGTAAAGTCTGACTGCCCCCAAGTCGTGAGCGCATCGTATGGAGTACACCATCTTGCCCCCTGTGGGGACTTTAAGACGACACCAAGACCTGCTCCTCCGGCGTTTGGAGGACCGTCGACATGGACTTGCCAGGTCGTGTCGTATGTTGTTGCCACAGTATGGGTTTCATTTTGTGCCTCTTTTTCTAGTTCAGGACTGAAATCAGTGACGACATAAGCTAGAATCTATGACTTAATTGTCGTGCGAGGCTTGAAGTCAATATCGTGTAATTGCTAAATGTCTTTTTTCTGAGGCTTCAATGTCGCCTTGTAACAATCACGAGCGGTCTTTTGCTCACTTTTGATTTCTTGTACTCCCCATGGCGTCGGGAACTTGATCGTCTGGTGATAGGTCGAGGGGACCACCTTCATGTCGTGTATCCACGGTCGACCAAGTATAACGTTGTAAGCTGACGAACAGTCGATAACATTAAATCCTATCAGAGTCGTCGATCGACCTTTCCCAACGTGTTAGTAGAATCGCCATTGAATCCTATCAGAGTCGTCGATCGACGGGTGATCTATGATTTATCGATGCCCATAGCTTTGATCGTGCTTAGGAAAATGATGTTAGCCGAACTTCCTCCATCGACCATTACTCTTTTGGTCGAGCAGTTGCCGATAGTAAGCTGGATAATCAATCCGTCGTGATGTTTCTGCCCGTTGTCCTGGAGGCCGTCCTGATCGAACGTTATTGGCATCGCCTCCAGTTCCAACTCTTGTTTTGGTCTGGACGACCGAGGAATGGGATATTCTCCCGATGATTGACTGGCGTGCCGCTTCGCTGCCGAATATGTTAAACCACAGACATCTGATCCACCCATCACGCAGTTGACAACTTTTTCATGGACAGGGGATGCTGGTCTTACATTGTCGACTGGCGTAGACTCTTTATCAATCAAACCTTGGAGGTGGCCCTTAGGAACGATCCAAGCCAACTCCTTCTGTAAAGCAAGGTAGTTGTCTGTCGTATGACCATGGTCGCTGTGGAAGTCGCACCATTTGGTCTTGTGTTTCTTGTCATCGACTTGGTCGCTTTTCTTAGGCCACCGTACGGATGACTGAATGTTTCTGAGAACTTTGACCAAATCTTTCGATGTCCCCTTGAATCCATAAGAGGGGATCTTAGGATATTGAGAGAATTTGGGCGTAGGATTACTCTTTTTCTTGTCGAACCGAACGTTCGATATCTGGCGCGCTGGCTCCATCTTGACGCTCGTCTTGGACTTGAAATCTGGTTTCTTGATCCCAAGCGATTTTTTGTCGGTAGAATGCTTACGACGGAAAGCCATATCGTCTTCGACTCTCATGTAAGCCAGTGTCCTAGCTCGTACGTCTTCAAAATTCTCCGGCGGGAACTTCGTAAGATCGACGTACAGTCTTGTGGTGTTGTCGTCTAGACCCCGCGTATAGGCTTCGATGGCGGTCTTGACATCACAATTTTGGATGTTTATCATTTCTGCATTGAAACGGTTGAAATAACCGCGGATGGATTCTCCAGATTTTTGGACGACGTAGTACAGGTCGCTGGTCTGCTTCTCCATCTTGCGACTACTGGCGAATTGTTGTGAAAACTAGTTGACCAACTCCGCGAAGTTGCTGATGGACTTGGGTTTGAGATTGATCAACCACTAGAGAGCAGCATTTGTAAGAGTCGTGCCAAAGCTTTTGCATATGCACGCCTCTTGATATTGATGTGGGGTCGACGCTGTTCACATCAACTATTTATAATGGGCAATATGCTCCGTTGGATCGGTTATTCCTGAATACTTGGGCGTAAAATCAGGAATGTTGTAATTCTTCGGAACGTCAACATTTGCTATCGTGTCGACGAAAGGCGATGCTTGGAATCTTGTGAGAGGTTCGATGTCAACGGGGACGGCGGCACCGGGTAACTTTGAAAGTAGCGACAGCATCTTTTCGTTCTGATCCTCTAATAACCTAAGTCGTTGAGCGACGGGGTCGTTAGGATCGGGGATTGCACCGGTCGGGGGAATGACTCCTGAGTTTTGAGTTGTCATGCCGACTGTCGGGTGGGAGCCATTTCCGTGCGACGAACCGTTGGCTTCTCCGTTAAAGGGGAAGTTCATTGGGATCTGATGTGGTATAGCTCTATTGTACAGTGGTGGAGGCCTCAGATGCTGCGGAGGAAATTGTCCAAAGGGAGGATTGTTGACAAATGGCCCTGGACCTGTCAGGAATGGTGGCCTTATGAAAGGTACACCTGTAGGTCGGGGACCGTTCTGAGGTCCAAAGGAATTGCCAACCGTCAGATTCCTCAGGGAAGCAATTTATGCGGCTGACTTCTGGTTCTGCTCGTTTAGGGCTTGAATCTGACTCCGAGCCGCATTCAATTCCGCATGAAGTTGAGCCATAGGATCTTGATAATTTGCCATTTACCTGAAAACAACAAAAACTTCGCAAGATTGTTAGAGTGATGTATGTTTGGCTTGAGATGTTCTCTAGATGGGGTCCCACGGATGGCGCCAAACTGTTAATGCCAAAAATCACCCAAAGGATAACTTAAGGTTGATGTGGAACTTTTAACAACTAAAGAAAGGGATCTCAAGACAAACAACACAATCGCGATAAAAAAGTAAATTAGATAGGAGAATTGGTGACGTGGAAAATCCAAACGAGGGAAAAAACCGCGGTCGACTTGTGAGAGTCGATGGTGCACTATGATCGCCAAACAGGGGCGAAAGTCCTTTGGTAACAAATGTTTTGTGTACAACAGATTACAATAGGAGTCAAAATAAACTTAGTTGTAAGATAAAGTTGTGCGTCGTGCGTAAATCGTGCGAAATAAGATGTTGTCGTGCGATTTGGATTGCTATCGTGCGAGACTTGCGTTAGCGATATATGTTCGAATGCTCGAATTATCAATGTTGTATTGCGTAGAAATGTAGAAGAGTTGAGTTCAGATATTGGATGTTCCAATGCTCAGCTTGATTCGGTCTGTGTAGCTGTGTGTATCTGTTGTGGCGTTCAAATGTGAAATAGGCCTTTACATAGCTTTTGTCGGCAATAAATGTGTCTTGATGACTTGTTTTGTAACCGCTGTCGGGCCTTTAATGCCATTAAGAGCTCATATGTTACTGGCCGTTTGTACCATGATTGCTTGTGGACCTGCATTAATGAACAAAAGAAACGGATGTTTGACTGTTAAGGGTTAGTGTAATCGTACGACCGTCTTGAGTCTTGGACGTCGGTCGTATGGATCATACGACCAACATGGAAATGTACGACGAGATGTTCGATTGTAAATAACCTGCAAGACCTTATCTTAATATAAGAGTGGTCTTATATAAATGTCGTATGAGTTATCTATCGTCGGTCGCGAGGTGTGAAATTTTACCCAAACAATTATACTATGTGATTGATTGAATCAATCAAAATTGCTCAAAGATAAAAGCACATTTACATAGCCTTGGGGGCGGTGACGTGTTGCTAGACGCTTACACCGTCTGTGTTACTGTGTACCGTGTGCAAGTGGGAGATTGTAGGTTATTATATGCCCACGACACGTGTCACACAGAAATGCTACCAATGAGTATGTAAACCTAAAGGGTCGCACACAAAAGAACACGTTTGCTTCCATTAGAAAGAAACCCGTTAAAGTCATGTTTGACAGTTAGATAGTTATTCTTAAAAGAATAATTAAATAATATGTGTAAAAAGTAATTATGATCATTACAGGGTTTTATCTGTAAATATTAATAATTATTATTTGTTTAGATAAATATAATTATTCAGATAACTATTGAAATTCAGATAATTATTCAAATTCAAATGATTTGAATTCAAATAATTATAGATAAACATAAATCCTATTTACTGTCTATATAAATAGGATGTCAGGTCAGTTGTTTTCGGTTGACTGATTGAATCCTCTGGATCTGACATATACACATATTAGCATAGAGTTTCTTTTGGGCTAGCACTTAATGGAATTCGCGTGTTCGTGTGTGGATACCGTTAGAGGAAACCTCTGTTGGCTTCTAAGTGCCCTGATCGTTCAACCACAACAGATCTCAATAAGGTACGATTCTTAAAACCCTATGGTGTGACATATTTTAATTAAATGCATCATTGGATTCGATTGGGTTTCATTCTTTTAGAAATGTTTTCTAAATAATTTCGTAACCAATGTTATTATGTTTTCATTGCGTTTAACGGTTACGAGTTGAATCAAAAATGTAAAAATAGTTTCATTTAAATTTGTTGTTTATATGGTTTGTAGACAACCATATTTTTATTCACCACGTAGCCTGCATAGGTAAGGTTTTGGGGTTTAAGTTTGAGTTATCAATTCAATTCAATAATCTGAAACCTTATAGGAGTGTTTGTGCTTTTGTTCTATGTACTTGTGCTTTTGTTCTATGTACTAGGAGTGTGCAACGGGCGGGTCGGGTCGGTTCGGGCTCAAAATAACCGAACCCGATCGGGTATCGGGTGGAAGCTTCAATCCCCGAAACCCGTCCAAACATATATCGGGTTTCGGGTTTCGGGTGGTAGGGTGGGTCGGGGTCTGTCGGACCGGGTCGGTCGGGTTGGGCCTGCAGATTGGGCCTGATCTGGGCCTAGTTTTTTTGGGCCAGATCGGGTTGTAAATTTGTAATACAAATATAACAAGTTGTATTTTGTCTACAACTAACTACAACTTAGAATTAAATCATTAATAATAATATAACTACAAGTCTACAATACAAGACTACAAGTTCTACAACCATTCATGATTCGACCTCCGACTAACCGACTTCCAAGCTCGTTTTCTTCAACCAAAAAGACCATTGACCAACGTGGCAACGTGCAACCAATCCTATAACAAACTAACAGCAAAAATGAATAAACAATTATACAACAATCATGAATTCAGGAATGAATATTAAAAAATGAGAATTATTAATAAAAGTCGTACCTTTCTCAATGATCAAGAATCGAATCATCTTCAGAAAACCCCCCCATTCCCGAAGCTTGAGTGCTCGGACTATCTTCACGAACCGAACTCGAAGGAGTTCCAATCCTCAAATTTTCCATTTCTACAAGTTTAAGTTAAAAAGTAACAAACTTTAAAGTCGTAATTGTAATTTATAAGTTATTAAAATCATAAATTAATGTTATACTCGTACCTTTCTCAAACCTCTCGAGCTCCTCCAAGTTTTCTTCCACCGAGACTGGTTCAGTAGGTCCTCGTAACCAATCTTGTGTACATATGAGTGCTTCAACTATTTTAGGAGTTAGAGAACTCCTAAAGTTATCCAACACCCTCCCACTCGTATTGAAGGTAGACTCGGATGCAACCGTAGAAATGGGTACGGCAAGGACATCTCTCGCAAGTTTCGAAAGGATCGGAAACCGCAAACTATTTACGCTCCACCACATAAGCAAATCAAACCTATTGCCACTATCCTCAACAATGGGCTCACCTAAAGCATGAATGATTATTTATTTATTTATAAAAGAGAATTATAAATATTTATAAATGAGAATTATAAATATTATTTACAATAGACTTACCTAAGTATATGTCGAGCTCACTCCGTTTGCCATCGGATGTCCCACTTTCAAGCTTTTGCTTCTTCAACAAGCTTTTGAACTTAGGTTCTTTACCCGAGGGGAGACCTCTTTCCGACTGAGATTGGGATTGGGATTGGGATTCGGATTGAGGTTGGGAAGGATCACAGTAATCTTCAAACAAGGCCTGCAGTCGAGACTTTATTTTCCTAAAACATGTTTCGCCTTTTTCTTCCCCAAACAACTGAACCAACTGGGATGGCATGTAATCCACTTTATCTCTTGGATCGAGAATATTTGCAAAGAAAATAATCAAGTTCATCTTCTCTGGATCACCCCAATACTTATCAAACTTGGCCTTCGTTTTTATACCCATATTCTGTTAAACAATATATAATTAACAATTAATGAATGAACAATACATTAATACAATATATAAATAAGTAAATAACAATGTACCTTTTCAGTTAAATTCGGAGAATCAATCATCTCGGTAAGCGAGTACCCCAACTCAACTATCTCTGTGCAGTAAGTATTAGCCGTGATATATAGAGAACCTGATATTCGTAGTGTCAACTCATAGTAGGTCTTCAAAAGGCCAACAAAGCTCTCTAAATACACCCAATCATAATCTGCAAGCATCGACTCACCCAAATCTAACTTTAATATGGCATCATGTCCATCATAGGCCTCAAACACGCTTCTAAAAAGAATGGCATTCCTGATCATCATGTAAGTGGAGTTCCATCTGGTTGGAACATCAAGACAAAGTGAACTTTTTTCTTCTACCCCAAGTAACGTAGCAAGGTCTTTAAACTTCGACAACCTAGCCGGAGATCCCCTCACCCACCTAACAGTATCTCTCAACTTCTTAACCGAAGAATCTGCCATCTTTAACCCATCTTGCACAACCAAATTCAGAATATGTGCCACACATCTCATATGCAAATATTGTGCCCTAACGGATGAACACCCCCAAGAAATTAGCTTGCTTTTCAAGAACGTGAGTGCAACATCGTTTGAAGATGCATTATCTACAGTGATGGTAGAAATGTTCTTTACGCCCCACTCAACCAAACAACCCTCCAAAGCTCTGGCTATTGCCTCCCCCTTATGAGATTGGATTGGCACAAAAGAGATAATCTTTTTGTTCAATCTCCAACTATCATCAATATAATGTGCAGTTAGGCACATGTAATTGATCTGTTGCACGGATGTCCAAGTGTCTGTGGTCAAGCTAACCCGCTGTGAGTGTTCTTTAAAGAACTTTTTTAGGCTACTCCGCTCTTCATAAAAAATAGCAAAGATGTCCCTATTAACCGTCCACCTCGACGGTATTTTAAACAACGGACATGCTTCTTGCACCCACTGTTTCCACCCCCTACCCTCTACAAACTTAAAGGGGAGTTCGTCCATGATGATCATTCTAGTTGTGGCTTTCCTAACTCTTTCTTGATTAAACACCCAGCTAGTCAAGACACTTTCACTCTCAGAGTTTGAACCGAATGCTAACATTGTTTGTCTTGTCTCTCTAGAGTGAGGGTTTTTTAAGCATGCAAGGGAATGGTTTCTTAAAGAGGATGTGCCATGCTTTTTGGGGTCGGCCGCATATGTTTTAGGGCAATAATTACATTTTGCAAGGATGTTACCGTTCTCATCTACAATTCTCTCAAAATGATCCCATACAGCCGACCGTTTTTCAACTGCTTTTCTCTTCTTTGTTTCAGGGGGTGGTGGTGCAGGTGGACTACTATCCGCCATAGAATTAGACATGCAAATCTAACAACTAAATAAACAACGAACATCATTATTACTACATTATTAGTTTGCTAAATGCTAATAATATGTAGACATTATTAGTTTAATAGTTTGAATGTTTGATAACCAACCAACAGTTTACAGTAACACAGATTAGTTTGAAACTTTGAATGATAATAATGTGATAACCAAGTAACCAACCAACACTCCAACAGTAACACAAATTCACAAAATCAGAGACCACAAAAATGCAAAATCACAAATCATACCACAGACAAATCATAGCTTAATGGGATATATAATTAAAGGTTAATTTCATATTACTAATCAAATGCTTTCAAGTAATCATGGAGCAGAAATCCCAAAGATCAAAACATCAAAAATCACGAACTGAATTTTATTCAAAAATCCATAGATCAAAAACATCAAAATCACGAACTGAATTTTATTAATCTACAAACTCGAAAGGATTCACCGATTCAGAGTTGAGACTTGAGAGTTCAGACCACTTACACGATGACACGAGAGGTCGAGTCGGTCGTCGTCTTCACGCCTGCTGGTCGTCGGGTTCTGGACGTCTGGTCGAGTGACGAGTGTGTGTGTGACTGTGTGAGACGAGAGAGACGAGTGTCGAGTGAGACGAGAGAGACGAGTGTCGAGTGAGACGTAAAAAACCCCTGAAATGAGTGTAATGTCTAATAAAGTCTAAACCCTAATCTAAATACCTAATTTTTTTTATCAGAGTATAAATCGGACGGGTTCGGGTGGGATCGGGTTTGGGAAACCGTGACCCAAACCGAACCGATAAAACCGTCTAAAGTCTTCGGGTTCGGGGGAATCGGGTTATCGGGTAGCCGGGTAGCTCCTTTTCGGGTTCGGGCGGGTCGGGGCGGTCGGGTTTTTCGGGTTGGACGGGTTCTGCACACCCCTACTATGTACCTATACTTGTCTTTGTCTATACCAATTTTTGAGCTTCAGGTTCTCAAATTTAGTGAAAATATGTGAACTTTTTTTTATCATTTTTCTCAGTTTTCTCAAATTTCTAGTTTTTTTTTAACAGTTTAGGGCTTAACTCATTTTCATATCACTTGAGGGGTGTGGTAGTCTGGTCATGATGGAAATGGTGGTTGTTGGGGTTTCATGTTGGCGTTTGGACCATTTGCATATTATGGGGCTGGTAAGTTACTCTGATTTCTTAATTGTCATATTATTCTATATATTTCTAGATGTAACTTTGTTCTTAAAATTGCAACAATACTAATATTAAGTTGTGAAAAGGTCATTAAAAATTGGCAAGTATGAGTTTAACATATGAAATTGAGTTGATTGTGAAATTCAGGAACTATTGATTCCATGATATTTTTGATCAATTTAAATTATACAAGGCTACAATTTTTGTAATTATTTTAACTTTTTTCGCCAGTATTTACCCTTGAGTTGATTCTTATTCTTAGTATATGCCTTGTGTTATTTGTTTAATTTTGATTCAATTCACACCCTCTTTCTCTAAAAGGTTTAGTTTTAGTTCTGAAAGTTCAATCTCCCGTCTCTTATTTCAAAATTTAAAAATATAATATAAATTTTGTAGTTAGAAAATGCTCTTAGTTTACTGTTTTTATAGTCCAACATAATTGTCAATTTTTTTTTACTTTTTGCTTCATGATGTTAAAAGAGTAACTTCTTTGACATTTTGAAATCAAGATACGAGTTTTGATCAATTGTGCATTTGTTATGTATAGTACATGTATAAGAAAATCCTAGTGTAGGAGTTTTCTATATTTTGGAATCAGGGGATATTAATCTTTGAAGTACTCACTTCTTTTTAATTATATTAAAAACCTGCATTGATTTTAAAGTTAGAATTACCAATTAGTATGCTTAGCATACTAATTGTCGTGGATTGTCGTGGAGTAGATGATGAGAGAAGAGCTTAGGGTGCTTCCTGGAATGGATACTATATTTTCAGCCATGGCACTTGAAAGGCTTGTAGGATTCTTAAAGAACAAAAATCAAAAGAATAAGTATTATATAGTTGTTTATGATGGATGGATATACATGTGTCAGTGTATGTATATACGCATGACACTGATAGAAAATGAAAGAAAATAAATGCTATTTATTGTATCATATAAGTTCTTTTGTTTGTTTACTTATATGGTTTTCATATGACGTAGGAGACTGTTTCGAGTGAGATTAAGAATTTGGATGCTACTGATGGGACCCAACCATCTAACAAGGCTACTCCCACTATTATACCTACGTGAAAGAAAGTTTACCGTCAATGATGTTGATGCCAACAATTGATCAGTGTTTGATTATGTGAATATTTCAATTTTCCCTTTGAATATAGTTTGAATACTTAGGGTGATCTTTTTAGCATTGTGATAGATTACATTATGGCTCTAGACATGGCAGTTATATTTTTTGTTCAAAGTTCTCTATATTTTTTATTCAAAGTTCTCTTATCAAATATCACACTTTATGTTTTCAGCTTACCTTTAATGGATTTTAATATATGTTCAAATAAACCATTTAAGTATGATTTACATATTGTTATATTTAACATTTAAATTTCATTTATATGTACGATCTACATGTTAATGTCCACAATGGTTACACTACCGTGTAGCGTGCAGTTCTCATACTAGTTTCTAGGATAAAATGCATCGAAGAATGCTAAAACTTTTCTATATTTCGACCCACTTGCTCGGTAACCGCTGAACTTATATATTTCAGGACATGTATATATTTGTTTACGAAATGACATAGAGTTTCGATCAAAATGAACAATGAACTGGTTATCAACTTGACAATGTTATAAGATTATCATGTAACTAATCAAAATAATATATATATGTAAAGATGGTCAAACTCTTAATATTTTATATGATTACTCCCATGATATAAGTTTGATCAAATATGATTAAATGTGTTGTATTGAGAACACATAAAAGCTTAATCATATATGATTAAACACGTCCAAAGAAATATAATCATATATAATACTGAGACTTCGCATATGCTCGTAAATGTTTAAATTTTCTTGTACAGTACGTTTTTTTAGTCGTAGAAAAACATTATTTACATATATTAAAATAACTATTCAATAAGTTGGTGCATATCTTTTAACTTTTGTTGACTTTTTTAAAGAGGTAAGATCCGGTAGTTTTATAATTATCGTGTGTTGTTATTTATATTTTAGTATTTACGGTAAATTTCGTTTTACGTCCCCTTGGTTTTTAAAAGAAATATTCAATTCATTGGTTTTAAAATAGGAAAATTAATTAAAATACCCAAATTCTCTCTCATTTTACCAAAATACCCAAAACTTCCGTGGTGGGCCCCGCGATCGCAGGCTAGGGCCTACGTGGCACCCCCTGTTGGGCCAAAGTGTCCCGGGGAGCCCCCCAACTATGCCTGCGGTGACACTTTTGGTCCCTCCCCGCGGAGGTTGCCCACGGTGGGCCCGCGGTGGGCAAAACAATTTCATTTTTGGTCCTTTTTTGCAAAAAAATTACATTTTTGGTCCTTTTTTGCACGAATCTTTGAATGCTTTTACTATTTTTTTTCCACAATTATTGTACTTTGAAGACTAATTTGTGGTTGAAATTCAGTGGCTTGTTTCATCAATGTTGAATCATTGTACTTGGAATACCAATTTGTGGTTGCAATTTATGTTGGTTGTTTCATCAATGTTGGTTGTTTCATCCATAAATATCAGTAAAATGCAATCCATAATTCACACCCATTCCATACTTCTTTCTTGCTTTCTTTCTTCAGTATTTTGTTTTTGAGATACTACTGAAAAAATGAGTTCATCTGTTGCAAAAGCTAAGCTATTTTTCTGTTTCGATGGTGAATGGGTGCAAGACAACAATGAGTGGAATTTTGCTTATAAATCTAAGCATGGTGTAAAATTGGCAGTAAACTATACTTATCAGAAGTTTGTTGCATACGCCATGCAAAAATGTGGAATCAACCCTTCTGTTGTTTTCAAGTTAGTGTTTAAGAATGGTGATGGGTCATTTGTGGAGTTATCCAACGATAGGGATATCTCTGGTTTTCTGCAGTTTGCAGCCGAATCAGAAAGACCTCCATTACTTTTTGTGTATGCCGAATCCTCGGTGTGCGATGAAGACGATGACGACGGTGACGACGACGGTGACGACGAAGGTGATGACGACGCTGATGACGAAGACCTCCAAATGGAGCAGCTTGATTCTCAATTTCAGCCGTCCTACGGCCCAACAGTTCATTTGGATCATGCATATGGTCTTAACGACTGTATTCCTGATTATGTTCGGGAGACGCAACAACAACAACCACAAGAAGGACGCTGTGCTGGAGTTGCTGATGACGAAACCTATGTTTTCAAAACGGGTAATGCTGATATAGACAGATCAGATACCGATAGTGATGATCACGAAGAATATACCCCTAGTAATAAATCATTTAGTCAGTTAAATGACTATTTTGATATGCCCCCTATTCTTCCAGACCAGAATACACATACACAAACTTACGAACCTACACCTTATAATCGCAGTTTAAGGTTAAAAGTAGGTCAGATATTTGATTCGAATGATCACTTGGCAAGTCAGGTCGGACTTAAGTTCATGGAAGAGGGTTTCGAAAGTCACACGCCGAGATCCGACAAAACCCGATACGAAGTTGAATGTGCGAGAGAAAACTGTAAGTGGAGGATGTACGCGATTCCCGCGGGAGAGAAAGGAGGGGCGTTACTTATTAGAAAATTGGACGACGTACACACTTGTTCGAGGACGCAACTGAATCCCAACCATAAACAAGCCACCAAAAAGGACTTTGGGTGCATGATAACTCTATTTTTAGAGTTAGTATTTCCTTTTATTTTACATTTTATTTTGTCAATTTTAGCCATTTTCACTTCTCAAAACCCCCATTCTTGGTATATTTCACGAAAACGAGCAAAAGGAGTGAACCATAGTCTTTAATAATTTTTTTGGTGGAATTTGGTTGTTTTTCACGTTTTATCCGCAGTGACTTGCGGAGTGCCCACTCCGGATCCCACTATCAAGCTGACGAGAAGCAAAAGGAAAAAGAAACTACTAGTTGGGATGGAAATATTCTGGAAAAAGGAAGGTTCAGAGGGCAGGTCAAAATGAGCTGGAAAAAGTACAAAGACACCTTCCTTAAAAAGAATAGTAAAAGGTACAACCACTTTGTCCTTAAAGTGGTTGTGGTGAAAAGGTGAATACTATTCAAGGGATGGTGCAAATCTTCAGATCTGATACATGGGACAAACCCATGTTTTATGCCATACCTAAGCTCTCTTTCTCCTAGTATAAAAAGGGACCTTGGCTACCATTTATTGCATTCACTTTTCTAGTAGTTTTTGGTAGATGTTTTATGTTGGTATATGCTTGTTTAGTCTTGAATTCTCTCAACTACCACATTAGTGTAACTTTAGTTCTTTATTTTACTGCATTAGTTAACTTTAAATTTATGTATTTCTTTCTTGTAATTCGTAATACACAGTGACAGGGGCGAATTCGCGTTCCCCACTGTGGGCTAAATTCAAGTCACTTTCAGTTTTATTATGTGCAACTTCTACTCTTTTGTTTTCTTTACTTTAGTTATGGGCTAAACATCCTTAGGGATGTAAGAAGGAGAAGTACCTGGATTTTATTAAAAATGCTTGAGTAATCTTTATACTTGGAATATTTGTTGTTTTGGTTATTCATTCTCGATTCATGCCCAAGGATGCGAACAAGCCGATCACTTGCAAGGATCTAATATCTAGTTCTTAACTCAGAAATGAGTAGAACGCAGTGACACGAGCTTGGATGATGCTAGGGGATTCGAAAGAATTCTTATGACATTTACGAAAGTGAGGTCGGCACAGTGAGCTAATCTCATCCCATTGGAGTAGTAGGCAAGCTAGTTGGTGTATCTAAAAACACTTAGAGTATTTGTCTCTACACATTCCATCGAGGGCTGAAAAGGTCCATCTTTAAGATTACCATTGACAAAACAATAAATACTAAGAGTATGGGATTTTTATCTAAACGGTGTGAGTATTTTGTAACCGGGCTTTTCTAGCGAAAATGCATACCTCAAATACAAGGATCACTTTTAAGACCAAGTATTTAGTATAAAATCTAGGGAAAATCTAACCTACATTCCTTCTCTTAAAACTTTAGTAAAATCGTCAAAGTAACTATTTCACCAACCAAACCAAAGTATTATTTTCTTCTGTTACTGAAACCTGTAAAAGGAGCTCATGAGAACCGTATTGTCTTGATTGTCCAGTCTCTGTGGATTCGATTCTGGTATTTTACCAACTATTACTTGTTGTGACGATCATAGTGGACAGTGTACACTTGCACTTCCCACTGTGGACAGTTTGCAACCCACTGCAATTAAAACACATATTTCGCACGTACCAGTGCGATACTGAAAAACAAATTTCTTGATGCTAGCAAGTCATTGCGTCCAAAGGACATCATGGACGATGTACACCAGCAGTTCGGCGTCACGATTAGTTACCACCAAGCTTGGCGTGCGCGATGCAGGGCACTGCTATTGGTGAGAGGCACGTTCGAGGAGTCGTATGCACGACTCCCAACATATTTATATACTTTGCAGCTGCAGAATCCAGGTACTGTCACCCAGCTAAGGACCGATTCACATGGACGGTTTGAGATGTGCTTCGTGGCCCTTGGACCCGCGGTACGTATTTTAACACGTCATATGTTTACACATTATAAACTATAACATTTACAAAGGTAAACCACCTACGTTTTTGCAGATCCGCATATTTCTGGCAAATCTGCATCGTGTCCTAGTAATAGACGCTGCCCATCTAAAGGTCCATTACTTGGGTATGATGTTCCTAGCGGTTGCCATGGACGGGGATAACTCCATCGTTCCAGTAGCTTTCGGAGTAGGCAAGTCCGAAACCGGGGACGAGTGGACTTGGTTTCTGTCCATGTTGAGACAAGCTATCGGAGACCCGCAAGGGTTGGTGTTTATGTCCGACAGGGCTCCTTCCATAAGCGCCGTAATCTCTGCCATGTACCCAAACGCCCCTCACGCCTATTGTTGTCGACATTTGGAGATGAACGCCAAAACCCAGGACAAACGTATTACCACCTACAAGGATGTCTACTGGGCGGCATGCAGAGCATATACGGATCGGGAGTTTGACCGGTACATAAATCTTCTACGAGTTAGTGCACACAAAGCAGCCAAAGTCATGGACGATGTTGGACCGGAGAGGTGGTCCGCGGCCCATTTTCCTGCACAACGGTATGACATTCTGACCTCCAATAGTGCAGAGTCGGTGAATGCACTCTCCTGTTTTGCACGTAGATGTCCGATTGTTAATCTTATGGCTACTTTCGGAGCTTTCAACAAGAGTGGTACCAACTTCGACGCCGAAAAGGAGCTGACCTGCAAAGTAGACTCACACCAGCGGCGGAGGAAATAGTTCTCTTCAGGGCGCGTCACGCGTCGACATGGAGGGTAAGAGAAATCGGGTATGGGAGGTACGAGGTTCAGGATAACTGTTAGTCCCAGATGGCTTAACAAATATTGTAGAAGGCGGGGTTGAATACAATACTCAAAAAATTTCACAATTTTAATTCTTTTATTGAAAATCTTTCAACAAGAATTACACAAAGAAACTTAAAGACTGTTGCGGAAAAGAACAGATAAACTATTCTAACAATCTTTCACAAAGTATACTAAACAAAACAACCAAGAACACTGAGAACAAAGCAATTAAGTTATCAAGCAATATGGAGATTTCTTGCACTGAGAGAATTCCAGAAAGCGTAGTTTGCATGGGGATATCTTCTTCCTTTTATAGTGGCAAGGAGTGTACAAGCATTGAATGCTTGGGACACTAGTCATCATCATATTTGCTGAGGATGTTGACTCCTGAAAAGCTGAGATGTCCTTATCACCTTTTACTACGTACTGGAAATAGAACCCATGCTGAAGAAAAGGACTTTAACTGATAATGGATAAAACAACAAACAGTCACTTTTATCTGTCAAAGGATATTGTCCCATAATAAATGATCTTCTTGATGTGTATTCTAAGACAGTCACACGGATGAAGTTTCACCGATACAATTGACTTTGGAACTTAAAACAATCTGCAGAGAGAAAATCTTTTATTTGATAACACATAGATCCCACCGATTTTAGCACCCTTATCGGTGGGATGATGCTGACTGACAAAGGATATGTCGGTCGAGGGATTGTCCACCGATTTGTGAGAACAAGATCGGTGATGGGTTGTCCACCGATTTGTGAGAACAAATTCGGGGAAGGGTTGTCCACCGATTTGTAAGAACAAATTCGGTGGAGGGTTGTCCACCGATTTGTAAGAACAACTTCGGTGGATGATGATTTGGTTGAATGAAGAGAAGAGTCTTCTATTTTCCACAAGTAGAATGTCTTCAAGCTTGGTTCCGGTTGATCTTCGACTTCACCGAACAGTTGATATCTTGTACAAGTCATC
Organism: Saussurea involucrata; assembly: GCA_033807775.1. NCBI lineage: Eukaryota > Viridiplantae > Streptophyta > Magnoliopsida > Asterales > Asteraceae > Saussurea > Saussurea involucrata. The sequence goes on along the minus strand of CM066327.1, from coordinate 78,283,808 downwards.
TTTAAAAGAACCATGCTAAAATATTCCATGTAAGACATAAGGGAGAACATCGGAGAGTCAATTTAAAATCTAGGTGACCCAACAATCTCCTCCTATTTGAATTTGAGCTCTTCCCTTAGAATATTTAAGAGTATATAAAAGTAAAATGCATTTTGACCCTTTTTACTCTTTTTGGGTTCTTTTCACATAGACTATTCTTTTTGTTCTTTTGATCTATTTTTCTTTTGTATGAGTATGTATACTATATACTATATTTACAAGTAAATGTAAGTAAGGTTGTGTACAAAAAAAATTCAAATAGAAAGGTACTTGTATTTAGATAAGTTTTCTCGTACAATCGTAAGAAGAGAAACAAACTTTTACAAGCACCATTGAGAGAGAGAACCTATTTCTTGGAAGTTTGACGTTGCTTGATTTCGTCCAACAAATTTCGGTAGAAAGGTTGAGCTTCGAGGATGTTGGGAAAGAGGTTGGAGATGCCTTGAAGAAACACGGTATCGGCGATGGGAATTTGTGCAAATCTGAAGAAGGCACGATGACCAAAACCATCATTGAAGAACAGTCCAGGTACCGGTGAGAGGCTCAAGGTTGTGGTAGGATAAGGCACAGATGTGGGGAGGGACAGATTTAGGTTGCTTACATTTGGAATTTTCCCTTCACTTGCCATTTCTTTGAACACCTTGTCGATAGGATTCTTGACTTTGGGAAGACGGATTTCTTCTTTCATCGATTGAAGTTTCGCCCTTTCATCGGAGGAAAGGATGATGTTGTGTTTTCTTTTAATCTCCTTCATCTTTTCCATCAGTCCTTCAATGCATTTGATAAAAATGTCTTTCTTTGGGTTTCCACTTCTGACCAAGTTTTGAGAGATCTCATACCATTCGGGAAGACCATAATGTTGGAGGTTAACATCTCTCCCACTTTTCATTGAGCCGTCTTCTCTATCGATGATCATCCTGATATCCTTTGGGTTGGCTCTGGAGGTAGCAATTTTGACATTTGTGATCGGGGATTTGGACATTCGGTGGTACATGGTCTTTTTGTACCAACTTATTTCTTCATTCTTTTCTTTTTCAATAGCACTCAGCACCGATTTTTGGGTTAAGAGAGGATCGGTAGACTTAGCTTTGATGGCCTCTTCTTGTGCAGCTTTCAAGGATAGAGCCCTGGAGTCATCTAAATCTTTTTGAGCAAGTCTGGCTTCCTCAATCTCCTGAGGAGTCAGACCGAGGTTGGATTCCTGAGATTGTAGAGAATGAGGCTTTAACTTCAAAGTTTGGGCATCAGCAGGTCGATTCCCATATTTTGTCAATTCCTTCTTTTTCTTTTCTTCTTCGGCCAACTGTTCAGCAGTGAGGGTTTTCTTGCCTTTGTCTTTGGGGGTTTTAGAAACTTGCTCCCCCTCAGACGTTGCCTTACTTTTCACCCCTGATGGAGACTTGGTCGGTGTGGAGATTTGATCGGTGGTACCTGCAATTTTCGGTGAGGGCATAAGTGGTGCTTCGGTGGCCTGGGGTGATGATTCAGTGGAGGATGAATATGTTTCGGTGGTAGGTGAGGTTTCGGTGGAGGGTGAAGATTTTTCGGTGGTGGGTGAAGGCTTGTTGATGATAGATATCTTAATTGAAGGCATTTTTGGATGACTAAGAGTCTTCTCCCCCTCAGCAGCAGCCGGAACCTTAAAACCTAACTATACAAAAACACTATCAAACTTGGTGTGAAGATGAGCCAAGCTTTGATTGGTGTCACCGGAGATCATAGAAAAATCACCCAAGTCCATTTCCCATTGAGCTTTCTCCAGCATGTTGTCAGCTTTGGTGTGAAGAGAGCTAAGGGAGTCGGCGATGCTTTTGTCAAGATCCCGATGAGTTTTGGTCTCTTGAATAAGTCTCTGAAGTTCAGTATCCTTGACTATATATGAAGCCTTGAAAGCATCGAATGAAGCTGCAATGTTGGAGTGGGGAGTGGTCAAAGTATCCACTTTGTTGGCTAATAAGGCCAAGTTGTCAGACAGAGATCGAAGAGTCTCACGAAGAGCATCGGTAGGGGGAGGATTGTGAGCCCGCAGATGGGGTTCTGTTGGTGCCAAACGGGAATGAGGTAGTATGCGATCCTCAATAAAGTGAGAGGAAGTTGATTGAGCCCAGGAAGGTTCGGGGTAAAGGAACCGATGTCGGGGAGAGGGCGGCTTCGGTGTAGGGAGAGTGTTTGGTGAGTCGGAGAGAGAGGATCGGTGGAGATGCCTTCGGTGGGTTTAATCTGCGTTGAGGGAGGCTCGGTGTGAATTTCGTCGGTGGACGGGATGGTTCGGGGAGAACCAGTGTCCTCCAAAAGAAATTCAAAGAAGTCATTCAGGGGGGAAACTCAGTTCGAGTTGTGCTTCATCATCGATCATAAACTGACAGGGTGAAAGGTCGTGCAGTGACAAGTCAACTCCTTCGAGGGGAGAGTCCCCAAAGTCATCTCTACCACCCGAAGAGGTGAGGGAAGAGGCATATGGGTTCTTCATTTCTACAATTGTAGTCATTTGAGAAACTGCAGAGGAGTCAATGGGGATAATGACAGATTCCCTTGGCCCGGAGGGGTGAATTTCAACAACTGGCGATTTTCGAGAATCGACAGTTGGATTAGTCGGTTGGGCCGATGGTATCCGAGACCTCTTTGAAAGAGATCTCGAAGGGGAAGTTGAGTGCCTCCGCTTACGAGATGGGGGTTGAATCGGGGAAGCCTCCGAGGGATCTCTCGGTGGCATAGTTCGAGAAGCGGGTGCGGAGGTGTCGGGGGTCGTACGTTGTTTCTTTTTCGCGCCGCCCGACTTTACTCGAGAAAGGGAAGAGGGGGCCACTACAACTTGGGGTGCTTCGGGAACTTCCGGGTGTTGAAACCCGGGAGCTTCCGCATCACCCTAGTGAAGATCGGGAGATAAAGCGAAAGAAATCATACATTGGCGTAAGGGGAGATCAGTAGCGAGATGGCCAATATTGAGCGTCTTTTGGCCAACAAAGGGTGATGACCAATCGTAGATGAAGCGAGGAGTTTTAGACTTACGATCCGCATCCAACGCCGCACCGAGTTTGTGTTGAAGGATCATGGAGATGAAACGAGGATATGCGACATAACACTTTTTCGGGTGTTTGATTACTTCAGTCAGCTCAGTAAAGAAATACTGAGCAAAGTCCACCTTTCTTTGAAAAAACAGTGCATGAGAAAGCTTTGTAATATAAGATGGGGATTGGTCTTGACCACTTGTCTTTCTAGAGAGACAATGGATCACATGAGCAAAGAAGAAGTTCCAAACCCCACCCATATGTTTGCGAAGAAGGGTACCTGGTCCTTTAGAAGACTTGGAAGCTTTATCCTCATAATGTTGGACATAGCCAATAGTGCTGATGACTTGCTCAAGAAAGTTGTTGACATGCATGTCAACATATTCTGAAAAGGCTTCGATCCGGAGAGCACGACGGACATCATCCACGCCAAAAGTAACATCGTGATCACCCTCTTCGTCAAAAAAGATAGAGGCATGAATTGCTTCATTTGAAATATCATACACACAGGACAGCCAAAATTTGCCAATGAGCTTTTTGCTCATCTTTGGGTTGCAGGAGAAAGCATGGAGAAGAGGTGAGCGGGTTAAGAATTTGATAATGGTGTTGAACTCGGGATGAGCGGGATCGGATTCGAACCTTGCTACATGGTTGCAAGGGTTGAAGATGAGGTCTTCAAAGCACGTAGGTATCTTGGTGGGTGCCATTGAGAGAATGGGAATGATAGGAAGTAAGAAAGTGGAAGAGGAGTTGCAGGTTTCGAAGTGAGAAAATGAAGAAGGAGGGCGAGGGGTCGTATATATATAAGAGGAAGGTGAAGGGTTTAGAAGTATTTAAAAAAACGAGGAGGGAACGGTTAAAAAAAATAAGCAAGTTGGAAAAGGTAATGATGAGGGTTTCGTGGTATGTGGTTAAAATGGTTTTACATGGAAAAGGAACGGTCAAAGTCACTGACAACTAGGGTCATAGGGGTTATGAGAGCATGGGGAAGCGTATGGGATAAGGTAGGGATTCGGTGGGCAGATCTTACCGATGGGAATGAAGAGACGTCGGTAGGATGAAGTTACCGATGATGAGATTCGGTGGGCAGATCTTACCGACGGGGACAGGATATCAGTGGGAAGATGAAGATAGATTGGTGGAAGAATCACTCGGTGGTCATTTCGATGGAACATAACTTCACCGATAAAGCGACGTCGGTAGAGGATATCGGTGATAGGTGAGAAAGTTACATCGGTGATCGGTGATCGGTGATTGGTGAGAAAGTTACATCGGTGATCGGTGTATATATCGGTGGTGAAACTGGTGTGCATTCGGTGTAGAAAGAGGAAAGAAGAGAGTGTCCACCGATGAGATTTCGGTGGAAGAAGAGAGACGGAGAGAGTATCCACCGATGTGAGATCGGTGGAAAGTGAAGACACACAGTTATTGAAAATTACACATGCCAAGTTCACTTATTAGGAAGTTGAACATGGTTTCATCTAGGGGTTTGGTGAACAGATCAGCAAGCTGTAGATCGGTGGGAATGAAATGTAGCTCAATGTCACCTTTGGAAATGTGGTCCCTGATGAAATGATATCTGATATCTATGTGCTTTGATCTGGAATGAAGAACTGGGTTGATTGCAATAGCTATTGCACTTGAGTTATCACACAGAATTGGGATTTTGGAGTAGATTTGAGCATAGTCCCTGAGTTGATTTCTCATCCACAGGATCTGCGCACAACAGCTTCCAGCAGCTACATATTCAGCCTCAGCAGTAGAGGTTGACACAGAGTTTTGTTTCTTGCTGGACCAACTTACCAATTTGCCACCAAGAAGCTGGCAACTTCATGTAGTACTTTTTCTATCAATCTGGGAACCTGCATAATCTGAATCTGAATACCCAATTAGTTCGAAACCTGATTCTTTTGGATACCAAAGACCCAAGTGCAAGGTACCCTTGAGATACCGAAAAATCCGTTTTACAGCCTTTAAATGTGATTCTTTTGGATTGGCTTGATAACGGGCACATAGACAAGTAGCAAACATAATATCCGGTCTGCTAGCAGTTAAGTACAGAAGAGAACCAATCATGCCTCGATAAAGGGTAACATCCACAGATTCACCGTTAAGATCAGCATTGAGTTTCAAAGGTGGTGCCATGGGAGTTTTCATAGGAGAACTATCTAAAAAATTAAATTTCTTCAGAAGATCACGAATATATTTACTTTGGTTTATAAAAATCCCTTCTGAAGATTGTTTGACCTGAAGGCCTAAAAACAATGTAAGCTCTCCCATCATGCTCATCTCATATTCACTCATCATGAGAGAAGCAAACTCATCACATAGTAACTCATCAGTGGCACCAAAGATGATGTCATCAACATAGATTTGGACAAGAATAAGGTTACCTGAGGTCTCTTTGATGAAGAGAGCATTGTCAATTTTACCTCTGGAATATCCATGCTTTAGAAGGAAATTGGCAAGTGTGTCATACCAAGCACGTGGAGCTTGCTTGAGACCATAAAGGGCCTTGTCAAGTCTGTACACATAGTCTGGATGAGCTGGATCTTCAAAGCCAGGAGGTTGTTTCACATAGACTTCCTCTGCAAGTTCCCCATTGAGGAAGGCACTTTTGACATCCATTTGAAAGACTCTGAAATTTCGGTAGGCAGCATGAGCCAGAAAGATTCTTATTGCTTCAAGTCTTGCAACAGGGGCAAAAGTTTCATCATAATCAATGCCTTCTTCCTGTCGGTATCCTTGAGCAACCAGTCTGGCTTTATTTCTGATAATTGTACCATCTTCATCCATTTTATTTCTGAAGATCCATTTCGGTCCAATGATTGTTTTCTGTCGGGGTCTGGGAACCAATCTCCAAACTTTGTTTCTCTTAAATTGAGAGAGCTCTTCTTGCATGGCAGTGATCCAACAGGGATCTGCAAGAGCTTCATCAATCTTTTTGGGTTCAACAAGTGAGAGAAAATTCACATAGAGACAAATATTCCCAATTCCTCTACGTGTTTGGACACCTACTTGTTGATCACCGATGATTTGATCTATGGGGTGATCTTTGGTCCATTTGGTTGCAGGAGGTAAAGGTGGTGGAATATTTTGTGTTAGATGTGAAGATGGAGTGGGATCAGAGGTTCGGTGGCAGGCAAAATTTTCGGTGCAAGAAATTGGATCGGTGGAAGGCTGTTCGTCAGTGGAGGGTTGCACATCGGTGGGAGAAAGTACATCGATTGAAACATGGTCAGTTTCGGTGGGAATTATAGAGGGTGGCCTGACTTGGTTATTTGAAGGAGATGGATTGGAGGGTGTGAAAGATGTATCGGTGGAGTTTGATAAAGGAGCGTCACCGATGCATTAAGAGATCCATCTGTGTAATTCATCATCATCATTTGACAGAGATGATGATCTAAGATCATCAAATTTGACATGAATAGACTCATCAATGCATTTTCTCCTGAGGTTGAACACACGATATGCTTTGGAGGATAGAGAGTATCCAACAAATATTCCTTCATCATCTTTGGGATCAAACTTCCCAAGATTGTCACGGTCATTTAGAATAAAGCACACACAGCCAAAAACATGCAGAAAACCAATGTTTGGTTTTCTGCCATGGAAAACTTCATATGGGGTTTTATCATGTCTTTTGGATATTACTGACCTATTTTGGGTAAAGCAAGCAGTATTAACAGCTTCAGCCCAAAAATAGGTGGGTAGGTTGGATTCACTTAGCATGGATCTTGCAGCCTCACATAGGGTTCTGTTTTTCCTTTCCACCACTCCATTTTGCTGAGGAGTACGGACTGCAGAGAAGTTTTGAGAAATTCCTTTCTCAGTGAAGAAGTCTTCAAGAGCACTGTTTCTGAATTCAGTGCCGTTATCACTTCTTACCGAACGAACAAGTTGACCATTAATAACTTCATTTTTCTTGACAAAATTGATGATTTCTTTAGTTGCATCACTTTTATACCTGAGAAAAAACACCCAAGTATATCTAGTAAATTCATCAACAATTACAAGAATGTACCTTTTGCCTCCTAGACTTGGAGTGCTGACTGGTCCACATAGGTCCATGTGCAGCATCTGGAGAGGAAGAGTGATGGAAGAGCATCGCTTGGTCTTGAAGTAAGTTTTGGTGAGCTTCCCTTTTTCACATGCATCACACAGCTTCTCTTTGACAAAGTTCAACTTTGGCATACCAGTTACCAGTTCTTTGTTGGAGATTTTATTAAGAGTTTTGAAATTTAGATGAGAGAGACGCTTATGCCACAACCAGTTCCTTTTGGATGTGTCGTCTGACACAAAGCAGACATTGGATGAATTGTTATTTAGTCCCATATCAATGATATAGACATTTTCCATCCTTTTTTCAGATAACACCACATTGAAGTTCTTGTCCACCACAGTACAGACACAAAGTTCAAAGATAACTTTATATCCAAGATCACACAGTTGGCTAATGCTGAGAAGATTATGCATGAGGCCGTCAACAAAGGCCACTTTATTGAAGGTAACAGATCCATTAGTGAGAGTTCCATATCCTTTGGTATAGCCTTTAGAGTTGTCACCAAAAGTTACAGATGGACCTTTTCCAGGAACATAGTTGATGAGGAGAGATTTGTTTCCCGTCATGTGGCATGAGCACCCACTATCCAGATACCATATTTGATGGTGCTCAAAAGCCTGCATGCAAAAACAGATTAGTTCTTTGGTACCCATTTGGTGATGGGTCCTTTAGGGTTAGAAGAGGAAAGGTCCTTAGATTTGGTTCTATCTATTCTTTCCTTGGGACAATCCTTATCCATGTGAAAAGTGTCACCACAGTTATATCATTTTCTATAGATAAAGATCTTTTTATAATTGTGACCACTTTCCTTGAATTTACTTTTCCCATTAATCTTTATTATCTTGGCAGAAGAGGATGAGGCAAAAGGTTTGGGTCCAAGGATTCCTTTGTCAGAGTTATAAGATGATGATTCCTTGAGATTTGACTTTTTCAAAAGCACCAATCTGGGAATGGGAAGAACAGATGAGTTGCCAGAAAATATCTTTGGAGTATTACTTTTGGGATGGAGATCAACAACATATTTCCTTTTGTCGGAAGATGAGAATGTGTTTGATGAAGGTTGATGTTCTCTCTTAGGGATCTTTGAGGGTTTATGATCAGAAGAGGGGTATTCATCTATGTGAATAGATTTCAACAGCTCATGAAGAGGTATGGGAGGATCATCGGTGGGATTTGAGGGTTGCTCATCGGTGGAGAAATCGGTGTGATTTGCTCTTTGAAAAGGTTTAGCTTTTGAGGAGTTAGAGGAAGAGGCTTCATCCATGACTGAATCTTTTAAAAAATCATGGATGGGTTTTGAAACATCATTGGAATCTTGCTTCTCAATGTTTTGAAATGAAGAAGATTCTTTTGCCTTTATAAACATTCCATACTTTAAGGCTTCACCCAGATCTAAAGAGTTTAAGGAAATGGAGTCACAAGAACTTGACTCTGAGGCATCATCCCATGCATTAGAGGAAGGGATGAGTGCAAGAGAAGAGTTATCAGCAACAGTTTTCCCAAATCCTAGACCGAATTTATCATTACCACTGATTTGGCCTTGAAAGATTTGTTCAAGATTTTTGGAAGAATTTGACCATTTTCTAACAACCTCTTGTTCCCTTTTTAGTTTCTTAAAAAGGTGAGTTTTCTCTTTTAAAATCACGTGATTTATGGTTTTCACATTTTCAAGCTCAGCTTTGATTTCCTCAAACTTTTCAAGTTTAGCCATGCAGACTTCAAGTTGAGTGGTGAGAGTTTTAACTTGAATGGATTTTCTTTTCTTGCTATCCTTGACAGCATAAAAATCTTTAGTTAATGATTCGTAGGCATCAATCTTTTCACTATCAGTCATATCATTAAAAGGATGTACCTGAGCATAAGCTGTCAAGCACCCAGTTGCCACAAGAGCCATTGGAGAGGTAGCTTTTTCAGAATCTTCCATCTCTTTAGAAATGGCCATGAAGCATATAATGTGAGAATCACTGTCAGAAGTGTCTTCTTCATCCCAGTCATGTGTTTCTGCCATTAGACCTTTTCCTTTTCTTTCAAGACCCTCACTTCTTTCTTTCTCTTTCTTGTACTTGGCTTTATACTTCTCAGCACGCTCCTGATGGTCTAAGGAAGAGGATTGGGAATCCTTTTTGGAAAAGGTTGATTTGAAAGGATTATTTATGGGTTTCTCATTCTTTGAAGAATATTTGTCAGATGATGGGTTCCTAGACTTAGTAACACACTTGCTCCTACACTCAGATGCGAAGTGTCCTTTCTTGCCACAGTTATAACACTCTTCATTTGACTTATCAGATGAAGTCTTGGAAGATGAAGATTTTCTAAAATTTCTGGATTTGTTGAAAGGACGAAACTTGTTCTTAGAACCAGCCATCATTGCCATTTCATCAGACAACTGTTCAACCATAATATCCTCACCTTCATCATCAGCATCACTAAGATATGCCTCTGTTTGGTGGGTAGAGTTATTTTGGCTGTCATTTTCAGAGTCTGATGAAGGATAGGTGATTCTAGGAACATTTTGAGATTTCATGGAACTTTCACTAACAAGAGCTATAGAAGAGCTCTTTATCTCTTTGATGAAAGATTTCCTTTGTAACTTGGTTTGCTCAAAATTGAAGAGAGTTCCATACAGGACAGTTAAGGGCATGAACTCAAGGTCCTTGGTAGTTTTAATGCAAGTACATATATTCTCCCAAAATTCTGGAAGACAATCCATGAACTTACATAAGACTTCCTCATTATCATAGACTCTGCCCAATAACTTTAGATCATTTAAAAGAGAGTTGAAACGATTATAGTAACTAGGAAGAGATTCTCATTTTTCAAAAGCAAAGAGTTCATACTTTCTAATAAGACCAATCTTTTTACATTTCTTTACTTCCACTGTACCTTCGTACAGTACACACAGTGTGGTCCACATCTCTTTAGCAGTTTCAAAGTTAACCAGAGAGTGATAGACCTCATCAGGAAGTGAGAGTGCAATAATTGCTCTTAGCTTAGAGTCAAGAGAAACCAACCGTTTTTCCTCATCAGTATATTTCTTAGGATTTTTTAGGATGTAACGACCAGTAGCACTGGATTTTTCTTCATAAGAATCACTAGAGATTTCTTTTTCCATGGTTTCTTTACCAGGCCTCTGCGTTTCATAGTGATCCCAAACTCTGGAGATGATAGGTCCCTCTTTGAGAATGGTTGGATATCTAGTATCCACTCCTTCCATGAATAGCATCATGCGGCTTTTCCACAAAGAAAAGTTGTTAGCATTAAACTTAGGCGGTTTTGTTATGGAGCCATTCTCAGAAAAATTGTTTTGAAAAGAGTTTTCAATGGTTGAAGAAGAAGAGGCAGCCATCGTAGATCAAGTTTATGGAATTAAACTTTCTGCTCTGATACCACTTGTTAGTCCCAGATGGCTTAACAAGTATTGTAGAAGGGGGGGGGGTTGAATACAATACTCAAAAAAATTCACAATTTTAATTTTTTTATTGAAAATCTTTCAACAAGAATTACACAAAGAAACTTAAAGACTGTTGCGGAAAAGAACAGATAAACTATTCTAACAATCTTTCACAAAGTATACTAAACAAAACAACCAAGAACACTGAGAACAAAGCTATTAAGTTATCAAGCAATATAGAGATTTCTTGCACTGAGAGAATTCCAGAAAGCGTAGTTTGCATGGGGATATCTTCTTCCTTTTATAGTGGCAAGGAGTGTACAAGCATTGAATGCTTGGGACACTTGTCATCATCATATTTGCTGAGGATGTTGACTCCTGAAAAGTTGAGATGTCCTTATCACCTTTTACTAGGTACTGGAAATAGAACCCATGCTGAAGAAAAGGACTTTAACTGATAATGGGTAAAACGACAAACAGTCACTTTTATCTGTCAAAGGATATTGTCCCATAATAAATGATCTTCTTGATGTGTATTCTAAGACAGTCACACCGATGAAGTTTCACCGATACAATTGACTTTGGAACTTGAAACAATCTGTAGAGAGAAAATCTTTTATTTGATAACACATAGATCCCACCGATTTTAGCACCCTTATCGGTGGGATGATGCTGACCGACAAAGGATATGTCGGTGGAGGGATTGTCCACCGATTTGTGAGAACAAGATCGGTGATGGGTTGTCCACCGATTTGTGAGAACAAATTCGGGGAAGGGTTGTCCACCGATTTGTAAGAACAAATTCGGTGGAGGGTTGTCCACCGATTTGTAAGAACAACTTCGGTGGATGATGACTTGGTTGAATGCAGAGAAAAGTCTTCTATTTTCCACAAGTAGAATGTCTTCAAGCTTGGTTCCGGTTGATCTTCGACTTCACCGAACAGTTGATATCTTGTACAAGTCATCTTTAAAAGAACCATGCTAAAATATTCCAAGTAAGACATAAGGGAGAACATCGGAGAGTCAATTTCAAATCTAGGTGACCCAACAATAACCATCTTCACGCGACTGTCCATATGACCGACCATGTTTGTTCCTGTTTCCAATGGAAAAAATCTGGGTTACCGGGCGGCCATGCCATCGCTGCGGCAAGACATATGGGTCGTAGAGATTGCAGCGACTTGGCTGTAACTTTCTTCAAGTCCGAAACTTACCAGAGAACATACGCAGAGGTAATAAATCCAGCTGGACCCCCTGAACCATGGGTGTGTCCACCCGACCCCCTTCCGCCATGCTATCCACCATTAAATGATAAGAACAGAGCCGGGAGACCGAGAAAGAACAACCGATGTCCATCACGTGGTGAAGGTTCGATACAGCAAAAATGTACTTGGTGCCAATGCGTAGGACATACTCGTGGAGAGTGTCCAAATCCCGCCCCTTCAACCGTGCCAAGGAGTAGACGTTTAGTCAGTCAAGTAAGTAACACGCAGGGCCCATCGGAGCTTGAGCCACATGAAACTATACCATATGATACCGTTGATCTGAACGTTGATTTCCCTTGAAAGGTACTTGAAACAGAACATGGGATGATGATCATAATAGTAGTAGTCTAAATGAAGAGAATAGTAATGGTAGTAGTCTAAATAGAGAGAATAGTAATGGTTATATAGAAATGGGGTTTTGACAATAGGACAAGGTTTCACGAGAAGAATATGAAATGGGGTTTTGACAAGTTGGTATCACTGGACTCATTTAAGAATTGTGAAAATGGGTATTTGGCGAATGATGATTCATGTGTGTTTGGAGCTGAAGTATTTGCAGTTACAGAGTATGCACAAAAGGATCGATGTTTGTCCATCACAAAGCCTCAGCCAATTTTTAATACTTACACTTGGACCATCGATAATAAAATAAATAAATCAAAAAATATTCAATGATTAGTATGTGTTTGTTATGAAATAATCTTGTATAACATCTATCAGTTGTATTTTTAATATGAACCACTTTTTAGACAAATTTCAGACTACTTAAACTCTACTTTTCACACAAATTAAAGACCTTTATTCATGACAAATTAAACAACAACATACAAACAGGAAAGGAACGAAACAACAATGTCGAACTGGAAAACTACAAAACAATAACACATAAACAACAAAGTACTAAAGCAACACCCGTACCACCACCTACTGAAAATTGCTTTAGTTTGATCAATCCAACTTTGCTTGTCGCTTATCTTCGCTTGAAGAATTGTGAAGTCTTGCGTACAGTGGAGAATTTCTTCTTTTTCTCGATGAATACGAGCCTCCCTATCTTTTATATCCCCTTTCATCCTTTTGATCTCCTTTTCTTCCACTTCGATCCTTGTCAAGTGGACTTTCTTCCTGGCGATAATCTGTTTCCACTCTTCTGTCAGTTGGTCTATCTCCTTTTCCTTTGCTGATATCGCCTTCTGGAGTTTAGGTGGCATTCTTTCACGTGTAGACGATGGGTTAGATGACGATGCCATTTGTTTACTGAAGAAAGAAAGTAAGAAAGAAAGCAAGTGAAAGAAAGCAAGAAATAATGATGGAATGGTGTGAATTATGAATTACATTTTACTGATATTTATGGATGAAATCTCAAACATGTCAGTGAATTTGAATCACAAATTGGTCTTCAAAGTACAATAATTGTGGAAAAAAACAGTAAAAGCATGCAAAGATTCGTGCAAAAAAGGACAAAAAATGTATTTTTTTTGCAAAAAATGACCAAAAATGGATTTTTTTTTGCCCACCGCGGGCAACCTCCGCGGGGAGGGATCAAAAGTGTCACCGCGGGCATAGTTGGGGGGCTCCGCGGGATACTTTGGCCTAACAGAGGGTGCCACGTAGGCCCTAGCCCACGATCGCGGGGCCCACCGCGAAAGTTTTGGGTATTTTGGTAAAATCAGAGAGAATTTGAATATTTTGGTAAGTCAAAGTTAAACTTTAAGTATTTTAATTAAATTCCCTTAAAAATATTGGTTTCAATCCTTAAAGCTAAAAACTACTTTTAACCCTAAGGAATTATAATAAAAATAAATTGTAAATTATATGGACAAAGAAAACAATCAATGTTAAGTTATAAAAACAAAAACAATAATAATAAAATATAAATTATAGAGATCACAGATCTATTGTAAAATATTAAAGACAAAAATAAAAAAATTTAACAAACCATAACATAACTTATTCTATATATTATATTGTGATCGTTATAAAATAGTCGTATATTTTCAAATAACTATTATTTTACTTTTTAGATAATTATTATTTTATGAAAACAAGATCTTTCTTTGTATGCTGTATGTGTTCTTTTTAAATGATAACTCCAAATTAAACTTTTATAAAAACTGTTTATTACATAGTTGTTAGATAATTGTTTATCGAGTATAATTTATATTACCAATTAAATATGATATGGATTGAAATTTTTATCGTGTGAACAGGAAAAAAAATTAAAGACTATCCACACACCTGTAAGACCATATTTTTTTTTAAGTGGCACATCAGCTTTGCAATAACACCTTCTATACATGAACCCGCACATACCCGATGTTTTTGGTTTTATTTTCATAGGGTTGGGTTCAGCGGGTAAGAGTGGGTTTGGTGGGTAGGCGGTACTCCACTTTAGGGTAAGGAGGGTAGGAAACAGAAAAGTTGATGTGGCGCTGAGGTGGCAATTGGGTTCAGTGGGTTCATTGGGTAGGCGGTACTCATGGTCTAATTACCCGTACCGCCCTCGGGTAAGGCCGAGGTGGCAATCAGGGTTAGCGGGTAAGAGCGGGTAGGGGGGTAGGGAGCGGGTACGCCGGGGGGGGGAGCGGGTAAGGCCATCGGGTTCATGAACCCGCACATACCCGATGTTTTTGGTTTTATTTTCATAGGGCTGGGTTCAGCGGGTAAGAGTGGGTTTGGTGGGTAGGCGGGTACTTCACTTTAGGGTAAGGATGGTATGAAAGAAAAAAGCTGATGTGGCGCTGAGGTGGCAATTGGGTTCAGTGGGTTCGTTGGATAGCGGTACTCGTGGTCAAGGCGGTGGAAATCACAGGTTTTTTTTATAAAAATCGCTTCTTTTGGCCGTTCTTATTTTGGTCGACAATGGCGGATGCTGACATCAATAATACTCTCATCTTCTTCTCCGCCATTGTTGCTGCTCTATCCTACACTTATTTTCTCTCTTCAAACCTTCCTAAAGGCATTTACAGGCTCATCTCCCTCCTCCCCATCTTCTACCTTCTCACCATCCTCCCCCTCCTCCTCTCCTCCGCCTTCGCCACCGCCGTCGCCACCTTCTTCTTCACCTGGCTCGCCAATTTCAAGCTCCTTCTCTTCGCTTTCGATCACGGCCCACTTCACCCCCCAAAATCCCTCATCCAATTCTTCACCATCGTTTCCCTTCCCGTCAAAATCAAACCCCATATTTTCAACCCTAAGAAGAAATCACAGCTAAATCTGTGGGTTGAATCGTTGGTTTTCCCTTTACTCATCAATTTTGCGTATAATCACAAACACGAATTGAATCCTCATGTCTTGTTAATCGTCTACTGTTTTCTAATGTTTATTCTGATTGATCTTCTGGTTTTCGTTTCGAACGCCGTGGTTGGAGCCGTGGCTGGTCTGGAGCTTGAGCCGCCGTCGGACGAGCCTTACCTGTCGACCTCCCTGCAAGACTTCTGGGGTCGTCGGTGGAACCTCATGGTAACAAACAGCCTGCGTCACACAGTATACAAACCCGTGAAGTCTGTGTTTCCGACCAAGGACTGGGCCACGGTTCCGGCGGTCATGGCGACGTTTCTCGTGTCCGGTCTGATGCACGAACTACTTATTTGCTACGTGACACGTGTGAGTCCGACGTGGGAAATGACGTCGTTTTTTGTGTTCCATGGGATCTGTCTCATCGTGGAGCTAAAGGTGAAGAGATTGTTGGTCGGAAAATTGGAATTGCCGGCGGTGGTTGCGCGGGTGTTGACGGTGGGGTTTATGTTTTTGACGAGCTTTTGGTTGTTCTTTCCGCCGTTGATTAAGAGTGGTGCTGATGTGAAAGCGCTGGAGGAATTTAAACTCTTTGGGGATTATGTAACAACCTTATTCAAGTCGCCGTGGATGTGACCACCGTCACCGCCACCGCCACCGTCTCCGGCAGCGACAGTGATCGGTTACATGAAAAGTTTTCTGCGGGAGGGCTGCATGAACAGTTAAATAGTTTGGTGGGTGTATTTTAAAGGGAAATTAACCCAGCCGTTTCAAACATTTCGAAACATGTAAGGTGTCGATTGTAAAAAATAAGCTAACGGTTCATGTTTAAAGGGATATAAGTTATGTTTTTGGTAAGTTGTTTGTTCGAGTAGATTATAAGTGTTGTACGGTAACGTCTAAAGAATATGACGATAAAGATAAGGGGGTGTTTGGGATTGCTTATTTAAAACAACTTATGCTTATTTTTAAAAAAGCTTATCAACTTATGTCGTGATAAAAAAGAGTTGGGGGTAAAAATGTAATTTGAACAAATAAGCTATAAGCACTTTCAAATAAGGGGTTGTTTGAGAGTGCTTATATTTTTAACTTATGCTTATTTGCTTATAACTTATCTCCGTTCCAGAAAAGTTAGTCTGGAGTTGCTTCTCAAAAAACTCCTTATCTCCTTCCCTGGAACGTGATAAGGAGTTTTTTTTTAAATCCAAACACTCACCTCCGGCGTGGAAACGCAATATGGAGATAAGTTGTTTTCAAACGCAATCCCAAACACCCCCTAATTTGATTAACTTATCAAAAACAACTTATTTGTTGTCGGAAAAAGTCATAAGCACTTTTCTTTTTTTTCAATCCAAACACTCAAAATAGCTTATTTGTGATGAGGAAAAACAATAAGCAAATAAGTCAAAAAAATAAGCAATCCCAAACACCCTAAATATAAGTATAAGTTTTTTTATGGAGTAAATCTTGTTTTCATACTTATCGTGATCTCTATGTAATCCTTTTTATTTATAGGGCTTATGAGTTATGATCAATGAAATTTACAGTTTTTCAGTTCTCTCTATTTTCGTTGTCCTTTAACACATTATCAGCTAGGGGTGTCAAATTTGTACCATAATATACCAACCAATTCATTACCAAATGTACCAATTTAAGTGGTACCAACTTTACAAACTTGGTTGATACGTGATATTGAAAATAATGTACCACGGTAATATCGTACTGTATCGACTTGAATTTTTATATAAATATATATATATATAGGGAAGGGTTCAATTGAGAAGTCTAAATATTTTGAGAAATAGAGAAGTGATCATATCCATTGGATTAAATAATCCACGGTCAAGAAATTCGCGTTACACCTGATTAATGCGCGCGTCCACATTAATTAATAAACGACGTTCAGGGGTATTTAGGGTAGTTTCGTAAAAAATACGCGGGACAGGTTCATATATGAATTTGTGTGATTCATATATGAACCTTTGTAATTCACATATAAAATATTTTTAACTAATTCATATATGAACCTTTGTTATTCATATATGAATCTTTGTGATTCATATATGAATCAGTTAATTTGTTCATATGAGAATTAGTTAAAAAAATTCATATATAAATCATTAAGGTTCATATATGAACACAAAGGTTCATATATGAATTAGTTAAAAAAAGTTTATATGTAAATTACAAAGGTTCATATATGAACACAAAGATTCATATATGAATCAGTTAATTGGTTCAACTGATTCATATATGAACCTACAATTAATTAGTTTCATATATGAAACACAAAGGTTCATATATGAATCACAAGATTCATATATGAATTAGTTATAAAGAGTTCATATGTGAATTACAAAGGTTCATATATGAACGTATAGTTCATATATGAATCACACAGATTCATATATGAACTCAGCCCGTGTTTTTTGTAAACGGGATGACTAATTACCAAAATACCCTTCCGTGTTCAAAATCAGCGCATTTAATCGAAGAGTCACGATCACTTCTCTATTTCTCAAAATATTTAGACTTCTCAAATGAACCTAACACTATATATATATATTATTTTACTTATCTATTAAATAAATAAGAAATACAAAATATTTGATTATTAATGATTTAATGTAGAGATTGATTTGAATCATCTAATTGTTTTTTAATGGACCTCAAAGATGAATATACAACTCACTAAACTTAGGTCATTCCTATTTCCTAAGCCTTTAATCTCTTGACTCTTATTTGTTATTTTTCAACCAAACTACGCAAAGTTGCAAATACGATTATATGAAACCCTAACTCTCTAAATCTCTAGAAGGCTAGAATCTCAAGTTGTAAGCTTCTTTGGTACTTGGTTTGTGAAGATCCTACGAAGATATTGTGATAGGTTTGCTACTTTTAAGGACTATAATCGTAGATTTTAATTTCTGTTGGACTGAATATTTTGGTTGTTACTATTGTTGACTTATATTACTTTATGTTCGACTACAAGTATTTTGGTTGCTACTATGGAGTGTGTACACATGTTTGTATTATCAATTTGGACAACATGTTTGTACTTTGTATTATCAATTTGGGAAGTTAATACAAAAATCATTAGGTTTGTTGTGTATAACAATAGGTCTCAATTTGGTCAACTTCAACTTTTGAGATGTTGGTACAAAACCGTACCAACATGTACCAACCGAAAAATATTGGTACCAAGTAGAGTTGGTTGGTTGACGGTATAATTTTTAACTTACCAATTATAATTGGTTGGTACACGGTATTGAGAAAAAAAACATGGATATCGTACCACTATTTGAAATAGCCAAACGACTCTTTGTTTCCATTGTCTAACGTTGCAGGCATGATTAAAGTAAGCATGATACATACTAACTGTTTTTTTTTTCAGTTCTTATTCACGCTTCTATCTATTTTTTTGCAAGGGAAATTAATTAAAATACCCTAAGTTTGACCATGTTTTACTGAAATACCCAAAATCTCTCCCACTTTGCAAAAATACCCTAAAAATCCGCGATGGGAGCCCGCGATCGCGGGCCAGGGACCTTTCTGACACTTTTTTAAACTTGCAGGGACCATTTTTGAAAAATGGAATCCCGCGATCGCGGGCTCATCCCGTGATGGGGTTATTTTTGTGACTTTTCAATTGCAAGGGACCATTTTTGAAAAATTCCAGGGACCATTTATGAAAATTTTGATATTTTGGCACTGTTCACCCATTTCGTTCATTTTTACGAATTTAAAATGAAATGTTACACTTTCAACCCCTATACTTATTTACTAAATTTACTTTATACCTTTTACTTTCATTATTTTAATTTTACATTTAACACATATAATCGTTTATTAACTAAAATACGTTAAAAAATACGTTTTAATTTTAACAAATTACACCATTATAATCGTCTCTTCGATACGTTCGAAATGAGCCCAATCGTCTCTATAGATGGTCTCAAGGGTATCCGCGCGATCACCTAATCCCCTAAAGAGCGCTCCTAATTCATCGATGTAGGAAACTTTGCACCTCAGCGTCAAGTCGATGTTAAAGAAATCCTTCTACATAGTCATTCACAGATGTTATAGTTAGTGTTATATATAGATGTTGCGGTTTATTTTATTTTATATAGATGTTGCGGTTTATTTTATTTCAACGTATCATATTGTTATATATAGATAAAGTGCGGTGGTATTTTATTTCAACGTATAATAGTGTTATATATAGATAAAGTGTGGTGGTATTTTATTTCAACGTATAATAGTGTTATATATAGATAAAGTGCGGTTTATTTTATTTCAACGTATCATATTGTTATATATAGATAAAGTGTGGTGGTATTTTATTTCAACGTATAATAGTGTTATATATAGATAAAGTGCGGTTTATTTTATTTCAACGTATCATATTGTTATATATAGATAAAGTGCGGTGGTATTTTATTTCAACTTATAATAGTGTTATATATAGATAAAGTGCGGTTTATTTTATTTCAACGTATCATATTGTTATATATAGATAAAGTGCGGTGGTATTTTATTTCAACGTATAATAGTGTTATATATAGATAAAGTGCGGTTTATTTTATTTCAACGTATCATATTGTTATATAGAGATAAAGTGCGGTTTATTTTATTTCAACGTATCATATTGTTATATATAGATAAAGTGCGGTTTAGGGACCCTAGTTGTCATTCTTAAAAGTTTAGGACCTAATTGGCATTCTTAAAAGTTTAGGGACCTAAGTTGTCATTCTTAAAACCGTAGGGACCTAAGTTGTCATTCTTAACATTTTTTTATAAAAAACACATTCTTAACAATTTTTTTATAAAATGTGTTTTTTTATAAAAAATTGTTAAGAGTGTGTTTTTATAAAAAAATTGTTATAGTTTTATGTTTGAATGTGATATTTGTATGTTATAATGTGTATGTTGTTATAGTGTGTTTTTTCATATAAAAATTGTTAAGAGTGTTTTTTTATAAAAAAACTGTTAAAGGTGTGTTTTTATAAAAAAAATTGTTAAAAATGTGTTTTTTTATAAAAACACACTCTTAACAATTTTTTTATAAAAACACACTCTTAACAATTTTTTTATAAAAAAACTGTTTTTATAAAAAATTGTTAAGGGTGTGTTTTTATAAAAAAAAACACATTTTTAACAAATTTTTTTATAAAAACACACTTTTAACAATTTTTTTATAAAAAAACACTCTTAACAATTTTATATGAAAAAACACACTATAACAACATACACATTATAACATACAAATATCACATACAAACATAAAACTATAACAATTTTTTTATAAAAACACACACTTAACAATTTTTTATAAAAAACACATTTTTAACAATTTTTTTTAAAAACTGTTTTTATAAAAAAAAATTAACAATTTTTTTATAAAAAACACATTATAAAAACCATAAAACTATAACAATTTTTTATAAAAACACACTCTTAACAATTTTTTATAAAAACACACTGTTTTTATAAAAAATTGTTAAGGGTGTGTTTTTATAAAAAAATTGTTAAGAGTGTGTTTTTATAAAAAAAAAACATTGTTAACAATTTTTTTATAAAAACACAATTTTTTTATAAAAGAACACTCTTAACAATTTATTTATGAAAAAATACACTATAACAACATACACATTATAACATACAAATATCACATTCAAACATAAAACCATACATATCATGTTAAACATAGAACATATTCAAACATAAGTTATAAACACTATAACAACCTACAAATCATATATCTTAACTTAAAATAACATACAAAAAATAACAAATAACATAAGGAAAACATACCACAGAGGTAATACGAGACATCTTCACAAAACCCGAACGCGTATTCCACACGACAAAATTGAGAGAGTGGGAGAAAATTGAGAGAGTTTGATTAAAATTTGAGAGAGTGATTAAAAAAATAAGAGTGCCGTTTTTTGGTCCCCCCCCCCTTATATAGTGCGGCCGAAGTAACATTTAGGGTTTAGGGTTCGTCAAAGTGATTTTAGGGTTAACCCTGTGCCGACACGTGGCACAGGAGCCCGCGATCGCGGGGGTCAAAGATAGTCAAACGCGGGCAGGGACCAAAAATGCACACGCGGGCATTCTTGAGGGGGGAAAGCTGGACCGCGGGCATTCTTGAGGGACCAACGCGGGCAAAGTGGGCAAACTTTGGACACGTGTAGCCCGCGATCGCGGGGGTCAACGAGAGTCAAACGCGGGCAGGGACCAAAACTGCACACGCGGGCATTCTTGAGGGGGGAAAGCTGGACCGCGGGCATTCTTGAGGGACCAACGCGGGCAAAGTGGGCAAACTTTGGTGACACGTGGCCTGGAGCCCGCGATCGCGGGCTTCATCGCGGATTTTTGGGGTATTTTTGTAACATGAAAGAGATTTTGGGTATTTCAGTAAAACGTGGTTTGACTTAGGGTATTTTAATTAATTTCCCTTTATTTTATCGTTGTTTAAATTGTTCTGTATACATTGCAACCTACATACCAGTAATACCTTTTTCATGCTTCCTAGTTCTAGGAAAAAAAAAAGAATTATATAGATATGTTAGTAGGGGGTGTTACGCTGTGTTCTCTAATCCGGAGAGAAAAGAAAAGAAATGGATAGAAAAGAAAGGAAAAGAAAAGAAAAGAAAGGAAAGGAAAACATTTTTTCATTTGTGTTCTCGAAAGGAAAGGAAAAAAAGAAAAAAAAAAGAAATGAAATATATTTTCGTGTTCTTGAACATGAGAGAAAGGAAAGGAGAGCTATCATTTTTACTAATATACCCTTAAAAATATATCTCTTATAAAAAAATATCAGGTAGTTTTGTAATTTTAATAATTTCAGTAATTTTTTTAAATTTCTTTCCTTTCCTCCCACATTTGGGAGGAAAGTTTTGTAAGAAAACTTATCATTATTTTTCTTCTGTTTTCTTTTTCTTTCTCTCCTAAAAAAATTTCAAAAACACGAGTTTTTTTTACTTTCCATTCATTTGTCTCCATTTCCTTTACTTCCGAAACACAACGTTAAAGAAAGAGAGAGAAAGAGATGAGTTTATATTTTTTTTTCCCTTAGAGAAAATCGCATGCCTATCCTGCTCTTAATTTTTTTATTTATTTAAATCTAAAATTCAACATTTTCTTGATCTATTTATTATTTAAATATGTAACTTTACATATGTTTGCTATAAATTGGAATATATACACTCGTTCATTTAATTATGATTTTAATATTTTAAATTGATTTGACCACATGTTTTAAACTTATATTTGAGTTACAATTGAATTTTTTGAAAAGTTATGTGTTTATCTTCCTAAGATCAGGGCCGGTTCTAGGGTTTTCGAAATCATGTCCAAAAATGCTAAAAAATGCCTTTATACCTATTTTTTAAACAAATAAAACGGTAAACCATACGATTTTTCAAAAGGGTTTGAAACCTATTCAAGTTACGTTGCTCATCCTCACTTTAATTTTTGTTAGTTATAATTAAAAATACAATGGGAGGACACAAACAACCAAAACCTCTAATCTATACATATAATAAATAAGTAACTAGCATGTCATGTGTCGTCTTCTGGTGAGCCGACTTCAGTATTTTCCCGCCTAAATATGTATCTGGATGCAGTTTACATTATAAGTTCAATTAGCACACACACATTCACTCCTCCTTAAATCTCTCCTTAATTAATTTTTTTTAATTTATACGTTACATTTAATACCCTTATAATTAGGTATGTAGTTTACTTTTAATCCTTTACTTTTTTATTTTTCATTTTAGACTCTTATCATATTAACATAAATGATGTATATGAACTAAAATGCATTAAAAACATTTCTATTTTTTACAAATTATACCATTGTATTCGATTCGTCAATACCTTCTAAA
This sequence comes from Saussurea involucrata, assembly GCA_033807775.1. Classification (NCBI taxonomy): domain Eukaryota; kingdom Viridiplantae; phylum Streptophyta; class Magnoliopsida; order Asterales; family Asteraceae; genus Saussurea; species Saussurea involucrata. The sequence goes on along the minus strand of CM066327.1, from coordinate 78,260,916 downwards.
TGATCCTAATATTGAATATTTTTTAATTTAATTATATTATTAAATATCATAAATATATACGGATTAATGTGTCGTGATTAGTATGAGATTTGTTGAAATTAGTATGGGATTTGATACAAATAACTACTAAATTGTCGTGATTTTCTTTTTTCAATTTCATATCAATTTTTACTTCAAAGTCGAATTCCTTCGACGAATTACAATTCTATCAAATTCCATTATGTCAACGAAACACCCTTAGAATTATCATAAGAGATTTAATTACTTGGAAAAAAATATCTCTTATCAACTGACTTTTGGATTATGAGTTCGAACCTTTTTCAAAAATGTAAATATGCAAATATTTTAGTATAGTATATTTAATTATTTATACTTTCTTAATCATGATTATATTATTTATTCTAATTTTAATTGAACTACATAATATCAGTTATCAACAGATGGTTAGTTAATGATATTTTCAAAGTCAAATTGTTATGTTTCCCGTCAATTCACTTTAAATTAATCTTTCATAATAGTTGATAAGTTTTCTGGCATAATTTAATTTTTTTAAATTACCTCGTGTAATACATGGTTCGAACCTAGTTACAAAATATAGAATGATAAAAGGATAAAACTTGAATTAAGACCGTGGTTCCTTCTTTTCCCTTTTCCAAAGTGAAATTAGCACAATAGAACTTTTACTTAAATATATGGAACTTAAAACTAAAAAGATAGGGAAATTAATTAAAATACCCAAAGTTGGTAAATAGGTTTGCATTAAAAACCAAAATCTCGTTGGTTTTGCAAAAATACCCATTTTTTCCGCGGTAGAACCCGCGATCGCGGGTCAGTGCGCACGTGTCCCCCATGTTTGGCCAATATGTCCGCAGAGGCCCCTCAAGTATGGTCGCGGTACCCGCGGAGGCCCCCCAACTATTCCCACGGTACAGTTTTGGCACCTATCCCACGGAAGTAGCCCGCGATCGCGGGATTGACCGAATTTTACAATTTTGGCCCCTCCAGTTTGGGGCAAAAAAATTACATTTTTGGTCCCTCTAGTTTTTAGGTTATCATTTTATGTAGTTGAGGTTTTTAACGAAAATAGTAAATTACATCGAAGTTAATGTCATAGTAAGCAAGAAGCAAAACTCAGAAAGTTATAGGTCTGGTCTAAACACTAAAGTTTAAATGTAATGTGGTAATGACAAACCTCAAAGTAAACAAAATTCAAAAGAACAATGATAAATTGTAAAATTCATAATCTATGCTACTATGCATTGCAAAGAACAGATACCCAATAAGACAATGTCACAACATGTTGTTATTGTTCTGCAGTGTACTCCAACTGGGTTGACAGTGATGTGCTCATGTGCATTGCAAATTTCAATATGTAAAGAGTAGCGAATGAACATTAACGGAGGCTTGTCCGTGTTCGTTTTTCTTAACCGAACAAATACGAACTGTAAATGAACGAAAGGTTTTGTGTTCTTGTTCGTTCGTTTAACTTAATCGAACAAACGAACGAACACGAACGTTAAACAAATGGAATTTTTTGTATTCTTGTTCATTCGTAAAAAAATGTGTTCGTTAATGTTCGTTCGCTAAGATACTAAACGAACGGAACTTTTTTGTGATCATATTTGTTCATTAAGAAAATTTGTTGACATGTGTGATTGCATCGTGATGCCTAAGAACACGATCTAATAGATCGTTGTATGGAGTAGTTGGATCATGGTCTCTTACCATAAAAATGGTTGCATGTGCAGCAACACCAACTATGAGAAATCCACCAATCCACATATGATGTGTGAACAATTACAGTTGTGTTCATGTTTGTTCGTTAAGATGCTAAATAGAAATTGACTTGAATTATTGAAATATTGGGCATTCATCGGTCCATGATGCGCATTAAATATCCATCACTACTAGGCGTTGGTATGTTTTTATAGTTAAAGTCTGGTTGTACAATTCTCAAATTATTAAAACCAAAACTAGTACTAGATGACAACTTGATGTCCCATTGGGTTTTAATGCCCTATGCGGCCGCACGGGCTGCACTTGGCCAGGGCCGGTCCTGCCTAAGATTACGAGAAAATAAAATTCATATTATGTATCAAGCTCTCATCGATTACTATTGTTATTGCATAGTTTATTTAGATTTTCAGATTTTACAAGTAATTTGTATTTATGGTGTTAAATTATTTTTATTTATTTATTAAGTTTATGAATATTAATTGATTATTTATTTTTTTGTTACTGATTCAGTAATATCTATAGTTTACTATGATTTGTTTTAGTAAATTATAGTTATTTAAGTTTTATGATGTCGATTTTCTTTCCGTAACGACAACACCATAATTATCATATATCTTCATTATAATTGTTATGAAACATTGGACGTATTGATATTGCTTAGTTCACTACTAGAAAAAAAGGTATCAGTGACGGACGATTCCGTCACTGATCCGTCACTGAAAGCAACTTCCGTCGCTATTCCGTCACTGAAAGTCCGTCACTGCTCAGCAGGTAAGTATCAGTGACGGATCAGTGACGGAATTATTCAGTGACGGATCAGTGACGGAATTATTCAGTGACGGATCAGTGACGGACATTTTTAGTGATGGATTAGCGACGAACTTTTAGCGACGGATTTCCGTCACTGGTCCGTCACTGATTTTTAATGATATTTTAAAAAAAATGCTGCATTTCTTGTAATTTTATACAAAACCTGTCATAAAATTTGATCATGTAAATAAATTTTTTTGTTTACAACCTCAATTTTCTAAAATGCTAATCAATCAAAATACGAAATCCATACACACAATAACTAGCTATGCAGGGGGTGAATCTAACTATCGTCTCCCCAAAAATATGTAGTCGTGCCTCAAAAAAAAGGATATATCCGTCACTCATTTCAAACTGTGTTGTTAAGAAGAAAACATAAACACATAAATAATGTCAATTTTTTTATAAAAAGAACAAGAAATTAAGAACATCATGTCAACTTGAGGCAACTAAAGTTAACCAACTAAAAATTAAAAAGAAGCAAACGAGAGCTTGATTACATGGTAGTGATATAAAGTCATGATAAATACACACATTCTAAACCTTCAAACTATAAACTAAATTTTTAGCAGTGTATATAATCCCTCAAAATCTAAGCTAATGTAGTGAGCTACTAGACTTCTAGACCAATGTTGCATCTAAGTTGTTTAAAAAGATGATGAATAATAAGAGATCTTTAAATGCCACATATAATACAATAATAACCCATTAACAACAAGATGACATATAATACAATAATAATCCTTTAACAAAAAGGTTGGAAAATTATGTTGAACATCCAAACAGTAGGTTCCTTTAATTGAATTTACTTCTTGGTTGAACAAACAAATAGTGGGTTCCCTTAATTGAATTTACTTTATCTTTTAGTTCATGGACTGTGAGTTTCGTCTCTACAGATTATGCAAATAAGAGTTTGACTCTTAGGTGGCGTTTGTTTTTTTAAGTGGTGCTGAAGTTTGATTTCACTTTTGATTTAATTAAATTATACTACCTAATAGGGGTTGTGATACTAAACATCAAATTTTTGGTCAAAACCACAATTTTTGACAATTTCCAAAATCCGTACCGTGAACTTCAAATTGCAGCTAATCACAATCGACATTCTCCTGATCATGTGTTCCAAATCAGTAAATAATGATTATATATTTTGAGAAGTACCTCTTCTCCAGAGGTGAAAGGAGGTATAACTGTAGATTCTACACGCCGCAACTTGCGACGTGATTTCCAATAATCTGTTCAAAAATCAAATGAAGACCAAAGGCTTAATAACTTTCCATGTTCAATACAGTTGCTAACAAAAAAAATTGTATGTGCATAACATATTACTGCCCTGACCTTTAACATTATCAGTGAATTCCAGTAAAGAACAAAAACCACCGAGTACGTAGCATAAGAAGCAGACATTAAAAGCAACCAATTGGTCTTAAAAGCATGACTGTCTAAAAGTCCTTTTCTAGAAAGTTCTCAGAATAAGAATCAAATGTTCGATTGTTATGAATGGGCAAAAGGGTAAAGTCGTGTAACCAAAATCAGTGCTACATTCACTGTCCAGTAGAAAACCCTTTGACACAGAATTCAACTGACTATTTACACACATGATTGGCCACTTCGTAATTTGAGCATACTACATAAACTAACTAGAACTTAGGCATGTAACAATAAGTGTTACTACTGACCTGATATTCAAGATCATCAACTGCAATTCTCATACTTCTCACGTTTAGCCTCAACTTCTCACACTTTTTGTAACAACCCAGATTCTTGTGGGTTTTAGAGTTTGGTGGTCAAAGTGGAATAAAAGAAAGTATTCTTGATGGGGCTGAATTGTCAATTGGTGAAAGAGGTGTAAGGCACAAATCCCTAGGGCAGCCCTCAATATCACAAAGCAGTATTTGGGTTTTGGTTTGGCGGCTAAGAAAGAAAGAGAGGAGGAAGAAGGAAAGAAGGGTTTGAGAAGAAATTCAAGCGGAAAAGAGAAATCAAGGAAGATATTGCAAGGTAATACATCCTAATTAGTTCTTCTGATTAGTGTAATGCTTCTCCTTCTTATTCTTCCGATTTCTTAATACTGATTTGGAAGATTGCTTGAGTTTTCACCATATTTCCTTCTTTATGAGTTTTATGGGTTTTTTCTTAATAAATCGATTTAAGGGGTTATAGATGGATTAAGTGGGTGTTTGGGGTTCGTGGATGAACCCTTATAGTTGTCTAATCAAACTAATGGCTTAAATCGGAGTTTAAATCGGTTTTAGAATTTCTAAGCTCGAACAACAGTGTTTTCCGGACACCAGCGTTTGAAGGTGTCCGGATATGTTGCGTATGTCCGGGTAAGTGCCTCGTGAAGGTGTCCGGATAAGTGGTGTGTCCGGATAAGTATAGTGTCCGGAAAAGTGTAGCGTCCGGATAAGTATAGTATCCGGAAAAGGGTATCCGGACAGTGGGGCTGAGCTATTTACCTGATGTGGATCTTTTGCCTTAGGTGTTCGGTGGGTGTAGCTTGAAGGTGTTTAGGAAGTGCATTATACGACAATCAAGGTGAGTTCCCTAAACCTCTTTTACGACGTAAATGTTAAATGATTCTTTTACTGATTATGGTTTTAACAAGCATGAAATATTTATGAACTGATATGCATGGAAGGAAAGAAATGTTTGATATGTTGAAATGATGCGCATGATTTATAAAGAGTCAAATGCTTTTATGAAACGTATGTGCATGTTATGTGATGTCGGTCTGTACTGTGGGATCAATGAGCCTCGGGATCTGATGATCCCTTGGATATGTATGACGAGACGGTAGGTTGGAATTCGTTTCCTCCTAGGCGAGTATCGGGGAGTCTGCTTGGGCCCCGATATGAGAGGGCGAAAGGGGAGTCTGCTTGGGCCCCGATCGCGAATGGTTAAGTGATCCATTACACAGTGCAGTACCATATGTGATGACTTATGATGCATTGTAACAAATGATTTTATATTGTTTAAGCATGTTGTTTTACGGAGGGAATTCACTAGACCTTGTGGTCTGACCCTCGCATTTTCAAAACTAAACCATTTTCAGGGAAGCGTTCCGCGAGTTCCTCGGGGAAGAGATAGGAGAGGCTTGGCCTACTTGGAGATTAGAGCGACTCCAAGACTTAGACTAATGACGTAGTTAGAGCTCGGTTGTGGACTTTGTAGACTTCCGCTGTCATTTTGTTAAGCTCGTTTATTGGTGTATTGATCAAGTTAAACTTTTGTAATGTAAAACGCTCAGTTTCTATGATTTATTGCTTTCCAAGTTTTGGGACGTTACAAATGGTATCAGAGCCTTAGTTTAAGGGATCTAGGTGACCATTCGGGCCTAAACTTAAACTGTAAGATGAGGAACACAGCCGAGACATAGGATTGCCTCTAGGAACGATCACTATAAATGCGCTTAGGAATAAGGTGCCAAGGACAAACGTGTAAGGTAAGTTTGGGATTACACCTGGCCAGTGTAACTACGAACTTACAGGTACATGTGCGTGCTTACAATACCTTACTTATAGCAAATTTGTTGTGTCACGTCTAGTAAGGATTAACTATCGGTTTCTTTCAGTTTAGCGCTATGGCTGGGAGAGCGTTGAGGAATAGGTCAGCAAGATCCCTGAGGGATAGACCGAGCTCCATTGTTTGGGGAAGTGTCGTGTAAGAGTCAGTATGATGTGATGTATGTAGACATCGTAGAGAAGAAACGTTGTAAAGAATGTTATGAGCCGTCTAGAGGTAGCTCTTCGAGGATTCGGAGAGGATGAATGCTTGAGTTTGAGTAAGACTCCAGTTTCGGGAGAGTCCTAGTTATGGAAACCATGGGATAGATCAGTTGGGAGGGTAAGATCGAATAGTGTCAAAACCTTGAAAGTATCAATGGAGTCCTGACTTTTAGTCTAGCTTTTCATTGGCAGGATAAATGGAATAAGGTACTTATAGTGAATTGAAAACATGTAGAAGTAGAAGGTGAGACAGTCGATCAAAGCGAAAATAGCGTGACATGGTTGAGTAAGTGAGATGTGGAACGCATGTACATCAAGTTAGTGCTTGACCGAGAGGGCGACCCTTGGTCGAAGGAAGAGTGTCAAGGATAAGTTGCGTGGGTAAAGCGGTTGACCTTGCTAGGGTGAGTAGCCTTCAATTGCAAGTAGAGTTTCATGCATAGCTTTCTTAAATATAACATGAAAATTTTCACGATTTAAATTAAATGTGTAAATATCAATTTTGATCGAAAAGGAGCCAGAATGTGCAAGCGTATGTTTAAAGAAAAGGTGATTTCATTCACATTGCACAATGAAATTTTGAGCATAACGATTGCAAAGTATTTCACACTTTTCATGATAAGTTAAATCATTACAAAAGGACGAGAAGACGTGTGCCAGCAAAACTTTTACAATCAAATGAATTTTAACCGATTGATATCATATAAAAGAGTGTGAGAACCGACTGGTTTACTTGGTGTCAGTAATTTATTTCGAAATTGTGTCGTATGAAAGGATTTTCATTCAACGTATTACTGCCGTAATAACATCGTTCGGAATTGAGTAAGATTAAGGTTCACGGAAAGATGTATGCAAACGATTCTCGAATCGTTGTACAGGGCGTTGAAGTTATAAGAGTGATGGGGTCATGTGTACCCAAGTGTTTTCCAAACGTTGTTTATTTAAAATGATGAAATGTGCGAAAAGATTTATTTACTGTATTGTCATGCATGAAGGCTATGAACTACTAGGTCGTAGAGTATTACGTCTTAAGCTAAGGAAGAACTCCGAGAGCGGAGAGGCGTTGGTCAAGTCAAGGGAGAACGTAAGTAGTTTTGGTATTTGTGTCTAAGGGGAAAGTTGGACCTTGGAAGAGTCGGGAATGGATTTTAGTGTCAGGTGTATGAGGGTCTGTACCTTTGCTCGGTGACTGAGGACACAGTTGCCGAGGGGCGATGGTGTCCGGAGGAAGGACTAGGAGTCATCAAGGTATTGGTCTTAGCAACTCTTTATGAGTAGTGTTGTGAGGCAAGAATGAAAGGTCTACGGTGTGGGCCATGAGTTTCGAAGGGAGCTTGTAATATTGATGTTACATGAGTAAGTTTCGAAATAGGGGCGACGGATTATAAAGTTAACTATGATGTGTAGGGAGGAATAGGTCCCGTAAGGAACTCACGTTAAAGGATAGGATAAGGAAGTAGTTAAGAGTGTATTTTGTTGTTGAAGTCGGCAACGGTGTATGTTGGCCGAGGCCGAAGACTCAAACCAGATGGGTGTAAGTTGATAGAACATCTTGTAGAGGTGTTAAATTAGTAAGAGAAGTTATTGTTTTGAATAAGCATTCTATTTGTGAAGTATGGAGGGTTCATAGAATGATGAGGTAAGTAGCGCGAGCGAGGCGAGTGTGTAGACTTTATCGTTTAGTGAGGGACTGTGTCCAGCTTACGTAAAAGCTCGAATCGTAAAGAGCTAGCTAGAATGTCTATGTTTGAGCTAATTGAGAACTCGTGAGTTATAGTCGACAAGTTGCGAAAGGACTAAGTAGCGAGATAGGCTCGATTTCATGCGGGTAACTTTGAGGGCGAGTTTAAACTGTGTATGGATGATCATGAGAGATCTGGTCTGCAGTGTGATGTTATGGGCAAAGAGTGTAAGGATGTGTAGTGACAGTATTTGTCAAGCTTTTTGTGTCGGCCGATGATGTAGTAAGGCAATGTTAGAAAGATGAAGGATTAGGAGGAAGTCCTTTCGGGATTTCGGATAGAGTGTACGTTTGCAATCCTAGTTGTTGAAGTACGTGGTTTGTAAGTCGGTGTTTGTTTTTACTGTTATCGGGATGGAATGTCGGGGGCAGAAATGGGTGATTGCCCAGCTGGGAGACCAAGCTTTGTGGTTGTGTATGCTGTTAAGTAAGTACATTCTTGAAGGCGGAGTAAGTTTAAAGAAGATGATGAATAGTTTAGTCAAGCTGTAGTATAGTAGATGAGAAATCGCTAAAGAATGAAAATTGCTTCTTATGCGTGAGGGAATGATCCTAGAAGGAAATGGTTGAGAATTTTGGTTATGTTTAAAGAATGACATGAGGATGATTGTAGGTCGGAGGGGTAGTATGATCATTAGTTAATTTGAAAGGTCATGATAGAGGTATAAGCCTTTGGTTGGTTGTTTAAATTTTATAGATATGTTAAATAATGACATTCATTTGTTAATACATGATGTGTTACAATTCTACCGAGAATTCTTGGGGGAGTGTTGTTGAGATTAAAACACCGATTGTTAAAGAATTATTTAAGGTAAATCTAAGTAAGAAAGTCGGGATGACTGTATATATATACCTATCTGATTTATGATCTTGGTGGTTAATCGAAGGAATTGTGGAACCCGAGTTTCGGGGTGTTCCTGAATTAATAGATCCGTTTGTAATAGGGAATCCAAGGGGGGTGGATTATTAGCGTGAATAGGGGACGTTACTAAGAAGCATATTTTGGGGTCATTGGAAGTTTTAAAGAGGATGAGGGTTGTGTTAGTCAAAATGTGGTGGGATAGATGTGAATTGTTGCTTATGTGTGAAAGAAATGTCTGATAAGGTAAAAGTTGGAGATTAAAGAATGGGTAGTAACGTCGAACACTGGTCTAGTTTCAAGACGACTTGGTTGAATGCCTTAAGATCAGATCTTGGTGCAACTGTTTGGTTATGTGAGTATCGAGAAAGCGACACCAGCATGTGGAAAGGTCGGGAGAGAGGGGCAAATAATGCTCGGTGGGCAATGCTTCACGCTAACGTGGGGAGGTGAAGATAGTATGTCGGAATAAGTGAGTAAGTTGGAAGTAGTAAACCGGACGGTGATGCCGAAAGGTGCAGTGTTGTGTAGATTGTCATTGATAAGCGTGCAAACCGTTGGAAAGAGTATCGAGGAAGGCAATTGTGTTTGATTTTGTACAATAAAGAAGTGGATGAGACAACTGAATGAGTTAAGCTAGTGACTTTGTGAGAAATGTTTAAACGATTTGGTCGTGCAGTGTTTAAGCTAGTAAGAATAGTATGGGGTGACCATGGTTATTCCTCCCAGTTGTGTGAGGGTAACCGGAGCTATGTTTTATGACCGAACGAACGTGGTAATCAGCGAGGATTTGATGTGTTTCAGGATAAGTTTAATGCGAGTAGGTGAACACTTCAACGTTAGGTTCGGAGGTTCCTACCCTTGGTTACGTACAAGGATGGAGTGATGAAGTGGTGAGGATGTAAGAAATGGTTGACGAACTGTGGTCGAGGTGGTCCGAGAAAGGGAAATGTTATTCGCTTAGTCGATTGTTGATTAGGAGAAGTAATCTAGGATTGCTTGTATTTCGGTGAAGGAACTCTGGGTTGTGAGTTGTCGGGACGTTCAGGTTTGGATTTGTGTCAAGCGGTCAAGTGTGTGTTTGTCTCTTAGTAAATGAATCTCGTGTTGTGGCAGAGGATTTAGCCAAGATCCTCCTTAAAGGAAGTGTTGATGCATGAGAAGCCTTAGTAAATCTTCTGTAGTCAAGATCGACCGAGTAGGAACAGTAGCCTACGAGTTAGAGTACCGTAAGAACTAAAGGAAATGCACCCAAGGTTCCATGTTTCGAGTTTAATGAGGTGGTTGACTGAGTCAGATATAGCTTTACTTTGGGAAGTGTCGGCTTTGATGTGGGCAAGATACCCGCATCTTTTCCAATAAGGAATTCCGGGGACGGAATTCTTTTAAGGGGGGGGGGGGGGGGGGTTGTAACAACCCAAATTCTTGTGGGTTTTAGAGTTTGGTGGTCAAAGTGGAATAAAAGAAAGTATTCTTGAGGGGGCTGAATTGTCAATTGGTGAAAGAGGTGTAGGGCACAAATCCCTATGGCAGCCCTCAATATCACAAATCAGTATTTGGGTTTTGGTTTGGCGGCTAAGAAAGAAAGAGAGAAGGAAGAAGGAAAGAAGGGTTTGAGAAGAAATTCAAGAGGAAAAGAGAAATCAAGGAAGATATTGCAAGGTAATACATCCTAATTAGTTCTTCTGATTAGTGTAATGCTTCTCCTTCTTATTCTTCCGATTTCTTAATACTGATTTGGAAGATTGCTTGAGTTTTCACCATATTTCCTTCTTTATTAGTTTTATGGGTTTTGTCTTAATAAATCGATTTAAGGGGTTATAGATGGATTAAGTGGGTGTTTGGGGTTCGTGGATGAACCCTTATAGTTGTCTAATCAAACTAATGGCTTAAATCGTAGTTTAAATCGGTTTTAGAATTTCTAAGCTCGAACAACAGCGTTTTCCGGACACCAGCGTTTGAAGGTGTCCGGATATGTTGCGTATGTCCGGGTAAGTGCCTCGTGAAGGTGTCCGGATAAGTGGTGTGTCCGGATAAGTGGTGTGTCCAGATAAGTATAGTGTCCGGAAAAGTGTAGCGTCCGGATAAGTATAGTATCCGGAAAAGGGTATCCGGACAGTGGGGCTGAGCTATTTACCTGATGTGGATCTTTTGCCTTAGGTGTTCGGTGGGTGTAGCTTGAAGGTGTTTAGGAAGTGCATTGTACGGCAATCAAGGTGAGTTCCCTAAACCTCTTTTACGACGTAAATGTTAAATGATTCTTTTACTGATTATGGTTTTAACAAGCATGAAATATTTATGAACTGATATGCATGGAAGGAAAGAAATGTTTGATATGTTGAAATGATGCGCATGATTTATAAAGAGTCAAATGCTTTTATGAAACGTATGTGCATGTTATGTGATGTCGGTCTGTACTGTGGGATCAATGAGCCTCGGGATCTGATGATCCCTTGGATATGTATGACGAGACGGTAGGTAGGAATTCGTTTCCTCCTAGGCGAGTATCGGGGAGTCTGCTTGGGCCCCGATATGAGAGGGCGAAAGGGGAGTCTGCTTGGGCCCCGACCGCGAATGGTTAAGTGATCCATTACACAGTGCAGTACCATATGTGATGACTTATGATGCATTGTAACAAATGATTTTATATTGTTTATGCATGTTGTTTTACGGAGGGAATTCACTAGACCTTGTGGTCTAACCCTCGCATTTTCAAAACTAAACCATTTTCAGGGAAGCGTTCCGCGAGTTCCTCGGGGAAGAGATAGGAGAGGCTTGGCCTACTTGGAGATTAGAGCGACTCCAAGACTTAGACTAATGACGTAGTTAGAGCTCGGCTGTGGACTTTGTAGACTTTCGCTGTCATTTTGTTAAGCTCGTTTATTGGTGTATTGATCAAGTTAAACTTTTGTAATGTAAAACGCTCAGTTTCTATGATTTATTGCTTGCCAAGTTTTGGGACGTTACACTTTTATAGTAATGGTATTTATGTCCAATCATATACTTACTGCTTGTGAAGACCAAGTTCCCCTGCAAAGAGCAAAAGTGACATTGGGTTCTGGGAACCCGAGACCATAGGCATGTCGTATAATAAATGAGTAACTAGCATGCCACGTGTCATCTTCTGGTGAGTCGACTTTATTGTTTTCCCGCCTAAACATGTATCTGGATGCATTTACATTATAGGTTCAATTATCACACCCACATTCACTTCTTCTTAAATCTCTCATTTATTCAATTTTTAATATTTATATCTTACATTTATTACCCTTATAATTACCTATGTAGTTTACTTTTAATCCCTTACTTTTTTATTTTTCATTTTAGACTCTTATCATATAAACATAAATATTGTATATGAACTAAAATGTATTAAAAAAACATTTCTATTTTTTACAAATTATACCATTGTAATCGTTTCGTCAATATCTTCGAAATGAGCCCAATATTGAATATTTTTGGATTTAATTATGTTATTAAATATCATAAATATATACGAATTAATGTGTCGTGATTAGGGTTAACTTCATTTTGACTAATATTGAATATCTTTAGATACATACGTACATATCCATACTTATAATAAATTCAAAAAAAATTCCGTAATCCCAAAAATACGGGATTTATTTCTAAGTTTAAATTCAAATTATTGATATAGTTTGATTTTTTAAATTCAATTTTATTATAGAGTTAACTTCATTTTGACTAATTAATGTTAATTATTCAGTTCTAACTCAAAAAAATTTACCCTTATTTTATCCCAAAATAAACTTATTTTACCCATAATAAACGTATATCCTGAAAATAAACGTATTTTACCCCTAATAAAAGTGAACTCGTCTCCTTTTCTGCTGCAAATTTTCTGCTGCAAATTAATTGATCAATTTGCCTCTCCTCTCATCACCTGCTTCGTGCTCCTCTCACAGGTACAATTATCCAACAATCTTTTGTGAAGATTCCTAATTGAAAAGTTAAATCTTGAAATATATCCACCTAAACCCATTTTCCATATTCAATTATCCAACAATCTTTTGTAGACCCCAAAAGATTCAAGAGTTTTTGTTTGTTTGTTTTGGTTGAGAAGAACCCTATTGGGGTTTCGCAATCCAACTGAGATGGGGCACAATCATAACCTTAATGTTTTTTGCCAAGAAAAAAGCTTTAAATTAAATGGGTTTCTTCTCAATGTTCATAACTGATTATTTTATGAATTTATGTTGTGTCGATTTAGATCTTTCACGAAAAAACAATCAAAACTGCTGTTTTTGGACCAATTTGGGGAATTGGGATTTGACTGAAACTAATTTGGGTTTGTTTTATTTTTTGAAATCATCTTTTCTTTTTTGGGTTAATTTTGATTTCTAAGAATCTTTTAGATTTTACAATTTTACTATCTCTTTAGTAATCAAGCTCTGTTTTATTGTTAATATGAACATGTTTCCATTTCTGTTGTTGGAGAATGTTGATTTGATCATTTTTTGCTACTAAACTATGAACAATTAAGATATGAGATAAGAAGTCATATGACATCAGAATGAATTATGCAAATTAATTGATCAATTTACAGTAGATATTTACACTGCTGGGTTTTGCACCAAGTTGTTGTTTAAATATGAGTTCGAACTTTTTTCAAAAATATAAATATGCAGATTTTTTAGTATAGTATATTTAATTATTTATACTTTCTTAATCATGATTGTATTATTTCCTCTATTAGCTTATCATGTTTTGGTACAACAATAAGCTAATCCAAACACTTTGTACTGTATATAACTTCTCAATTATAAATTTTTAATATTTATTCATGTTTTTATTAATTTTTTGCAAAACATTCTTTTTGAAAACTGCCTAAAACAGGGACATTTCGTAACCAGCTGCAAAAAAACAACTCTAAAGGGATAAAAGCTTGGAAAAGTAGCATCGTATTTTCGATGATCATTCATATCTGTAAGATAAGTTTTTAACATGATTTAATTTTTTTAAATTACCCTGTGTAATACACGGGTTCAAACCTAGTATATATCTATAGGGGTGGTATCGGGTACAAACCAAATAGATTGTACAAACTGTACAAATCCATCTCCACCAATCACGTAACTTCTTTTTTTATATCCATAAGGGTATTTTAGGGCTTTTAGCATATTTTAAAATTTATTTTTTTTAAATATATTATTTTACCCTTTGTTGTTAGATGAAAAACTAAATTCATCGTCCGGCACCGACGACCGGAAAATATAGATTCATGAAGCCAAATTATATATTCATGAAGCCAAATTATATATTCATGAAGTCAGATTACAGATTCATGAAGCTAGATTGAGTTTGTACGGTTTGTACAATCCATTTGGTTTGTATTTGATACCCATCCTATATATATATATATATATATATATATATATATATATATATATATATATATATATATATATATATATATATTTGGGGACTTCATTTTTCAACCGATTTAAGATATCTTACAGTACATGTATTATGCAGGCGTTATATATATTAATCCAGAATGCTAACTTCTGCTTGTATGTCAACAAGTTCAAATCCACACTGCACAGTTTCTGCATCAAAACCCTGCTAACAAAAATACCATGCATATGTTGATCCCCAATGCTAAAAAATGATATGAGAATTTTATGAAATTAATCATGAACCTCTTATATATATAGTTTATACCTTATAAATTGATCATCTTTTAGTGATGATGTTTGAGAGCTTCAAAACGAGCAGCAAGAGTATCATAATCTGGCAGTTTAGGATGAACTCGCTGCTGACCTTGTTTCATATGACCCTTCACCAGCAGGGGTTCTAACAGAGAGCTTGTCAATAAGCATTCGATTTACACCACAGTCAGGTCGTAGATCAGTAGCTGCTCCAACAAAATCTTTGCCATATTTTTTCTCAAAAATATCTCTAAGTGCAACCAATTCTGGAATTTCAGAACACCGAGGAGCTGCAAAAATTAAGCTTGATATCCCTTCTTTTAGATCTGCAGGGCATTCTCTTTGTTTTGCAATGATTGAAAGTCTTAATTCACAGCAAAAGGAACGAAAATAACACACTTTAAAAGTAACAGAGGGTTTAAGATATGTTGAGGCAGTGGAGATGCTTCGAGAATTCGAGCAGCAGTGGGTGAGAAGGAGATGTGTCGTCGGTTTAGGGATGAATCTGTTTTCGTGAGAAATAGAAGGTGTCGCCGGCGATTTGGGTGAGAAGGAGATGTGTCGCCGGCGATTTGGCGTCTAGGGTTTTGGCGAGAGCGAAGAGAGGCGTGAAAATTGAAATTATTAATTTCTGATAGAGGAAAGGCTGAACGTGTTTTGCCTCTTTCAATTTCAAATATTTTGGTATTTTTAAATAAAATATTAAATATTAAATATAATAATATAATATTAATTAGATAGCGTATTGGATGATAAATGTTTTATTTCTCAACATAACGCAAGGGTACACAACACATATCAACCAAACATTAGTCACATTTAACAGACTTTGGTCTTAATGAGTTTAAATAGGTCTTCACGTGTATATATATATATATATGTTGGGTCACCAAGGATTTGAAATTGACTCACCGATGTTTTCCCTAAAACTCCTACTTAGAATATTTTAGTTCAGTTCTTTGAATGACTTGTACAAGATATCAAATGTTCGGTGAAGTCGAAGATCAACCGAAACCAAGCTTGAAGACTCTCTACGTGTGGAAAATAGAAGACTCTCGGCAACTTTCAAACAAGTCATCACCACCGAAATTCCTTGACATTTCGGTGGCCTTCTCTCCACCGAATTCATTGGACAAATTCGGTGGCCTTCTTCCACCGAAGTGCTTGGACAAATTCGGTGGCCCCATCCACCACTGATGACCACCGAAGTGCTTGGACAAATTTATAGGATTGTTCTTTCGGTGCTCCTCTCACCACCGAAACATGCTTGCAATTTCGGTGGTCCTCTCACCACCGAAACGTGCTTGCAATTTCGGTGGACTAGTCTTCTTTCCACCGAAGATTTCTCAATCTCGGTGGAAACCACTTCGGTGCTAAAAGCTCAAGACAGAAGATCATTTATTATGGGACAATATCCTCCAGCAGAGAAAAGTGACAGTTTGTCTCTTTATCCACTTTCCGTTAAGGTCCCTTTTATCTGCTCAAGCTACTTTGTCTGCACCTAGTGAAAAGTGACAAGGACTTCACAGTTCTCCTGAAGTCAACATTATCAGCATATGTGAAGATGACAAGTGTCCCAAGCATTTAATGCTTGGGCACTCCTTGGCACTATAAAAGGAGAAGTGCTCTTCATGCAATTCTCACGCTTTCAAGAAATTCTCTCAGTGCAAGAAACCTTCTTTTAAGCCTTAAAACTCAATAGCTTTGCTCTTAGTTTCTTAGTTGTTTTGTTGTATACTTTGTGTAAGATTGTTAGAATAGTTTATCTGTTCTTTTCCGCAACAATCTTAAGTTTTCTGTGTGTAATTCTTTTGAAAGTTTTTCAAATATAAGAATTAAAATTGTGAAATTTTTGTGTATTGTATTCAACCCCCCCTTCTACAATACTTGTTAAGCCATCTGGGACTAACAATATATATATATATATATGATTTGAACTCTATATATATATATATATATATATATATATACATAGAGGAAAATTCAAATAAAAACTCATTTTCAATTGTGAACATGAGGACAGATCTTGGCCCTTCCATCTATATTGATCCAATGACTCATATTAAATAGAGTTTTTAATTGAAATTATTAATTAAGGTGATTAGGGGTAAAAAGGGAAGATAATTAAAACCCACGCCTACCATGTTTAACTTTTTATTTTCTTTTTTAATTAAATTTTTTTGCCCCCCTTAAAGTTTAAAATAAATTAACTTAAAAATTACTAACATTTTAATCAAACAAATTACATCAAAAAATGAGAATTTCGTGCTCTTCGATATGATATCCATCTCGATATAGTTTTTTTTGTTGTTTTAACCGTTTTTACGTGAAATGTCATATATGTGTTATATTCGGTATGAATATTTATGTATGTTCAAGTGCGTACAACATCTCGACACCGTAAGTCCGTAACTCGACATCACCTTCTACAACACTTTCTTCAGCGTCCTAAGGTATCGTGTTCTTCATTACCATAACCCAACACCTATCGAGATGAATCGGGAACCTATCGAGTTTCGATTGTGAACCGATGAACAAAAGAGAGTGCGTCACGTCTCCACACCTTCACGAGTCACTCATGTATTATTCTTCATGAATAATGTATCATTCAGTATGAATAATACATCATTCAGGGTGAATAATACACGATTCATGTATTATTCATCCTGAATATTGTATTATTCATCATGAATAGTGAATGAACTGAATGTGGACACCTGAAGAAGTGCATACATATTCATAAAGAATAAAACCAAGTTTCGGTTGTGAATCGGAAAACAAAGAGAGTGCGTCATGTGTTCAACCTTCACGGGTCATTCATATATTATTCAACATGAATAATGTGTTATTCAGGGTGAATAATGTGTTATTCAGGGTGAATAATGTGTTATTCAGGGTGAATAATACACGATTCATGTTTTATAATACATGAATCAGGAATTCGTGTATTATTCATCCTGAATGTTGTATTATTCATTTTGAATATTGTGTTATTCGTCATGAATAGTGAATGAACGTTCCTCTTTGTTATTCATACTGAATATGCACACTAGGAAACGTGCATACATATTCATACCGAATATAACACATACATAGCATTTCACGTAAAAACGGTTAAAATGAAGAAAAAACTATATCGAGATGGATGTCATATCGAAGAGCACGAAATTCTCGTTTTTTTGATGTAATTTGTTTGATTAAAATATTACTAATTTTTAAGATAAATTATTTTAAACTTTAAGGGGGTAAAAGTTTTTTAATTAAAAAAGAAAATAAAAAGTCAAACATGGTAGGTGTTTATTCAAATTTCCAGATTTGCCCCTAATCACTTCTCAATTGGTTTAATTAAGTTTTAACCATTGATTAGTTTTCCAAATCTTGATCAATGGTTGTGACTTGTCCTCATGTTCACAATTGAAAATGAGTTTTCATTTGAACCCACCCCTATACACATATAGGCATGGGATCATGTAAGAAGTACTTTTACACCATTGATCACTTTTAATCAAATACCCTCCCATAAATTGCGGCTTAAAAGGGAATTAATTCAGTGCATCTTATCTCGGTGTATCTCATCCTAATGTTCCTCCATTTCTCATCCAACGGTTGATAATCACTTCTCACCGGAACCCAACCCTACACGTATATGCGTGACTTAAAAGGGAATTGATCTGGTGCATTTCGGTGCATCTTATTCAAATGTTAATCCATTTCTCATCAAACGGTTGGTAACCACTTCTCACGTTTCTCACCAAATGAGTATTTTTGTGAGAGGAGATCAACAAAATAGTTATTTCAATTAGTTACTGTTTTATTTATCATATATCTAATTAAAATCTTAATCTATTTAACGAGGTGCGGGTAATGGGTGTCGACAAATGGGTGTGGTTTTGGTGGATGAAGGCAGCAATTGTCGGTAATGGACCTTGAAATTGATAAGTCCGGGTCTCCTCTACCATGCCTGCATGTCTTCAAACATTGATATTCAATAAATTTGACTCATTTCATTTTAAACTGTTTTATGTTCCACCGACACTTGGGGTTGTTTAAGTAAACCCTTACCCAATAAGCGCTTATTAGTAAAAGTTAAAACTTACTTTATCAGGTAAAATTGTACCCAATAAGTGTTCGTTCATCATGTAAAAGTTGTAACCCTCACTTACCAAGTAAGACTCTCCATCCTTGTCATCGTTCTTAGAGTGATTATTTTTGAAAAAAAAATGAAGCTTTAAACCAGCGAAAGAGAGTTAAAATCAGCATTTCATTTTATATCAAAAACTGGTTTAATTGGGATGCAAAATCTAGTTTCCACTACAAAATGAAGAGAGATGTTTTTGTATTCATAAAAGAAAATGGAACAATAGTTGATTCCAAACATCAGGAACACCAGGCAAGCACCAATGTATGCAATCAGAATAACTCGTGGGATTCGCCAATTGCTCATCCGTTCGTTCCTCCCAAAACTTGCGATAAACCGAGGGATGTCCGTCTTTACGGTATTCAGACAGCTGAGTAATGTTCACAACCCTAACCTTTGACTTCAACTTACTTACAACATTCTCCACCATCCTCATGGTATCCATGTCTGAACCACTTCCCCAGTACCTTTCATCTTCAATTGGAGATTTTTCATTATAACAGTTCCCTTCCGTTCCTGCTTCCCACTCCCGACTCCTGTCAATTTAAAAAAAAACCCAATAAAACCTAAACCTCCCATGTCCAATGTTTGGCAGTTGCTGAATGGTTTGATGCATGATGATTAAGTAGTCAGATTGATTAAGAGGCTCTTATGATATAGTGCAAAATGAAATATGGTTGTTTGGTAATTGTCCATAATGAATATAGGGTGCTGAATGGTTAAGGGAGGCCCAAGATACAAAATCAGGCAGACTTTTTTTTTGCCAAACAAGATTCACCTCTTAACGATTCAGAGGTTGCCTCTTACTGGAGCTATTAAGAGATAAACAGACAGCCCCGTGTTTGGCAGTTGCTGAATGGTTTGGTGCAGGATGATTAAGTGGTAAGAATGGTTAAGAGACTCTTATGATCTTATGATATAGTCCAAAATGAAATATGGTTGTTTGGTAATTGTTCAAGAGTGAAATTAGAGCGCTGAATGGTTAAGGAAGACCCAAGACGCAAAATCATTCAGAGGGTTTTTAGAACCATTAAGAGGCACGACTTTTTTTGCCAAACAAGATTCACCTCTTAACGATTCAGAGGTTTCCTCCTAATGGAACTATAAAAAGGTAAACAAACAGCCCTTTGCTTACCAGAGATGAGTAGGAGACATGGTAACAAAAAATACTTTTTGCTTCAAAGGATCGATGTTAGAATCTATCCAATTTGCCCATGCTTCCATGGCCAACTCCATTGCTTCCAACCCTTTTGCTTCTTCACAAACTCCATTTTCCTCATTACTCCATCTAAGTCGAAAAAAACGGCTTTAGATTTAAATAAAAAATACCAATATGAAATTAAAAGAAAGTAGAGAGGTTCACTCACAACAACTTTACAGGACCTTGTCTCCACCACAAGTATGAATTAAAGATCAATATATCCGCATGCTTCCATTCAGACGCGTGCCTCACAACTGAATCCGGTCGCATTATTCTCTCATCCAATCTGTGATTAACTGGATCATCGGAATTTGACTCAACTACAAGCGGTGCCCATTGAAATTCTATTGTGGCATTGTATTCCTATTAACAAAACAAATTCACATTCTAAAACAAAAATTACAAAGTTCATTAGAAAATAGAAGAATTTAACCATTCTACCTCTGCTCGGAAAATGGTAAGAGGGGCATTGGGGGTAATTGACTTCTTTTCAGCAGGGATTACCGACTGTAACAAACATAGCATTGATATCCATTGACCTCTGTTTAGTGAATCCCCAACAAACATCAATCTCTTCCCCCTTAACTTTTCCCATATCTCAGTAGCATTCCATCTAAAATTCATAAAAAAAAGTTCAACAAACTTAATTTTTTCCCCAAATTGAACTTAATTTTCTAATTTTGAATCAAAATAACACACCCATATAGCTTATATATTGTATGAGGGAGGTTCCTCAAAAAAATGGAAAACTGAGGAACACCGTGGTAGCCTTTCATCCGGACGGTATGCACTTGTGCATACAAGTAAATTAATTTTTTGGTTTTTATGCACGTGAACATGTTACAAATTACTTGTATGCACAAGTGCATACCGTCCCAATGAAAGGCTACCAGGGTGTTCCTCAATTTACCCTTTTTTTTAGGTTTTCCCGTAAACCTGACCCTATGTCGTATACCCCATGAATCTAGCAACTTTTGCTTACTTCAAATGAAGATATAATGTCGATTTGTTTACGAATTTCACTAAGTAACTTGAGAACATATTACCTCTTGAGATTGCAGCCATGAGGTTGCCATCTCCAATATTGGTAACCCGAATCAGGCCTTCCGTGTTTGAGGCAAGCCAATTGGTCAGACATGTATGGGCAATCAGATTCATTATAAAGTGGATAAGAAGTGTTGTCGAATACCCATCTGCCCGAAAACACATCGCACAAATCCTTCTTTTCTTCTTGCTTATCAGATGGAAGCACCCATTCAGCTTTCTTTCCGTTGTACTTTACTGTAGATTTGCAGGTGCTGAATCTATCCAAAGCCACTGGATTCCCCCGATAATTGCCAGATAAGATAATGCCATCGCATGAATACAAGTAACTGTAATAGAAAATGGACTGAATTGCCATTTTAGAGATGAAACCTATAGTTTCCAAGTTCACAACAAGTATGGGTCTGGTAACACCTTAAGTGGTTTGGTGCAGAATGATTTAAGTAGTCGGAATGATTAAGAGGCTCTTATAATATAGTGCAAAATGAAATATGGTTGTTTGGTAATTGTCCAGAATAAAATTAAGGGCACTTAATGGTTAAGGAAGACCGAGGAAACCCCAAAATAATTCAGAGAGTTTTAGAACCATTAAGAGGCAGACTTTGTTTTTGCCAAACAAGATTCACCTCTTTAACGATTCAGAGGTTGCCTCTTAATGAAACTATTAAGTAGATCTCAAATGTTAAATCAATTTTTTCTCCCAAAATTGAACAGAATTCATGGGGATGTTGAAGTTGAAAGTTGGTTCGTTGTATCAAAGAAATCACATAAGGGTAAAAACCCAACTCGCAGATCAAGAAACATGATACATTATAAAGACCCATCAAGTTAAATCACATAAAAAACAGATTTATGACGATCATACACAAACCCTGGTGAACAAAACAAACAAAACGTCTGTTCAAGACTTCAAAATCAAACTCAAACAAATTGCAAGGACTACAAACCTGAATGATCTTTTGGGCGACTGCTATTCAGGGAAGAAGGTGAGGATGTGAGTGAAAATGTCTTCTTAACATTATTTCGAGTACCAACATCATCATCATCTCCTTTCCGGTGGATTTGTTGAAATCGGCGCTCGTTGACAAAGATTGTACAGAGCACAAAGAGGAAGAAGACGAGTGCTATGAGTGGAAGTTGGGTCTTCTGTGCCATCTCTGAATCATTCTAGAGAGAGAGAGAAAGGAAATGGTGCAGCGGTGGGAGTTTATGCGCTGGTGATTATTTGAATTGATAAAGAAGTGTTTGTGTTTATTGACTTGGACAAATATACCCAACGACAAAATTTCCAAAAAAATATAAATTCATCTCCAACAGCTTTCTTATTTTGGAGAATCAAACATTAATTAAAATATTAAAATATTCTATTTATCTATTAAAATATTATTTTTCTCTCTCTACATATTTATTTTCAAATTTTCCTATTGGTCCTCTCACATGATAATCATTTTTTGAGTGATCTCTATATTTGGAGAAAAAAAAACTTCTCTCTCCAACTTTCTCCATTTTAGGATGGTTTCGGGGAAGCTGTTGGAGCTCAATTTTAGCCTAAAATCCCCATTTTCTCCATTTTCCCCATTTTGGAGAAGCTGTTGGAGATGCTCTTGAGAGGTAACACAAACACGAAAAGAAAAGAAAACAAAACCCAAGATTATTCCTTTTAAGAGCATCTCAATAGTTTTGCTATAATTTTTCCAAAATAGAGAATCAAAAGTTAAAATCTCTAAAATAATGTTACATCCATCTCCAACAGTTTTGCTATTTTAGAGATTTTAACACAAATTATATTAATATAATATTCTTTAATTTATACATCCAGTGCACTTTAAAAGAAAAACTTAATATAAAATGATAAAAGAATTATGTCATTGGTGGATTAAATTAAATAATTATTTCTCTCTCTTATTTAGAGAATTATAGAGAATTCTCTATATTTAGAGATTTCTCCAAGAATCTCTATTTTAGCAATCAAGATAGTAATGCTCTTGAAGAAGAATAGGAAACAAAAACCCATTTTTTTCTATTTTAGCAATTATGTTGGAGATGCTCTAACATGGTGGTGATTGATGGTCCTCCTCTTGTCTACTAATTATTTTAGTACTATAAACTATAAAGTAAACAACAAATAAAGGAAAATAACACTCTCTTCTCTTCTCTTGTTAGAGCATCTCCAATCTTGGCACAAAAAAACACACCAAAAACATCAATTTTGGTGGACCCAACACCAAAAAAAACTCTCAACTCCAACCATATTAAAAAAAAACACTAAATTTGTGGACCTCACATTAAAATAACATATTTTATTTACTATTAACTATTTTTAATAACAATAATTATAATTTGTAAATATAATAATAAATAATCAGTAATTAATTTATTTAATGAATACCGATAATTCTTACATACGAAAACTAGTTAGAAAAAAACAAGTTTCAATTAATAAATTTTACATAATTATTTTTAGATTAATTCAACTAATTTATTGTGCTTGAAAATAAATATTAGATGAATTAATAGTTATTAATTGATGAACTATTTATAAGTTAGATAATTAAATTAATTTTTTATTAGTCTAATGGTAGGCCAACATGTTTGGCGTGTGAAAATGCACATTGCATATTTGCAGTGTGAAATCACCAACCGGCAAAAAAAATTCAGGTTTACCGTATGATTGGAGCGTTCAAAACGACAATTTTGATGATTTAGCGTATGATTGGAGATGCTCTTACAAATGAGTTATTTTAAATCAACATTCTATGTTAATTAATTTCTTTTATTATTTTACATTTATATATATGGTTAATCATTTTATTTTATGTTTTCAATGTATTTAATTCAATAAAACGTTTATTTAACAATATCGATCGATATTGGAAACGAATTTATTTGTGTTGAAAAGTGTCGCCTTCGATCGTCAAAATAGTTTCTTTCCCTTTCTTTCATTACTAAGGTGCTGTTTGTTTTTTAAGAGGTCTGAAGTCTGAAGGCTTATTTCACTTCTGATTTATAAGAGGTGGTGCTGAAGTCTGAAATCTGAATAATAAGCTTGTTTGTTTTTGTAATATCTGAATCTGAAGTCTGAATCTGAAATCAATTTTATTACCATATATTTGTATTATCAACAAACTTAAAAAAAAATTAAAAACTAGAAGTCCAAATAGAAATGGCCCAAAACTCAGGCCTATCAAAAACCCTAAAAAACCCACTATATAAATTCACAACTTCAGCAGCTACGTTTTTTAGTCTGTTTCTGCTTCTCTTTTCATATCTATGGGTACCCATTTTACTGTACACAAAGCTTGATAAATCACCAGAAACCATCATCAATGGCCGCCGATGGCGGTGGCCGTGGATCATCTTCCCCAACCTCCATCTCCAACTCCGGCGTTTACTAGCCACAACCACACACTTCATTTTCGCATCGTGAGCCGCCTCCACCGTTAGATTCGAATTCCCAAACATAATACACCGTTCAGGTATGAACCGCAACAACTCCTGCGGTTGTGAAGGACGATGGTGACGGTGGCGATGGTGATGATACGAAGGTGGTGATGACGACGGCGGCGGTGGAGGAGGTGGTTGTGGTGGTGGTGATGACGACGGTGGCGGTGGAGGAGGTGGTTGTGGTGGTGGTGACGACGACGGTGGCGGTTGTGATGGACGACGGCGGCGGTGGTGGCGGAGAAGGTGGTGGGCGACGGTGGCTGTTAGGGTTTCATTTTCATCTCAGAGGTTTTAAGAGCCAGATTTACCTCTTGTCAAATAAGATGATTTAAGAGGTTTTCAGCTCTTTTTTTTGGAAAAAAAAACAAACGGTCTTAAAGACCAATCATCTGACCGAATCAGATTTAAGGGGTTTTCAGAGTTTTTTTTTAAAAAAACAAACAGCCCCTAAATCTTCCATTTTTTGAGTTGAAATGTAGTACTACAACGGTGGGCATAGCCGCATAGCAAGCCAAAGGAAAGGAAAGTGGAGTAATAAGCATCCCTATGTTTTAAACATGTATCTAAACATGTGCAACAACACCACATAATACTAGGGGTGAGTATTGAAATTGGGTACTCGCCTCTGGAACCGTAACGGCTTCGAAACTGTTGGTTCTGGTTCCTAAAATACGGAACCGATTAAGACTGGTTCCGGTTTCGGTTCTCATTTTTTTTAGAACCGTTACCCGCTGGGTACCAGGTTCCATGACCGGGTTACCCGGTCCCGCTGGGTACCCAAGAGCAGAACCGACTGGTACTGGCTATTTCTAATAAAAATTATTTATATATTTATTAGATTGAAGTATTTAATTAGTTTCTAATTTATTTATGTAATAGTAGTTTTTTTATCGGATTAGTTTCACCACTTATTATATTTATTACTTTAAGTTGATACTTTGTAGTTTGCGATGCACTTATAATTTTACATTTTTTATAATATGAAATGTTAGAATTTAAAAAAAATTGACACCGGGTACCCGGAACCAGAACTGGTAGTGGTTCCGGGACCGGTTCCAAAATATAGAGAACCGATGTAAGTGGTTCTGGTTCCTTCATTTTAGGAATCGCTAGTTTCGGTTCCTTGAAATTTGGTCGGGTACCCGGTTATGCTCACCCCTACATAATACCCACAAGTGTTCAAACCCAAACACCACCACAATTGACTATATTGTTAAACCTATCTCCCAAAGTATGAACACGATGACCAAAATAGGGTTTACCGCCTATGACTTTGTGACCAAATGAAAGAACGTATGGTTCAATGACTTTTACCCCTCAAGTTGACCAATGATCCCCACGAAACCCTCAAACCATCACCGAAGAATATTTTTGAGCAACCTAATCGATGTAAATAGTCCAAAGTAAAGACATATAGAGACCCAAACGGAGGCACACAAAACCAAGCCCTAAACAAATGTTATTTCCCGATCCTCAACCTTAAATACACCCTTCATTTGCATCACATGATCATCGAAGATATTCATGTGTTATTTAACGGTTATCCATCTTGCATCCTAAACAAAAGAAGGTTATCATCAAAATCAATCAGTTGGACAAAGATTTAGTCAAATAAAACTCATCAGTTAAGCTTTCTCCAAAAACTTGGAAACAACTTCAAAATTGACATCTGTTGATTCCAAAGGTGTAACAATATAACTCATACAAAGTTTAGAGGGGTGAATTCGACATTTTTAAAGTTTAACAATAATTTGTATCATTTAACCTTTCTCATTACAAAATTATTATCTATTTGTGTAAATATACACAGAATCACAAGTGATTAATTGTGTAATATCTAGGTTTTATTTATTAAAAGTCCAAGGAATGATTTTGCTATTTGCCTATAAATGAGGGTTTGTTTTAAAACTATGGTGGTATAAACTATAAAGCCCTCCACCGGCTCACTGAGATTTTTTCTAAATTTTTATTTAGTGCAAAAAATATCTACTCCATGTGGAGGGCTTTATAGTTTATACCACCATACAGTATTGCACTATCGCGTTGTGCTAGAACGCCAGCAACACTATCGCGTTGTGCTAGTATGCCAACTTCACTTTTATCGCGATGTGCTACAACGCCAGCAATATTTGTGAGATGTTGTGCTTGAAGGCCAACGGAGTGAATTGTTGAGTTGTGCCTGAGTGCCAACGATTGAGTAAACTAATCGAAGGTTTTATATAAATCATTTTAATACAAGGTTTTATATAAACTGCTCTTATAATGGTTTTGAAATTATAGAGATTATTTCACTAGACCATTTGGTCTAACCCTCATTTTGTTTTAAAAAATATGCATTTCAGGATTGCGGAAAGTATGAGGTAAAAGAAAAGTTAATAATGTGAGATCGCCTTATTTGATTTATCTTGTTGGAAATAATTGAGAAGGAAATTGAAGTCTGATTTTGATATGTGGCAATGTGGATCGTTCGTATGAAGATTTTATTAGCAAAAAGTTTGTTTGCTATTTCGAAGAGTTTGATAGATTTGTAGCATGGGACCCAATGTGTAACCCCAACATGATTTGTTATATATAATATTTCATGTTATTTGTTATGTGGATTTGTAGGTTGTTACAAATTGCCTACACCATATACTACCATTTGACAAATATAAACCCATATCACTCTTACAATGATCCTCCACTCAATCTAGCAATGATTCTAAAGTTGAGATTGTTGTTGTCCGGACTTGAAGAACAAATGTGTCTTAAAATGGTTGATCAACTTAAGTGAAGATTTTGGCTTAATGCTTGAATGCTCGAATCGTTAAAACCCTATATTCGTCTACATTCTTCTTTGCACAAATTATTTATAACATCAAGAATGGACATGTATGATACTTTCTTGAAGCTAACTTACTATGATGCATGATTGAGAAACCATGCTAGGTGAGATATCTGCCATCCTTACAGTCATGGGGTACCGAAGTTCTTTTTGACGACGACCTTGCACCTTTGCTAGTTGACAATATACTGGTTGTTCTTTTTGTGTGTTTAATAATAAAAATTATCCTCTGATAGACTCGTGTTATTAGTAAATGGTCTCATCTTGTTATAAATTAATGACTGTTGGATATCTTCCTTGTCAGAATATGTGGAAACCCTTATTTACTCTCTAAAAGTGTCCTTGAAGAGATAATGGAGATTCCACCATATATAAAAGAGAATTATATGAGTCTAGTAGATGTGAGACTCCACCTCGTCCCCTCCAATGGTGGCTAGACTGGTATACATTGTCCTAGAGTGTTGAGAAGGGGCGAGACAGATGAGGGGGGCTAGGTGAATACATAATATCCAAACCATTGAATCCCTGTAGTGGTAGCATATGTAGAACCCCCACTAGGAGCTTGTAGTGACATTTGTTTTTGTGGAGTCGGGTTGCACAGTGGGATTAGTGTACCTTGGGATCTGACGATCCCTTGGGAATGAAAATATTGAAGCGGTGTGCACGGAATATGTTTCCTGCACACGTGGGAGATGGGGAGTCTGCTTGGGCTCTGAAGGCGAGAGAAGAGTCTGCTTGGGCCCCAATCATGGTTGTTGACGGATTTGGATGTGGTCTATGAACACTGTGCAAATACCCCTGTTTGTTATGGAATTACTTGTGGGCCTTAGGGTGGATAAAGAAATGATTTTATGCATGTTTTCATAGAAACTGCTTTTCGGAGGGAATTCACTAGACCTCATGGTCTAACCCTCGTTTTTCAAAACTAAAACCATTTTCAGGGAAACGCATTAGTGATGCTTCGTCTAGAGTAAAGGAGAAGGCATGAAGAGTAGAGACGGGGGCGATCTTGTGTAGAGCACTCTAGTTCTTAATTTAGTATTGTTTTAGTATAGCTAGTTCTCGGCTGTGGAAGTTTGTTTCCGCTGCAAGTTTTGAAATCTCTGGTCTAGGACGTTATGTATGTACTGGGATCCATATTTGGGGTAGTTTATAAATAAGATTTATGTTATGGATTTTGGGTTGTTACAAACCCGCAACAAGGATCGACTTGTTGCTTAGGGATACAGACAAGAGGAAGACATAGACTACGATGAAACCTTTGCCCCAGTAGCTAGACTCGAAGCAATTCGACTCTTTCTAGCCTATGCAGTTCACAAGGACTTCAATGTTCATCAAATGGATGTCAATTCAGCGTTTCTTAATGGAAAGCTGAATGAAGAAAGTCTACGTTGAACAACCTCTAGGATTCTCTGATCTTAAGCATCCAGGTTATGTTTATAAACTGGATAAGGCACTTTATGGCTTAAAGCAAGCACCTCGTGCATGGTATGACACTTTATCTTCTTTTCTCCTGATTGAAAAATTTGAACGTGGTAAAATCGATAACACTATATTTTTCAGGAAAGTAAAAGGTCATATCATTCTTGTTAAAATATATGTCGATGATATTATATTTGGTTCTACTAACCCATCTCTTTGTGAAAGATTCGCTGGAAGAATGAAATCTGAGTATAAAATGAGTATGATGGGTGAGGTGACATACTTCATTGGACTCCAAATCAAGCAAAGTGACAAAGGCACTTTCATTCACCAAGGTAAGTACGTTAAAGATATGCTGAAGAAATTTGATCTTACTCAAAGTTCAGCTATGAAAACTCTTATGGCACCTCCGCTGACACTTAACAATGATCCCTTTGGAAAACCTGTTAATGTCACTGCATATAGAGGAATGATCGACTCTCTTCTTTATCTTATAGCGAGTCATCCTGATATTATGTATGCTACTTGTCTATGTGCACGATATCAATCTGAACCCAAGGAATCTCATATGATCGCTGTAAAGAGAATTTTCAGATATCTGAAGGGTACACCCAACCTAGGTCTTTGGTATCCCAAAGACTCAGGGTTTGATCTAACTGCCTATTCATATAGTGATTTTGCAGGTTGCAAACTGGATAGAAAAAGCACCACAGGAGGCTGTCAACTCCTGGGTGGAAAGCTGGTAAGTTGGACTAGCAAGAAGCAAAGTTCAGTGTCCACCTCTACCGCTGAAGCTGAGTATGTAGTTGTTGGAAGCTGTTGTGCTCAGGTCTTATGGTTGAGAAATCAGCTATTAGACTATGTTGGTCCCGAAAGGCTTAAACAAGTTTGTAGAAGGGGGGGGGGGGGTTGAATACAAACACACTATTTTACTTTTCTAAATTGTTTATTGATAAATCATTAACAATTTACACCTTGTTGCGGAAACAAGATTAAGGATAAACCTAAATCTAAACAAGTTGGAACACTAAGGTTTTCTTGCACTAAGAAAGATAAGGAGATTACTAATAAAATCCTATCTTGAGAGATTTGAACTTGTCCAGAGTTAGCAAGTTACTTCAAATGAAGTGAGTTCATCTCTTTATATACTGCATGCATTTAATGCAATTTAGTATACACTTTACACGTGTCATCAGCGGATTGGTTGCATGTCATTGACCTTTGTTGACAACCTTAGTAGCCGCATGAATGAACAGTGTAGTATCAGAGTGGTTGTACGATTTCAGATTTTCGGAGGTTCTTTTCTGACATTTCGTACGGTGGCGTGCAAGGGAGGTTAAGACAAAAGTACTTTGTACGGAGGACTTCATGATCAGCTTTCGTTGATTCAGCGATTATCATTTACTATTCAGCAGATGATAAAGTTCAGCGATAGCTGAAGTCTTGTACTTGATACTTCACGTTGAGTGGACAAATCTGAGTCTTCGCTGATCCGCATCAGTTCATTAGGAGACTTGTCGCTGGTTCTTGAGCTTGATCTTCGACTTCAGCGTAGAACCTTTGTTGACGTGAATCTTGTCTTCAGGGATCATAAGTAAACAACTAACTTATCAGCGATCACCATAAGGACTGAACAGACTCAGCGATATGGTGAACAGTGTTCGCTGAATGTTTAATCTAAAAGTGCGAGAGTTCCTATCAGCAGTACTGTAAGATCTTAGTACTTATCAGCGATAGTGAAACTCTGATACATATTGTTTACTTACAATTTTCACTAAGTATTTAAGATAGGGTCATTATCAAATCACTGAGGGTTTGGATCAACAATCTCCCCCTATTTGATTATGACATAGCAACAGAGAAAATTGCTAATTAATGAAAACATAAGGATAAAAAGAACTCATAAAATATTTGTCCATTTTACTGTTTTCTGGGATCTTTTCAGTACTGATGGAGTAAAGTACATTCGCTGAAATCTTTCTTTAAATCTTTGAATCAGGTTACAATATGAATAAGAAAGATTACAAGTACAAGCGAAATAAATTACAAGTACTGAAGGATGACTGATACAATAGAGAAAAATGGTGATTGTTGTCAGCCTTCAAAGGGTTCTTCCTTAATGAGAAGTTCATCAAGGGTTGTCTTTTCAGTTGGAATCATCCAGTCAGGAACCTTTTCTCCTTTATTCTTTAGCTTCAGAGCAGCTTCAAAAATCAAGGGTTTTAGGTGTCGTGCCTGAATGTCTTTTCTGAAGTCGCACCAGTAGATGAGATCTTTGAGCTGTTCGATTGGAGTGATTGGAAGCTCAGCGATCCGTTGAAAGCATTTACGTCCGTCGTAGTCAAGAAAGAATATTCCATAGGGATTACTGATGACTTTACCAGGGACGAAAAGTTCACATGGTGGCAAAGAGATGTCAAGGGCAGATAGATCAGGATCAGGACCAAGTACTTCAGCGCGAGAGAAACCAATTCCAGTTTCATTTCGTATGACAGGACCTGAGTTTGAATCTTGACGTTTCTTCCTTGGAGAGTCCTTTTTTCTTTTCGGCTTTAGATCAGGAACAGGAGGAATATCCACACAAGAAGATATCAAATCGATCTGTCTGTTTATCAGCTTTTCGAAATGATCCTTGTACTTAGATTTTGACGGTTGGATAGCTAACCTCATCTCCAGCCATTCAGAGAGACCATACCTTTTTACAGTGTCAGCACGAAAGGTTTCAGATGAGTCATCTTCTCTGAACAGTTTGATGTCAACAATAGGTACTCCGATGGAGGTTCTTCCAGAGATGAATACCTTGTTGATCTTCGCTGGACGATATCTGAAGTGGATTTTCTCTTTACACCAGATCAGGGTGGTCTGAGAAACTTCAGCTTTCTTTTCCACGATCTTCTGGGCTTGTTCCCAAAGCTTTCGTTGGATTTGAATGGGAATACGCTTCAGCTTGGGGTCTTTGACAGATTCTTGAGTGAGCTTGATGGCGTATTCTCTGTCTTTATCTTCAGCTTCCTTCCTTTCAGCGATGAGGCGTTCAGCTCTGAGATGATCCTGGTATTCAGCTTTTGAAATTCTGAATTTAGGAGGAACTGAAGGTAGTTGATCGCGCCTTAGGATGATTCGCTGATCCTCGAATCGCTTTATCATTTCTTCTCTCCTCTTTTGAGGAACTGAGGAGGGTCTGTTTCTGTGCGAGAGAGGTTGTTCTTCTGATTCATCAGTCTCAGAGATTAAATCTAAGACTGGGATTATGTCTTCAGCGGTAGCTGGAATTATTGGTGAAGTCGCAATAGAAGATCTTTCAGCGATATCCTCAAACAGGGGAGAGGACTAGCTGAAACGCAGCGATCTTACAAATAAGAACTGGGTAGAAGAACTTGGGTAGAAAAGATAGAAAAAAAATGTGGATGTGTAGGTTTTTGTGGAATGGATAACTGATTTTTCAGAGATGATCAGGGAAGGAAAAATAAGTTTAGTGTACCTGACAAATTGGCTTTGCAAGTAGGATCGCCAGATTATCATCTTCAGCGATGCCTTTGTCTTTGCTTTTCTCAGCGCCGGAGGCTGAGTGCTTTGTCTTTGTCTTCTCCCCTGAAGGTTCTTTTATTGAAATACCTTTAAGAGCTTTGGTTCGAGGAGCAGGTTTGACAACAAAGAAATCATCGTCATCTTCATCATCATCATCATCATCGTTCCTTGGAGAGGAGGATGGTTCAGCTTCAGGGATGTCGAAGTCTTCGTCTTCTTCTGCTTCAGATTCCTCAGCATCTTCTTCGAGTTTCTCCCCCTCAGATACAGAGGCGAGGTTCTCGGTTCCCTCAGGGTTTTCATCTCCCTGAGGTCCAGTAATCCGATCTTCATTACCCTCTCCCCTGATAGATTCATCATGGGAAAGGTCTTCAGCGCTTTTATTTTGATCTTCAGCGCTCTTCTCCTGTTCAGCGCTCTTCTCCCCCTCTTTCTCATGATGGGCGGGGGAGGAATGGGTAGATTCAGCATTGGTGTTGTCTCTGTCTTCTGGGCCAGAGACTTTCACACAATCTTCAAGCTTAGCTATTCTGTCTTCTAGGCCAGAAATAGCAGGCGTGATTTTCTTCAGCTCTTGGCGATCCTCTGCGGTGAATGAGTCCAAAACAGGTGCAGGGGCCGGAGCAGGAGCTGGATTATTTGCCTTGTTCACCAGCGTCTCGATCATTGTCTTGACAGAACTAAGATCGGTCTTCACTGAGCCCAAGTCTGTCTTGACCACTGACATATCACCTTCGAGTGTACCAACCGATTTCTTCAGCGTTGTAACCTCGCTGGAAATGGTGGAAACTGATGATTTGAGGTTGGTGTAGTCAGTGTAGATGTCGGAGAGCACTTTGGCAAAGTCGGCGAGAGTTTTATCAAGGTCTTTGATGTCATCAGAGGAGGCCTTCTTGTCCACCACAGTAGTCAGCTTCGTCAGATTCTCTCCAGCGTTTGTTACAGCTGTAGAGTTATTTGATAGACCGGTGGTGAGATCCGTAAGTTTCATCTCCATAGACTTCAGAGACTGGTTGATGTCTCCCAAATAAGGACCTGTAACATATAAGTACTTGTGAACAAAGGAAAGCTCAGAAGTTTCAGGTTTAGTTACAGTGTTTAAGGTGGGATCTGTACCTGCAGGAGCGTTGACGAACTCATCAAAGTTTCGAGTCCCTCCGTAGTGTTCCATATCTCCCTCAAAAGTTCCGTGAGGGATGGAGATCTCTGCAGGTCCTTTCTTCGTCATTCGCTGAGAAGC
This sequence comes from Saussurea involucrata, assembly GCA_033807775.1. Classification (NCBI taxonomy): domain Eukaryota; kingdom Viridiplantae; phylum Streptophyta; class Magnoliopsida; order Asterales; family Asteraceae; genus Saussurea; species Saussurea involucrata. The sequence goes on along the minus strand of CM066327.1, from coordinate 78,227,531 downwards.
TTCAACGGCTTCTTGAATGATGGCATCTCCAGTTTTGACTGGAGGAGTGTCCAAAGAAGTAGAGGGAGGAGCGAAGGATAAGAATTGGGGTTGGGTTTCAAGTTCAGCATTGGATTCGCTGAGAAGTACTTCATCAGTCTTTTGAGAGACTGACGAAGGTTGGGTAGATTCCAAAGTTCTAACCTCAGCGTTTAAGGACGCTGAAGTAGGTTTAGAAGGGATGGCTTGAATTGGTGTGGCAGAGCGTACCACGGAACTTTCCTTCAGCTCTTCAGAATGAGCTGAGGAGTCTTCAGCATGCAATTGCTGGGGTTGCTCCTTGGTTTTCTTGATCCTTTTGGAATCAAGAGGGGTAAGAGATTGTTTCCTTTTCTTAGAAGGAATGGATTTTGTGGCCTGGGAATCAGCGAGGGGTATAGTCGCTGAAGGAGCCACAGAAAGCGGAGAATTAAGTAGAGTGAGAAGGGTAGAGAGACGTACCTCGTTGGCGACAGGCTTGAAGTCGAGAACTTTAGGGCCAATCTGAGAGAGTTTCAGATCACCCTCTTCAGGATAGCTGTCCTTCAGGCCATATTGAAAGATGGCGCTGATGAATCGCGGGTAAGGAACCCATGCTGGTCGGTCAGCGGCAGAATCAACACGTTGAATGAGGTCTTCATAGATGATGGAGGCCCAGTCAATGTTGAGACCTTTCAGCAGTGCGTAACCCATGGCCTGCTGAGGTTGAGCGGCTTGATCAGAAGATCCGGATTTCGCTGTCATGCAGCTGATCAGGTGAGCGAAGATGAAGTTCATCTCGCTGGGCATCTTGGATTTCTTTATCAGCGTCAGCTTCTTCTCAGGTAGCTTGTCTCTTCCAGTCTCCCAGATGTAACCCATCGCATCAAGGAAAGCAATGATTTCTTCCCTGTCAGCGTGCTTCTTGTGGTCAGGAAATGGAATGAAAGGATTTTCTGAGGTAGCGTTAGGGAATTTCAGAGCTTTGCGGATTATTGCGGGGGTTATCTTGATGGTGCCATACTCAGTATCGTTGAGTATGCAGTCGATGGTTTTAGATGGATCTTTGGCTGAGGGTAGGTTGGTGTGTCTGGCAGAGTACCAGAATTGGGATAATAGACGCTGACTGGCAGGAGGTGTGATTGTCAGTGCTGTGTAGATGGGGCTATTCTTCAAAAAATTTACAGCGTCGTCTAGATGGGATACCTGCTTCCGAGGAGGAAACTCGAGAAGCGCTGAAAGGTTGTTTGCCTTTGTCCAGTCTAGTTGATCCAGCTCAAACTTAACCTGAGGAGCTTTGGTGATTTCCAGTTCCTCGGAATCAGTGGAGATGGACTCAGCAGTAACATTCAGCTTTGAAGTTGCCATTTCACTGTATTATCAGTTCAACCAAAGATGTTAACAAATAAGAAATATCTTAATGTGGAAAGAAAATTTCCATTAAGATTTTTCGAATTTTGTCCATTTCATTCAGACAAAAAAGTCTTAATGAAGATTAGGGTTTTTCTTGTTTTAAAAAAAAAAACGAATATAACACCTATAAGCCTTGTATTCCAGTTTAAAAAAAATGGATACGAAAGAAGAACAAGTTTAAGATTTTAGATTTAAAACTTGAAGAACAACCATGAAATGGTTGTGTTTATAAAACCATGAAAGAAAATGATTTTATTTTGTGAGTTCTTTTGTTTGATCTTGTGTAAAACAATGATAAGATCGAAAACAAGTTATTTGCATTTGATAATAGATAAGAACATATTAACCTTGAGTTTGATGAAGAAGATGATGAACAGTTCTTGAAGATTGAGAGCACAAAATGCAACAGTGTTCTTTTCTTGCGGAGAAAGATTGATTCGCATAAAAGACAAATATAAACTTTGAGAGTGTTTATATAGGAAGAGAGTAGAGAGAGAAAAACTTGAGCGGGAAAGTTTTTCATCATGACACGGACACGTGTTTGCATTTGATTGGATAGACAACGAAACGTGCAAACGTGTGTCAGAAAAAAGAGCGTGCCTGGTGTTATCCGTTGCAATGACGTCACAACTGTCCTTTCACATTCTTTCGTTGTCTCTGAGGTTTTTGAAAGAAAAACTCAGGGACTCTTTGGAAAATATGAAGCACTGAATAGAAATATCAGTGAGGGTTTTAAGAAATTTCAAAATATTATTCAGCGATGAAAGAATTTGAAATCTTGCATTTTCATGCGTTTTGTCAGAGAAAACATACCTTGATATCAGTTTAACCCATTTTATTCAGAGAGAAGATGATGAAATGGATTGTACAAGTTTATTTTATCCAGAGCCTATACAAGAATGTATAAACGTATCGCTGATTAAATGTGAACCGCTGAAGATTTATCCTTCAAAGTTCAGCATTCCAAGCTCGCTGATGAGAAAGTTGAATCTTGTCTCATCAAGAGGTTTGGTAAACAAATCAGCTAACTGATAATCAGTTGGGATAAAATGAAGTTCTATATCACCATTCATCACATGATCTCTGATAAAATGATATCTGATTTCTATGTGTTTTGTCTTTGAGTGTAGCACTGGATTGTTTGCTATAGCGATGGCACTTGTGCTGTCGCAATAGATTGGAATTTTGGAGAGCTGAAGATCATAGTCTAGTAGTTGATTTCTCATCCACAAGACTTGAGAACAGCAGCTTCCAGCGGCTACATACTCAGCTTCAGCTGTGGAAGTGGACACCGAGTTTTGCTTCTTACTTGTCCAACTTACCAGCTTTCCACCCAAGAGCTGACATCCTCCTGTGGTGCTTTTCCTATCCATTTTGCAACCTGCAAAATCACTGTCTGAATAGGCGGTTAGATCGAATCCTGAATCTTTGGGATACCAAAAACCTAGATTCGCTGTACCCTTAAGATATCGAAAGATTCGCTTTACAGCTTTCATATGAGATATCTTAGGTTCAGCTTGATATCGTGCGCACAGACATGTTGCAAACATAATATCGGGTCGGCTAGCTGTAAGATACAGTAGTGAGCCAATCATCCCACGGTACAGCGTGACATTGACAGGAACACCCTTTGTGTCCTTATCAAGTATCAGCGGTGGTGCCATAGGGGTTTTCATAGCTGAACTTTCAGTTAAGTCGAATTTTTTTAGCATATCTTTAACATACTTTCCCTGATTTATAAAAGTTCCTTTTTCAGTTTGCTTAATCTGAAGACCAAGGAAATATGTTAGTTCACCCATCATACTCATTTTATACTCATCTTTCATTCTATCAGCGAAACGAGTACAAAGCTCAGGGTTAGTAGAACCAAATATAATGTCATCAACATATATTTGAACTAAAATGATATGACCTTTTATTTTTCTAAAAAACAAAGTTTTGTCAATCTTACCTCTCTCAAATTTTTCAAGGTGGAGATAAGTAGAAAGAGTGTCATACCATGCACGAGGAGCTTGCTTCAAGCCATAAAGTGCCTTATCCAGCTTATAAACATAACCTGGACGCTTAGGATCTGAGAATCCTGGAGGTTGTTCCACATAAACTTCTTCATTCAGCTTTCCATTTAGAAACGCTGACTTAACATCCATTTGATGTACAGTGAAGTTTTTGTGTACAGCATATGCTAAGAAAAGACGAATAGATTCAAGTCTTGCTACAGGAGCAAAGGTTTCGTCATAATCTATACCTTCCTCTTGTCTGTATCCCTGAGCAACAAGACGAGCTTTGTTGCGAGTTACAGTACCATGTTCGTCCAACTTGTTTCGATAGACCCACTTAGTGCCTATCACTGTTTTGTCAGTTGGTCTCCGAACAAGTTTCCAAACTTTGTTTCTTTCGAATTCAGTCAGCTCTTCTTGCATAGCGCTGACCCAGTTTGGATCTCTGAGGGCATCATCTATTTTCTTTGGTTCAGTTAGAGAAATAAAGTTAACAAATAAACAAATATTACCTGCACTTCTACGAGTCTGAATACCAGCGTTGGGATCACCAAGAATTTGATCGATTGGGTGATTTACAGTCCATCGCTGAGCCGGAGCATGCGTCGCTGACTCAGTCTGAACTGGAGAAACTGAAGATGAGGCTTCAGCTACTTCTGGATAATCAGCTAAGAGAGGAATGCTTGCATTTGTCACTTCATTCACTGATTGCTGAGAAATAGATGGAATTTCTGAGACATTTGGATCAACTGCGGGTATAGTATTTATAGGAACAGCTGAGACCCAAGATGTTTCAGCTTCACTATTCTGCATATTGGGAATGATAGTAGGACCATCATTTTCAGTTGTATGAGTATGAGTAGTGGGAACATCTTCTGAATCACCAAGATGAGAAAACATCCATTGATTCAGTTCTTCTGTATCAGCGTTCGGTTTAGAGTTCGCTGAACGGGATTCGTCAAACGTGACGTGAATAGTTTCTTCTACAGTTTGTCTTCTTCGGTTGAAGACTCTGAAGGCTTTGGAAACTGAGGAGTATCCAAGAAAGATTCCATCACCAGCCTTAGGATCAAACTTTCAAAGGGCATCTCTGTTGTTCAGTATGAAACACTGACAACCAAAGATGTGAAGAAAGCTGATTGAAGGCTTTCTCCCATGAAAAAGTTCATAGGCTGTCTTTTTGAATCTTTTGACTATCAGCGACCTGTTTTGCGTAAAACAAGCCGTGTTAACAGCTTCTGCCCAAAACTGAGTAGGCAGGTGAGAATCGCTGAGCATTGAACGTGCAGCTTCAATAATTGTTCTATTTCTTCTTTCAGCGACTCCGTTTTGTTGTGGTGTTCTCACTGACGAAAAGTTGTGAGAAATACCCTTGCTCTCAAGGAAGGAATCAAGAGAACTGTTTTTGAATTCAGTTCCATGATCACTCCTTATTGAGCGAACAGTCATATTGTTCAGAGTTTCCATCTTCCGAACAAAGGTGATGAGTTCTTCAGGGGTGTCACTCTTAGAACGGAGAAACATCACCCATGTATAACGAGAGAATTCATCAACTATGACCAGCGTATATTTCTTTCCAGCGATGGATTGTTTGTTAACGGGGCCAAACAAATCCATATGGAGTAGTTGAAGAGGAGATGACACTGAGGAAACTTGCTTGGACTTAAAGCTTGCCTTGGTCTGCTTCCCTTTTTCACACGCTGAACATAAGGATTCTTTGGCGTATGAATGTTGAGGTAGACCAGTGACTAACTCTTTGGATGAAAGAGTATTCAGTGTCTTGAAGTTGAGATGTGAAAGCCTCTTGTGCCATAGCCAGTTGACATCAGAAGATGCCTTTGAGAAGAAACAGGAGTTCTCAGTGGTTGTTGAGTCCATGTTTATAACGTAAACATTTTCCAAACGATAACCGCTGAGAGCTATCTTCTCCTTTTTGTCAGAGACAAAGCAGGATTCCTTGGTGAAAATCACTTTGTTATCCATGTCGCAAAGCTGACTGATGCTCAGAAGATTATGCTTCAGCCCTTCAACATATGCGACTCTTCTGAAGGATGTTGTACCATTTGAAAGTACACCATACCCTCGGGTGTGTCCTTTTCCATTTCCACCGAAAGTCACAGAGGGACCCTTCTCTTCCTTGTATTCAGCGAGCAGGCTTTTCTTTCCAGTCATGTGTCTAGAGCATCCGCTATCGAGATACCAGATACCCTTCTTAACCTGCAATACAAAGGAAGATTAGTTTTGCTTAGGTACCCACTTCACCATGTATACGCGTTTGTCAGTGGAAGTGGTTGGAATGGGTTCAGCAGTCTTCGCAGCATTTGAAGATTCAGCTTTGTCTTTCTTCACTTTGGTCAATTTCTTGACCTCAGCGGTAGGAGTCACCTTGACCTGACTTGCAACTGGTTTGGTCTTCTTTGGTGCTATCTTCACCTTAGCTATCTTATCAGCTTTGGTGGCTGTGGGACACTTACTTGCAATATGATCGGTAAGTCCACAGTGATAACATTTCCTATAACTAAAATTAGTTCTAGGACCACTTGTGTGCTGAGCTTTTAATTTGGAATTAGAAGTGCCAGCACCAAGTACACTATTGGTTTTTGAAATAGGACGAACATTTAGTTCTTCAGATTTCTTACCAAGGATATCTACTCTGAGTCTAGGAGTAGGTCGCTGAACTGATCCAGAGGTCTGATTTCTAGAACCAGGTGAATGAATCACTAAGGCTTTGGAAGCATTCAGCTTAGGTACTAAAGTACCCTTCTGAGGATTTTGATAAATTACAATTCCTTTACCTTTATCTTTAGAGACAGAGGTAGGTTTTGAATAAACCATTTTCTCCTTACCTTTTGAGGAGGTAGGAGTTTCCTCAGGGATTGGTGTAATCGACGAGGAGTACTGAGATGAAGAAGTGTCAGCTACTGAGGATACGAACGTTCCAAATTTAAGCATTGAACGTTCAGTGGTTGGTATTGGAGTATCATATTTATAACCCAGACCACGTTTATCACTCAGAGGAATCTGAGCCTTAATTATCTCAGTGATCTTTGTTGAAGAATTACACCATCCTTCAACAGTAGCTTGTTCAGCTTTTAATGCAGCGATAGCTTCCGCTCGTTCAATTTTGACTAGCTGATTTAAATGGACTTGATCTTTAAAATCTTCTTCAAATTTAGAAAGCTTTTCTATTTGAAGGTGGCAATTTTTAAGCTTTTCAGCGAGATCAAGATTTTGGTTTTCAACCACAGCTTTGCCGTTCATGGCTTCGTATAAGCTTCTAGTCAGTAGTTCGATTTTACGGAGACTATCAGCTTCATCAATATTTACAATATTGGTAAAGAAGGAGGGTGATACCTGAATGGCAGATGTTGAAGTGGAGGGGATGTTTGAACTTTCTTCCTCTTCTTCAATCTTGGCCATGAGACATTGATTTGCTTCATCATCTTCAGAATCAGATGATGAGGCTTCTTCATCAGAAGCAGCCCAATCATAGTCAGCTATTAGGCCTTTTCCCTTCTTCTTAAAGCTTTTCAGCTTTGCATACTTCTCCTTCAGCTTTAAGTATTTGTCGTCTTTATTCCTTGGAACAAAGGATTTCTTTGTAAAGGCTGAAGGTCTCATGATTTTCTTTGACCTGCACTCGTTAGCGAAATGACCTGTCTTTTCGCAGTTAAAACAAGTAGCAGTAGCCTTATCAACAAAAGCTGATGACTTAGGCTTGTCAGCTATAGAAAGAGTTTTGTTCTTTCTAAACATTTTCTTCTTGGCGAATCTCCTGAACTTTTTAGTTAGGAGAGCCAAGGATTCATCATCTGAAGAATCAGAATCTGATGATCTTTCAGAGTTACTTTCTAACTCAGTGATAGTGACCACGGGTCGCTGAGTAGAAGGTTCCTCTGAGATTAAAGCAACAGGGGTGCTTTTGGAATCTTTTACAAGATTCTTCTTAAGATGGCTAGATTGCTCATGATTCAGCAATGTGCCATATAAGGTAGCAAGTGTCATTGATCTTAGATCTTTTGACAGCTTCAGACACATGGAATAATTGTCCCAGCTTTCAGGTAAACATTCTAAAAACTTTGTCAGAACTTCAAAGTTAGAATATTCCTTACCAACCGTTTTAAGATCTATAATTAAGCAATTAAAACGTTGATGTACTTCAGAGAGAGTTTCATTCTTACCAGAGATGAAACTTTCGTATTGTCTTACCAGGTTGATCTTTCTTGAATCCTGGACTTCAGACGTTCCTTCATACTGAACACATATTGTGTCCCACATGGCTTTTGAGGATTTCAGGTTCATGACGGAATGGTAGACTTCGTCAGGAAGGGCCATGGATAGTATGGATCTGGCTTTTGTATCTATAGCCACTTTCTTCTTGTCTTCATCGGTCCAATGATGGATTTCCTTTGGAATCAGCCTTTCTGGAATAGCAGCTCTAGTTGCAGTGGCTGGAACGGCAGGATCAATCGTTACAGGGATGTGTGGACCGTTTTCAAGATAGTAAGGTATAGTAGGGTCTACACCTTCTAAGAAGAGTGTCATCCTATTTTTCCATAAGTTGAACTTGTCTCTGGAAAATCTAGGGGGTTTTGCAAGAGAACCATTGTCGATATAGTGAGTGTTTGTGTTTGAGTTGGCCATTTTCAGATAATAGCAAGGAAGAGAAATATCTTAGATTAGATCTTGTTTATGAGATTAAACAAATCTGCTCTGATACCACTTGTTGGTCCCGAAAGGCTTAAACAAGTTTGTAGAAGGGGGGGGGGGGGTTGAATACAAACACACTATTTTACTTTTCTAAATTGTTTATTGATAAATCATTAACAATTTACAGCTTGTTGCGGAAACAAGATTAAGGATAAACCTAAATCTAAACAAGTTGGAACACTAAGGTTTTCTTGCACTAAGAAAGATAAGGAGATTACTAATAAAATCCTATCTTGAGAGATTTGAACTTGTCCAGAGTTAGCAAGTTACTTCAAATGAAGTGAGTTCATCTCTTTATATACTGCATGCATTTAATGCAATTTAGTATACACTTTACACGTGTCATCAGCGGATTGGTTGCATGTCATTGACCTTTGTTGACAACCTTAGTAGCCGCATGAATGAACATTGTAGTATCAGAGTGGTTGTACGATTTCAGATTTTCGGAGGTTCTTTTCTGACATTTCGTACGGTGGCGTGCAAGGGAGGTTAAGACAAAAGTACTTTGTACGGAGGACTTCATGATCAGCTTTCGTTGATTCAGCGATTATCATTTACTATTCAGCAGATGATAAAGTTCAGCGATAGCTGAAGTCTTGTACTTGATACTTCACGTTGAGTGGACAAATCTGAGTCTTCGCTGATCCGCATCAGTTCATTAGGAGACTTGTCGCTGGTTCTTGAGCTTGATCTTCGACTTCAGCGTAGAACCTTTGTTGACGTGAATCTTGTCTTCAGGGATCATAAGTAAACAACTAACTTATCAGCGATCACCATAAGGACTGAACAGACTCAGCGATATGGTGAACAGTGTTCGCTGAATGTTTAATCTAAAAGTGCGAGAGTTCCTATCAGCAGTACTGTAAGATCTTAGTACTTATCAGCGATAGTGAAACTCTGATACATATTGTTTACTTACAATTTTCACTAAGTATTTAAGATAGGGTCATTATCAAATCACTGAGGGTTTGGATCAACAGACTATGACCTTCATCTATCCAAAACACATCGAGATCATATATCATTTTATAAGAGATCATGTAATGAATGGTGATATAGAACTTCACTTTATCCCTACTGGATTTCAGTTAGCTGATCTTTTTACCAAATCTCTTGATGATACAAGATTCAACTTTCTCATTAGTGAGCTTGGCATGCTGAACCTTGAAGAGTATTTTTTCAGTGGTTATGCATTATGTCAGTGATAAAAGAATTTCTATCTCCTTATTTATCATCTAATCTCTGAAAAAAATGTTCAATGATACCAAGGTATGTTTTTCTATTCCTAATCACTGAAGTTTACAACAGTAAGTTGTTTTTCAAAAATAATTTGATCACTGATATTTCTTCATTCAATGATTCTTTTGAAATACAAAACTCATCACTGATATTTCTACGTAGTGATTCTTCATTACACAAAATCATCTCTGATGTTTTCAAAACCTTCAGAGACATCTTAGAAATGAAAAGACAGTTTCTGACTTTGACATCATCAAATGGATAATCCATGGCACGACTTTTTGTCTGACACGTTCGTCCGTTTCGAATTCTTGTCCAATAAGCTTCGTGGGACGTGTCACGTGTCATGATGAGTGCTTTTCCCGCTCATCACTTTCTCTCTCTACTCTCACTATATAAACCCTCTAAGTTTATATTTTTACTTTTTACGTGCACTAGACTCTCTCTAAGCAAGAAAGAATTCCCTAAGCATTTTGTGTTCTTGAAAAGTTTGAAACCTGCTACTCGAATCTTCAAATCTTCAACCAAACAGGTTCACATTTTCATATTTTTTTACTCTTAATCTTCAAAACTTGTTTTGATCATCTTCTTTTGTTTTAAAAGATCAAACCAAACATTTTTCTGAACATAAAATCATCCTCTTCATGATTTTATGGCCAATTGAAATATAGTATTTCTATTGAGTTTAAAATAAAAATCTTAAACTTAAACTTCATACGTTTTTCCTGAATCTCTTTCCTCAAAAGGAAACTGGAAAACCATCTTTCTACACTAGTTTTATCTTCAAAACTAGAAAACCCTTATTTTACTTTCTTCCCAAAAAAGGAAACTGTAAAAACCTTAAATCCTCAAAAACCCTTAGTTTTGGAATACTTTTCCATTTTAAGAAGTTTCTTCATATTCTCTTTCTTTTGGTTACTTGTCCAGAAATGGCCTCTACAAATGTTGATGCTACCAACACTGCCACTGCTGCTCGACCTGCAACAATGGTCAAATCTTTGAAAATGAAGGGTGAACTGCACCAGATCACCATCGCTGCAAACATCCATTTAGCCTTACTGGATTTTCCCAAGAAGAAACCTAGCCCTCATCTTGCTGAAGCAGTTTCTTTCATCAAAAAATGACCCTCTCTACCCTGCAATGGCCATCGCACCACATGCACACCACCATCTCCTACAACAATTCTGGTACACCGCTGAAAGAACCACTCAACTCTCTACCAAAACTGGAAGAATACTCTGTCATCGGATTTAAAACCGAATATGGCACAGGCTGTGTAACACCTCGAAATTTCATATTCTGTACGAGGGAACGTTTATAATATTAGAAGAGGTTAATATAAGCGTTATGTCAAAATTTGAGATTTGAGGGGTCGAAAGTGTAATTGACCCAAAGTTTAAGAAAATTATGAATTATGAACTTTGGGGGTGGAAATTGTCAATTGTTGAAAGTTAATTTTGTATAAAAAAGAATGAGTCGGCTGAGAATTTGGGACTTATCTTGATTGTATGTTTTGAAGTCGGTTCCATTTCAGAGAAAGTTTTTCGAGTTCTAAGTTGTTCAGGTAAGAATTTGATGATCGTTCATTCAATCTCTTTAAGAATCAATAATCAAATTAAGTTGATTTGATTAGGCGTTGAGTAGTTAGTGCGAAGTTTGAAGGTGAATCAATTTGGATTGCAAACACTAAGTTCGAACTCTCATCAGGTGAGCTCATCTGCTTGTTTTTACTTAATAATACCCATATGTGAAATTGATATATGTGAAATTGATATATGTGAAATTGAAATGGTATCTTTGAAAAGTGAATACAAATTGATTTTTTGAAGTTCTGGGTAGAATATTATTGAACTGGGTAAAAATTGGATGAATCCGGAATATGATTGTTCTGGATTCCTAATGTTTTTCGGATGTTTTCGGATACCGGATGCTTCCGGATTCCGGACGATTTTCCGGAAGATTTTAACGGATACCGGATTGTTCCGGATTCTAGATAGGTGTCCGAATGGGTTGTATTGGATACCGGATTGATTCCGGATATCGGATGGTTTCCGGATGGGATACCAGAGTAATTCCCGGATGGTTCCGGACTTTGAGTCCGGATACTTTTTCCGGATTGTACCAGATTACTTTGTTTTCCGGGTATTTTCGGATAGATGTTCTGGATTTAGTTTCCGGATAGAATTCCGGACTGTATTCCGGACTTGATTTCGGATTAATTGTACTGGACAAGTTTTATGTTATATTTCCGTGTAAAGTTGTACTGTTAAAATATTTTATGATTACGAAGCATATTTGGTTTTTACAGTACAAATATAAATATAACTCGACTTAGAGTATGATGCGAGATGTTATGTGTTTAAGTAATATGCACGTATGCTAGTAAATGTAATGGGTCCATAGGCACTAGCATTATATTTTATTAATGTGGAACGGGCAAGGGATGATTGCTATTCCCATTATATTTGATAAATGTGGAATGGGCAAGGGATGATTGTTATTCCCGTTTATATTTGATAAATGTGGAATGGACAGGGGATGATTGTTATTCCCGTTTATATTTGAAAATGTGGAATGGGCAAGGGATGATTGCTATTCCCGTTTGTACGGTGACGTGAAAATGTGAAATAGGCAAGATATAATTGATATTTCCACTTTCATTTGGGAGATTAGGAATAGGCGAAGTATAATTTCTATTCTACTTCCATTCCAAGAAATAAGCAAGGTATAATTGTAATTTCTTGGACGTGAGCAATGATCTAGAATCCGTGGTGATTCGTAGTAGGCTCTCGAACATGATGTTATGACTTACGTGGTGTGGTGTTTGTCATATTCATGGAATCAGGTATATTTCCGTCATCGAAAGATGTTATGTGTAGGGTAAGAAAGATGACAATCAGGTTTGTTTATATGCTTTGTTTACAATTGGTTTTCAAAGCTTATAAAGTTTTAATTTGAAAATTGGATGTTCTCACTAGGCGTAAGCCTAATCGTTTCAAATTAAATTTTCTTACCAGGTACTAGTTCAGGGAAGTTGTTAAGGGATGAGTGACGAGTGGTAGCGGAATCCAACTTTTGGTGATGTGATGGAGAACTTAGCGTATACGAAGATGTTTTGATGAATTTCCTAGACTACCCGTATAATCTGATCTTAGTGTTAAGGATTAGATTAGTAGGTTGACTTGATAGTGCTATTGTATATGTGAACCTTCAGAACTAATTCTCCATTTATGTATTATTGTTTGGAAGAATTTATGATAAACTCTAAAAAGTTTTAAGGTTTAACAATGTTGTGGATTTTGGGTGTTTCAGTTTGGTATCAGAGTTGTAGTTTAAGTGAACTAGGTATGATCGTGAGATTCTTAGACTTAAGCTGAGATGATTAAGTTATGATTTGTGAGATTGGGTAGGAATACTAAGACGGGACAGTCTTAGAGTTGACGGAAATACGTGAATTAAGAACTGTGATGATGGTAATGCGGATTCTTATGTATAGTATGTTCATAAACTCAATTAGCTACTGTTATTATGAATATATTGTTACGTAAGCGTACTTGTTTTATATTGTTATGGTGATTGATAAACGTTAAAGTACGTTTCTTGTGTTGGGATTGTGTATAGCCATTTCTTATGGTTATCTTCTGTGCTTCGACATAATACGATGGTGAATACACCAACCAGATCTCCTAATTCTTCAGAAGAAAGGGCAGTAAATGAATGGGTGGTGGAGAAACAACCCGAAAGGGTTGGAACTTATGAGAGTCCACCAAAGCCACCTCTAATGGGAGGAGGAGGAAGTCAAGCACAATGAACGAATGCCGGTACCTCTAATCCGGTGACGACGGAATCAACTATGGAGTCCAGAATGATGGAAAATATGATGCGAGCTATGAATACGGCATTGGCACAGCAACAAGAGATGTTTATGAAAGTATTAAATGGTAGAAATGTTGAGTCACGAAGACCGGAGATGGGTATTGGTACGGTAACTCCACCTGTAAATCCGGTGCAGAATGTGAATAGAAGGATGGAGAAAATCTATTCTTATAAAACGTTTCTGAGCTGCAAGCCACCGGAGTTTGCTGGATCGGATAATCCAATTGCTTGTATGAATTGGATTAGAGAAATGGAACAAGCCTTTAGAGCGTGTGAGTGTGATGAAGAATCGAAGGTCATGTTTGGATCTCAGATGTTACGCGGAAACGCTTTGACCTGGTGGAATATTGTAACATCGACAATAACGGCTCCAGTTTTGGCTGCCATGACTTGGGAGTCATTCAAAAGAAAGATTCTAGAAGAGTACTGCAATGAGAACGAAATGGATTGGATTGAAGAAGAATTCCGAACGCTTAAAATGAGTGAGAGAATATACTTGAATATTCTTGGAAAAGCTAAAACTAGTGGGGCATGTGGCTCCAACTGAAAAAGTGAAGATTAAAGCCTACCTGAAGGGCTTACCTGCTGATATGATGTCACGAGTGCGGAATTCCAAAGCCTTGACACTGAGGAAAACGATTAAAGAAGATAAGATAATCGAGGAAGTTTATGCCAGAGACAAAGAGGAAAAGGCACAAGGGGGAGAGAAAAGAAAATGGGAAGGTCGATCCGAATCTTCTCAGAAATCCAAACCCTATGTTAAGAATACTCATTTCGAGTCTTGAAGAGAACCGAATTGGTGTAAAAAATGTCGAAGCAAACATTTTGGCCTGTGTCGGGTGGTTTCTAAGGAATGTTTTAAATGTGGAAAGAGTGGTCACCAGATTGCAAATTGTCCCATCCAAGGGCTGGCTTGTTTTGAATGTAAACAGCCCGTCACTTCCGAAAATATTGCCCAAAGTTAAGGAAGAGCGGGAATCAAGAAAGAAAGATGAATACTCCAAAGCCAACGGGCAGGGAATTTCATATGACAGCTGATGAGGCAAAGGAATCTAAGGATGTGGTTTCTAGTACATTCTTTATTAACTCTATTCCTGCACGAGTATTATTTGATTGTGGTGCCAATCTGTCATTTATATCGAAGCCATTTTATCAAAAGTTAGTTATGCCTATCACTACCTTGGAAGATACCTTAGTAGTTGAAATAGCTAACGGGGGTCAAGTCTTAGTTCGTGAAAGACTTGAAAACTATACAATTATGATAAAAGGGAAGGAATTCTCGGTCGATTTGATTTTGATGGAGATTGGGGGGTTTGATATAGTAGTTGGTATGGATTGGTTGGTGAGCAACCGAGCAGAAATTCTTTGTGCCAAGAAATTAATTCAGATCCATATACCCGAAAATGATGCTGTATTCATTTATGGGGAAAAGAGAAAAGGGGAGGTTCCGTTGATTTCTATTGCCAAAGCACGTAAATGTCTAGTAAAAGGATGTTCATCCTATTTAGCATATGTTTTGGATGCTAAAGTAGAAAAGAAGAGAGCGGAAGATATAAAGGTGGTACGAGAATTCCCAGATGTGTTCCCTGATGATCTTCCAGGCTTACCGCCAAAACGACAAGTAGAGTTCAGAATTGATCTTGTCCCTGGAGTGGCACCAATAGCACGTGCGCCGTATCGTTTAGCACCGACTGAAATGAAAGAGATGATGTTTCAACTGCAAGAGCTACTGGAAAAGGGATTTGTTAGGCCAAGTTCTTCACCTTGGGGAGCTCCGGTATTATTTGTCAAAAAGAAGGACGACACTATGAGACTATGCATTGACTACAGGGAGTTGAATAAGGTGACTCTTAAGAATAAGTATCCGCTTCCAAGGATTGACGACTTACTTGATCAACTCCAAGGCTCGAGATGCTTTTCCAAGGTTGATCTGAGGTCGGGCTATCACCAAGTACGAGTAAGAGATGAAGATGTTCCCAAAACGGTGTTTAGAACGAGGTATGGGCATCATGAATTTCTTGTGATGCCATTTGGGTTGACAAACGCTCCTGCAGTGTTCATGGATTTGATGAACAGGGTGTGTCGGCCATTTTTAGACAAGCCAGTCATCGTCTTTAATGATGACATACTTATTTATTCAAAGAATGAGGCCGATCACGAATGTCACCTTCGTGAAGTCTTAAATGTTTTGAGAAAGGAGAAATTGTACGCAAAATTTTCAAAGTGTGAATTTTGGTTAAAAGAAGTACAATTTCTTGGTCATGTGATTACTTCTGAAAGGGTCAATGTGGATCCGGCAAAGATAGAAGCAATAACGAACTGGGAAACACCAAAGAACGCATCAGAGATACGGAGTTTCTTGGGTCTGGCAGGTTATTACCGGAGGTTTATAAAAGATTTCTCAAAGATCGCTTCTGCCTTGACTATTCTGACTCGGAAGAATGTAAAGTTTGTATGGACTGAAAAGCAAGAATCAGCCTTTAGAACTTTACAAAAGAATTTATGTGAAGCTCCTATTCTTGCACTACCGAAAGGAACGGAAGATTTAGTCGTTTATAGTGATGCGTCAAAGATGGGTTTGGGGTGTGTATTGATGCAACGTGGCAAAGTGATTGCTTACGCATCAAGACAACTCAAAGAGCATGAAAAGAATTACCCTACCCATGATTTGGAACTGGCAGCAGTGGTGTTTGCATTGAAGTTGTGGTGACACTATTTATATGGAACAAAGTGCACTCTTTTCACTGATCATAAGAGTTTGAAACATGTCTTCGATCAGAAAAAGTTGAATATGAGGCAACGACGTTGGTTAGAACTACTTAAGGATTGTTGGTCCCGGAGGGTTATACAAGTTTGTAGAATTGGGGGGGGGGGGGGGGGGGGTTGAATACAAACACACGTATTTTACTTTTCTAAATTGTTTATTGATATGTATCAAACAATTTACAACTTGTTGCGGAACAAGATTAAGGAATAAACCTAATCTAAACAAGTTAAGAGAATCACTAAGATGTTCTTGCACTTAGAAATAAGATAGAGAGAAAATAAGAATATTAAAGACTAATATTCTAACACACATAAATAGTAAGAAGGAGATGGTCGAGCACTTCATTTCTAAAGTAGGGTTTCCTTTATATACTGCATGCATTTAATGCATATCAGTACAACTTTACACGTGGCAGCAGCTGATTGGTTGCATGGTTTGACCTTTGTAGACAACCTAGTAGCCGCATGATGAACAATGTAGAATCAGAGTTGGTTGTACGATTCTGGACAAAAGGGATGTCCATTCTGACATTTTCGTACGGAGGCGTGCAAGGAGGAAAGACAAAAGTAACTTGTATAGGAAACTTCATGATCAACGTTCGCTGAATAGATCTTTATCAGTGAGTGATAAAGTTCAGCGTTCTCTGAAGTCTTCTACTTGAAACTTCACGTTGAGTGGACAAATCTTGGCTTCGCTGATATCCGCATCAATTCATTAGTAGACCTGTCGCTGGTTCTTTGGCTTGATCTTCGACTTCAGCGTAGAACATTGTTGACGTGAAACTTGTCTTCAGGGATCATAAGTAAACAACTAAGATTATCAACGATCATCAACAAGACTGAACATGCTCAGGTCCTATTGATGAACAGTGTTGCTGAACGTAACAAATAACTTGAGTTTCCTATCAGCGGTACTGAAACAGACTTAGTACTTTATCAGCGATAGTGAAACACTTATACATATTGTCTACTTACAATTTTCACTAAGTGATTCTTAGAGAGTCATTATCAAATCACTGAGGGTTTGGATCAACAATCTCCCCCTATTTGATTATGACATAGCAACAAAAGAAAATTGCTAAGTATGAAAACATAAGGATAAAAAGAACTCATAAAATATTTGTCACTTTTACTGTTTTCTAGGATCTTTTAAGTACTTATGGAGTAAAGTACATTCGCTGAAATTTTTCTTTAAACTTCGTATAAGTTACAGTGGGAAGTAGAAAAATTACAAGTACAACAAATAAAATTTACAAGTACAAAAGATATAAGCTGATAAAGGATAGAAGAATTACAAGGAATCCTATCAGCTATACAGGTTCATCCTTAATGAGAAGTTCATCAAGGGACTTTGTTGTAGGGATCATCCAATCAGGGACTTCTTGTCCAAGATCCCGTCTTCGCTTAGCTTTTGTAAAGATCAGAGGCTTGAAGAAGTGTCCGAGAAGGTCTTCTCTGAATCCGCACCAATAGACGAGATCTCTGACCTGTTCGATAGGGGCAATGCATATCTCAGAGACTCTTTGAAAGCATTCTCGTCCGTCGTAGTCTCTAAAGAAGATACCATAAGGTTCGCTCAAGATTTTACCAGGGACAAAACGTTCACCAGGGGGCAGGGAGATGTCGAGAGCTGAGAGATCAGGTTCAGGACTAAGGAATTCTTCGCGTGAAGAGCCGATTCTGGTTTCGTTTCTGATAGGAGGACCTGAGTCTGAAGGTGTTATCTTTTTCTTTATAGAGGACCTTCTTCGTTGAACTTGAGCAGGAGGAGGAGGAATATCCACAGCAGATGTAACCAAGTCGATCTGTGTACTTATAATTTTTTCGACATGGCTTTTAAACGCTTAGCGAGATCGCCGAATGGCTATTTGCATCTCCAACCACTCAGAGAAACCGTACTTTTTGATCGTAGAAACATAGATAGTTTTCTTAGTACCATTTTCTCTGAATATGTCAGCTTCAACAACAGGAACGTTTATGAACGTTCTTCCCCTGATGTTCACTTTGTTGATTCTGGAAACATGGAATCAAAAGTTAATTCGTTCTTTGCACCATTCCAAGGTAGAGTCAGAGACCTTGGTTTTCTTCTCGATGATCTTTTTGGCGTCTTTCCACAGTTGACGTTGAACATCAATGGGAGTCTTCTTTAGATTAGGATCTTTCACCGATTGTTGAACGAGCTCAATAGCACAGGCTTTATCTCTTTCTTCAACTCTTATTCGATCGGCGAGTTGTTTTTCAGCTTTGAAGTGTTCAGCGAGTTCCTTTCTTGATAGTCTGTATCGAGGAGCACAGATGATTCGCTGATCTTCAAGATGTTTCATCATTGTTTCTCTCTTTTTCTTTTCTTCTTCACTTAGCTTTTGAGGAACTAAGGAAGGTCTGTTTTTGTGAGAGAGAAATTCTTCTTCTGGTTCATCAGTCTCAGTGAAGTCTAAGACTGGGATTATTTCTTCAACACTTGGAGCTGGATTTATTGTAGATGCAGCAGGAGGAACTTCAGCTGGATCCTCAAGCAGGGGAGAGGACTAGCTGAAATGTAACGATCGTTTAAGTAAGATCATTTGGGAGAAGAGATAGAGAAAGAATGAGGTTTAAGTGTATAGAGGTTTTATGGAGAGGAGAACTGAGGTTGAGAAGGGATAGAGGAGGGATGTAGTATAAGGGAAGAAAATATATTGTACCTGACAAACTGGCTTTCAAAGCAAGATATTCAGATTGCCTTCTGTAGCGACACCTTTGTTTTTGCCCTTGTCGGCTTCGGTCGTTGCAGGCTTTTTCTTGGTCCCCTCCCCTGAAATGTTTTTGAAGACTACCCGTTTGAGAGCAGGGGTTCTTTTGATTGGTTGGAAGGAGCAGTCGATATCTTCATCATCGTCATCATCATCATCGATATCGATATCGAAGTCTTCGTCATATTCTTCTTCTTCTTCTTCAGATTCGTCCTCATCAGCATAGGGTTCTAGGACATCAGCTTCAGCTTCAGCTTCCTCATCGATTTGCTCCCCCACAAATTCAGAGGAAGGTTTCTCGGTTCCCTCAGGGTTTTCAACTCCCTGAGGTTTTTCAGCAGTAGAAATAATACCCTCCCCCTCAGAGTTATGGGGAAGGTCTTCTTGATTTTTCATATCCCCCTCAACATTATGGGGAAGGTCTACTAGATTCTTCTCCCCCTCTTCCACATGATGGAAGGGGGAGGTGATGGCAGTAGCAACAACACCAACATTATCAGCATGCTTTGGGTCACTGTCTTCCAGGCCAGTGATCCCAACGCAAGTTTCAATCCTTGCTATTCTGTCTTCCAGGCCAGAAATTGCAGGACTGATCTTTTGAAGATCCTCTCGATCAACCTGAGTAAAGTGGGATGGAGTACCGGTTGGAGCGTTCAGGCGTACGAGGATTTGCTGCAGTAGATTGGTCGCAGTGCTGACACCTGTCCTTAAAGTAGACACCTCTCCCTGAAGATTTCCAACCACTGTCTTCAATGATGTGACGTCATTGGACAGGGTGGTGAAGTTGGTGGAGAGAGTGCTGTTGGTGAAGTTGATATTGTTGATGGAAGTGGAGTTCTCAGCGAGGGTAGTAGCATGATTTGAGATACTACCTTCCACCTTTTCCAGATCAGCACCGGACGCTTTGTCTTTCACCTCAGTGGTGAGTGTCTTGAGAGCCTCTCCAGCGTTTGTAACCGCTGAAGAGTTTGAGGAGAGAGTGGTGGTGAGAGATTCCACCTTGTTGGACAAATCCTTGAGCGATGTGTTGATGTCGCCCAAATTAGGACCTGTAAAAGTTGAAAACTTATGAACAAAGGAAAGCTCAGAAGTTGGGAATTTTGAGAGAGGAGTGTTTGGAGTTATGTGTATACCTGCGGGGTGGTTGACGAAATCATCAAAGCTTCGATAGCCTGAAAACGTTTCCATGTCGACTTTCAGAGAGCCTTTTCGCTGAGAAGTGCCCGCAGGTCCTATGTTTTTATCCATCATCTGTTGTAGAGCTTCAGCAGATGTATCACTCAGAGTGATTGTTGTTGAAGAGAGTGGGGGGAAAACAGGTGGAGTGACCAAAGAGATAGTGGGAGGAATGAAGGTTGAGAAGAGGGATTGGGTAAGGGGTTCAGCGTTGATTCCGCTGAGAATTACTTTCACAGTACTTGAAGGTACTGAGGGAGGGAGGTTCTGATCAAGGATAACCTCAGCGTTTAGAGACGCTGAAGCGGGTATAGAAGGGATGGATTCAACAGTTGTGGCAGAGCGTACCACGGAACTTTCCAGCGGCTCTTGTAGAGAAAGAGTCGCGGAGTCTTCAGTCTGGGTCGACTTGGGGGGTTGCTCCTTGGTTTTCTTGGGCTTAGGAGCGCCAAGAGTGGTTGATGAGTGTTTTCTCTTTCGAGGAGTGGATGTTGCAGCCTGGGTGCCAGCGGTTGGGATTACCGTGGAGGTAGCTGCAGAAGTAGAAGAAGTGGGATTGAGAAGAGATAAGAGTGTAGAGAGACGTACCTCGTTTGACAGGGGCTTGAAGTTGAGAACCTTAGCGCCGACCTGAGAGAGTTTTAGGTCGCCTACTTTCGGGTATTCGTCCCCGAGTCCTTGTAGGAAGAGAGCGCTCATAAAGCGAGGATGTGGACAGTTGATGGCCTCTCTGTTACATCCACCCTGAGCATCATATCGTCAAATATGTTTTTTGCCCGATCAATGCGAAGGCCTTTCAGCAGTGCGTACCCCATAGCCTGTTGGGGTTTGGATGCTTGGTCAGTTGACCCAACCTTAGCTGTCATGCAGCTGATCAAGTGAGCGAAGATGAAGTTCATCTCGCTGGACATTTTGGATTTCTTGATGGCAGTCAGCTTCTTCTCAGGGAGTTTATCTCTCCCTGTTTCCCATACGTACTGCATTGCATCAAAAAATGCAATGAGGGCTTCTCTATCAGCGGGGTTCGTGGAATTTGGTAGAGGAATAAAGCGTTTTTCCTTTGAAGCGTCGGGGAGGTTGAAGGCAGACCTGATAGAGCCAGGTGTAATCTTGGAGGAGCCATGTTCGGTGTCAAAGAGGATGACATCGAATTTCTTGTTGGGGTCTTTTGTGGAGGTGATCATAGCTCTTCTTGCAGTATACCAGAACTGAGCTAGTAGGTGTTTGTGAGCTGGAAGATTGACTGTCAGGGCTGTCGATAGAGGACAAGTTTTGAGGAAATTTACAACATCTTTATTTCTATTAATTGATTTTAACTAACTTTTTTAAGTAAACTATTTATTATTTCTATTAAGATCTCATGATTTCTTTATTTTATTTTTTAAAATAACTTAATTGTAAAATAAAAGAAAAATAAATTAATTATGTAAAAGTTTCGTAAACCTTTTAAGAAAGATTTATGTATATAAAAAAACTTAATTGCTTTTTATTTCTTATCATTCTATTGATCTTTAGTGATTTGATTGCTTTCCTTATTTGAATTATTTTTGAAAAGTCAAAAAATTTCAATTCTTTCATTTGGTTTGTCGTTATCATAAAATTACAATGCTCTTTTTAGGCTTTTTCATCAAGATCGGATATAAAAATACAATGGACAAGAGATATTTGGTAAATCTTGTCACAAGGAAATTAAGTGCATGTGAAGTGATCGATGAAAGTAATGCTTGAACAAGAGAGTTTTGTAGGTTAAAGGTACGTAATGGTTAGATTTAAATGTGATCTAGCTACACTTGCCTCCTTATTTAAATTTTGGATTCATTAAGCTTAAACTTTTTTTTGATTTATCGGGTCTTCTAAAAACCCTCCCTAAAACTTTTAGAAACCTGGCTATAGATTACATTTTGGTCACGCAAAATAATACAAAATCGTGGTTATTTCACAACATACAACTACACTTAATATCCATTATTATTGTTTGTCCCAAAAAAATATTAAAAATTATAGCCAAATTCATGACATATAGTTACGTTTAATTTTTAGAAACGTGAGTATATGTTATTTTTTGGTCACACAAAATAATAGAAAATCGTGCCTAATTCACGACATACAATTACACTTAGTATGTGGAATTATGGCTACCAGTTACCCTTTGGTCACAAAAAATATTAAAACCCATAGCCAAATTCATGACATATAGTTACGCTTACTTTTTATAAATGTGGCTATATGTTAATTTTTGGTCACACAAAATAATAGAAAATTGTGGCTAATTCACGGCATACAATTACGCTTAATATGTGGAATTATGGCTAACAGTTACCCTTTGCTCACAAAAAATATTAAGAACCATAGTCAAATTCATAACATATAGTGACACTTAATTTTAAGAAACGTGGCTATAAGTTACATTTTGGTCACACAAAATAATAAAACTGTGGTCAATCTAAGACATATAGTTACACACATTTCATATTAATTGTGGCAAAATCATCACATATAGTTACGCTTAATATTTATAACCGTTAGTATTGATTACCTTTTGGTCACACAAAATAATAAAATAATGGCTATAGACAACCATGACTTTTAGCCACATTTTACATATTTGTGTGGCTATATATACATTTCTTTTGGTCACGTAAAATTTGCTTCATGTGGGCATATGTCAGTCTATGGCCACGGATAATAACCGTCACAATATAAAACCATTGTTTAGACAAAAACCATGGCTATATGTCTGTCTATGGCCACGGTTTTTAGTCGTTACTTGTCACGGAAAAGAAATGTGGCCGTAAAGAACCATTTAGTCACGGTTTTATCTAAACCATAGCATTATGTTTAAACATTTTTTATAATGGTCACGGTTATTGAGTTAAATCATGGCTAACCCAATACAAAAAATTTATTTGTCACTTTTAGCCACGGTTTTAAACCCAACCGTGACTAACTTCAATTTTCAAAACCGTGGCAAAACAAACATTTTTGTACTAGTGTAAGTGTGTGATATGCTTCCTTGGAGGAAAATCGAAAAGGGCATAGGGATTATTTCCTTGAAAGGTAACTTCTTCCAGTTTGAATTCGACATGAGGAGCTTTGACGAGCTCAGTGCTTTCCGAGGTTGTAGGGGATTGAGTAAAAAGAGCTTCAGTGGATGCCATTTATGTTTATAATATACAAACATGAAGAATATGAAAAGTAATTCTTAAAATGGATAAAATTTCCAAAATAAGGGTTTTAGGGTTTTGCACATTCCATTTTGAGAAAGAAATGGAGATTATGGTTTTTCTAGTTTTGAAAAAGAGTACAAAACATAGTGAAGAGTCTTGTTTTCGAGTTTCCTTTTAAGGAAGGGATTATGGAAAAACATATGAAAAGTCAAGTTTAAGATTTTTATTTCAAACTTGAAGAACAATCTGTTTCCAGATTGTGTTCATAAAATCATGAAGAGAAAATGATTTCAATTTAAGAAAGTTCTTTTGTTTGAAATTTTAAAACCAAGAATAAGATCGAAAACAAGTTTGTGCAAGGAAAATAATAGAGATATTAACCTTTAGTGTTGAAGAAGATGAACAATTTCTGGAGAAAAAGAGTTCAAATGCAATAGTTGTTCTTGCTTGAAGGAGACGATGTTCGCGTAAAAGGTAAAAATATAAACTCAAATGGGTTTATATAGTAAGAGTAGAGAGAGAAAAACTATGAGAGGGAAAGTTTTTCATGATGACACGGACACGTCCGTTGAATATGATTGGTCAAGGAAAACGAAACGGGCGAACGTGTCAGAGAAAAGGCATGCCATGGCCTATCCGTTGTGATGACGTCACAAACGTCCTTTCATATTTTAGGATGTCTCTGAGGATTTTTTTAGAACTTAGGGATATTTTGAAAACATGAAGCACTGATTAGAAGTATCAGTGTTATTTTAGAAATTACAAAAAAACCACTGAAAGGAAGAGATATTCAGCGATACAATTTGTTTTGAAATCTTGCATTCATAGGCGAACGTCAGCGAGTAAGAGAGAACATACCTTGATATCAGCGAATCAATTTTGTTCAGAGAGTATATGATTAATGGGTTTATATAAGTTCATTTTATTATCGCAGATCAAATGTGAACCGCTAAAGATTTTATTCTTCTAAGTTCAGCATTCCAAGCTCGCTGATGAGAAAGTTGAATCTTGTCTCATCAAGAGGTTTGGTGAACAGATCAGCTAACTGAAAATCAGTTGGGATAAAATGAAGTTCTATATCGCCATTCATCACATGATCTCTGATAAAATGATACCTGATTTCGATGTATTTGGTCTTTGAATGTAGCACTGGATTATTGGCTATAGCGATGGCACTAGTGCTGTCGCAATAGATTGGAATTTTCGAGAGCTGAAGGTCATAGTCCAGTAGTTGATTTCTCATCCACAAGACCTAAGAACAACAGCTTCCAGCGGCTACGTATTCAGCTTCAGCAGTTGAGGTGGACACTGAGTTTTGTTTTTTACTTTTCCAACTCACCAGCTTTCCACCCAGGAGCTGACAGCCTCCTGTGGTGTTTTTCCTATCCAATTTGCAACCTGAAAAATCACTATCTGAATAGGCGATTAGGTCAAACCCTGAGTCTTTGGGATACCAAAGACCTAGGTTAGGAGTACCCTTAAGGTAACGAAAGTTTCGCTTTACAGCGATCAAATGAGATTCCTTAGGTTCAACTTGATATCGTGCACACAAACAGGTTGCGTACATAATATCAGGTCGGCTAGCTGTAAGATACAGAAGCGAGCCGATCATCCCACGGTACGCTGTGACATTAACAGGTTTTCCAGAAGGATCCTTGTTTAGTGTCAGCGGCGGTGCCATAGGGGTTTTCATAGCTGAGCTCTGAGTTAAATCAAACTTTTTCAGCATATCTTTGACATATTTTCCTTGGTGTCTGTTTGATTTGAAGACCTAGGAAATATGTTAGCGCACCCACCATACTCATTTTATATTCATCTTTCATTCTCTTAGCGAAACGAGTACATAAGTCAGGGTTAGTAGAACCAAATATAATATCATCGACATATATTTGAACAAGAATAATATGACCTTTTACTTTCCTGAAAAATAGAGTTTTATCGATTTTACCTCGCTCAAAATTTTCAAATATGGAGATAAGAAGAGAGAGTGTCATACCATGCACGAGGAGCTTGCTTTAAGCCATAAAGTTCCTTATCCAGTTTATAAACATAACCTGGATGCTTAGGGTCTGAGAATCCTGGAGGTTGTTCCATGTAGACTTCTTCGTTCAGCTTTCCATTAAGGAATGCTGATTTAACACCCATTTGATATACTTTGAAGTCTTTGTGTACAACGTAAGCTAAGAATAGACGAATGGCTTCTAGTCTTGCCACTGGGGCGAAAGTTTCGTCGTAATCTATACCTTCCTCTTGTCTGTACCCCTGAGCAACAAGACGAGCCTTGTTGCGGGTTACAGTTCCATGTTCATCCAACTTGTTTCGATAGACCTATTTAGTGCCTATCATTGACTTGTCGGATGGTCTAGGAACGAGCTTCCAAACTTTGTTTCTTTTGAATTCTGTCAGCTCTTCTTGCATAGCGCTGACCCAGTTTGGATCTCTGAGGGCATCATCTGTTTTCTTTGGTTCAATCAGAGAAATAAAGTTTACAAATAAACAAATATTACCAGCACTTCGTCGAGTCTGAACACCATCGTTTGGATCACCAAGAATTTGTTCAAAAGGGTGATTAATAGTCCATCGTTGAGTCGGAGCATAAGTCTCTGACTCATTCTGAACTTGAGGAGCTGAAGATGAGGCTTCAGCAACTTCTGGTATATCAGCCAAGAGAGGAAGAGGTTCAGATGTCATTTCATTCACTGATTACTGAGAAGTAGATGGTATGTCTGAGGCAGAAGGTTCAAAAGCAGGCATAGTGTTGAGAGGAACAACTGAGACCCATGATGTTTCAGCTTCACTTGTCTGCATGCTTGGGATGATAGTAGGATCATCATCTTCAGTGGTATGAGTATGAGTTTGAGGGATATGAGCATCTTCGGAATCACCAAGATGAGAAAACATCCACTGATTCAGTTCTTCAGTATCAGGAGAAGGTCTAGAGTTCGCTGATCGGGATTCGTCGAAAGTGATGTAGATTGTTTCTTCTACAGTCTGTCTTCTTCGATTGAAGACTCTGAAGGCTTTGGAGATTGAAGAATATCCAATAAAGATTCCATCATCAGCCTTAGGATCAAACTTTCCAAGGGCGTCTCTGTTGTTCAGTATGAAACACTGACATCCAAAGATGTGAAGAAAGCTAATTGAAGGCTTTCTCCCATGGAAAAGTTCATAGGATGTCTTTTTGAATCTTTTGACTATCAGCGACCTGTTTTGAGTGAAACAAGCAATGTTGACAGCTTCTGCGCAAAACTGAGTAGGTAGATGAGAATCGTTGAGCATTGAACGTGCAGCTTCGATGATAGTTCGATTTCTTCTTTCAGCGACTCCATTTTGTTGCGGTGTTCTCACTGAGGAAAAGTTGTGAGAAATACCCTTACTTTCAAAGAAGGAATCAAGAGAACTGTTTTTGAATTCAGTCCCATGATCACTCCTTATAGAGCGAACGGTCATGTTATTTAGGACTTCCATTTTCCTGACAAAAGTGATGAGTTCTTCAGGGGTGTCACTCTTAGAACGGAGAAACATTACCCAGGTATAGCGAGAGAATTCATCAACTATGCCAAAGTTTATTTCTTTCCAGCGATGGATTGTTTGTTAACAGGGCTAAACAAATCCATATGGAGAAGTTGTAGAGGAGATGACACTGAGGAAACTTGCTTAGATTTGAAGCTTGCCTTGGTTTGTTTCCCTTTCTCACACGCTGAACATAATGACTCCTTAGCGTATGAGTGTTGAGGTAGACCAGTGACCAACTCTTTTGAAGAAAGAGTATTCAGTTTCTTGAAGTTGAGATGAGAGAGCCTCTTATGCCATAGCCAGTTGACATCATATGAGAATTTTGAGAAGAAACAGGAGTTCTCAGTGGTTATAGAGTCCATGTTTATTACATAAACATTTTCCATACGGTATCCGCTGAGAGCTATCTTCTCCTTTTTGTCAGTGACAAAGCAGGATTCCTTAGTGAAAATCACTTTGTTATCCTTGTCACACAGCTGACTGATGCTTAGAAGATTTTGCTTCAGTCCTTCAATATATGCGACTCTTCTGAAGGTTGTTGTGCCATTAGAGAGTACACCAAACCCTCGGGTATAGCCTTTTCCATTTCCACCGAAGGTCACTGAGGGACCCTTCTCTTCCTTGTATTCAGTGAGCAGGTTTTTCTTTCCAGTCATGTGTCTAGAGCACCCGCTATCAAGATACCAGATACCCTTCTGAACCTGCAAGCAAAGGAAGATTAGTTTAACTTGGGCACCCATTTCACCATGGACCCACACTTGTCAGTGGGGGTAGAGGAAGTGGAAGGTTCAACAATCTTCGCAGCATTTGAAGATTCAACTTCAGAACTAGTCTTCACTTTGGTTAATTTCTTAACCTCAGTGGTAGGTTTCACCTTAATAACCTGATTTTCACCAGGATTAGTCTTCTTTGCCTCGGGGGCATTGATCTTCACCTTAGCTAACTTTTCAGCTTTGGTGGCTGTGGGGCACTTACTAGCAATGTGATCCGTAAGTCCACAGTGATAACATTTCCTATAGCTAAAAGTAGCTTTAGGACCATTTGCATGCTTAGCTGATAATTTTAAATGAGCAGGGCCAGTACCAAGTATACCTTTGGTATTGGAAATAGGAGGAACAATCAGTTCTTCAGATTTCTTACCAATTACATCCACTCTGATTCTAGGAGTAGATCGCTGAATAAATCCAGGGATCTTGTTCTTAGAAGTAGAGGGATAAGTCACTGAAGCTTTAGAAGCATTCAACTTAGGTACAAAGGCACCCTTCTGAGGTTTTTGGTTGAAAACCTTTTCTTTTCCTTTAGAGATTAAGGTATGTTTTTCCTAAGGGATGGGAGTTTTTGACGAGGAACACTGAGATGAGTAAGTGTCAGGGACTGAGGATACGAAAGTTCCAAAATTAAGCATGGAACGATCAGTGGTTGGTTCTAGCGTATCAGCTTTATAACCAAGACCACGTTTGTCACTCAGGGGAATCTGAGACTTTATTATCTTAGTGATCGTTGTTGAGGATTTACACCATCCTTCAACAGTAGCCTTTTCAGCTTTTAATGCAGCGATAACTTCTTCACGTTCGATTTTGACTAGTTGATTTATATGGACCTGATCTTTTAAATCCTCTTCAATTTTAGAAAGATTTTCTATTTGCAGGTGACAGTTTTTAAGCTGTTCAGCGAGATCAAGGTTTTGATTTTCAACTATGGATTTGCCATTCATGGCATCATATAAATTCATAGTCAGTAGATCGATTTTCCGAAGACTATCAGCTTCATCAATAACTGAAATATTAGTAAAGAAAGAAGTTGATACTTTAGTGGTAGAGGTTGAAGTAGAGGGAATGTCAGAATTTTCTTCCTCTTCTTCAATTTTTGCCATGAGGCAGAGATTGGCCTCATCATCATCTTCAGAGTCAGATGATTCTTCTTCATCAAAGGCAGCCCAGTCAAAGTCAGCCATTAGGCCTTTGCCTTTCTTCTTAAAGCCTTTTATCTTTGCATACTTTTCTTTCAGCTTTTGATACTTGTCATCTCTAGCCCTGGGGTTAGAGGATTTCTTGGAGAAAGCTGAGGGTTTAAAGACTTTCTTTGACCTGCATTCACTTGCAAAGTGTCCTACTTTCTGACAGTTAAAGCAGGTAGCAGTAGCCTTATCAACAGGGATTGATGTTTTTGGCTTGTCAGTTAGTGCAAGGGGTTTGTTCCTTCTGAAGTTACTCTTTCTGGTGAATCTCCTGAACTTATTAGCCAAGAGTGCCAGAGTTTCATCAAGATCTGAAGATTCAACATCTGATGAGCATTCAGAGTTAGTTTCCAACTCAGTGATAGTGATAGATGATCGCTGAGTGGAAGGTGACTCTAAGAGTAAAGCAACAGGGGTGCTCTTGGAATCTTTTACAAGATTCTTCTTAAGATGACACGACTACTCATGATTGAGCATAGTGCCAAATATGGTAGAGAGAGTCATAGATTTTAGATCCTTTGATAGCTTAAGACACCTTGAATAACTGTCCCAGCTTTCAGGTAAACATTCTAAGAACTTTGTCAGGATCTCAAAGTTAGAATATTCCTTACCAACGGTTTTTAGATCAATAGTTAAACAGTTAAACCGCTGATGTATTTCAGAGAGAGAATGATTCTTACCCCAAATGAAGCTTTCGTACTGTCTTACCAGGTTGATTTTTCTTGAGTCCTGGACTTTAGATGTACCTTCATATTGAACACAGATTGTGTCCCACATGGCTTTGGAGGTTTTCAGGTTCATGACGGAATGGTAGAGTTCGTCAGGAAGAGCCATGGAAAGAATGAAGCTGGCCTTAGTGTTGATAGCCACTTTCTTCTTGTCTTCATCAGACCAATTGTGAATTTCCTTAGGAATGATTCTTTTAGGAATGGCAGCTCTAGTAGTAGTGTCTGGAACTTCAGGATCAATTCTAACAGGAATATATGGACCATTTTCAATGTAATGGGGCATAGTAGGGTCTACAAATTCTAAGAAGAGCATCATCCTATTTTTCCACAGATTAAAGTTATCTTTGGAAAATCTAGGGGGTTTTGCAAGAAAACCATTGTCAATGTAGTTTGTGTTTGTGGTGTTAGCCATTATGGAAAATAGCAAGGAAGAGAAAAGATTAGTATAAGCAAGATCTTGTTTATGAGATTAAACAATCTGCTCTGATACCACTTGTTGGTCCCGGAGGGTTATACAAGTTTGTAGAAGGGGGGGGGGGGGGTTGAATACAAACACACGGATTTTACTTTTCTAAATTGTTTATTGATATGTATCAAACAATTTACAACTTGTTGCGGAACAAGATTAAGGAATAAACCTAATGTAAACAAGTTAAGAGTATCACTAAGATGTTCTTGCACTTAGAAATAAGATAGAGAGAAAATAAGAATATTAAAGACTAATATTCTACCACACATAAATAGTAAGAAGGAGATGGCCGAGCACTTCATTTCTGAAGTAGGGTTTCCTTTATATACTGCATGCATTTAATGCATATCAGTACAACTTTACACGTGGCAGCAGCTGATTGGTTGCATGGTTTGACCTTTATAGACAACCTAGTAGCCGCATGATGAATAGTGTAGAATCAGAGTTGGTTGTACGATTCTGGACAAAAGGGATGTCCATTCTGACATTTTCGTACGGAGGCGTGCAAGGAGGAAAGACAAAAGTAACTTGTAGAGGAAACTTCATGATCAGCGTTCGCTGAATAGATCTTTTTCAGTGAGTGATAAAGTTCAGCGTTCACTGAAGTCTTTTACTTGAAACTTCACGTTGAGTGGACAAATCTTGGCTTCGCTGATATCCACATCAGTTCATTAGTAGACTTGTCGCTGGTTTTTTGGCTTGATCTTTGACTTCAGCATAGAACATTGTTGACGTGAAACTTGTCTTCAGGGAACATAAGTAAACAACTAAGATTATCAACGATCATCAACAAGACTGAACATGCTCAGGTCCTATTGATGAACAGTGTCACATAACGTAACAAATAACTTGAGTTTCCTATCAGCGGTACTGAAACAGACTTAATACTTTATCAGTGATAGTGAAACACTTATACATATTGTCTACTTACAGTTTTCACTAAGTGATTTTTAGAGAGTCATTATCAAATCACTGAGGGTTTGGATCAACAAGGATTATGATTGTGAATTGCATTACCATCCTGTTAAAGAAAATGTTGTGGCTCATGCCTTAAGTAGAAAGTAATATAGTGGATGCTTGAAAACGACTAACGCCTGGATTGATGTGACATCGAGTCTGATTGAAAGAATCAAAGTGGCACAATCGAAAGCATTATTAGAAGAAAATATGAAAGAGGAAGTCATGGTCAAACAACGTCTTCAACTGACTGACGATGGTCGCGGGATCAAACTGTTCCAAGCCCGCGTTTGGGTGCCAAAGGTGGGAGGAAACCGAGAGTTCATTCTTGAAGACGCCCATAAGTCCAAATATTCTATACATCCTGGTAGTACTAAGATGTACAGAGATCTGAAACTACACTATTGGTGGCCAGCTATGAAGTTAGATGTGGCACAATGTGTAGAGAAATGTGTGACATGTTCGTTGGTAAAGGCTGAACATCAACGACCTTATGGGAGTCTACAATCTTTGGAAATTCCTGAATGGAAATGGGATAAGATTACCATGGACTTTGTGACTAAGTTACCAAGGACGTTGAAAGGTAACGATACTATCTGGGTAATCGTGGATCGTTTAACCAAAAGTGCTCATTTCTTGGCAATGAAGGAAGCTTCACCAATAGATAAGCTAGCCAAGTTATATATCGATGAAGTGGTGTCAAGACATGGTATACCCGTGTCTATAGTTTCTGATCGTGACAGCCGATTTACTTCAAGGTTTTGGCAGTCACTACAAGAAGAATTGGGCACAAGAGTGAATTTGAGCACTGCTTATCATCCATAAACGGACGGGCAAAGTGAAAGAACCATTCAGACTTTGGAAGATATGCTCAGGTCTTGTGTGATTGATTTTGGAGGTAACTAGGATACTCATTTACCCTTAGTGGAGTTTGCGTACAACAATAGTTATCATTCCAGTATTAGAAGAGCACCTTTCGAAGCCTTGTATGGACGGAAATGTAGAACTCCAGTGTGTTGGTTAGAAGCTGGAGAAAAACAATTTGTTGGTCCTGAAATTGTACAACAAATGGCCGATAAAGTGAAAGAAGTTCAGAAACATATGAAGGCGGCTCAAGATCGACAAAAGAGTTACGCCGAACCGAAAAGAAAGCCGAAAGATTTCCAAGATTGGGGAGCGTGTGATGCTAAAGGTATCCCCATGGAAGGGTGTGATAAGATTTGGAAAACGTAGAAAGCTGAGTCCTCGTTTTCTAGGACCTTTCACTATAACTAAAAGAGTTGGACTTCAAGCATATCAGTTGAATCTTCCACCTGAATTGGAAGGAATCCATAATACCTTCCATGTCTGTTATCTTCTGAAATACTTAGACGAAGAGGAAAATGTTATACCACTTTCTGAAATAAGAGTGGACGAGAAGAGTCGTTGCGTAGAGGAACCAGAAGCAATTTTAGAGAGAACGACTAAGAAGTTACGACATAAGGAAGTGGTCATGGTTAAAGTGCAATGGAAACATCATAGAGGTGAAAATGTGACTTGGGAAACGGAGGAAGATATGAGGAATATATATCCTCACTTGTTTGAATAGATTCGATTTTGAGGACGAAATCATTTTAAAGTTGGGGAGATTTGTAACATCCTGAAATTTCATATTCTGTACGAGGGAACGTTTATAATATTAGAAGAGGTTAATATAAGCGTTATGTCAAAATTTAAGATTTGAGGGGTCGAAAGTGTAATTGACCCAAAGTTTAAGATAATTATGAATTATGAACTTTGGGGTGGAAATTGTCAATTGTTGAAAGTTGATTTTGTATAAAAAAGAATGAGTCGGCTGAGAATTTGGGACTTATCTTGATTGTATGTTTTGAAGTCGGTTCCATTTCAGAGAAAGTTTTCCGAGTTCTAAGTTGTTCAGGTAAGAATTTGATGACCAATCATTCAATCTCTTGAAGAATCAATAATCAAATTAAGTTGATTTGATTAGGTGCTGAGTAGTTAGTGTGAAGTTTGAAGGTGAATCGATTTGGGTTGCAAACACTGAGTTCGAAGTCTCATCAGGTGAGTTCATCTGCTTGTTTTTACTTGATAATACCCATATGTGAAATTGATATATGTGAAATTGAAATGGTATATTTGAAAAGTGAATACAAATTGATTTTTGAAGTTCTGGGTAGAATATGATTGAACTGGGTAAAAATTGGATGAATCCGGAAGATGATTGTTCTGGATTCCTGATGTTTTCCGGATATTTTCGGATACCGGATGCTTCCGGATTCCGGACGATTTTACCGGATACCGTATTGTTCTGGATTCTGGATAGGTGTCCGAATGGGTTGTACTAGATACCGGATTGATTCCGGATATCAGATAGTTTCCGGATAGGATACCAGAGTAATTCTCGGATGGTTCCGAACTTTGAGTCCGGATACTTTTTCCGGATTGTACCAGATTACTTTGTTTTCCGGGTATTTCCGGATAGATGTTCTGGATTTAGTTTCCGGATAGAATTCCGGACTTGATTCCGGATTAATTGTACTGGACAAGTTTTCTGTTATATTTCCGTGTAAAATTGTACTGTTAAAATATTTTATGATTACGAAGCATATTTGGATTTTATAGTACAAATATAAATATAACTCGACTGAGAGTATGATGCGAGATGTTATGTGTTTAAGTAATATGCACGTATGTTAGTAAGTGTAATGGGTCCATAGGCACTAGCATTATATTTGATTAATGTGGAATGTGCAAGGCAAGGCTATACGAATCAACTTTTTATTACACACCATGCTAGCATCGTTCTCCGGTAACCAATCCATTCCTAGAACCACATCAAATTCCCCCATTCCCATAGGGAACAAACACAAAGGAAACGAGTGACCGTCTACGTCTATGCTACATCCCTCATAGACCTCTTTCACCCAGACTCGACTATCATTGGTTTTCAAAATCGTGCGCCTAAAGAAGTTTTATCTCTCCTATTAATTTAGGGATTTTAATTTTCACGAATCAAACCTTCCATGGATATCGGTTTCGATTCCTCAGATGAAATTCCCAAAATGCCCTGTTCGCTACATTTTTTAGGAAATAATGAATATTACTTAATTAATAATATTCAGTAAAATCAGGAGGTAATCTTGTCCGTAGATCTATAATGAATGGTAGAGATGATGGTTGAATGGTTTGTTAGAATGGTGGGGTCTCTTTAATATCCTAACCCTATATATATATATATATATATATATATATATATATATATATATATATATATATATATAGGGAAAGGTTCAATAGAGAAGTGCAAATATTTAGAGAAATAGAGAAGTAAAAAAACACGGGACCGTTCATATATAAACAGTCATAAATGAACGTTCATATAACAGTCATATCTGAACGTTCATATCTGAACGTTCATATATGACTGTTTATATATGAACGTTCATATATGAACGGTCCCGTGTTTTTTTACTTCTCTATTTCTCTAAATATTTGCACTTCTCTATTGAACCTAAGGCTATATATATATATATATATATATATATATATGCATTTAGACAAAATGTCTTAAAGACAAATTTTTAAACATGAGGTACCATCATTTAATACATAGAATTCAAAAAACTCTTAATTACAACCTATTATGCATGATATACAAGCTGAAAACCTTTTGATTTACACCATCCATTACCTCAGCCATGCTTTGATTGCTTTCTGACCTCCCCATACCTAGAGTACGCTGCAACCATACTCCTTCCTGAAATCACTTCCTTCTAGAACAAAACGTGAAACCATACTCCCCATACCTAGAGTACGTCCCAGCTATTTCTCCAAGACTTCACGTTCGAAGTTACTTTCATCCTAAAATCGAATTGGTGCTCTCCATCTGCTTCTCCAATCTCCATCGCTTCCTGTTTAATTTAGGTATGTTCTTATCAATCTTCCCCGAATTTCCTCTTATTTATTGATAGATCTTGATTTGAAACCCTAGAAAAAGCAAACGATGGAACCAACATTTTGTTTTATTTTCTGGTTTTATTTTCTTATACATTGTTGGATTATTTATAGGATTGTTGAAGAACAAAAGATTGTGAAGAAGTTCTTGAATTCTTTCAACCCTCAGAGTGATACAACCCACCATTATGAAATGTGAGTTTAGTCTGTGAGGTGTGTCTTGAATCACGTTCTGTATGTGATTTCTGATTTCCGATTTTGATGTAGGTTTTATACTTTATTGCAACCCCATCTGCTCAGATATCAAATTCAGGGAATAGAATCACATTTTGTATCTGATTTCTTTTGGGTAATCCTCTACTTTTAAATCAATTTTCTTTATTAGCTTACTTGTGATTTTGTGTTTTCCGTTGCATATTTCTTTTGCTTAGTCGTCCCTGATCTTTTGATTTCATAGGTTGTCAAAACCTTAGAGATATCCATTTCCATTTCACATGTCTTCATATTTAATTTCGAGGTATGCTCTTCAAGACCCTTCAAGTTTTAAGGGTTCCAACTCGATCAAAGACCGGTGCTGCAGCCATGGCTATATTTTGAAAATATTTTATGAACTAGGTTTCAAAATATGGTTGATAATTTCTCCACAACTTCTTCAAACCCCTAGAGATTTATCAAAGGTATGCTATTACTTTTAATGTGGAGTTATATTTTGTAAAACCATTTTCTATTAGGTAATCATCAAATCATCCATTTATCTTGAACATAATAGAGATTACATATGATTGATGCACTTTCTCTCTCTAGAATGCTCTCACTTCTCTCTCTATAATTACTCTCTTGATATTACAATTATGATCATTAACTAATGACTTCCTTGAGACTTACTTACAAACTAAGCTTTACAAAACCTATTTATATCTCCTAATTACAAAGCTTTAAACACTAAAGCTAGTTTGACTTTACATGACTTTGACTATTTTGACTAATACTTTGACTTTACAATGTTTGACATTATACAAGACTTTACAATAAATCTTGAATACAATAATGCTCTAACATTCCCCCCCTTTGGATTCAAGATTTAAAAAAAATGGCAACAATCTTCAACACTTGATCTTTGACCGCTTTGAACGTTGAAGCTTTGGCACTCTTCAAACAGTTGAATCTACACAAGGATGCGAAGCCTTCACATTTTTAAATATTTAGGTGTAAGCACAATCCGAGTCTCTCAGATCTAAGATAACCATATTCAAAAACACTTCAGACTTCACATGATCCGAAAACTTCAACTTTGAGCAATCCGAATCCATATATGAGTGATTCGAAAACATCTTTGTCTTTCACAATGTAAAGTCAATCTTCTTCAAAAACTATCTTCATCTCTTTGACCTTGAATTGTCTTCGACATGAAATTGAATTAAACATTTCTCCCCCTTTTTTGATGAATGTGAGCATCATGATCATCAAAAACCTTTTTCAATTTCAGTCGCGTCTCTGAGTATTACTAACAATCTCCTCCTTAATGAATAACCTTGCTCCCCCTCAAAATAAGAATTCTGGAGCAATTTGTTTTCTCCCCCTGAAAGTATGCATATATTTCATTAAAAATATTCATTTCAAGTACAGTGCTTTAATGAAAACATTTATACAAGGATAATAAAATTCATTGAACTACATTTTATAACTACTAACATTTGATCATTTGAAAACATTACAAAAGAAATTCAACTTAATGAAGTATATCAGATTTTTCAATCAAATGAAATCAAATGCATGTGTTTGGATTCAAGAACAATACATCATTGCATATCAAGTTAAAAATGTTCAGTTTCAACCCCTTTATTAAATCTATTTGGTGTGCTAGCATGCGAAATATGATTAGCTACAAGCATATGCAATTCTAAAACATATAAGAATACTTTGCTCTACTCACACTATTTGTCCAAAATCAGGATTTTCACAAATTTACGGGTTTATCGCGACTTTGTATTTTTCCCAAGTTTCAAGAGATGTGTGCTCATTGGCATCTTTTGATTTTGTGCACATTGGCATCTTTTAATTTGTGCACATTGGCATCTTTTGATTTTGTACTCATTGGCATCTTTTAATTTTGTGCTCATTGGCATCTTTTGATATTGTGCTCATTGGCATCTTTTGATATTGTGCTCATTGGCATCTTTTGATTTTGTGCACATTGGCATCTTTTAATCAAAAATATTAGTAAGAATAAGATACACCGTTAAGCATGACTTTCTATCTGGTTCTATAGCAGGATTTGGGTCAGCGGATCCCAGACCAGTTGGCCTTAGGTGCTAGGTGTCGAGCACCCCTTAGAACTTACTTTCCCAAACCAGAAAGGCCACATCGATATATCTTAAACTCATTTGTACCAGTAGAACATGACTTTCTATCTGGTTCTATAGCAGGATTTGGGTCAGCCGATCCCAGACCAGTTGATCTTAGGGACTAGGTGTCGAGCACCCCTTAGGACTTACTTTCCCAAACCAGAAAGGCCACAGGTACAAACTTTAAAACTAAATGATTTTTATTTGTTTCTTTGATGCATCTCAATCACTTGGTTCTAAAACATAGTGCTTCTCCCATATTTTCGTTTCCATCCATCATTCTAACTTTTTTTAGCATTATATTCTATATAAGTGCAGAATTCCATAATTTTGAGTATTCAGCATAATTTCATTCATGTTTTGCTAACCTTTCGATTTATTTCAGGAGTGAAAGATGAAACAAATATAACTCAGATAATACAAAATTACTTGAAAAATCATCCTTGACACACATTTTATTCATTGAATGAAAATTGAAAATTTTCATTTCATTGAATTAAATTTGTAAAGGTTCAAACTTTCAAATTCAATAGAAATAAAACATAATGCAATGTTACCTTTCACCACTTGTTCCTTGAAACAAAAAGATGTAACAGTTAAGGATATCACCTGAGAAGTATGAGCTCTAAACTGATTTGTTTAGAAGTCTTAGTCTTTGAAGTACGGGTCCTGAACTGAATTGTTCAGAAGCCAAATGTCTTTTTACTCTCCCTTAATGGTACATACAATCTTCAAAAAAATCACCGCTTCTCTTCTGTTATCAATCATGTGTGTGGTATATATGTAACATTCAGCACAACACATGAAGAACCTACAAAACAGATTAAGCAGTTTTTGGTACCCAATGGCACTTGGGTCCTAGTGTGTTAGGTGTAGATTTCTTAAAAGGAATACTGTAAGTACCGTACCAATAAGAAGTATAATCTTTATGTACAAAATCATTTGATCCACAGTAAGAACAACAAATTTTCTTATGTGCCAACCTAATCAGATGATTTGTAGAATAAACAAGATTAGGTGGAACAGAAGATTTACCTTTCGGAGTATTGTTTCTCTTTGCTTTTGATGTGGATGCAAATGATTTTGGTACATCTTTCTTTGGAACTGTTGTGCCTTTGACTCTCCATTCCATCTTCACATTTTTGAAGACTGGAACTTCTTCAGGTTTGGAAGTATTAACTTTAGGCACATTTGTTTTGTTATCTGATTTATCAAGCAGAGGATTATAGAAGAGATTTGTTGAACGAATCTGATCTTTTGAGAAATCTGTTGATCTATTAAATTGTTTAGAAGGAATGTTTTTAACACTTGAACTTGAAGTAGTTTTAAAAGAACATTCAGAATCATTTGAATCAACAAATGGAGTCTGAAAGATAGAATTATGACTGGTCTGCTTTGAGACATCAAATTTAAAAATGACGTCTTCAAGTTCTTTGACTTTGTTTATCAAAACATTTTTCTCTTTAGAAATTAGATCAAATTTCTTTTGGAGATCAGATTTGATCAATTGATCCTTCATAATATCGGCTGATAAACCAGATAATCTTTTGGTAAGATTAAGAATCGCATCTTCAAAATATTCGCGTTCCGATTCAAAATCTTTTTCCAAAAACTTTCTTTTATCAGTAATCTCTTTGAAAATTTTCATATTTTTCTTTTTAAGGGTTTTACTTTCCTTTTCAAAGAGATTTTTCTTTTCCGCAAAATCTTTTCTTTCTTTTTCCAAAAGATTTTCTAAATCAGAGATTTTCACGGAAAGTTCAGAA
Organism: Saussurea involucrata; assembly: GCA_033807775.1. Classification (NCBI taxonomy): domain Eukaryota; kingdom Viridiplantae; phylum Streptophyta; class Magnoliopsida; order Asterales; family Asteraceae; genus Saussurea; species Saussurea involucrata. Next base: position 78,188,766 of record CM066327.1, on the reverse strand, counting down.
CTTTTAATCTCAAAAGATTTTCGTTCAGTTTCAAAAACAGCTCTTTCTTTCTCGAGCTTATCTTTTTCAAAAAATAAAACTTTCTCAAAGTCAGAAACTTGTTTTGAAAGTTTTATACTTCTCAGTTCAAATGCGTCCTTTTCTTTAAGAACTTTCTTTGAATAAAGTGACTCTCTTTCACGTTCTGAAAGCATCTTCTTCAATTCAACGTTTTCACCTTCCAACGTTGTTCTTTGCTCTTGAACTCCTTTTAATTGAGCATGTAACTTTAAGTTCCAATTCTCTCTCTTTTCTTCCCTACTCTTCATATCATCATTTTCTCTTTGAAGAGTTGTTACTTTCTCTTGAAGATTCTCGATTTGATCGTGCAGACTTGAGTTGTCTTTCTTTGTTTCAAGATCTGCAATATAAACGTCAAGATCAGTAACTTTTTTAATAAGTTTATCATTTAAAGAAGAAATGTCTAAAATTTGTCTCTTCAGATTAGCATTTTCTTCCTCCAATGCTTTTATACTTCCTTGAAGCTCCTTCATGTCATCTTGATGAGTTGAAGGATTTGAATAATTAGTTTTAACAAAATTTTGCTTCAAACCTTCACCACTGGATTTAACAATTGTTTGCTTCAAACTTTCATTATTAGATTTAACAAAAGTTTGTGGTGTTGAAGGTATTTCTGTTATAAGAACTTGTTGCAAAATTTCATTATTTGGTTTAACAAAAACTTGTGGAGTTGGAGGTATTTCAGTTATAAGAACTTGTTGCAATCTTGAAACCCCATCTTCTGTATAAGTAGACATCTTGAAGAAAACCTGAAAAGAAACACAAACAAAATTAGATGAAAAATATCAAAAATAATACTACCTAATAGAGTGATCGTCAAGAGAAACTTCGCTTAGAAGTTAGAATTATGTGCACACTCGTAAAAATCAGAAAAACACAATTAAAGTCAGAAATTTTTTCAAAAAATAAGATCTGAAAAACAAATTATAAATTTGTCTTCCAAAAATTAAATTTGAAAAATTTGCGCGGAAAAGTTGGACTTTAATCGATAAACCTACAAAATAAGAGAAAAATATGTCAATTATGAATAAAAGCAGTTAAAATGAAAAACAAATCGACACCAAAATGACTAAAAGTATCAAAAAATACAAAATATAGGGACTAAAATTGAAAAATACTAAGACTCAACAAAAACAAGGACTAAAAATTGACAAAAACTGAAAAATAATACTCAAAGGACTAAAAATGTAAAATTCTAAAAACTAATAAAACTAGAAGGACTAAAAGTGTAAAAAAAAACTAAAAGATAACTACAAGGATTAAAAATGTAAAAGACTCAAACTAAACTACAAGGACTAAAACTAACAAATTCTTAAAACTGTCTAAAGACTTAACAAACAACTAACTGAAGAACCAAAAATGTAAGGAAACTAACGGAAAATACTAACGGAAAGTTAACTAAAAATCAACTAACCTAACTAACTAACTTTTAACGGACTTAGGACTAAAAAGTAACAAATACTAACTGAATTAACCTAACAACTAACGAACTTAACAAAACTAACGGAGAAATGGACCAAAATGTCACACAATTAACGGTATTAACGGAAGGCCGTTAAATCACTATTCATCATCATCTTCATTTCGACCCAGCTATAAAAATGCGTTATGGGACCAAACTTTTCAACCGAAACTCTTCGTTTATGATCCCCTAAGCTCCCTTACCTGATTTGAAGTCGAAACACGCTTTCAAACTCCCGAAATTCGTAACCGAAAGTTTTCGATAAAAAACGAATGTAAACTTTAAACTGTGATATCTCCTTCGTTTCTCGACGAAAATCACTGATTTTTGTTGCGTTGAAATCGTTATTCGAATACCAATCAGATTCAATAAAAAAATATCGATCACCCATCGTTTTTCGAAGACCCACTTGTTTTTCCGGCGAGCCTGTTTTCCGGCGAAAGAAGGATCCAAAATGAGATGATTTCGGTATAAGAAGGATCCGAATTGGTATGGTTTCGGTTCAAGAGTGATGCGAATTGATGAGATTTCGGTTCTTGCGTGATACGAATTGATGGGATTTCGTATCTTAAGTGATGCGAATTGATTTTTACAAGCACACGCAAAGGTTAAACAAACACACACACAGCACACATTTCACGCTGAAGCATACAAACATACACCTAAAAAAAATATGGTTTCGTATGAAGGATACACACATGCAGCACAAACCTCTTAAAGAAGCATCCGAAACCATTTTAAGCATACACACATGCAGCACAAACAAACACACCAAAAAAAATTCAGTATGAAGGATCCGAAACCATGGTTTCGTATGCTGTTGACTTTTAAAATCTGCACTGTTGACTTTTTCTTATGAATTGCTATGGCATGTGACTTTATTTATTTTCTCCACTGTGTGTGAAACCTGCACATTCACTAACTCACCAAACAATATTAGAATTTGATTTATGGATCAAACTTAACTAAAAACACATTTTTAAAACCAACATTAACAAAAAATAGATCAAACTTCAAGATCTAAAAAAAAATTCAAGAACACATGAAGATCTTCAAGAACGCATTCAACTCAAAATTTTTAAAAATGAGATTTTATGATTAAAACTTAAAATCTAAGATTGAAACATGTTCAAAAACACTTTTTAGAAATGATTTTGCACAAAAACGAATCAAAACATCAATATTTTGCAAAATCAATCTCCAAAAACCATTTTCTCAAGAACACATTTTTTACAAAATCATCAAATTCTTCAAATCTTCATGTGTTTCTGTGAAATTGATGATGCAAAACAGATTTAGAATTATGAAGAAGCACTTTGCAATCAAAATCAAAACAAAAAACAAACAAGAAATGCATAACCCATTTGTGTTCTTCAAGTTCTTCAAAAATGGTGGATTTCTTCAAAAATCTTCAAATCTTCATCAAATTGGACGAATTTTGCACATAATTCGATCTCCCAAAGCTCTGATACCAATTGTAAAACCAGTTTCTATTAGGTAATCATCAAATCATCCATTTATCTTGAACATAATAGAGATTACATATGATTGATGCACTTTCTCTCCCTAGAATGCTCTCAATTCTCTCTCTAGAATTACTCTCTTGATATTACAATTATGATCATTAACTAATGACTTCCTTGAGACTTACTTACAAACTAAGCTTTACAAAACCTATTTATATCTCCTAATTACAAAGCTTTAAACACTAAAGCTAGTTTGACTAATACTTTGACTTTACAATGTTTGACATTATACAAAACTTTACAATAAATCTTGAATACAATAATGCTCTAACATTATTTTGACTTGGCATATAGTTCTAGGAGTGCAACAAAAAATTCCCAAGTAAAGACTTTTTTGACGTGATTTCGATAAAACCATTTACTCTAATCTGGAAAATGTAGACTGTTTTGACCTGCTTTCCTTGAGATTTGAGTGTGCTAATTCTCTATGAAATTGTTTTGAATCACAGTTTCTGGGTTCACTTGAAGTTGGGCAGATTTCTTATGATTTTATTGTATCACAAGCGCACACACACAGCTGTATGTATATGTGGTATATATATACTTGTTTCTTTATTTAAGCACATTTGAAAGTTGTCTTATAAACATGTTTGATAAAGTATGGATCAATCAAAGACAGAAAGTATTTCACACGGAGAGAAATAAGAACTCTGATTACTCTCAATTAGGCAAAAAGTTCTAAAACAAGGAGTTCTAAGGGTATTTATACCCAAGACACAAAGTCAAAGACAAACTATTAACTAGCTACATGCTTAAATAAATAAGGCATTGATTACAACATAATATGCATTAACAATCTCCCCCTTTATAATCAATGACACTCAAAAAGAGTTCGTTGGCGGTTCTTGCCAATCAAAACCTCTAAGCGTCTCAGAGTTCTTCTAAAATCCAGTCTTTCATCAATCGTCGCGATCACCCTATGCAAGAGTCCGATCTCTGGAGTCTCTAACTGAATTCTTCGCCTTGTCTCTAAGAAAATCTTCATCGCAGCATTCAGCTTGTTCATCACTTGAAGTCTTATCACCTTCAACGTACCATCTGAATATTTCCCAACTTCATCAAATCTTAGAAATAAGCGTTCTCTCAACTGATTCTGGTACACAATACCATATGGGTCTTCAAGAATAGTGAAGAGCGGATAATCGTTGATGTTAGGAAGATTTCGATCCGGACGAGTGACATTTACAACAGGTTGATGGCTTTCAATTGCGAGCTGAAAATCAAAGCACCTATAAAAACGTACTTGATGCCGAATAAATCTTCTGATAGCTTCCATCGCCCTAAGAACATCATCCGGTCGAGTAGTCATCTCCCGAAACTGTTGGTACATTACCTCAATATCGACTATCGAAAGATCACTGAAATCCGCTTCTGAGAACTCGTATTTGTTGCAGTCGCATCGTTCCACATAGAAGTACGGATACCAAATCCTAACGAAAGTACGCATCTCCACTTTCAGTATCCTAACAATATCATGATTTGAATAGGAGAAGAACTTACCATGTCGATTGCATTTGATGAACCTGAAGTACTCATACTGAAACCAATCTTTTTCTTTCTCGACTCCCAGAATAGCAAAGATATTCACTCTTCTCCTTTTCCTGACAAAGAAGTTTCGTTCAGAATCTTCAAGAAAAGCAGAACGCGTTCTGGTAATCCGATGTCTTTCTTCAAGCAGTTGAAGACGTTGCGGTCTGTTTAGCCCGGGACCTGGTCGAAGAATACAAGGAGGAACACCAGTAAAATCAGGAGTCTCCTGGTTAGCTCTAGACGACTCACCCTGTTCAAACGTACTTTGAGGAGCCGTGGCGGTCGGAGCTTGGGAAGACGGATCAATCGGAGGAACTTGTTGCACTGGAACTTCAGGAATAGAACTATCTGGAATAGACGACTCAGGAACTGGAGATCGAGGTCTAGCAGTGTCGGGAAGATCTCCGTATAACATATCAACTTCCTCTAAGTCTTTCTCATCAATTCCTACTTCAATTTCTGAATCTGAAATGACAATAATATCATCTTGGTCTTCTTCTTTGATCTTCCAGACTTTTTCAAACTTAGTCTGTTCATCATCATCAGAATCAATCTCTATAAAATTCGCGAAGTAGTTTCTCATATCTTCATAAACCTCAGACTCATGCACATTAGAAGGTTCTGGAACTTCCATGGAGATCGGTGCAGATTCTGGATTCACATAAACTACTAGCTGAAGGTTGTTGACGATCTCCGACTCTACATAGTTTATCTCTGACGCCATAGCCGAGAGATCAACTTCATCAAGTAGCTCGTCTACTATCAACTCAGGATGTGCTTCTTTCAATCTTTCAGCTTCAACATTAACAACAGTATCCATCACTGTGTCAATAAGCAAATCTATCACATCTCCAACCACAGAAGTAACTTCTTCATTTCTTATTTCTTCATGACTCTCAACCATCACTATGTCTTTACCGACAGACCCTATCAAATCAGCTCTTTCGGTCTGAATGACTTCCTCAACTCTTCGTCTCTTAGAATTCTCCCCCTCATGGCCTTGATGATCTGGATCATCTTGGTCATGTCGTCGCTTGAGAGACGAAGACGCCGCAGTCTGACAGGTCTCTTCGTGTCTAGCTACACGATCAGATAGAGTCGATAATGCTTCTGTCATCAAAGAAATTCCCTGTTGGATGCTAGTAAGATTGTTCTGAATATTGGTCGTGAAAGTATGAAATTCATTAGAAAGAGAATCAACTCGAGCTTCAAGACGAGAAATGCTTGCTTCTGAAGGATGCGGAGGCGGAGGCGGAGTCGGATGTGGCTTAAAATTCCTCAGCAGAGACATAAGATCTAAATCATGTTGCTCTGGCGGAGAAATAGATAATAATCTGGCATAGAACGCATCTGAAAGCTTTGTAAGAGAAGAGTCTTCAAGAATCATACCCTGAGTGCCTTGAGAAGCCGACTGATCTCTGAGAGAAGGACGAACTGTCATAGAAGGCGGAGGTTGAATGACTGGAGGTGAAGTACGAAAAACAGGACGAACCGACGGCTGAGCAGATGATTCACGTATAACAACCCCTGTCGGACGTCTGAAAGGAGGCGCAACTGGAATGTTCGGAATCTCAGACAACTTACCTTTACCTTTCAAAAAGGCTTCTGCCTTAGCTAACTGCTCTTGCTTATCCTTTTCCATACGTTCTTCCATCTGTCTAACAATATCTGCCCCAGACATCATATCAGTACCTTCGATAGAATCAATCACTTGCTGTATATCAACTCTTGGTAAAACCACTGAAGTAGTAACCTGAGCAGAAGCAATACCCGTTTCCTGAGCTGCCCGAATATCAAGCTCATCCACCGCTAAATGACCAACATGAGGATCTATGGGTATCGTCTCGGAAGTCTCAGCAGTATGAGTCACAGAAGGCTCTTCTATAATAGGTTCTCTGAAAGAAGACTCTCCAAAATCCATATCATTCCCCCCATGTCCTTCATCATCATCACCATTATCATCATCACCATCATCATCATCATCATCACCATCACCTGCTATGCCATCTTCATCTGCATGTTCTGACTCAGAGCTACTGGACTCAACATGTTCTTCTTCAGCTGGACGCTCTTGTCCTGCTTCTTCATTCACATCTTGAGCAAATCTAGGTGGAATCACAATCCCCTGCTCTTCACAGTAAGAGTCAACATCATCATCATCTGGATCAGCGTAATTCTGAATGAGTACTGGAGGAATAGGCATACAAACATTAAAAGACCGCTTCTGCTTTTGGAGATAAGCCATCCTATAGTCTGGTGCAGAGATCCAGTTATTCCTACGAGGAATCTCTCTGTTGCTCCTAATCATACTCCACACAATCAAAGACAAGAATCTGATGTTCGGTAAGAAGTTCCTGGACTTGTTAGTCTCCTTCCAATGAACTATCTCACTGAGCTCGGTCCAAAAGATGATGGCATAATCTACATGGAGATCGTATACGACAGCGTGAAATAACCGAAGAAAATGCGTACTTGCATTATCTGTACCCGTAGCCTTGGCTGTCAAACATCTGATGATCACGGAGAATAGCGTGTACCACGGAGGTGGAAGTTTGTTCTTCCTGAATTGACTTACCATCGTTAACTCTCCGGCGTACCCCAACGCTCTAATCCCAGGTAGTACTTCTTCCTCAGGTGGATACTCTTGAAACCCCGTCATTCCTGCTCTGGAATTTGCTTCTGGAAGATGAAGTATCAGACGAAGACGAGCGTAATCCAGATAAGTCGTGAACTGATCGATCTCAATGCGAAATCTAGGAGGCGTGACATTCACAATCTTCGTAATCGAGTCCCATGCCTGCTGAACGTAAACCTCTGATACGTTGCATCGGGCCGATAAAGCATATGAGAGAGGATGCCCTTGAAGAATCGATCTAATGATCGGATGAATGTCTATCCGATCAAGTTCCACATAATGGTTGTTCGGAAGATATTTGATATAGCTGTCTCTAGAAAATACATCATTCGGAGTGCTTCTTCTTGTAGAAAGATCAGCTCCAGACGATCTTTGTGAAGGAAGAGGTCTCTCCCTCGATATTTGTTCTAAAGGATCATGCTCTCCTTCCTGGACCTCCTGTTCATGTTCTTGTACATCATCAGAAGCCATGAAATCTGTGAATGATATACATTTAAGACAAAAAAAATATTAGTAAAAACAGATAAAAAACAAAGTGTAAAAAAAAATTCTTAGAACGAAATAAAGAAAAACACAACTGAAAAAAAAATACTGAAAAACTTGAAAAATTCCCAAGTGTTGGTTTTCGCAAGGCTGAGTGGCGAAAAGTGAGGTTTTCGCAAGTAGCTGTTGCGAACAGTAGGGAATTCGCAACCAACAGTTGCTAGAAATGAGGTTTGCGTAATGAACAGCTGCGAAAACGAAGACTTGGAAATATTTCAACACAAAACTAACACTAATCTTGCGAAAAGAAAAATTTGCGTAACTGTACACTACGAAAACTAAGGAACTCGCAAATGACCATTGCGAAAAGTGAGGAATTCGCAACAGGCCATTGCGAGTTCTTCACTTGTGAATCTTACGAAAAACACAAATCAGTTCCAAGAATCAAAATTATCCTAAATTTACTGATTTAAACAACTCGAAAGCTAATCTAAACACATTTAATCACTAAAACGAGCACAAAAACACACATTTAACCAACTAATTTTGAGACAAACCCTAGAAAAACGAAGTCTGATCATATGAATAGGCTCGAAGTCGAATCTTAAAATGTACTGGATGAAATCGAACAAGAAATCGAACACTAAATGATATGATATCAAAGATTAAGGGTTCGAAATCTTACATGATTTGAAGCACACACGGAATCACACAGATGAATCGAAGATCAGATGAAGAATTCACAAAAATGATCGTGAACAGTGTTCTCAGAGGGAAACCACGAAGATGAAGGTCAAAATTGGTCAAAAATCACTGTTAACAAAAAACCTTCTTTCTTCTAAAAACAAATTTTATTTTTAAACAAAATACAAAATGTTTTTAAAAAATCAAAAATACAATTATATTTATAATTTTTGAAAATTTCAAATAATATAAATTTTCTTAATTAAAGAAAATTTATAAATTTTCAATATTTCAAAAATTAGTAATATATTTGATTTTAGAACTTTTTCAAAGACAATGAGCATTTTGTATAAAAATAAAATTTCTCTCTCTCCCCCCCTACACAAATGCATTAAAAAAAGATATGCCTTTTAAAATAGCATTTGGAAATCATACCTGTGTAGATATCTCAGGGATTCATGTGAATAAGTATTCTGAAGTGAAGTACAGTCAGCTATTAATCAGATATCTGAATTTTCTCCCCCTCAAAATATGAATCTATGAACTTCTTCATTCAGATAAGACACCATGAAGTCTCTCCCCCTCAAAATCAGCTTGGATCTTTTACAATTCTCCCCCTCGAAAAAAAAAACACAGACTCCACACATGACAGATAAATACATCACGTAAAAGAATCAAACATGATCAAAGAAATACAATGATTTATATAACATATATATTGATTAAAAAAAATTTGTTTGAACACCTAACAAATAGAATTCAACTCCGTGAAATTAATCATGTTTTCCAACACAGATGAAATCAAATGCATGCTTCCAGATTTAAAATCAAGTCATGCTTGCATACCAAGTTAATACATGTTCACTTTCAGACCCCTTAGAAAATCTATTTGATGCGTTAGCATGTGAAATAAGATTAGCAACAAGTAAATGCATCTCATAGACCTAAAAGAATACTTTGCTCATACTCACACTATATATCTGAAATCTGAATTTCCACAAATTTATAAGTTTATCACGACATTGTAATTTTCCCAAAGCTTATAGAGATGTGTGCTCATTGGCATCTTTTATTTTGTGCACTTTGGCATCTTTTTATCACAAGGTTTATTAAGACCTAGATATACCGTAAACGTAACTTTCTAACTGGTCCTATAGCAGAATTTGGGTCAGCCGATCCCAGACCAGTTTGCCTTAGGGGCTAGGTGTCGAGCACCCCTTGGGACTTACTCTCCCGAACCAGAAAGGCTACATCGATATACCTAAATCCCATCTGTACCAGTAGAACATGGCTTTCTACCTGGTTCTATAGCAGGATTTGGGTCAGCCAATCCCAGATCGGTTGATCTTAGGGGCTAGGTAACAAGTACCCCTTGGGACTTAATTTCCCAAACCAGATAGGCCACAGGTACAGACTATCAAACCAAATGATTTTTTTTTGTAATTGCATCTCATTCGCTTGGTTCAAAAACTTTGTGCTTCGCTTATATTTTCATTTTCATTCATCAATCAAACACATAGGCTTTGTGAGCATCGTATTCTATATAAGTCTAGATTTACACAAATTCGCGCTTTTATCAAAATTTCAAGCATGTGTCACTGACCTTTCGATTTATCTTAGAAGCGAAAAATGAAACAAATATAACTCAAAATATCACAAGACTACTTGAAAGAAAATCCTTGACACACAATTTATTCACTGCAATGAAAATAGAAATATTTTCACGTCATTGAATTAAATTTGTGAAGGTTCAAATTTTCAAATTCAACATACCGATCTTTGATAATAGAAAATTAAATCTCTTTTCATCCAATGCTTTGGTGAAAATATCGGCAAGTTGGTAATCAGTAGGTACGAAATATAATTCAATTGTACCTTTCTCCACGTGATTCTTTATGAAGTGGTATCTCATGTCAATGTGCTTCGTCTTCGTGTGCTGGACCGGGTTGACTGAGATGGCGATCGCGGACTTGCTATCACAGTATATGGGAATGGTCTTGACGTCTTGTATAGCAAGCCGTAATCCTGTAACTGCGTCTTCATCCATAAGACTTGAGAACAGCAACTAGTCGCGGCAACATACTCCGCTTCGGCCGTTGAGATAGATACGCAGTTTTGCTTCTTTGAAGCCCAGCTGATAAGCCGATCTCCTAGAAACTGGATATGTCCTGAAGTGCTCTTCCGGTCCAGTTGACTGCCACCATAATCTGCATCAGAATAAGCAGTAAGTTGATAGTCAGAACTCTTAGGATACCATAAGCCTAAGTACGGAGTTCCTTTTAAGTATCTAAAAATCCTAGTTACTGCCGCCTTATGAGATTCCTTTGGTTTGGCCTGAAATCGAGCACACAGACATGTAGCAAACATTATGTCTGGCCTACTAGCGGTAAGATACATCAGTGATCCGATCATCCCTCTATATGTGCGAACATCAACAGCTTTCCCGTCTGAATCTAAGCCAATCTTTGAACCATGTGCCATTGGTGTTCTCATTGTAGAACACTTGTCCATCTTGAATTTCTTCAGGATATCAAAGACGTATTTGGATTGATTGATGAAGATCCCGTCCGGTAGTTGCTTTACTTGAAGTCCTAGGAAGAAATTAATTTCTCCCATCATGCTCATCTTGAATCTAGAGGCCATGAGATCCGAAAACCAAGTAGTCAAAGAATTATTAGTAGCGCCAAATAAAATATCATCTACGTAAATTTGTACTAAACAAATATCAAGATCTTTGCGAAAAATAAACAAAGTAGTATCAATTGCTCCCTTGCAAAACCCGTTTGTCAACAAGAAAGTTGACAACTCGTCATACCACGCCCGTGGTGCCTGTTTCAAACCATATAAAGCCTTATCTAAAACATAGACATATTCAGACTTGTTCGGATCGACAAACCCCTCAGGTTGAGACACGTAGACCTCTTCCTTGAGTGCTCCATAAAGAAACGCGGTTTTGACATCCATCTGATAAACCGTGAAGTTCCGATAGGCTGCGAAGGCAAGAAACATCCGAATGGCTTCTAGTCGAGCCACTGGCGCGTATGTCTCATCGTAATCAATCCCTTCTTGTTGTCGGTATCCTTTCGCCACTAGTCGAGCCTTGTTCCGAACAACGATACCGTCTTTATCCTTTTTGTTCTTGAATATCCATTTAGTGCCTATGATGCTCTTTCCTTTCGGTTTGGGCACTAGTCTCCACACCTTTAATGCTTCGAACTGATTGAGTTCCTCTTGCATTGCGATTATCCAATCCGGATCCTTTAGTGCTTCTGAAACTGTAGATGGTTCAATGTTGCTCAGAAAGCATGCAAAAAGACATTCGTTTGGAGTCGCGGACTTGGATCGAGTAGATACATTAGCTGATGAATCCCCGATAATCTGATGAATCGGATGCGCTTTCGTCCATTTGGCGGTGTGTGGGAGAGGATCAACAGTTTCTTGAATATTTTGCAAAATCTGAGGTGGAGGATCAGGTATGTCGCCTTCAGAAGAAGAAATATGAACTACTTCAGGTATCGGAGGAGGTAGTTCAACTACACTGTCCGAATCTGAAACCTCGACTGATGGTTGAGCAACCTCAGCTTCTTCTTCATGAATCGGTGGTGACGGAATGTCTTCGTTTGTCACCGGTTCTTCAAACTCAGATACTCCTTGTGGTGCAACAGTAACCACAACTTCTGCCTCAGAATTAGGTGCCTCTTGTTCAGGAGAAATAGGAAGAACATCATCATTTGTGTGAGTTGCAGCGGAAGTAGAATTTGATGTGTTCATATTTTCCTGGTTTGACAGATTAGAAACAACATTCGTGTTAGATGTAGGCACATCATCATAGAAATTTTCAAATAATAAATCAAGATCATAGAGATTATTAGAATTAGAGATTTGATCCTGATTTGGCATTTGAGGAACAAGTTCTGAATGAATTTGTTGAGAAGCTAAAATCCCTGTAAGATCTGGTTTTGGTCCTGTTTGACCGGAAACCATTGCTTCAGATTCGTCGAATTTGACGTTAACGCTCTCGATCACCTTTCTTGGAGTAGACAGGAACACACGATATGCCGCAGAATTAGAAGAATATCCCAGAAAAATTCCCTCATCAGCCTTTGGACTAAACTTGTTGAGATTGTCCCGGTCGTTCAAAACATAACACTTGCAACCAAAAGCCCTAAAATATTTCACGTTCGGCTTTATCCCATTCATGATCTCGTATGGTGTCTTATTGAAGCGCCTATGAATGATTGACCGATTCTGTGTATGACAAGCTGTGGAAACCGCTTCAGCCCAGTGAGAAAGAGGAAGTCCCGAATAAGCAAGCATCGTTCTGGCCGATTCTACAAGTGTTCTATTTCTTCTCTCCAAAATTCCATTTTGCTGAGGAGTTCTCGCGGCAGAGAATTGCTGAGTAATTCCGTTTTCTTCATAAAACGCTTGTAGAATATTGTTCTTGAACTCAGTTCCGTTATCTGATCGGACAGTCTTAACCGGTTTCTGCTTATTGGTATGAATCGTCTTGATGAGAGTGATGAGAATCGCCGGGGTTTCATCTTTTGATTTCAGAAATTTGACCCACGTATATCTGGAATAGTCATCAACCACCACCAACACATAGCGTTTCTTCCCAATGCTCCTAGTCTTCATCGGTCCGCACAAATCCACGTGTAGAATATCAAGAATGTCTTTGGTGCAGAAGTCGGGATTAGGTTTGTGGGAAGCTTTCTTCATCTTTCCTTTCTCACAGTATTGGCATAAGTGGTCCTTTTGGAATTTTAAGGACGGAAGACCTCGTACCATATTACCTTTTGCTAATCTATCCATATATCTGAAGTTGAGATGAGCCAGTCGTCGGTGCCAAAGCCAACTCTGATAAATTGAGGCTTTCGATAAAAGACAGACATCGGATGGAGAATTCACCGATGAGAGATCTATGGTGTACAGATTCGATCTCCTCTTTCCAACGAGAAGTTCCTTGCCATCGTCGTTCTTTACAGCCACCCGCTTGGTCTTGAAACTTACCTCTAAATCCATGTCGCAGAATTGACCAATGCTAAAAAGGTTGTACTTTAGCCCTTCGACGTAATTCACTCTCTTGACAGTTACGTTCCCTTGTACGACATCTCCGTATCCAAGAATTGATGAAGTTTCACAGTTGCCGAACTTTACTCTACCGCATGCCTTTTCCTTAAAGTTAGTTAACAAATATCTATTGCCAGTCATGTGTTTGGTGCATCCAGAATCCAGATACCACAAACGACTTGGCTGCAAGTTAGCACATTAAACAGATTTAGGTACCCATATAGATTTGGGTCCCTTCTTGTTAGTCCTCTTCTTTTTGTTACCTTTGTTAAAATTATAATAGGCATCGGTATTAGGAAAATCTTTCATTTTAAAATTAATGTCGTTTTCAGAACAAATACCATTAGAGTGACAACACTCCGAGCAACACCAACCAACATTTGCAATATGAATCATTTGCTTTATTGAATATCTAAAAAGACTATTACAATCTTTATTCGAACAAGCAAATGAATTCGGTTCACAAACGTCAAAATCAATGTCACTACTAGAAGAAGTTGCTGAGTCCGTGGGTATGCGTTTTGGAATCCACACATGCTTTCCTTTCTTACTCAAAGGCCTATCTGAAAAAGAAGAAGTAGAAGAATCAGAATTATTTTCAGAATTAGGAACTTGAGTCTTTGACTTCTTCTTTGACCGCCTTCTTTTACGACGTTTGGTTTTATTAATTTTAGAATTAATCGTAAAAGAATCGTCTAAATTTCCGATTTAATTTCCGATTTTGAAGAAAATGTATTATTAATAAAATCAAACACAGAAACCGGTTCCTTAATACATTCCTCAGAGTTATCATCTTTTTCATTTTCAGAAAAATTGGATTCTAAATGAGTTTTAAAATTAGAAGAAGGAGATTCTTGACTTTTACAATCTTCCGTTTTTGCGTTTTCAAAATCCTCTTGTACACTACTATTAATAAAATCGTTATCGTTTTTAACATCTTTATTTTCCAAATTTTCTAACTTAGATTCCAAATCCGCGATTTTCTTCTCAAGACTCACAATTTTGGTCTCTAATACTAAAGGAGGGATATACCTTTTAGTATCTTGCAATACTTCGGGTTTATCCTCAGATTTAGCATTTTTAGCATAAACATCAAAGTAATCATTGGATAAGAAATCTTTGTTAGATCCTTTGGATGTAGAAGTGTATTTCGCGTTTTCTCTAGTGTACACAAAAGGAAGTTGCATTTTGGTCGTTTGAGCCCTTTTCTCCTTTTCTAATTTTGAAACTTCTTCTTCATTTGTCCAATTTATCTTAAATTGAGGGGCATATCTTCCTAGATGTAAGAAATCAAATTCATAAAGCGTTGGAACTTTTTCCTTGGCGTCATCTAGAACATGTGGATTTTCAAAACCTAAACCCCATTTTTCTTTTATGGATGTATAACACCTTGGTTTATTAAGATAAACCGTATGCCCTGTTTGACCTCGAACATAAAGTTTTTCTTCAAGTTCAGAAATTTTATCCAAAAAATTATCTTTTTGTTCGGTCATAAGTCTCAAAGATTCATCGTTCATTTTTATAATGTTTTCTAATTCTTCTATTTTCTTATTAAACAATGTTAATCAAAATTATTTTCTCATCTTCAATATTAATTTTAAGCGTTTTAATTAATTTTGATTGATCATGAATAATTGCCTTTTCAGATAGTCTTTTCGTTCTAAGAGTTCGGATAACAGTGACGACATTATTCATTTGTGAAATCAGAAAGTCATAATCAAATTTAGAAGGTACCTCAGATTCGTCAGATGTGCTCTCCTCATCCTCCTTCTCCTCATCACTTCCGTCGTCTCCTATAAAGCAATTTGCGGTGGTTTCCTCGTTGGTGGACTCGTCAGCCGAGTAGTCAAGGAAGTATTCTTCTTCGACGAGAAGGATATTCCCATTCTCCTTTTTCCCCGCAAGCTCTAACTTCTTCTTGTAATAAGAAGAATCTCGGACAACCTTCACCCGGCAATCTTTCACCATGTGTCCCACCTTTCCGCATTTGAAGCATGTGATAACCGCCTTCTTCTCATCATCCTTCTTTGTCTCATACTTCTTTGGAGAATCAACTTTCGGCACATACGTAGAAGTCTCACTAGGCACTTTCCTTGAACCCGATGTGAAACGAAGATTATTGTTGCCCGACCGATACTTCTTCTGAAAGTGTTGGGTCAACAATATCATTGCTTTCTCAAGTTCCTCTCCGTCATCTTCAACATTACCATCAAACGCATTCTCTAACAATGACTTTTCTGCAAGTTGCTTTGCTAATAAAGCAATCGGGTCCTCAGTCTTATCCTTGGCCTTTCTATGCATCTTATCCTTCTTAGCTTTTACCAAATCCTCATCAACCATAAGCAACTCATATAATTACTGAATCTGCATTGTGGATATACCAACATCGTTCCTCAACCTGTGACTAGTCTTGCTCCATTCAGACTGGAGTGAATTCAGAAACTTCAGATTTACTTCCAACTCAGTCTTAACCACCTTGATCTTGTACAGATCATTAATGACTTCCCAAAATCTGTCAAAAACTCTCTTCAATGACTCATTCTCCATTGCTTTGAATCCCTCAAAGTTGTTCATGTATCGAGTCTGGCGTAACTGGGTAGAAACCGCTGAACCCAACATAATTTTCTCTAACGGAGCCCACATCAACGTGATGTTGTTCCGGTAACAATCAATCCTATTGTAGATGTAGTTAGGTAGAGAAAGAATCAAATACGACTTAGCATCTTTATCTCCTTGAAGTCGACAAATTTCCTCCGGAGTATAATTGTTAGCTTCAATCTTCCTAATCATAGAAGTATTTAGAAGTAGTGAAAAATAGGCTAAGTGAAGAAAGCCTCTTACAGAGGCTCTGCCGGACTTACTGAGGGATCAAGATCAAGAATCTACAGAAGCTAAAGAGGCGCGCTACAGAAGCTCTGTCATACGCACAAAGAAGACCGATATCTCGAAATCCGGTGAAGACTGCTCCACAGAGGACCAGACCACAGAACCTCTGTAACTCATTACAGAGCCTCTGTGGTCCTCACTGAAAGACTTGAAGATATTTATAATATCTTGCTACTGTTACAGGACCCGTTCATCAACTTGCATGGTAGCATGCCCTGTCCAACATCGACGTGTCAAACTCTGATTGGACTCAGTAGGGCTTAGTACATATTAGACGTCTGCTGCATTAAATGCAATACAGCACGTCTGACTGTTCATGCCATCCCTCCAACTGTTCACGACATCCGTTCTACTATTCATCAGTACCGTTCTGAATAGTAACCTGCTTTATGGTCCCCTTTAGATTAGTATATAAGGAAGACTCATGTTGAGTTCTTCCTTATCACTTAAAACATATATAAAAAAGAACACAAAAAGCTTATCCACCTTAAAAGTCATATATGTTTTAAAGCTTTACTTACTCTTTGTTCTTAATTTGTTCTTGATATATATATATATTCAGTAAACCTTGAAGTAATTATATTCTGTTCACTGTTTATTTATATTCCGTTCTAAATCTATCAAACATATCTGTTATTTCTTCAAATACGCTTCCGCATCAAACCTTAAACTTGAACTAATAGACCTGATAATCTTGTTTAAGCAAAACGGGAACCAACAATTGGTATCAGAGCTAAGCTTGATTTTCAATATCAAGTGATCCTTGTTTGACAACATTGTTGATAGATTTCATTTCTCTTCATCACCATATTTCTGGATATTAGTTGTACCCAGAAAACCTCCCAGATCTTCATACTAATAAATCCTCCATCAGATTATCCTTCCCTCAAAATGACAAATACAAATAACTTTTTCACTGCTGGCTCTTTAACCAAACCTCCTACTCTTCTTAGAGATGAGTATCCTCAATGGAAAATAAGAATGGTTCATTTTTTGAGGGTACTGAAAAAACTCTCAAACAATATCTATACAATCTTCCTCCGGTTCCTATGATAACTATGCCACGTGTACCAACTACTGCTGAATCTCCTGAAATCCATGAACATCAAAAACCTAAACCAAAAGAAGAATGGTCAAATGAAGATAAAGCAGAAGATGAAGTTGCTCAGAAAACAAAAAGAATATTGATCATGGCAATCCCCAACGAACTTTTTCAATCCTTAGATGCATGCGAAACAGCGCACGATCTCTGGAAAGAATTAGAAAGACAGTTGGAAGGGGGTGCTAAAACTCAGAAGAACCGAAGGGCACAATACATAAATGAATATCATGCTTTCAGAGCCTCTGCAACAGAATCTCTGCAAACAACATACGACCGGTTCAACTCTCTCATAAACAAATGCAAAAAGTCTGGTATTCACAGAACCACAGAAGAAAATAACGTCATGTTTCTAAAGAGCCTGAACGATGAGTGGCTTCAGTTGTCTATGTCTTTACAAACAAATCAAGATCTAGACTCCTGGACACTCTCTGATCTCTATGGAACACTTGCTGCACAAGAGCCTCAAATAGCTCAAGCTAAAACACTAACCATTGTGCCATACGCATTGGTTAGTAAATCTACAGAGGCTGCAGACAGACCAAGAAATGAGAGATCTACAGAGGAGAAAAAGAAGGATAAAAAGAAGATGGTAATGGTTGATAGCGAAGAAGACGAGCTGATAGAGGAAGAGATAACTCTTGCGTCATTAGCTAAATCAATGGCTCTATTGACAAGAGAGTTTAGAAATAACCAAAGGAATTCTGGTAGAAGAGATGATGGAAGAAGAGAAGAATCAAGTGATCGACAGAGGTCAGACTACAGAAATGATGACCAACAGAGGTCGAGCGACAAAAGCTACAGAGGAAATGATCGACATAGATCAGATGACAAGGTAAGCCACACACAAGAATGCTACAAATGTGGTAAACCCGGTCATTACGCAAACGAATGCCGAACAGAGAAAGGTGGAGACCTACAGAAGTCTGACGACCGAACTGGAAACACCTCCTAAGGTTGTTTCAACTGCGGCAAGCCAGGTCATTTCGCAAAAGAATGCAGAAGTAGACCAAATCGCCCACAGAAGGACTCAGCTTTTTACAAAAAGAAGGCCGAGTATTACGCACAAAAATCTCTAATGGCAAACAAAGGGCATTCAGAGGCAAACAAGGAGGACTTTGAATCAGACTCTACCTCTGACGATGAATTCCCTACAAATGCCCTGTTCTGTGGTATGGCAGAAGTCAACTCCGGCACTGACAATGAGGTATCCACTTCAAACTCTATCTCAAGTACTGATTCTGTAGATGATGATTTATTTAAACTTAACATTGAACTGAAAGAAGTAAATGATAGCATTCAGAAAAGACTGACCTTTAATGCGAGAGAAGTAAGGCTTCTCACTCAAGAAAAAGCCAAAATCTTTGAAGAAAAAGAAAAAGTCGAAAAATATTGGAGCAAAAATATAGATCCTTTAAAAAGGCAAATTTCTGACCTAACCTATGCTTTAAAAATCAAAACAAAAGAACTTTCAGTTTCAAAAAGTGAAACAACAGACATAAGAGCTCTCAAAGAATACTTTCAAAAAGAAAGAGAGGTACTTTGGCAAGATCTTTTAAGAAGAGAAGTTTTACTTAAAAACTATAAAGATGCACAGAAGGTGTA
Source organism: Saussurea involucrata (assembly GCA_033807775.1). Classification (NCBI taxonomy): domain Eukaryota; kingdom Viridiplantae; phylum Streptophyta; class Magnoliopsida; order Asterales; family Asteraceae; genus Saussurea; species Saussurea involucrata. The sequence goes on along the minus strand of CM066327.1, from coordinate 78,169,723 downwards.
TGAAAAGGTAAACTCTCAAATAGCAAGACGAGGTATAGGGTACAGTGATATTACCTTAGGAATTGAAAATAAACGACTAAAACCTCTGTCTTCTCTATTTGTTTTGGGAAAAACTAATAAACCAAACTTTCCAAACTTACTCTCTGTAAGTAAAAGGGTTAAAATCTCTGCAGAACCTCACTTGAGGAAACATACAAAGATGATCAATGTGTGGTATGAAAACACAGATTCGTCATCTTCAACCTCTGTCAATAGAGGAATCAAACCAAAGAAATATCTGAAAACACAAGATCAGATTGGTATCTTTAAGTTTGGTAAACCAGAGACTCAAACACAGGTTGCTTTTGTCTGCATGATAAATGTCGAAAAGAAATTATCAGCAGAAGCTCCTGAGTTTAAACCCATCTTTTCAGAAGAAAAACTTGAAGAATCTATTGAAAAAGAAATTTTGGAAGTTTTAAAATCAAATGTTTTAGAAAGTCTCTGTACATCTTCTAAAAATCAAAAACTCGCTGAAGAGATCTCATCAGAAACCTCTACCATCTATGAAAGTATCTCTACAGAGGAAGAAAGCTCGTACGATACATGCTCAGAAAATCCAGCCTCTGTCGAAAGAGATGACTCAACCTCTGCATATGAGGACGATTCATCCTCTAACGACTCAGAGACTGATTTCAAATCAGGGATAATTCACTGTGACGCAGAGGATGTTAAATTCTCCTCTGAGGTTCTTAACAGAACCATCTCTCCAAAAGAGAAAATCACAGAGATCCCTATCTGTCCAGATTTTCTCAAAATGTATATTCAAGTTAAAACCTCTACAGAGCTTGAAAATCTAAAAAAGGTCTCTATAGCTCCTAAAAGCTCAAAATTTTCAAAACCTTTAAGGAAAATTAAAGAGAATCCCACTTGGCAACAAAAGGGAAAATGGCCTGAAGCTAACAAATGTTTTTCCTCTGTGACAGTGAAGAAAGATGTTCACCACAGAAGAGAGTCACAGAAGGCAGGAACTAAACAAGACTTTTGCAAACAACATTCTAGTATTCATAGATCTTCTTGTAATAGGAAATCTAATGTAAAGAAAGAATGTAATGCCTCTGTGGCTCAGTTCAATGAATTCAATGAAAAGTTCAAACAAATCACATCTCATATTCAATACTGTCATTGTTTTGATCTTATGTTCAAATTAAATAAACACTTCTCAAGTCCAGATTGCTTACTCTCCATCAACTTTCAAACTCAAAAGTCAGAACCAAAAGAGAAACAATCTGATTCTTCTAAAAAGGATAAAATGTATTTCAAGAATGCCAAGGCAAACTTGAAAAATTCTAACAATATTAGACCCATATGGATATGGGTACCTAAATCTCTGTGATTGTCTTACAGAAGCTACATGTGCCAATCTGGTATCTTGACTCTGGATGCTCAAGGCACATGACTGGTGACAGAAGATTACTATCCACGTACAAAGAAACACACGATGGTGGATCTGTAACTTTTGGAGACAACAAGAAGGGACATATCAAAGGCTATGGAGTCATACAAAAAGAAAATATCTCTGTATACAAAGTTGCATATGTGGATGGCCTCAAACACAACCTACTCAGTGTAAGTCAACTTTGTGATACAGGATTCGATGTGTTATTTAAAAGAACTTTCTGCTCTCTACAAAGTGAAAACACAGGAATGGAACTTCTGCGAGCTGAAAGAAGAGGTGATCTATACCTAATGAATTTTAATTCAAAATCCAAAGAAAAAGTCTGCCTAGTAGCTTGCAAAAGTTAAGAAGCTTGGTTATGGCACAACAGGTTCTGTCACTTAAACTTTCATACCTTAGATAAACTAGTAAAACTTAATCTAGTTAAAGGTTTGCCAGATGTTAAATTCAATAAGGATCATTTGTGTTCGGCCTGTGAAATGGGAAAACACAGAAGGGCTTCCCACAAAGGCAAAATAGACGTGTCTTGCACTAGGCCTCTGTACATGCTTCATGTCGACCTCTGCGGTCCCATTGCCATACAGAGCCTAGGTGGCAAGAAATACATACTTGTCCTAATTGATGAGTATTCACGTTTCACATGGGTTGAATTTGTTAGAAAGAAATCAGATGTTCCAAATGTATTGATAAATCTAATGAAAAGAATCCAAGTTCTTTATGACTGCAGAATACAGAAGTTAAGAAGTGACAACGACACAGAATTTAAAAACTGTGTCATTGAAACCTATCTTTCAACAGAAGGAATATCACAGAACTTCTCTGCAGCTCGCACTCCACAACAGAACGGTGTTGTCGAAAGAAAGAATCGAACACTTGTGGAAGCCGCAAGAACTATGCTGTCAGCATGCGGATTATCAATGAACTTTTGGGCAGAAGCAATTTCTACTGCGTGTTATACTCAGAATCGTTCAACCGTTGTGAAAAGACACCTCAAGACGCCTTACGAATTGCTTAACAAAAGGCGGCCAAACATCAAATTTTTCCATGTATTCGGATGCAAATGCTTTGTCTTAAACGACAGAGATTCAAGAGGAAAGTTTGATGTAAAAGCTGATGAAGGCAAATTCATTGGATACTCTGCCACTTCCAAAGCCTACAGAACATTCCTTACAAAGTCTCACAAGATTGTAGAAAGCATCAATGTTTCTTTTGATGATTCATTCCAAATGACTTCTGAGCAAATCAGTTCAAAACTCGGAATTAAAGGAAAATCCTCTGTCATCTCACAAGCAAAAGAAGACTTGAATCTTCTATTTTTAGAGATGTTACACGATAACATTGATCCTTCTGTTGGAACCATCAGAGTTTCTAAAGAACCATCCTCTGTCGGACAAAATCCTACAGGTATGACTCTAACTGGTCCAAATAATGCTTCATCTTCTTCTATAAATACTACAGATGCAAATGTCGAAGAAGAAAATGCAGAAGATGAAACTTCAAGAAAAACGACCACAGAAGCTGCTGAAAATCAAACTCCACAATCCACAGAAGAACCAATTATAGAGGAAGTTGAGGATCAAGACTACACGTCCTCAGAGGAACAAACTCCACCACCACTCATACCAATCATTCAGCAAACGGTAGGATCAACTACCAAGGCACGCAAAACAACAGAGGCTACACGAGAAGAGGAAACACCAGAAGCCTCTGAAGAAAGTTTTGATGACATTGATGATCATCTTCCACGCACAACTCAGTGGACAAAAAGCCATCCTCCAAGCCAAATAATTGGAGAACCTTCTGACTCAGTAAAAACAAGGTCTGCCACTGCTAATTTTTGTTTCTTTACAAATTTTATTAGTGTGATAGAACCAAAGAAGATTTCTGAAGCCCTAGATGACCCAAACTGGGTAGACGCCATGCAAGAAGAACTTCTGCAATTTGAGCATAACAGAGTCTGGACTTTAGTACCTCTGCCAAGAGGGAAATATGCCATTGGGACTAAATGGGTCTATAGAAACAAGAAGGATGAAGATGGAGTGGTCATCAGAAACAAAGCAAGATTAGTAGCAAAAGGATATAGACAAGAAGAAGGCATAAACTACGATGAGACTTTTGCCCCTGTCGCACGGCTCGAAGCAATAAGAATATTCTTAGCCTTCGCAGCCCACAGAGGTTTTAAAGTCTATCAGATGGACGTAAAATCAGCTTTTCTAAACGGTGAAATCCAAGAAGAGGTTTACGTAAATCAGCCACCAGGTTTTGAAAGCTCAAAGTTCCCAAGGCATGTATACTGCCTTGAAAAGGCTCTATACGGACTAAAACAGGCTCCAAGAGCATGGTACGAACGACTTTCCACCTTTCTTCTAGAAAATGGCTACAACAGAGGTACAACAGATACTACATTATTTTATAAACACAAAAATAGTGAGATAATGCTTGTACAAATATACGTAGATGACATAATTTTTGGGTCTACAAATTCAGAAGAGTGCAAAAATTTTGAAAAACTCATGCAGAGTGAGTTTGAAATGAGTATGATGGGAGAATTAACATTCTTCCTCGGACTTCAAGTCAAACAATCTTCAGATGGAATTTTTATAAATCAAGCCAAATATGTCTCTGACATTCTTTTAAAATATAATCTCTCTGATACCTCTGCAATGAAGACTCCAATGGCCACTGGAAATAAGTTATACTTAGATCCAAATGGTATTTCTGTAGAATGTACTCTCTACAGAGGCATGATTGGATCTCTGTTATACTTAACAGCAAGCAGACCTGATATTATGCATGCCACATGTCTTTGTGCACGTTATCAAGCTAATCCAAAGAAATCACATTATGATGCTGTAAAGAGAATCTTTAGATACATGAAGGGGACCAACAATCTTGGTCTCTGGTATCCACAGAACTCTGGTTTTAGTCTTAAAGCTTATACAGATTCAGACTATGGAGGATGCATGCTCGACAGAAAGAGTACCTATGGGAGTTGTCAATTCCTAGGTGGTAAACTAGTCAGTTGGACCTCCAAGAAGCAGAATTGTGTCTCCACATCCACTGCAGAAGCTGAATACGTTGCTGCTGCTACCTGTTGTTCTCAGGTTCTATGGATGAAGACTCAGCTAAAAGACTACGGCCACATCCTATTCAAAATACCCATCTTCTGTGATTCCAAAAGTGCCATTGCTATCTCTGTCAACCCTGTGCAACACTCAAAAACCAAGCATATCGATATAAGGTACCATTTCTTGAAACATCATGTTGAATACGGTACAATCGAAAAGCATTTCGTGCCCACAGAATATCAACTCGCTGACTTATTCACCAAAGCACTAGACGAGAAAAGATTCAACTTCTTGGTGGGTAAGTTAGGAATGATTAACATGGTGTGAAAATCCTCTGTAAGTATAGCTTTATCTTCTGTAAATAAGTATAAATATCTATTATTACTTAAGTTATTGCTTTGATAAATTTATTTCTGTATGTAATTTTTTTTTGTGCAAAAATAATTCTTGGTTACAGAGCTTCTGTGGGTCCGCTCAGATCTTCTGATAACCCTTACAGAACCTCTGGTAAACATGATCTATGCTCAATACAAATCTTACCATTCTTTGAACCAAGCATAGATCAAGGGGGGGCAAAAGGAAAATTCTTGATCTACAGAAGTGATTAGATCAAGGGGGAGCAAAAGGGACCCTGAAATGATCTACAGAGGTAAATCTTTCAAAGGAAAGCCAAAGAAGAATGTCGATAATTCTCCATCGACAATAGTAAGACAAAACTGCCGAGAACAGAAGAACCAAAAGGTATGTCTCTCACAAAAGGTTTTTGGAAAACAGTTTTCTAGGACAAGAATTGTCAAATATGTCCTAAATATACTATGAATAACATTTCAAAAATCAAAAGTTCAAAAAGTTTAACAAAATTCGAATTAGGAGAAATTTAAGGTCATAGAGCTTCTGCTGAGCTCAACAGAGGTTCTGTCAGAAAAAGCTCTGTAATCGCAAATTAACCCTCTATCGATCGTTTGAAATGTTATCTCGGAAATCGGATAGATACACCATGACCTTCTCGAACAAAACGTTTTTCAAAACAGTTTTCTCGGACACCAACTTTCAATAATGTGCGAAAAACATCTCTTAACACAGATCAAAAATTGGATGATCAGAAAGTTAATAGAATTCAAGTTATAAGATTTTTTTCTCTCATAGAGCTTCTGCTGGCTCTCACAGAGCTTCTGCAAGTTTCATCAGAGCCACAAAACCTCTGTGAGTCAAATTTCTTGACAAAAATCCTATTTGATCCTCTCCAATGTCTTTACAAACGTTTTCGTTAAAAGAAGAACCTACAGAGTCATGATAACAATGAGATATATGAGAAGAGGTTAAAAATCAAGATTTTCAAAATCACAGAGCTTCTGTAAAACACAAAAGTTCTGCCATTTTGTTATCTGGGCATTTCTGTAGTAATAACAGTTACTTTTATTGCGAGTGAAACTCATGTGGCTAAAAACAACCTCACGCGCCTAGCATTAATGGGCCGCGCACGACGTCCTGTCATTTTATGACAAGGCCTACGTGTCCCATTTTCATTGGGCGGACATGGAACGTTTTTATTTGGAAAGTTGAACCCGTCGTTCTAACTTGAGTACGGATTCCAAATTTTAATCCATTGCCATATATTTTACTCTTTCGAATTCTACCAATTCACCCTCCTATAAAAACCAAGCTTACCCTCTCATAAAACCTTTTACAAACTCTTATCTTCTTCTCCGGCGAAACCCTGCAAAAGCTTGCAAAAACCTTGTTCTTAAAATCAAATGGCTTCATCTTCTAAAGCTATCTCCCAAGAACTCTCTCCGGCGAACTCACCGGAACACTCACCTGCCCATTCTGAACATTCAGAAAACCCCAACCTTGCAAGAACTATTGAACAACAAGATTCCGGGGACTCAGCAGAATTTGCTCCGACGACACACTTGCAAAACTTCATAGCAAAATATCACTTCGAAACCATACTTCCTATCAAATCCAACAACTGCTATTTGGTCCCCTCACCCACTGCTTTCGGCGAAGCCCATGCTATTCTTCTGAACATAATGGAAAATCACATCCTCTTCCCTCTACTCTCAAGAACCCCAAACAAAATTCCAGTCCGTTAACCAATTTTGGCAAAGCTGCCGATTTGATAAAGACGATTCTCTTATCAAAGGGTACATTTCAAGACCTGATAAATCTGAGCATTTTGAAATCAAGTTCAACAGAACAATGTTCTCACTTGAATTCAACCTACCAACAAGGGGTCTTCTGGGATTGAAGAGTTATGCAGAGCAACCAACAGACGAAGAGCTCTGTGGCTTCGTGGAAATGCTTGGGTACAACACCCAACTACGGAAGAGAAATGACTTCCGCAGAGGAAGATTACCACCTCTGTGGAACACTTTGTTCTCTATTCTTAACAGATGCCTGACAGGGAAAATAGGGAGTATTGACCAAAGCTCACATCAAATCTTGAGCATCATGTATGGGGTTTACTATGATCTTCCACTAGATTATGCGACCATAATGATGCAAGAGATCATAAACTCCATCGACAGAAAGAACAACACGAGAAGGGTCAAAGAGAACGATCCCAACTTTCTACCACCTCTGCAATTCCAAAGAATATTGGGAGTACTGTTCGAACCTCTACTGCTAATCCAAAACTGGCCAATGGAAGGACCAACTCCCAAACAGTTCCCGATGAACAAGAATACCCCCACTGATCATACTGATGGCTACTCACACTGCAGACCTCTGTCAAAGAAGCTTCTGCGCTACGCATCGAATAAATCCCTTAAGAAAGAGTATATATGCGATCATAGAACTCCTAAACCGAGTCCTATGACACCCCCGCGTTTAGGTGTCCCCGTAGGAACAATGATAGCAAAACCTCTTTCCACTCAAGAAGAAAAGGATCAGAAGTTAGCAAAGCACATGGCTATTCAACTCAGCTTTATAGCCAAACGTGCAGAACTTATGGGAAAGAAGTCTTCATCAAGAACCTCTGCATCTACTCCAATAGCTAAGAAGAGAAAAACTGCAGAAGGCACCTCAACAAGCGCTGCAGAAGATCAACCTTCACCTCCTCATGCCACAGAAATTGGCTCCTCTGCTCCTCCCTCTTCCCCAAAAATGAAGAAGAAAAGAAGATCGAAATCAACAGAGGAAGGGGCACCAAAACCTAAGAGAAGGAAAACCAAAAAGAAGCATGGTAAATCACTTGAAAAGTTGGTTACCATTGCAGAAGAGGAAACTGCAGAAGAAGAAAATGCAGAAGAAAGAACTGAAGAAGAAGTTGCAGAAGAAGGAATGGCTACAGAAGAGTATCAATCACCCTATCAATCTCCAGATAGATTTGCTCACCAAGGAGACCTGAACGACTTCTTACAGAACCCTGACATTGCCAACACCCTAAATACAGCAGGATGGACGGCACAACCTCTCGACCACCACTCTCCAGAAGAACAAGATTTCTCCATTTCTGGCATTGACACACATCTGCAAGAAGATGACACAACACCCAAAGATCAACCAGCCAACACCCCTGTTATTTTACAAAACCCTTTCATTCAAGGATTGGACGTCCACAGAAGAAGTCCAAACCCAGCTTCAGAAGAAATAGAACAAACAGAAGCTGAGTGGAATAGAGGTAAAATAACAGAGGCTTCTGAGAAAATAATGGAAGAAGAAAAAGAAAAAGGGGCCGAAGTTGTACAAAAAGAGGGATTTGCAACAACAGAGACAGGAATAGAAATCTCAGCGGTGGATTCAGATGAAGAAGAAGCTGTCTGGATACGAAAAGGTCTCTATCATCCAGATGTCATGAGATTATATGGCACTAATCTAATGTACGACTCATTAAGCACAGATCAAGGAACTTCAACAGAGGAAGCAGCAAGAAAAGATGCCTGGATAAATAGAGGCACACAACCAAAACCAACTCCCAGTGCAACCCACATTTCTAACTCCGCAGGTCTAGCTGCAGAAGGAGTTATTGAAAAAGAGCAGCACAGCTCGATCCTAACCCAACCCATCCAGCCAGAGGTTACTCTTTCAACCTCTGTGCCCACAGAAACCGGGGAATCCATTCCTAGGGAGTCTCCTCAAAGAGACTCACCTATTGTTCGTGATCAATCGCCCCAGATCACCCTAGAACACCCTACAGAGGAATTCGTTTCCTCTGCCACGCACACAATAGGACCAAAACTTCTTTCAGAGAGAAGTAGTGAGCACAGAGACGAAGAGACTCTAGACAAGTCTCCTAGTCAACAGAAGGACATTCCAATACCCACCTCTGGAGTGGATTTGGACACTGTTCTTCACAGAACTTCTATACAGATCGAAACTCAGGTTTCTTCTCGAGGATCAGAAGGAAATCCTTCCACCCCCATCGTACAAACAAGGGTGAACGAAGGTGTCCCAGGAACAGGGACTCACTCTGGAGACGAATGTGTTCCTCCAGAGGTTACACAAGGAACACAAGTATCAAGGGATGAGTTCCAAACCCTTGTCACCTCTGTGAACCAAACAATGAAAGAGTTGCAAAGCTCTTTCAAATCCTTTACAGAGACAACATCTACGGTTATCCTGAATCTGAACACCAAAATGGACAATCTGTCCACAGAGGTAAAAACCGCCATCTCAGAGATGAAGTCTTCTGCCGAAACTACTGCCAAAGCTACAGCCACTTCTGCCGCTCAGGAATTCGGAACAACTGCAACTTCTGCTTTCAGGGACTCTGTCAAAAATTTCCTTGAACAAATGAATACGCAATCCAACAGAGCAGAGGGCATTACTCCTGCAGATTTACAGAATGCCCTATCACAAGTCCAAGCAGAGGCAATACGCAACACGACAATGATGCAACCAAAAGACTATATGACCAGAGCACAGCTTACAGAGCTCGGACAGAACGTCATTAACCAGGTCACAGAAGTCATTGTCTCCTTCACAACTGCAAATGCCAACTATGTCAAGGATTTCAGAAAGAGTGTCGGCAGAATGCGTTTCAAAACAGAAGCAGAGCTTGCGACATTGATTGGCCTCTGCGATGATGTCTGTGAAAAGTTGATGGCAGCAGGAGCTGAATTACCTAAGAAGCCCAACACTTCTTGCAGAGCAGAGGGTACTTCTGATGAAAGTCAGGATGATTCTGATGATGACCAACCTGGTCCATCAGATAATCCTGAGGGGGAGAATCTCAGGGAGAAAGCTACGAGCAGAGGAATACAAGGTCCACCAATCGCAGCAGAACCAATCAGCCAAGCCCCTCCAGAACAAACCCAACAACAACAAACCCAAAAGACCACAGAGACAACACCCATCTCTGTGGAATCATCTCCTGACGAAACCAAAATTCCAGAAGCAGATCAGCAAACCACAGAGGCAACAACCGCCCCTGAGGTAATCATTTTGGAAGAAACAGATGAACAAACCACAGAGAAAACACCCACCTCTATAGAAACACCCCAAACCATACCGAGAAGAAAGTCGATTGCCACCAAACCAAAAAGAGCAACAACCTCTGCTTCTGACATTCTGAAAAGGATGCACACAACAATGAGTGATCGTATGGCGCAGAGAGAAGAAGAAAGGCACAGTTTCACTTTAGCTTTCAAAATGGCAAGAAGATTCGATGTCAATACTTAATCAACAGAAACTGAGCTCACAGAAGAAGTCAACAAACAACCTCCAACAGAGGTTACAGAGCAACTCAAGCCAACAGAACCATCGCCACAAAAGTCCTCTAAATCACAAATGTCAAAACCCACAGAGGCAACCCCCATCAAGCCAACAGAAGTGCCAACCTCCAAACTTACAGAAGCAACAGTTTCTGCCCCGCCAAAAGCCAAAGATAAGGGCAAAGGAATACTGACAGAAGAGCCTAAGAAGAAAACATTGCCAAAGCCAACAGAGAAACTAATGAAGAGTGCGTTTGATGCCTTTCAAACCCCAAAGCCTGAAGAAGTTGACTGGGCACATGGATTGAAGCCCCTGTCAGACATTCCTCTAACTGGTAGAGCTGCAGAAGTTGTTCAACAAATGGAGAGTCTCAGAAGACAAATACCAAAACCTGGTCCAACATATGAAGAGATGGAAGAAGTGGTATACAAATACCTCTACAAACAATCCTATCAGACAAATCATCCAGTAGATCATGTGACAGATCCAAGGATCAGAGAAGAATTTGAGAACATCTTCACAAGGACAAAGCCAAGAACCAAAGCAGATGTCTTCTCAATCCACAAGATCAAAAAGGTGATCTTCTGCAGATTCTCCTTCACAAGAACCTATCCAAGGGTCAGGTACAATCTTTACAAAGTCAGAAGAGAGAAAAATTCAGAATCTACCTTCGCTGATGCTGACCTAAGAAATATCAATCCTTATGATCTACCTGACCTTCTGCAATGGACAAAGGACAACTACAACACAGAGCCAAACACCAGAGCCTATCAATTGTTGAGAAAAGCGATGAGGGAAAAGCTTCTGCTCTACAGCATGATAGATTTTCAGCTAGGAAAGGATCTTGGTCTCAAACATCTAGATCTACGACCACCAGAAGATCGCTGCCCACTGGACGCCGTACCTAACTCAATCATTACAGAACCAAGGTTTGGGTTAGTATTTCAAAACCCACTAGGTGAGGTCAAACTTTTTGTACCCATGGATTGTCAGAAGTACGCAACCAGTACTCTGAACAAATTCAGAGCAAGCCTTGTAAAATACAAAGGTACAGAGAAAATGGATAGAGATGCTGCAGATACCTTCATCAGAGAGATAGACGCCACAATCCGCCTAAGAGAACTCTGCATCAGATTCTACAAAGAGATCAGAAGAGTCGGAAGAGACAACAGAAGCTACAACGATTTCAAAGATGCCAAAATCTGATTCTCAGACCTCCAATCTCTGCAAACAAAGTTAAAGTTCATCTTTCATTATACTCAAATGTAAAATGCCTCTGGCATATTTCTAAATGAAAGAAATTTCGAGGTATTGTTTAACCTCTGTCTTAACTAACTTAGCCTAACTTAACTCAAGTTCAAATTTTTTATTTTTCACTACTTAGGGGGAGATTGTTAGCTTCAATCTTCCTAATCATAGAAGTATTTAGAAGTAGTGAAAAATAGGCTAAGTGAAGAAAGCCTCTTACAGAGGCTCTGCCGGACTTACTGAGGGCTCAAGATCAAGAATCTACAGAAGCTAAAGAGGCGCGCTACAGAAGCTCTGTCATACGCACAAAGAAGACCAATATCTCGGAATCCGGTGAAGACTGCTCCACAGAGGACCAGACCACAGAACCTCTGTAACTCATTACAGAGCCTCTGTGGTCCTCACTGAAAGACTTGAAGATATTTATAATATCTTGCTACTGTTACAGGACCCGTTCATCAACTTGCATGGTAGCATGCCCTGTCCAACGTCGACGTGTCAAACTCTGATTGGACTCAGTAGGGCTTAGTACATATTAGACGTCTGCTGCATTAAATGCAATACAGCACGTCTGACTGTTCATGCCATCCCTCCAACTGTTCACGACATCCGTTCTACTATTCATCAGTACCGTTCTGAATAGTAACCTGCTTTATGGTCCCCTTTAGATTAGTATATAAGGAAGACTCATGTTGAGTTCTTCCTTATCACTTATAACATATATCAAAAAGAACACAAAAAGCTTATTCACCTTAAAAGTCATATCTGTTTTAAAGCTTTACTTACTCTTTGTTCTTAATCTGTTCTTGATATATATATATTCAGTAAACCTTGAAGTAATTATATTCTGTTCACTGTTTATTTATATTCCGTTCTAAATCTATCAAACATATCTGTTAGTTCTTCAAATACGCTTCCGCATCAAACCTTAAACTTGAACTAATAGATCTGATAATCTTGTTTAAGCAAAACGGGAACCAACAATAATCGTCTGGATTTTTCAGTTCACGAGTAGCCGCAGTCGTGGCAGTCGCCGGGACCTCGATATATGGCTTGAAAAATGGTCCTTCCATTAGGGACTTCATTATGTTAGCGCCGTTGCTTTGGGATTCGATGAAATTGATAAAACGATCACGCCATTGTGAAAACTCATGTTCATTAAGAAGCACCGGTGGTCGAGTATTCGAGCCCAAAGTCATCATGATGTCGTTTTTGAACAACATATCTTGATTAGCCATGATAAACAGTCAAGAAGTGCTTAATCTGAACAGATCAGAAAAAGACATAAGAGAACAGTAAGGTCTGACCGAACAGTATTGAAAATTGACTTAAGAGACAGTTTTCCCAAGCAACAGTTGCGAAAAGCTAGTATGTTGCGAATAGTAGACTTAGAAAATCCTGAAGAGACCTGAGAAGTTCGTAATTAACAGACGAAAAGACTTTTCGTAATAGAGAATTACGAAAAGTTGAGGTATGCGAGACAGAGGGATACGCAAATTTACTGTTTGCGTGACTTTGGGTTGCGAAAAGTTCCTGTTCGCGTGAAAGAGGCTTGCGAAAAGTAACACGGGTTCTGATATAAAGGATGCGAATACTCCACTTAGATTCTGAAGACCTTCAAAAGATGATGATCTTGCGAAAACCACGATGAGTCTTGCGAAAACCACGATGAGTCTTGCGAAAAGAGTAGATCTTACGAAAAGTTCACAAAATTTCCCAAAAACGTCTGAAATCTGAAAACCTCTGCAAGAGACTTCACAGAAATGCTCGAAATAGCAGTCTGAAAGTTTTTCCTTCACACAAAAACCACTGTAAACGTCTGAAATGCGATTCTTGACGATCGAACAGAAGATCGAGTCCAAGTGGAGTATTCTCTCAGATTTCACTGTTCTGTTCGATCGTCAAAGTGGAGTATTCTCTCAGAGTACTCTCTCCATCATCAAATCATATAACACCATGAACACTTAAAGATTACTTCTACACACTAATGGTCTATTCTCTCAGATAAAAAAGGTGGACCCAAATCAACAAACGATGTCAAATTGAGAAATGTTGAGATAATTTTAAAAACAACAAGACTGTTGGCAAGTGCATAACACCTTTTGGAGAGCTACTGAATGGAGTAATTACTATGCAGAGCTACCGTTTGGAAAATAGGTAGTTACCCAATTCTAGGATTGAACTCATTTATATTGTTTTCTTCACGTTTTTAATATTATTGTGCTCTTTTCTCTTCAATTTACCAACAACGTGAGCTATTCCGATGATGTAGACATAAAATCATGTATATTAATCGGCAAAAAATGATGATCTTACTTCCTCCATCAAGTTCTAGATGCTTTTTGTTGTTGATGGATCTACAAGGCGAGCCATACCAATCTGAGGATGTTTACTTAAAACCATAGCATACGTTCTGATTCTAAACAACCCTGGGCTTTGTAGAAGTATGATGACATTCAAATTGTAGGGTCAACAAAAAATTCAATTTTTTTCTATGTTTGGGTGGTGATTATACTTTTCTCAAGATCCCACCTTTTTATTAAGGACTTTTTGTAGCATTGATCTTTGTAAGTGTTGATATCTACTCTAGATTAATGCTTTATGCTGGAATGTGATGATGCTAAAATCACAGGATCAATTATTCCCAATTGGTGAAGCAATGTGATGGTCATGCTTTGTTGCTGCCATCAGCCATGTATAAGCCAAGAGGGGTCGGGCCTTGCTGTTGCCCAAGTATTGGTCAACAAGGTATCATGATTTATTGATTTATGCTTTCCATAAAAATGTGGTCTTCTTGAAAAAACAATTGTTGCAGAACTTGACAGACTACCGGATGTGATCAGAATGGCAATTTCCCACCTCTGAATGTGGTGGTTATGATTCATTTGTTATAGTGTTACAATTTTTCATGGAGATCACAATCAAGTTGTTGTGTGAGCCTACTTCATCAAGCTTTATAAAATAGTTTAACCCCTAAAACCATTAAGACCAAGTCAAGTTTAATTTCCAAGAACCTGAACTTGCAGATGTAATATGTTTATTTCTAATGTTATGAGAATTGAGACAAGTCGTTATCATTGCAAAAGAATTTGGTTCCATCATGGAAATTGAATGTTTTCGAAGTCTTTACAGGAATTTGTCCATGGAATTTTTGTACTATCCATGATGAACCATAAGTTGGTTGCTCTTAGTAAAACCATATTTGTATTATATACTTTTGCTTGCATTCATTCAAATGTTACCTCCCGTCGCATTGCGCGGGTACACAACTAGTATATCTATACTACTTATATATGCATTTACATCAATTGTCTTAAACACAACCCTTGATGCATTATGTACCACCATTTTATACATAAAATTCAAAAAACTCTTAATTACAACTTCTTATGCATAATGTACAAGTTTTTGATGCAAACTTCCAATATTACCTAAAGTACACACTTTCCATACTTTCTTTCTTTTCTTAGAGCCATACCACCATACGCTTCCAAGAAGATTTCTCCACGCCTTCTTTCTTGTCAGACCCATACCGCTGCCCATGCTCCCCGATATGATGATTCGTGCTTAAATATGGTATAACTCGATTAGGGCTCTCTTCTATGTTTGCTTTATTCTTCTGAATCGATTCTCCATCGCTCCTCTCATCCGGTTAGGGTTCTCATCAAATTTCGCTCAATCTTCTCCTGATTCGAGGTAATTACATGTTATTCTCTCTTCTTATGTGTTTAATCACAAATTGTTACCGATTTGTTGAAATTATTCATGTCGAGAAGGCATTAGTTGCCAATAATCTTTCTTTTAATTCTTATGTGTTCAATGAGGACGTGGTTGGTGTCTTGCAAAATAGGAACTATCCATACTCTTGGTAAGTATTTGGAATCAAATTCATTATTTTTTTATTCATATTATATTTGGTAGCAGAATTGTGTTGCTACTATATCACAATTTCTATTGAACTCTATTGCAACTATGGTGGTATTTTTGCAACAACATCAATTTTGAATATCAGAGGCTTGAATTTGAAAAGTCAAAACACAGCTCCTATATTGGAAGAGATTTTATTTCATTGAACTTAATCCATTGGTAGGTAACAAGTAAAGTAAACCACCTGAGATCCACTCTTTTGGTCATTCGTCTCACAGTGAAATCTTAAAAATATGTGATTCGATCTTGGAAAACATGGGGCATTACACTGATGCGTTCATGTGCAACAACAACGCTGCAGTTGAAGCTTGTACCAAGCCGCATAACCGTGCTAATCATATGCAGACATGCTGGTATGTATTTATCTTTAAACCCTACTTTCGATTTTGTTTTAGTTCAAGTTTGCTTTTAGGGGAAATTTGTGACCTTGGGTTTTTGTTAAATACTACTATCGCAAATTGCTTTTTTGTTTGGTGTGGCTAAAGTTGAAATACAGGTGCTTTAAACTGTCTCTTGTGCAGTGGATATGGAAATTTATAATGGTTAATATTACAGTTCTTAATTGTTAGTCGGTGATGTTGCTAATGCTTTTAACTGTTTTAGTTCTTATCAGTGAAGTTTTCGCACCTTTTGGTGGGTGTATGGTATATAAACTGCATTAACATCGGATTTAGTTTATATTCATTTAGCAATATTTCTTAATGTTTTGCTCTGTAGATGGAAATCCTTGAAGCTTTATGAGTATATCAATATTTCCTAACATTTGTTTCTCCAAAACGTTGGCTTCTTAAACTAAATGTTATAATGCAACTTGGTATTGTACGGGTGGCATCATCTGTGTAGCAAGCAAATGTTATTGCATTGACTAAGGTGGCTTTGGTTTTTTAAGAGTCCCCAAGTCTGAAGTCTTATTTCACTTCTGATTAATAAGAGGTGGTGCTTTAAGAAATTATAAGACATTAGGTTACCTCTTCTAATTTCAAACGTATTTCAGACTTAAGAGCCTCTGAAATCTGGAAAAAACAACAAACGGTCTGTACGTAAAAACGTTTAACCGATTCAGACTTCAGAGGTATTAGGAGGTTTTTTCAAAAAAAAAACAAACAACCCCTAAGGTACTTGATAGTTCTGTACCTTTTCTTTTCTCAATTTGATTGTTTCGTCCCCTTAATGTTTATTATATTGCAATGACTAAGACATCCGAAAGAATCTTTAGCTCAAGGCTTATGATATTCCCTATAATATGACAGCTAATCTGCTTTGCAATATCGATAATATCATTGCACTTGCGTTCTCCTACAGTATTGAATATCGATAATATTATTGAACGTTAGTTTTGTTCATCTTGTTGGAATTGACGAGCAAGTCCTTAGCTCTAAGAACTATTATCTTTCATATCTCTAAGTGGAATATATATTGCAAATTATCGTTAACGCCTTTTTCAATTTCATGGTGGTAGAATGCGGCAAAATTGATTGTCATTCACTATCTTTACATCCACTCATGCAAATTTATTAGTGGAAGTCCTCTTTGTGCAACTTGTATTTTTCTAGAATTTATTCATTTGGTTTATAAGATATATTACGATATATTATTTAAAGTCTATTATGTATTCTACATAATGAGTATATTCGTTAATTTGATACAATGTAAATGGATTTAGACACATTTAAGTAAGGGGACGTATAGCAAATGCTTATTAGGTAAGCACTTATCAATAAGATCACCACCATCAGTCATATAATATGCAGTATTTCACTTTCTGAATATTGTTATTTTACTTTTTAATTTTCACATTGTTATGATTCTATTTCTACACACCATTAGTCATATAATATGCAGTATTTCACTTTCTGAAGACATGGCTTTTTCATAACTTTTCTCAATTTAATTTGGACAAAAATGTTGTTTTGGGGGTTTCAACTTTCGAAGGTATTTGAGTATGATTTGATTTATTTTTCATTCAATGTTGCAGGAGCTATTAGTCTGGATAAGGGTCAAGGGTAGTAAGAATGCATCAATGAGACACCTAATCTTTGCAAACAGTGTGAGTATTTCGTAGCCCTTTTGGGTCTTTACCGGTTAAAATTCAAAGTATGATTATGTGCTACTTTTGTACTTTTTACTAATAGAAAACTTTCTTCTTTAACAACTTGTTAGGTATGTCGTGGTTATATTTTTCAATATGGTGAGGAACCACTATCAATCAAGGTACATCTACATCGACTTTTATAGAAATATCTTTTGTGCCCTCTTTTATGAACACCAACTGTTTGGTGAAGGATGAGTGTGTTTATCTATTTCAAGCAAAATTTGTTTAGGTACATGGGCTTTGTAGCTTTTATTTCTTGAAGAAAAATTTGGTATAGTGTATAATATGTGAAGTGCCAACATTTTAATTTTTGTTATGTGCACAAATGCAGAGTGGGGTCTTCAAAGCAATGAATTGCTACATATGCATAAATGCATAGTGGCACTTCCAGTGTTGCCGGAACATTTGGGTTTTGGCCGCTGAATTTGAAGATTGTTGATGCTATTAAAGGAGATGCATAAATGCACAGTGACTGGGAAAGCCATGGAAGCAACTTGTTTTTGTAGACTTCTATAAAGAGGGTTATCCCTTACAAGTTGAAGTATGTTTGACAAATCCTTGGATTGATTTAGAATAGAATATTTTTTACAATCTTGTAGCTTTTAGGAGTTTACTAGAAAAATCTTAAAAACCAAAGTTGTTTCTTGACAAGTGTTTTTCTATGGAAATGAACTTTCACAATGGTTGTATGCTTCAAGGAACTTGATCTAAATATTTCTTCTTGCCATAAAAAATAATTGGCCGCATATAATGGGTAATATAGGTGCATATCAAGTTTTTGTATAAAATTTAGTGAATGAACCCTTACATCATCTCAGTTCGTTGCCATCACATAGCTGGACCAGTTAGTTGTTTTGTATAAAAGAACAACACTAATTTTTCTGCAACACTTATTTGATTGATGCATCTCTTCTCCATTATGGTTTGTTTATCTCATTCATTTCTTCTTAACATTGTAAATTGGCACCACTTAGACATGAAAAGTGTTGACTTTTTCTAATTTATATTCATAACAATTATTTATTTAAAATGTATTATATGTACCAAGTGTAAATCATATCGTTTCGTCAAAGAAAACTATTAAAGCTTCAAAACCGTTTACATTTACGGCTCCCGCCGCATTGCGCGGGTACAATAGTATATATTTATATATATAGTTTCAGGTTCAAACGAGAAGAGGATCAATTTGCGAGAAGACGAGAAACAATTTAAACCATATAAATCATTAGAAAATAAAATAAATAGAAAATGAAAATATTTTTAAAAAGTAGGATAACTATTAAGTTTAATTGAATAAAAAACTCTAATAAGGGTAGTATTGGAACAAAAAATAATTAAAAATCCTTAAGAATCTCGTTATCCTATTATGATATAGAAAGTTATTTCAATTTATCTTCAAAATAAAAAAGACAAAATATTAGCATTTCTCGCGATTAACAATTATCAAAAATGAGATTTTTTTCGTGTTTCAATCACAACAAAAAAAGAAGTTTTGAAAGAGGTAGTGAATGATTTTTTATAATAGATTAAATGTTTTAATATTATATGTGATATTATAGCACATCATATGTTATTACATATGATAATATCAAGGGGGTGTTTGGGAGTGCTTATATTTGTAACTTATGCTTATTTGCTTATGTGGTGAGGAAAAACAGTTTTTAAAAAGTGTTTGTTAAAAATTGAGGGTAAAAAGGTAATTTGGATAGATAAGGAAATAAAGAGAAGTAAATAAGTAAGTATGGAATGACTTATCAAAAACAACTTATTTGTGGTGAGGAGAAGCAAATAAGCACTTTTGATTTTTTCTATCCAAACACTCCAAATAGCTTATTTGCGGTGGGGAGAAGCTATAAGCAAATAAGTCAAAAATATAAGCACTCCCAAACACCCCCCAAATATCACATGTGATAATATCACAGATCATATGTGATTACATATGATAATAAAAAAAAAATCATATATGACACTATCAATGATCATATGTGATTACACGTGATAGATTAAAATAATGATAAAATAAATGGATCTAATACCAAAGATAATATTAAACATCATATGTGATGATATCAATGATTACATGTGATAATATCAAATATCATATATGATACTATCAATGATTACAATTGATAATATCATCATATATGATCACATGTGATTTACACCAACATCAACTACAAAGTTAATCATGGTTGCTAAAAAATCGAAATCCATCAAGACTAGAAGACAGAAACGGTCCTCCGATTGTAATTTTGCCGACGGTTGCAAATAACATGGTATTGGTGGTGTTTTTAGACTAGTTTTTCATGATTTATTTGTATAATACTTTCGATTTGAATTAAATTACATGTTGATAATAAATAAAGAAAGTAATTAAGAAATAAAATGTATAATCTGTTAATTTAGAATGATGAAGAAACACTTACGTATTTAATGAACGAATGGAGTTCATTCTTATGATAAGATTTAGTTTTAAATTTGTTTAAAAAATCCAAACAAAATTTTGATTTCTTTGAAAAAAAAGTTACGATTAGAAACAAAAATCTATTATAAAATGACATTGATACCCTTTTTAAATTAATTTTAGAAAATTTTATTTAAACTAATGATTTAATAAGGTATGTGTTTTATATTTCTTTCCTCCCCCCTCTCTCTCTCTATCTATCTATATATATATATATATATATATATATATATATATATATAATAGAGGAAAGTTCAAACGAGAATTGTAACAATTTAAGAAAACACGAGGAGCATTCTCAACTAACCATTTGATTTAGAGTAAATTACAATTTTGGTCCCTGTGGTTACCACCTACTATCAAGTGTGGTCCCTATTTCAAACTAATTACAATTTTGGTCATTATGGTTGTCATTCTTTTTCAATGTTCGTCCCTCAACTAACTTCTGTTAAATAGGTCTTATAACTTAGGGCTATTTTCGTCTTTTTAATTTTTAATTTAATTTTCCTTTAAAAATTAAGAATTAAAGAATATGTTATAATATTATTAATTATTAATTATATATATATAAACACACCAGGTCAAAACTATCAGAAGCTCCTGTGATCAACCCCTTCCCCTTCCGCTACTTTTCCGGCAACACCCTTTACCGGCGATATTGAGCCTGTATTTTGTATGGGTTTGAGGGTGTTCAAAACGGTCCTAAATGATTTCCCATTAAGCTATATTTTTTTGGGTTTGAGGGGTTCAAAACGGTCCTAAATGATTTCCTGTTAAGCTAAAAAAATTTGGGTTCGAGGGGTTAGATCGGGATCTGAATCTTGGTTCTAGGGTCCGATCGGAGATTCAAGATGGAAGTAGGAGAGAAGACTTTCATCGAACTCTCCCCAACCTCGTGAGTTCGAGGGGTCTGATCGGCGATTTCCTTTGCACACGCCTCTCACGCCACCACCGATGAACAACACCGTCACCCTTCTAGCGCCTTAAACCCCTCTATCGAAAGTTTGAAACCTACAAAAGTTTCTCCCTAGCTGTTTTGTGGGTTACCACTGGTTATTAACAAAAGTTTCTCCCTAGCGGTGGTTTGTGGAGACCTCCATCCTCACCACACCAGATTTTGAACCCAGATGTATCTCGTTGGTGCTATATTTCTTCCTCTTCTTGTTCCTACTCCATTCCATTTTACGGCAGAAACACTCTGACATATGCAAATGGGTTGGATTTTGGTATTGGATTTTTTAGATTGATATTGATTTGGGTTTTGCGATCTGCACATCGGTGAGGGGGAGGGTTGAGAAGATGGTGAGAGTGAGACGAACCATCAAATGAAGCAGATCCATGGGCTGAACTGATCAAATGAACCATCAAATGTTATTCGAGAGGCAGCATGTGGGGGACTGAGATTTGACGGTGTCGTTACAGTTTATGCTTTCGTAGTGGGACCGTGAGGGTGTGGGTTGCAGATTATTACAGTTTACAACATCGCAGTTAGGGTATGGGTTCATATTTTGGTCGGAGAAGATGGTGGTAATGGTGACAAGAGGTTTACCGCTAGAGATGTGTCGGAGAAGGAAATGAGGCAGCGGGAAAGGGAGGTGGGCTGTCGGAGAAGAAGAGGTGGTGTTGGAAAAGGGGGAAGGGATGGCCAGATGGAGGACTCGCCGGAAAAGTGAGAAGGATGGCCGGATGGGACATGTGTAGGTTTTGACCGACCCTGTGTTTATTATATATGATATATTCTTTAATTCTTTAATTTTTTAATTTTTAAAGTAAAATAAAATAAATAAACAAAATGACAAAAATACCCTTCAGTTAATGGACCCATTTAACAGAAGTTAGTCTGAGGGACCAACATTGAAAAAGAATGGTAACCACAATGACCAGCATTGAAAAAGAATGGCAACCACAATGACCAAAATTGTAATTAGTTTGAAATAGGGACTATAATTGAAAGTAGATGAAAACCACAGGGACCAAAAGTGTATTTTACTCTTTGATTTATTAAGAGAATTAAATAGAAAGGGTATATGGGTCATTTTACATTTTCTAATTTAATTCCATATTTTACCCAGATTCTTTCCATCTAATTTAATTCCAATATGAACCCACATTATTTCAATCGTGATCATGTTTTTCCTTCCCATCTATGAACTACATTCCCTCCTTCTTATCATTCTAGTTAGTTGTTTTTCTTTTTTTTCTTTTTTTTTTCTTCTCTGCAAACTCTTTTTTGTTTTGTCTCCGTAGTTGTTTTTGGTGGTGTTTTCCTCTTTCCAGAGGAAGTACCTAAAATCCAATGAACTATATAAAAAAATTAATTCATGTATCAAATCATATATGATTAATTATGCATAACCATATGTACAAGCCTTGCATCACATATAAATAGTACATCACATATGATTTTTCATTGAAACACATACTCTAACAACAATATTCATGGATCAAATCATATATGATTAGTTATACATAACCATATGTACAAGCCTTACATCACATATGATTTTTAATTGGAACAGAGATTCTAACCATATGTACAATCCTTACATCACTTGTATCAAATCATATATGATTAGATATACATAACCATTATCTATTCCTAACAGCAATGTGTATCAAATCATATTACATATACATAACCATATAGGCAAGCCTTACATCACATATGATTTTTCATTGTAACACAGATTCTAATATACATAACCATTATTTATTCAATGTGTATCAAATCATATTACATATACATAACCATATAGGCAAGCCTTACATCACATATGATTTTTCATTGTAACACAGATTCTAATATACATAACCATTATTTATTCAATGTGTATCAAATCATATATGATTAGATATACATAACCACATAGACAAGCCTTACATCACATATGATTTTTCATTGTAACACAAATTCTAATATACATAACCATTATTTATTCAATGTGTATCAAATCATATATGATTAGATATACATAACCACATAGACAAGCCTTACATCACATATGATTTTTCATTGTAACACATATTCTAACCATATGTACAAGCCTTAGTGCCTTATCAAATCATATATGATTAGATAAATCACATGTATCAAAGTTAACCACATAGACAAATCACATGGACAAATCCTCTCCGCTGATGAACGAATCACAAAGACAAATAAAATAGCTTGGAACAAATCACATGGGAGAAATCGTGGTTTAGATAAAGAATAAACTACGATTTTTTAGCTTTTGATGAACCGACGGAAGAGGAAGATGAAATCGAGGGTGTTGCAGCTGGACCAAAGGGGAACGATTGGGGAAGAGGAAGGTACCGGGCACCGACATGCATCTTTCTTTAATGTCTCTGGTGGACCTCAGGCAAACACACATGGATGAACCACACCTTTCATCTCCATTTCAAAGCTAACCAGAACCTCATCTGTTTCGTCTCCTGCGTCTGTCTCTCCTCCGATGAATCGATGATTAGAGAGAGCTCTGATTTCTCTGTGAAGCGTCGATGAATAGAGAGAGAGCTCTGATTTCTCTGACTCGATGAAGAGAGGAGGGTTCAACATTGGATTTTGTCTTTTGCTATTGTCTTTTGCTATTTTGTACGATAAGATATACTTGTACAAGTGGTTTTTTACTATTTTACCCCTAACTTAATGAGCTCGCGTCTTTTTCAGTTAATTGCAAAAAAAAATCATTTTTTCCCATCTTTTAATCACAACCACTAAATTAATAGGCCAAGGGCTGAGATGCATCCGTTTATTTTCTTATTTAGGTCCCCTCCTCGTTTGAACCCGCCTCATATATATATATATATATATATATATATATATATATATATTTGAATTCTACATATACCAAAAGAATAAGACTAACTATAAAGTGAGATCAATATCGAGCATTATTACTTTCTTTTTGTTCATTACCTTGTTGTGTTAATATTTTGTGTCAATTTCCCTCATTTCTTAGCTTATGGTATTCAGACTATGGTTTTGACATTGAACATGTATCGATGTAAATTTTGCTTGTTTGATGTCATTATGAAATGCTATATTTCTTCAAGTATCACGTTAATAACCATGTATCTTGAATTTGTTGACGAAAAGTATTACAAAATAAATAATAATTGCAACACAACCGAAAATGACACAATGAACCACACACGACAATATATTATTGTTAGGAATCAAGTAGGAATCAATCTATGAGCAATCGAGAGAGATATAGGGCTGAACTGTGCAGCAGCTTTTCATATATTGAGAGCGATTACAAAAGACTGATTAACCTAATAATAAACCCTAAGAAACCTATTTATACAAGATAAGTTACAAGTAATTACACAATGGACCCTGAACTATATATATTAACAATAATACTCTAACAATTATTATTGAATGAGATGCATCATAAAATAACGTTCAACATTTAGGAAAGAATGAAATTTGCATTCCATCATAATAAAAATCGGACCTCAATAAGTAATGTTATGTACAATAATTTGTCTAAAGAAGTTTAAGTTATTTAACTCCTCTAAGAATATACGTCAAAAGTAGCTCATTCCAAATATCTGGAACACCAGGAAGGCACCAATGTGTACAGTCTGCATAACGTGAGGGATTGGATAGTTGTTTTGCTTTAAGAGGGGAATAAAACAACCTATGAATAGAAGGGTGTGCATCTTTCCTATATTGTGTTAATTGTGTTATATTCATCATTTGCACATTCACGCCTTTTGCTTTGAGTTTGTTTAACGACAATTCCAGTATTCTCATCATTTTCGAATCAGACCCACTTTCCCAAAATCCATCTTTCATTACAGGCTCTGTTTCATTCAAGCAATTCATATTTCCTTCCTTGCCCCAATCTGCTCCTCTGAACATAAATTTGCAATAAAACCACAAAAATGTCATTTACTTATATGAACTTTTAGATTTTTTTTATAAATAAAAAATCAAAATTTTAAATGTATCACCTTTGGTGAGTGGCGGTCATGCTCATGAAATATGATCGGGTCCTAGTATGATTGATATGAGTATGTAACCAATTAGACCATACTTTTAGAACCATTCTATAACCACGATGGTTTGTGACTATGTTAGACTTTTTTGAATTTTCAGAAGATCCATACCTAACAAGATAAAAAATAATTAGAATTCGTCAACCAAAACGAGCAAGACAAATGTTAATTCTAGAAGTATGAACTCACAAGATTTTCAGTGTAGGTGTCCCCCACCAAAGGTACGAGTTAAAAACTAGTACATCTGCATTAATCCAATTTTTAGCATGGTTCTCTATGGATTGGACATGAACTACACGTTCATTTCTTTTATGTTTTGATGGATGGTCAGCATTAGATTCCACCAACAACGGAGCCCAATAGAAGTCGATTGAAACATCATATTCCTGTATGTTCGTATTAATATAAGTATACCTAAAAGCAAAAAATAAACAATGACATGATTAAAAATAATTTAATAGGAGAATGAGTAAAAATATAAAACCCCTACTCATGCGCCTAATATGTAGAGTTTACGTTGAGGCATTTGTGAATGTCAAAAGACACCAAGGGTTGTTTACTTACATAATCAGTTAAGCGTTTTCTATGTAACGCTCTTGTTATGCTATCTTTGCAAATCATGATTCCATCTGGGTAAGCGTTGATTAAGTGAGTGAGGCGCTTGATCCTTACTCAGACAACATCTCGGGTAGCGACATTGTGGGTTAGAAGGTGTGGGTAAACAACATTATCTTATGCTCACTTATCGGGTAAGAGTGCCAGATAACAGTGAGAGGATATTAGTAAACATCATCATGTCTATCCATGCACTTACCCAGTAATAACCATTAACCATTTTCTAAATGGGCCCTGAGAGAAGGGAAGTTGGTTCATGGATTTTGATCAAATGATATGGATTTCTCTCTATGTATATCTCTTTCTGATATACATATACTATGTGTGTGTGTGTGTATGTATGTATGTATATATGTGTTATGTGAAAATCGATTTCACGACTTTAGGTTTGGGATCGGCGATTTCACGATGATTGGGACGACTCTATCTGTTTACTGCTTTTAGATTATGATCCTGAAAGCATGTCCCCCCATTTACCCTTCATTCCATGCGAGAAGGCCTTCACGAACGCCGAAGAAGCTCTTCTATGGAGGCATGTGTGGCCACAATATTTTTGGAAATTGCAACAAAGGCTTGGAATAGGCAAGGAGAAGAAGATGAAGGAAACTTGGAAGGCTTTCGATGAATTTATCTACAAGTTCTTGCACTGCAGGATGATGAGGCGGATGATGAGGAGGGGAGAGGGTCAGGGTGGTTGTTAAGATCATTGATGAGGGGTTTCCAAGGTGAGTCAAGAAAGTTCCTAAAAGACGCCACTCTGAACCTGATGATCGTTGGGAGAGACACCACAAGTACAACTCTTTCTTCGTTTATGTATCTCCTTGCCAAAAACCCTACCGTCGAGAATAACATCCGAGAGGAGATTCAGAACCAATTGGGTGGTTGGAAGACTAGTCTGGGTGAAAAAGACTTGGAGGGATTGCTTTATCATCACGGAGCTTTATGCGAGGCTTTAAGGCTGAAACAAGGGCTGAGAGTGGGCTGGAATAAAGCCCAACGCGAACAGACCTGATCCGACCACCCGAAACCTGATCCCCGAACTTTAGTTTGGATGGGCTTCGAGTTCCACATGTCCCACCCGAAACCCGATCGGGTAATGGGTTTTGGGCCCTGACCCGACCGTTGCACACCCCTAGTTTTTCAAATGCATAAGAGGAGATATCATCCACGGGTAGAGAGAAACTCTCAAGAATATCCCCCTTGTTGATTTTATGAATTCCAATTATATTTGATATGACTCAAGTTTCAAGTGCATGGAACAAAGAGATTAAGGGATCAGTATGAAAGGGAATAAGAACTTAACAAATAAGTAATATTGTAAATGTTGTTTGCTACTCTTTCAAACGTCCTATAATAAATATTTGAATATTCCTTGTTAAGGAAAAATAAAGAACTTTATTCCCACACTATCGATACTTGAATATTCACAATGTTCTTACACACTACTACAAAAAAGGGCATTACACTCTTCACATATAACCAAAAAAACCTAGTAGTCAACTTGTAACCCGGGTAACATGTATGGTTTTACAAATGAGTTTGAATAGTAATTATGTAGTAGTGACATTTAACGATGAAAGATTGACAAACTACTTTAAATAATATATTTTTTTAGAATAAGTATTTGAATACTTAAATATTTAAATAAATTATTCAAAAAGTGATAAAGATATAAAATGAAAATATGATTACAAGAGAGAGTAAAATAAAAGTGTTTTTTTTGTTAACCTTGTTCATGAAACTATAAAGCGTTACATTTAAAAATGTTACAACAGGTTTGTAGAATGTTAATTTTTATGTGTTTCAACAACTTTTTCAAACGTTTTTTTAAATAAAATGTCATATCAGTTATTTTATAGAATTTTTTTAATAATTTCTTACAAACACATCTTCTTACAGGACACTTGTGTTTATATGATTTTTTTTTTCAAATAATGTCGTATCAAATAATTAACACGACACTTTATTCTAGAAGGTCCTAAAAACATGTTAAACATTCAAAAGCATCTTATAAATTTATTATAACACTTTTAGACATATATTTTTTCAATTTTTTATTTGATTTTATAAATTTAAGTCCTATAAAATATATATTTTTAAGACGTTTAGACATTTTAGACGTCCTTGAAATGTAATAATGTAGTGATTGAGAATGCTAAGAGCATCTCTCCAATGGTTGCTTGAAGAATGCTTGAAGAAGACTTGAACAAGGCTTGACCATTGGAGAGAATGACTTGAATAAGACTTTACTTATCAAACACTTGATGTTCCTCAAGTCATTAAAAGAATGAATGTAAGAGGTAAAAGAGAGAGAAAGTATATTATGGTGGGACTAACACATTTTTTATATATTTCTATTTTTTTCAAATCTTTTACAATAGCTTTACCATTGTGGATGTCCTAAGAAATTGACAATCAATCCTCATTAATAATTCCTTTTAACCTGACAAAGGGATAACTTTCTCATATCTATCACATGCTCTTCATATTAATTTTATCTTATGCCCAGTTAATAAGTTCATCTATATTTTTATCCCTTATTCTATATTCATATGCCCGACCGATTTAACCTATATATATATATATATATATATAATTGATCATTTGATCTAAATTCTAAATACGTTAACTCTAGCTAGGCCAGAGTTCAAGATATGATACTCAACTAATTACTTCACTTTACTACAGACTATTCGAACCCTGCGGTGAGCATGAGGCGATATCCAGACTTTGGGCCGGGTCCTTTGGGGCCGGGTCCGGGGCCGGTTGGGTGGTCCATAGGGCCCTTATACCTGACCGGTCGGGTCGATCCATTGGGTCGGCCGGGTCGACGGGGATTAGTCGGGTGGCACCCTTAAGTGGGAGCCCGGATACCCCGGGAACGTGTGTGTGTTAACTTGCCGTTTAATTTTTTTTTTGTGACATCCTATAATTTCTTAACTCAAATCCTATATATATATATATAGATATATAGCATATACCATTTTAGTTTTACTCAATGCATGAGATATTACAATAATATATACGATATTTATTCTGATAAGTTAACTTATAAATTAATTATGTTTAATAAAAATAACTGATAAATTTAAAAAAATAAAAATACTAGATTATAATCTTCAAACATATCATGGAAAAATAAGTGAGATTTTTCCCGACCGGTTGGAAGGACATGGTCAGCTACACAATTAAGACACTGGCACAAAATTTATATCAGCTCTATCTATTGATTTTGCTCTAAGCCATTAATATCTCTCTCTACCCCTCCACCTCTATTTTCCAAGGCCATTAATTAATCAATATCTCTAGTGCATGTCCCACCTCACCCTGCCGCCCTTCTTCTCAATTCTTACATTTATATATATATATGTTCAGTAATTTATAGAATGAGCAACGTCGATGAAATGAGGTTCAAAACACTACATTTTTAACAATATCTCCATATATTGTAATTCAAGTAGTTTGATGGAATCCTGAACAAATCATGGCCCCTCAAGATGAATTAACACGAATAATAATTTTATGATTCTGATTTTGAAGTAATTATACAAAAGATTGAAATAAAATTTCATTCAAGATTTACCAAACATTATTATTATTATTTATCTTTTACATCTGATACCAATTCTTTTAATGTAGCTATTGGTTTTGCTGAAAAATAGAGAAAATTTATATCAATTTTAAATTAAATGGGTTATTTAGATAAAAAATTTAAATCGCAAATAAAAATCTGTTAGTTAATTGAAAAAAAAAACAGCACTAATTACTTGTTGAACGATAGAAATGAAGGATGGAAGATTACTCACAAATGCCTTGAAAGTGAACAAGGAGACATCAGCAACTTTCTGCATTTTCTTCAGTCCAATGGGGATGACCGTTTGCAGCATACAAACCATTGATATCCACTGGTTCCTATTCACCGAATCCCCAACGAAAATTACTCTTTTACCCCTCAACCTCTCCAGAACTTCTCTAGCATCAAACCTAACACACATAAACCAAATTAAGGTTATTTTACTATAAAAAATTATGATTTACCTGTTCAGAAAATCATTCATTCTATAAAGACCCCAAAGATCAATTTG
Source organism: Saussurea involucrata (assembly GCA_033807775.1). Taxonomy (NCBI): domain Eukaryota; kingdom Viridiplantae; phylum Streptophyta; class Magnoliopsida; order Asterales; family Asteraceae; genus Saussurea; species Saussurea involucrata. The sequence goes on along the minus strand of CM066327.1, from coordinate 78,140,118 downwards.
CTAAGGTGAAACTTTTGCAAATGCATCCATAGGTTATGTAGAAAAGTACAAGTCAAACTCAAAACTTAAATACCGTCTTATATATAGAAGAGGTTTAAACAAAAATGCTAATTATTTTAAAACACACGTCTGATTTTACATTAATGGCAAAAAATTGGATGCGGGCGATTTCGGCGGCGACTTAAGACAAGGCAAAGGCGCATGAATCATATACGATTTTATGTGAATCATGTATTATTTTGTACATTAATGGTTGTTCTCGTGTTTTTTTTAAATAGTTAGCGTTCTCGTTACACCTATATATATATATATAGAGAGAGAGAGAGAGAGAGAGAGAGGGAGAGAGAGAGGTTCAGAGGAAAACCTCAAAGAAACGGAAAACTTAAGAACACATTGTTGGCCTTCATTTGGACTGTATGCACTTGTGCATACATGCAAATTATGTTGTTTTTATGCACAAGTGCATTATGCACTTGTTCATATAACAAATTTTGTATGGACAAATGCATACCGTCCAAATGAAGGGCTACCAATGTGTTCTTCAGTTTTTCATTTTTTTTGAGCTTTTTCTTTCGACCAGACTCTATATATATAAATGACCAACTATTTGAATAATCTTTATTATCATTTGTGAATAAAAGATAAATGTTCTTCCGGAATGTATTACACAGTATACATACATACATACATAACCCTAATGAATTCGTATACTGATGAAGTCGGTAAGACTTGACCCAAATCGATCATAAAATATGAGGGCACAAGTTCGACATTTAAGTGAATGCATTAACTCCTTGGGGTCATGTCTATGGAGTAGCAGGTCTGAAATTTGTTTGCATTATCAATAGTATTATATATATATATATATATATATATATATATATATATATAAGGACCAATTTCACTTGCACCATCAATTCATCGGTATCCGTGCTCTGCTATTTTATCTTTCCACCGACACCGCTATTTCTTTACTTTCTCGAATCGGTTCAAGTTGCGTTACACAAAATGAATTTCTAGGACTCAGCTCCCAGTCATCCTAATAAGTACTTAATAAGATATTATTTTTATATGACCAAACTATAAATAACGTTCCACCAATTGTCCTATCATCTTTTTGGAGCAAATAAATCATGTAGGATATATGTATATCATCGATCAATTGCATGCATTTGATTGTGTTGGTCATGGACAACAAGAAAGCAAGCGCAAAACAGCAGTTTCAACAAAGCAATAATATAAAAGTAACCACAATGCATTTTGTGCAATGGTTTTTTGTATCAATTCAAAGTTTAAAAGTTGATCTAGTTTACAATTCAAATTGAGTTATGTCTATTCAGTACAAAACAAATGACTTTTATTTACAAAATTCACCAAGGGAAATTTCCGTTGTGATTACCTAGGGATCAGCCAGTAAATATCGGTAGAATCCGATATTTTTCGAGAAAATACCCATGAATCACACAGAGAATCCCTGGATATTCTGTCACTGATTTGCATTATCTATCAACAATTTATCCACCAACTTTTGTGAGGAATCACCCTTTAGCAAGAGATTTCCCAAAAGAAAATTTATACCTAAAAGTCTTTCGTTTAATAGTGACTAGTTTCGGTATTTCATGGTTTTGTGTTAAATGGATAAGAGGCTAGGAACTCACCTTTGTCACTAGTATTTCTAATTTGAATAATGCAATTAGTTTATTAAATGAAAATGTATAGAGATGCGTATATTGTTTATATATATATATATATATATATATAGAGAGAGAGAGAGAGAGAGAGAGACCTTGGAAGGTTGCAAGCATGGGGTTGCCATCTCCATTGTTGATAGTTGGAGTTGATTCTACCATGTTGTCCACAAGCAAACTCACCAGGAATATAGGGGCATTGGAGTTCTTGGTAGAGAGGATAATAAGAGTTGTTATCATCATGAACCCATTTGCCAGAAAACAAATCACATCCATCCAATGAATCATAATTAACATAATTAGCCGCATTGTCATGAACTACTACTGATGGGGGTGGACTCCTTTCTTGTTCATCACTGTTGACATAATAAACAGCTGTGGTGGCCAATGCTCCTATTATGAAGAAGATGATGAGACTGCTTTCAAACATATGTTTCACATCCCATATTCCTACCAATCGCTTCTTCTTCTTCTTCTCCATTTCTCTCTCTCTCTCTATCTCTATTTCTCTCCTTCTCTCTCTCTCTCTCTCTCTCTCTCTCTCTCTTATATATATATATATATAACGAAGAATATATAATTAAAGAAAAAAATCACAGATGCTTCTTCCACCACCACCTCCTCCTCCGGAAAAGCTTGGAGATGTAAACGTTTGCAGTTTGCCTTATGGAGATGTACTACTACATGGAACTTCGTGCCTCCAATTTTCTATTGAAAAAGAATCTTAAAAAGGATGTTCTTGATCTTGAAATTGGTGTTATGTAATTATATATACACGCCACTGGAACTCTGTCTTCCTCTCTCTCTCTCTCTCTCATTATCTTTCCCACTTCTACTCTCTTTAATAACTTTATTTACACCTTAATGAGCAAAACAACAATTGTTGCAAAAAGAAAACAAGTGTCGCATAGTTTAATTATCAAACGAAAGGAGGGAATATTTTGTATTGACCAATGACTCGGTGATCTTCCTCATTGAAACAATTAATAATTAAAACTTACTGTAACTTTTATAATTTACTATTATTTAAAAAAATATATTATCATTTATTATACATGATAGAATTTAGGGAAATTAATTAAAATACCTAAAGATTGATTTTTACTAGCAAAAATATCCAAAATATCGTTGGTTTGCAAAAATACCCATTTTTTTCACGATTGTAAATCTTCTCTTCGATACCTTCGAAATAAGCCCAATATTGAATATTTTTTGATTTAATTCTTTTATTATATATCATATATACTACATAAAAATATTTTTGATATTTACAATTCATACCCTTATAATTAATTATTTAATTTATGGTACATCTCTTATTTTTTCAATTTTGTTTTACACTCTTATCACATTAACATAATAATCTTATATTAACTAAATGAAAAATAAAAAATTAATAAGTATAAAGTAAACTAACTAAATAAGTATAATATAATTAAATCAAAAACTATTTAATGTTGAGCTCATTTCGAAGGTATCGACGAGACGATTATAATGGTTTAACTTGTTAAAATTTAAAACGTATTTTTTTAACGTATGGTAGTTAATAGACAATTATATGTGTTAATATGATGAATGTGTAAAATTTAAATTAGAAAAGTAAAAGTTATAAAGTAAACTAAGTAATAATTATTGGGGTATGAAATGTAACTTTCAAATCAAAAAATAAAAAACCGATTTGAAAGTTACATTTCACACCCTTATACTTATTTAGTTAATTTATTTTATACCTTTTAGTTTTCTATTTTTCATTTTACACTTTTATTATATTAACACATATAATCGTATATTAACTAAAACACGTTAAAAAATTCTTTTTAATTTTAACAAGTTACACCATTATAATCGTCTCGTTAATACATTCGAAATGAGCCCAACATAGAATATTTTTTGATTTAATTGATTAAATCGTCAAATTATTTGGATTATATGTCTCGCTGTATTGCAACGGGTAAATAACTAATATATATATATATATATATATATATATATATATATATATATATTTATTGAACTCCTTAACATATTTTAACGTAATTATGTATGTTAATGTGATATGTTGAAACGTATTTTTTAAACATATTTTAGTTAATATATGATTATTATGTTAATGCGATAAGAGTGTAAAACGAAAATTGAAAAAGTAAGAAAATGTACCATAAATTAAATAATTAACTGTAAGGGTATGAATTATAAATATTAAATATATTTTTATGTAGTATATATATTATATATAATAAAATAATTAAATAAAAAAATAATCAATATTGGACTCATTTCGAAGATATCGAAGAGACGATTACAATGGTGTAACTTGTTAAATTTAAAACGCATTTTAGTTAATATACGATTATATGTGTTAATATGATGAAGATGTAAAATTAAAATTAGAAAAGTAAAATGTATAAAGTAAACTAAGTAATAATTATAGGAGTATAAAATGTAAATTTCAAATCAAATTATATCAAATTGAGTGTGTATCGCGGACTACCCCTCCAAATCGCGAGACTAGGGTCTCCAAATCGTAGGAAAACTGTTGGGTCCGCGATTGCGGACCCCATCACGGAAAAAATGGGTATTTTTGCAAAACCAACGAGATTTTGGGTATTTTTGCAAGTCAAAGTCAAACTTTGGGTATTTTAATTAATTTCCCTAGAATTTAATATAATCATATATTTTGCATTAAAATCAGGTCCGTTTATGAATTTTTTTCTTAATTCTTGTTAAAACATTATTTATTTTATTTACATTAGCTATCTTGTTACTAGGATAACAGTATTGTTTTTAGAAGTTGATTTTGATAAAAGGTGAATATCAAACAAATTACTATGTTTGTAATTTAAATATTTTCTGAGCATATATTTGGTATATTATGTGACCATATTAAGCTAGATTTTTTATCAACATTTAAGACATATAGTGGACAACTAATATTTTTATTAAAAAGTGTGTCAAGTTAAGCACGATATTAATACTTTAATGGTATTTTTGTGTACCGATTATACTTGCCAATGCTTCTTTCTCTTCCAAAGGAGTACAATCATTGCTAATGTTTCTTTCCTTTCCTATCTTGGGTTTGCTTCTTATCGATTCAAATCCCTCGGTGACCTCTTAAGATTTACCTAGTCGTTAATTTCATAATCCTATATATTAGATTAGTCGAGTTAGGTGCAAATTAGCTTGGACACTCAGGTAGCGTTTGGTATGCGGACATGACAAGACAGAACTGGACAGAACAAGATAATAGGACTAGACTGGACTAAAGAGAACAAGTGTATGTCTGTTGTTTGATACGACCAGGTTTGGACAGGACAGAAGTAGACAAGGTTTGGACAGGACAAATCTAAAATAAAACTATCAACATTAATTTTAGCATCATATTTCAATTATATGTATAACCATTTGTCGTTGTTTTCTAACTCATGGCGTTTCTATATATAACTCAAAACAATTCAATTGTTGCCCCACTTACACTTAAGTGTATATTGGTCTTTATCTTTTCATTTTTTTTTGCCATTTTTGTTTTATTAGAATTTTTCTTCTATATGTCATCTTCTCCGGTGAAACAAATCGTCCCCCTCCGACCATCTTCTCCGATGAAACAAACCCAAACCAAAACCTATCTCAAGATCCAACAAAACCAAAACAAACCAACTAAATCAAAATAATAGTAGTTACAGTGTGTAGAAGAAGAGAGAGAGAGAGAGAGAGAATGCGTGAGATTAAATGAGTGAGAGAAAGAATGAGAGAAAGTGAGTGAGAGAGGATGGGGGTCGGTCAAATGATTTTCATTGACCAAACGATGATTTTCACATGGCTTGTGGCAAAAACAGACCAGATATAGCCTCGATCATCGACAAATCAATTTCATCAATCAAGTGATGATGCTCAAAGCAAGTAGACGAATGATGAGATGAAGATTAAGAAACCAGAAAAGGAAGAGGGGTGATCACCCATATGTTAGAATCATTAATGTTTAGGCATTATAGCAAGTGGAATCAACATGGCAGGTCCTCTGAAATGGAAACATAAACAAATGAACCCAGATCTGGAATAGTTGTTGGCCTCTTGAAACCCTATAGAAGATAGAGGTTTCTCATCGATGGAGCGGAGCAGAGGACGACAAATGGAGGTGCCTCATCCGTGGTGATGCAAGATGCTAGGGATAATTGGTGCAAGTGGTCGTTGAGGGAGAATTTTTGATGGGTTAGGGTTTGAGTTCTCTCTGTAGGTTCCCTGATTCACATTGTCTCACTCAAACAGAGATACCAAAGATAGCGGAAGCATAAACATTCTGTTTGATAGTGAGTGATTGCATTACGTAAGAACAATGAGAGAATAACAATATATTGAACAGTAAATATGATAAGATTAAATAACAAACTGCTCGTATATATTGATATGAAGAACACCAAGAACACCTTTAAGTGTGTGTGTCTTCTGAATTCTCTCAGGCTACAAGAACGTACACAAGTAGTGGAATGGAATGTGTAGTGAGTGTGCTCTTACAATTCTACCTGATTTCTTACAATTGTGTGCTCCACTACCCTTCTATTTATAGCCTGATAAAGTAATAAAGAGTGTACTATCTAACCCTGGAATGACACGTGCAAAGGTGTTAATGCCTTTTTAGGGCTGGCATGGAAAGTACAAACACTAGTCCAACACTTGGAGAATTTCTAGGAGTCTTCGGCTTGACAGAGTTCTTTGGTCACCGGAGATCATTTGCCAGAGCTCTGATGGTCTTCTGATAATCTTCTGTTGTTTGAGTCTCTGACGTTTGGTCTTTGATGGTCTTCTATTGTTCTTCTGCTAAGTCTTCTGTGCTATCTCTGAAGTCTTGGTCTCTGACATTTAGTCTTTGACGTTCTTCTGACTTGTGATATTTTCAATACTTTTACATTGGCGTACTTGGGGCTAACAATCTCTCCCTAAGTATTGAAAATACAAATTATGCTATTCTATAGAGATAAGCTAAACAAAGACAAAGAGGAGAAAGTCATCCTCTGTAAAACCGTTTACTTTCTTTTAAAGGATAAAGTACATTACATTACAAAAGAAAGTAAATCTAGTCATACCAGTTGCCTCTCAGAATTCTATCAAATTTCATAATTAAATCCGTAAACTCTAGGGGTAAGATTTATGTTTCTGACGAAGCTTCCGATGACTTCTTCTGGACACTTTCTGCTTCCAACTCTATATTGCAAAATCTTCTTCAAGTGCTTCAGAGACTGATTGGAGTATTTGGGAACTTCTGCAGAGAGTATGGCCTTCTTTATTCCTTTCTGCCGAACGATGAAGGCTTCAGGTTCAGTTACCAGAGATCCTGAGGGCTAGTTTCAAAACCCTCAAGACTCTCATTTGGGGGTCCAATGCTTAACTTCTGTAGCTCGAAAGTGATGCCATGATGAAAGTCTATCTGAGTCCTTAGATTCACATGTTCTTCCATGGCCATCTCAATCTCATACCTTGCAGTTCTGGCAGTCTTCTGTCGATCTGAGAAGTTGTCGCAGTAGGAGCGCAATTGGAGTAGATCATAGGGATTAAGGAGGAAAAGATCGTTGTCGTTGAATACGTGTATTCTGTTGTTCGATCTTTCCACAACGTAATCATGGTAGAGAACCCTGTTGAAGGCGAACGTCTTGTGGTTGATCCGTTGGATTTTTGTGATAGGCAGCTCTGAGTATACTCCTTCAATTATATTGGTCTTCTCGGTGATAAATCTCTTTCTCTCATCTGTCAGTGTGCTTGCCCTCTTGGGATTGAGGTGTGGGTTGATGGGATTGGAGTCTTGTGAGATTAAGTCTTTGTCATCATAAAGGTTAGAAAATACCTCTTCAACTGATGGAGGGTGCTCTTGACGTGAAGATGTCTTTGGTGGTGGTTGATGTGCTTGAGTTGGTGGTTGAGTTGGTGTCTCTGAGAATATTTTAGGGTTAGGCTTGGTTTGGTCTTCAGCGTCCTCTAACATTTTTCCCTTTCCCTTATCTTCCTTTTCCTTTTCAGCCTTATCTTTCTTGGCTTCTTCAGTTTCTTTTGGAATTGGGATGTCTATGGGTTTTGGGGTTGAGCTATGTACAACCATGGTGGTGGTGGTGGTGTTGGGTTGGTTAGGATTTACGTTAGCCGAGGTTTGGTTTTTCGTTTCTGGTTCAGTTCTTGTGGGTGAGGGAGTTGGTGAATCGATCAAGATGGTTTTAGCATGGGGTTCAATAGAGGTTGAGGCTTCTGCTGTGTTGGTTCTGAGAGTTGTATTCCTAAAAGTATAGTTGACTTCAGTATTGGCTTCATTCTCCCCCTTTTGTTGCTCTGACAACCCATCTGTACTGTCAGATTCCTCGTTGTTGTTAGCAACAAACCGTGGCCTTTTGAAGCCTCTGGTAGACGGGTTACCGACTGCTGATCGTTTTCTTGAGGCAATATCGCATACCAAGTCATCAAAATTCTTGGCAACGACTTTCATTTTATCCTCCACCTCTGTAGCAGCAACCATGATCTCATTGACTTGATCATAGAAATCCATCTTGTGCACATTGAGTGAGGCCTGCATATGTTTCTCAGTGGCTTGTGGTTTGGCCACAAACTTTGCAGAGATGGTCATCATCCTGCTCAAGACTTCCCTTCTGAAATCCCTCTGGTGATTGGCTGATCGTCGGAACGAGTAGGGGTAGGTGCAGGTGTAGCAGCAGTATGAATGGTATCAACAGGAACATCAGTGGCAACAGGAGGCTCTGTTGAAGTTGATGGAAGATTGGAGATTGCAGCAAAGATAGACTTTTGAATTATCTCTGTCAGAGCGCTGATGTTGGCCTATGATAGAGTGACAGAATGAGGCGGAGTTTCTCTGGTGGAACTTTCCTTCTATTGAGTTGTGTAAAGCCCGTATCCCGGTATGTAATTTCTTTTATTAATTCTTTTCTTTTAAGTTTGATTTAATGTGGTTTCCGTTAACGGGGTTAGTCGAGTTGGACCTAATCGTTAAAAATGTCGGAATTTTGGTTAATTGCGAGAAGGATGTAGTTGAGGGGCTAAAAGTGTTAAAGGGCCAAAACACTTCATAGTTTCGGCCCATGCTATCCCAAAGACCAAAACCCATATTGTAATTGTGGAGTGGTGTCGTGGCTTAGAAGAAAAGAAGAAACAAGAAGAGAAAACTTAACCTACGGCTTCTACCCCCTTCCCCTTTTCGTTATCGCCGGCCGGAAAAAGAAGAGAGAGAGAGAGAGAGAAACCGAGAGGGTTAGAGAGAGAGAGGTGCGATAGTGATCGAAGGTAGCAAGAGAGGGGAGGATCAGCCGGCGATCGGTTTCGGTGTGGTTATCGTCGTGTCGTCGTCGTCTCGAGGTAAGAAGTTTCATCCGTTTCTCTCCCTTTTGTCGTTTCGATCGCAAAAACCACCCCACCACCGCCGCAGCCATGGCTGCCGGCGGTGTGGCTGCCGCCGTGCGCCGCCGCTGTGTCGGCCGAGGGGTGTACGTGCGGGTGTGTGTGTGGGTAAGTCGGGGTGTGTGTTTTGGGTGTGGTTTCGCCGGAAGCTTTTAACCGCCGCCAACGGCCGCCACTGCCAGAGGTGGCAGAGGGTGGTGCTCGGGCTGCTCAGCCCATTTATTCTTGATCAATAAGTCAGCTGGAATCACAGGTCTGAATGCTTAAGTCGCGGCTTAATGGGTTAAGATTTATTTTTAAACCTTGTTGTCATTTTATGTGAAATTGGCAGTTTCTGTCACTGTTTTTGGGAAAGCCACAACTTTTTATAGGAACGTCGTATTGGGATGAAACTAGTGCCAAAATCTCCCATTCTGAGTCTAGTAAGTTTCTTATGTTTTGCGGAAAAACCAGTTCGGACCATAACTAGTGTCAAACTGCTGTTTTGTACTGAAAGGTCCTGTTTTTCACTGTGCAGCAAGCCGGTTTTGTAAAATCCATAGTAAATTGTAAAAAAATCGTTAGAGCACGTGCTATATGTCCTTAGAACCCTAAGACATGGGACTTTCTGTTTATGGAAAAATATTTCTGGTTTAATTAGTTTATAAGGGGTTAAACAGGTCCCGAACAGACCTGCGTGTTGAGAGTAAAAACTGGAAAAATGTGTTTTTGAAGTTAGTAGTCGTGGCTTTGGTTGGGGCGTCACTTTGACAATTGTTAACGCTTGTTTAGGTGGAACAAGGTGAACTGGTGTCGGCCGGTTCGTGTTGCGGTTGAGGTCATAAGCTGTGCGTTTGAGGTGAGTTCTCTCACTATATAGGATGGGAATTATATTTGTGTTGCTATAGTTCGAGTGTGTTGATTATGATTGTTTCTTGATATTATTGTGGTGTGGAATATATATATTTGTGTGTATATATTAAACTGTGATTGATGTACTTCTTGATGGATGTTCCAAGAGGTATATGCGTTTGTATATTGAGTTGTGATTATATCTTCTTGAGGGTTGTTCCAAGAAGTATAATGCCACTTCTTGATGGTTGTTCCAAGGAGTAGGTGTATTGGTATAATGTGTTGTGATTATATCTTCTTGAGGGTTGTTCCAAGAAGTATAAGGCCACTTCTTGATGGTTGTTCCAAGGAGTAGGTGTATTGGTATAATGTGTTGTGATTATGTCTTCTTGATGGTGGTTCCAAGGAGCATAAGGATTATTATTAATCGTGTTATATTTTCTTGATGGATGTTCCAAGAAATTTATGTGCTGGTATGTTTAAGGGTGAGGCTGATATGATTGCGATCCTATGTAAGGATTGAATTCACTAAGCTTCGTGCTTACCCCTTCCCAATGTCTTATGTTTTCAGGTGCGAGTAGCAGTCGGGCATGACGGTACACACGGGCGCAAGCCGAAGATTGTTTAAATTTATTTTTAGTAAATGGGGATTTAATTATATAACTTTCCGCTGCTTAAACTTTGTTGACGGTTTTAAATAACGACGTTTATTCTTTTTGTAATGGGATTTGTTAACTTTTGGTTTGATTATAATGAAATGTATTACTTTTAAAAATTTTAATTTCCTTGTAATTTTTGGGACGTTACAACTTGGTATCAGAGCACAGCTTGAGTGAATCAAACACATCTCGGTGTGTTTGGTCTCAAGTTGCGGCTATGAAATTTCAAACTCTTTTACTAAAATCTTTTTGAATGAAAGAAAAAGGAAAAACCCGTTTGGGAAACGGTGATTGAGGGCGCAGTGTGTACAGTCAGCCGACGCTAAGTGGGAAGGTACAGTACTTAGTGTATTTATCGCTTTCTAGATTGCCTATGTGGTTTACATTGTACTGTATGATGATTGCTTGCTAGTGGGGATTTCGTCATAGCAAGGGTAGTGGAGTTGGGTGGAATTCCTAGGGAGCTAGGAGAAGTGTGTACATATGTCGGTGCGGGCATATGTGTGTAGTTATCGGCGAGAAACTACTTGGACCCATCGGATGGAACTCGGAAAGAGTGATGATAGGTGTGGAAGGTAGTAGTAGAGCTCCTACTATCGGAAACACATGATCAATGCTCGAGTCGGGGAAAGTCACGAGGAATCCAAGGAGTTGAGCGTAAGCATTGTTAGTGTGAATTATTATGTGCTAATAACTCGTTGTAATATCTACCCAGAATAGCCATCACAAGGAGGAACGACTATACTAAACCTACTAGTACAGGTGTGTACTTGATTTGCTTTGATGGGATGATCGTTGGGGTAGTGTCGAAGGTTATAAATTAGTAGTCGTTGGAATAAAAGGACGATTCTAGTATTAGTCACTTGGAGTGACGATGAGGATGATGTTTGTTTTGGGCCAAGATGGATGATTGTGCTAGAATCATAGGCTTATAGAGCCGACTTTGATTTGAGGAAAAATCGTAGGGATTATTTGACGTAATTTCCCAACTTGCCTAAGAGGTTTAAATGTCCGGATGACGTTAGTGGATCGGAGAGATTTGGAGGAGTAGGAGTCGAGGCGTAGAATGCCGACTGAGTCATGCACAAAGCTTGATTTTGAAATAGATTGCATTAACAAATTCGTGTGTTTCAAATCATTTTATGGATGGTGTTTTGGAATTTTGGGAAATGTTCAGCACACACACAAGATTTTGAAATATGGTTTTGGAAAGTGTATGAAATCGTTTTATCACATGAGTGCAAACTTTGTTAGAATTTGTCTCATTTCGTTATTTTTCCAACGGTTCTTTCGGGTAAGATGATATCCGTGTTTTGTGGTGTTTAAAATGTTGGGCAAGTGACTACGGCTTGTGACTTTAACATTGGAACTCCTCCACATATGTTAGAGTTGAGACGGAAAGTTACATTCCACGATGTCTGTATAAAGCTATTTGAGTGATTTGGTTAAAATAAGTTTTGTCTTACGGCATGTTGAGTCGTGTGGGTTAATTTCACGAGGTGCATATCTCATTTGTTTATGTGACCATTTGGGGAAATCTTGGAAATCAATTTAAAGAACCCCACCTTTTGAGATTTTATGAGATTTTAGTCGATATTTTCAAATGATGGAAACGGATTGGTTTTTATCTTTAAGTTGAAACTTGCATGAGACAGTTGTGTTTTAACAAAAATATATTGTAAACCGTTTCATCGTTTTGTATGACTAGCCGGCGCGCGTAAGATTTATGGGTGAACCCTGTGCCACGACATTTTATGTTGAAAAAGAGAAATTTTGGGGTCAAATGTCGTGGAACTGATTTTGAAATTATGTGTACACTTTTGTCGCACCCGGTGTAAGGTCGAGCGGTTACTTTAAATACATGTCATGAGTCAATTCATACTAGAACCGTGACGGTTCATTTTCAAAGAAATTATTTATTTCGCTTTACGTTTTGTGAGTAAACTAAGCTGCAATGAAATGATTTTTCAACATGATTTTCATATGTGGGACGAGCGTGTCCATTTTTGCGTAACTACCGACCTGGTAATAGTAGTTTTATTGCTTACGGTCTTTTTGAAATGAAAAATCTTGACGTTGAAAATATTTTTGTGAATGATTTTGTAAACCATTTGGGAAGTGCACTTATAAGTGTTATGTGTCATATTGAGAATTTTAAGGGGTGAGTCCTTTTGGAAAACTCTTTTGTTTAACCCGTGTCGAGTTTGGGACTAATGTTGATTTTAGAGTATTGCTTGCTTAAGCTTTATTTAAACGCGTTTTTGACCGACTTATGGGTCCAGCAAGCGTGGAGCATTTTGCTCGGTTTTGACTTTGAGATAGTCATGGGTCGATTGCACGGTTTTTAATGGCTCGATGTGGAGTTTTGTTGATGGGTTGTTTTGTTGCACAGTTTTGCGCTTATTGCACGTTGAGTATTTACATGTTGGGTGAGTGAGTCATTCCGGGATAGACATGTTGTTGGTAGACTGTTTGCATTAAATCCTTGGTCAGGTCAGTCAGACGTTGGTAATGGTCGGTTGGGTATCTCGGGGTGGGACCCCGGTATCCATGTGTTATGACCTTGACTTTCCAGTAGGCACTAAGAGGGTACAGTCTTGGGCACTTACCTGAGAGGTAGTTCCGATGTGCCAGGACTTGAGACGTACCTGGGAGGTAGGCGTTAAGGTGTATCTTGTTACGGTGTAACTAGGTTTCCTAGGGCGGGTGAGGAGGATAAGTAGACGGTGGAAGATTGGGTGTTCCACACGTGATGTTAGTGTAGACCGAATTGTGTCGGTTAAGGGATTGAAGCCCTTTGTAATTAAAAGAATAAATGCGCAGTAATCTTTTTGAAGTAAGTAGTATGTTTAGGTGTCGACTTTTGGGTTTGAGGCCAAACACCTTTAGTGTAATCGGAGATTTGTAGCCGATTTCTAAAATAATTATGGTGACGGTAGTAGTAACCCTGAGCTGCCTACTTGTGATGAATGGTTGTGGCAGAATGACCTTCGTGGGTGATTATAAATTTACTGGTTTGATGATGCGTGTAAGGTAAGTTTTGGGAGTCTATTAGAACTCGTATGAGTTAATCGACAGTTAATAGTAGGAATGATCGGATCCGAGTATCCAGTTGGGTATATTGATAAACAACTTTAGAATGTTTAGAGCTTGAGATTTGAATCGGGAGGTATGGAATATCTAAGGTTGGGAGACAACCGAAGTCGCTTGGCTAGGAATGATTCCAATTGGTGAAGTGTTCTATCGATCATAATTTCAGTGTCCTAGAAGGAGTACGTTAGTAAGAAAAGTATTCGAGAAGTTTTAGAAGGGGTCTCAAGTGAACTTGGGAACCTGAGGTTGAGATGTGGGAGAACTATCTTTAGCTATGCACGGGCATAGACTTCGAGGACGAATTCTAATCCAAGTGGGGGAGAGTTGTAAAGCCCGTATCCCGGTATGTAATTTCTTTTATTAATTCTTTTCTTTTAAGTTTGATTTAATGTGGTTTCCGTTAACGGGGTTAGTCGAGTTGGACCTAATCGTTAAAAATGTCGGAATTTTGGTTAATTGCGAGAAGGATGTAGTTGAGGGGCTAAAAGTGTTAAAGGGCCAAAACACTTCATAGTTTCGGCCCATGCTATCCCAAAGACCAAAACCCATATTGTAATTGTGGAGTGGTGTCGTGGCTTAGAAGAAAAGAAGAAACAAGAAGAGAAAACTTAACCTACGGCTTCTACCCCCTTCCCCTTTTCGTTATCGCCGGCCGGAAAAAGAAGAGAGAGAGAGAGAAACCGAGAGGGTTAGAGAGAGAGAGGTGCGATAGTGATCGAAGGTAGCAAGAGAGGGGAGGATCAGCCGGCGATCGGTTTCGGTGTGGTTATCGTCGTGTCGTCGTCGTCTCGAGGTAAGAAGTTTCATCCGTTTCTCTCCCTTTTGTCGTTTCGATCGCAAAAACCACCCCACCACCGCCGCAGCCATGGCTGCCGGTGGTGTGGCTGCCGCCGTGCGCCGCCGCTGTGTCGGCCGAGGGGTGTACGTGCGGGTGTGTGTGTGGGTAAGTCGGGGTGTGTGTTTTGGGTGTGGTTTCGCCGGAAGCTTTTAACCGCCGCCGCCGCCAACGGCCGCCACTGCCGGAGGTGGTAGAGGGTGGTGCTCGGGCTGCTCAGCCCATTTATTCTTGATCAATAAGTCAGCTGGAATCACAGGTCTGAATGCTTAAGTCGCGGCTTAATGGGTTAAGATTTATTTTTAAACCTTGTTGTCATTTTATGTGAAATTGGCAGTTTCTGTCACTGTTTTTGGGAAAGCCACAACTTTTTATAGGAACGTCGTATTGGGATGAAACTAGTGCCAAAATCTCCCATTCTGAGTCTAGTAAGTTTCTTATGTTTTGCGGAAAAACCAGTTCGGACCATAACTAGTGTCAAACTGCTGTTTTGTACTTAAAGGTCCTGTTTTTCACTGTGCAGCAAGCCGGTTTTGTAAAATCCATAGTAAATTGTAGAAAAATCGTTAGAGCACGTGCGATATGTCCTTAGAACCCTAAGACATGGGGCTTTCTGTTTATGGAAAATCATTTCTGGTTTAATCAGTTTATAAGGGGTTAAACAGGTCCCGAACAGACCTGCGTGTTGAGAGTAAAAACTGGAAAAATGTGTTTTTAAAGTTAGTAGTCGTGGCTTTGGTTGGGGCGTCACTTTGACAATTGTTAACGCTTATTTAGGTGGAACAAGGTGAACTGGTGTCGGCCGGTTCGTGTTGCGGTTGAGGTCATAAGCTGTGCGTTTGAGGTGAGTTCTCTCACTATATAGGATGAGAATTATATTTGTGTTGCTATAGTTCGAGTGTGTTGATTATGATTGTTTCTTGATATTATTATGGTGTGGAATATATATATTTATGTGTATATATTGAACTGTGATTGATGTACTTCTTGATGGATGTTCCAAGAGGTATATGCGTTTGTATAATGAGTTGTGATTATATCTTCTTGAGGGTTGTTCCAAGAAGTATAAGGCCACTTCTTGATGGTTGTTCCAAGGAGTAGGTGTATTGGTATAATGTGTTGTGATTATATCTTCTTGAGGGTTGTTCCAAGAAGTATAAGGCCACTTCTTGATGGTTGTTCCAAGGAGTAGGTGTATTGGTATAATGTGTTGTGATTATGTCTTCTTGATGGTGGTTCCAAGGAGCATAAGGATTATTATTAATCGTGTTATATTTTCTTGATGGATGTTCCAAGAAATTTATGTGCTGGTATGTTTAAGGGTGATGCTGATATGATTGCGATCCTATGTAAGGATTGAATTCACTAAGCTTCGTGCTTACCCCTTCCCAATGTCTTATGTTTTCAGGTGCGAGTAGCAGTCGGGCATGACGGTACACACGGGCGCAAGCCGAAGATTGTTTAAATTGATTTTTAGTAAATGGGGATTTAATTATATAACTTTCCGCTGCTTAAACTTTGTTGACGGTTTTAAATAACGACGTTTATTCTTATTGTAATGGGATTTGTTAACTTTTGGTTTGATTATAATGAAATGTATTACTTTTAAAAAATTTAATTTCCTTGTAATTTTTTGGACGTTACAAGTTGCTATTTCGTCCTTCAGAGCCTTGATCTCTATCTGCAGTTTTAAAGACTATTCAGAGCTCTTTTTATCTAGATCCTCCAACTTTTTGCTTCTCTCTGCCAGCTGATCCATGACACCCTTTGATTCAATTTTCAAGGACTCATCTGCAACAACTCTTTGATCACACACCTGTTGTTGTAACTTTATGTTGGGAACTGAAGATATGCTAAGTATGGTTAGTACTGCTAAGTCTACATTACTACTGCCAGTTCTTCGTTACTACTGCTAGAAGAGATTACTACTGCTAGAAGAGATTACTACTGCTAGAAGAAGTTACTACTGCTAGAAGAAGTTAATACTGCTAGACATGGTTTGTACTGCTGAGCTGAGTTACTACTGCTTGAAGACTGTGAAGGTTAATACTGCTGAAGGTTGTTAATGCTGCTGAGCCAAATCATCATTAATACGGCTGAGTTGATAAGTTTGGGATGCGATGCTTTTGGAGACAAATAAGGAATTGATCAAGATATGTTTAACGAAGATTCAGAAGATCAATTTACTTTTGATAGTTATCTTGTAATTACTTTTGTATAAATAGTATTGATAGATAGCTATTAGAGTACATGAATATTATACGAGTGAAATAGAATTTGATATTCATTCAAGAGTGAATTAACCTCAAGATCATAGATCCTATTTCTAGAGAAGTAGAAATCGTCTTGTTGAGCCTGTTCAACAAGATTGAGGTTTGGTGTAAAACTTGTGAGTAATAACTGTTTGATATATATACAGTTTATTGAATTTCTATTGATTGTTCTTTAATTGATTTAGAGTTCTATTCCGCAAGATTCTCTAAATTCTGCTTCTAAGAAGTTTAATTCTTGTTAAGAATCGATCCTGACAAGTGGTATCAGAGCATTGGTATCTTAGAAGCCATAGACAATTCAATGGATTCTCACAGTACTCTTGTTTCAAAGGTTCCCATGCTCAAACCCAATGAATTTGACATGTGGAAACTAAGAATCAAGCAGTACATTCTTCTTACTGATTATGCAATATGGGACATCATAGAAAATGGCCCATGTAATGAAGGAAAGATTGGAGCAGATGGAAAGAGACCTCCTCCCAAGACAGATGCTGAAAAGAAAGTAAGACAAACAGAGATGAAGGCCTTAAGCACTCTGCTTTTGGCTATTCCTAATGAGTACCAACATCAATTCCAACACTGCACAGATGCACAGATGTTGTGGAATGCTCTGGAGAAAAGATTTACTGGCACAAAGAGCACAAAGAGAAATCAAAAGGCTATTCTCAGGCAACAATATGAAAACTTTATGTCTGCAAAGAATGAGTCTATGACTCAAACTTTTGACAGATTTAACAAGTTAATTGGAGAATTAGCAACTGTGGGTGTACACATGGATGCTGATGATGTCAATAGAAAGTTCCTTAGATCATTGGGAGAAGAATGGACCATGTACACAGTCTCATTCAGACAGAATGACCAATTGGAGGACAAAGAGCTAGATGACCTCTACAATGATCTGAGAGTATTTGAGGCTGAAGTTGAAGCCAAGAAAAGGCCATCAGGATTTGTTTATAATGCTGCTTTATTATCTTCATCCTCTGATACTGCTGCTAATCCTGATTCTGTTAATACTGCAGGTTCTGTTAATACTGCTAGTGGAACCAATCAAGAGAAGACTACAGATTCTGTACTAGAAGCATTCTTTTCTAGTCATGTCCACTCTTCTCTAATCAATGATGATTTAGAGCAGATCAATGCTGATGATCTGGAAGAGATGGACATCAAGTGGCAGATGGCTATGCTATCAATGAGGGTGAAGAAATTCATCAAAAGGACTGGGAGAAACAACTTTTCCCAAAGAAGAGAAGATGGTGCAGGCTTTGACAAGTCCAAGGTTGAATGTTATAAGTGTCACAAGATGGGACACTTTGCCAGAGAATGCAGAAGTGGAGGATCACAGACTTCAAATGGAAACCAAAACAGAAGCTCCTCTCAAGCCCTTGTTTCTCAACAAGGAATGGGATTTGATTGGAGTGATCAAGCTGAAGAAGCCTGTCAGAATCAAGCTCTTATGGCAGAAGTATCTGATATTCCCACTGAGGTACAATCCAAACTCTGTTCTCAAGCTTGCATTGATGCTGTTAAACGATATAGGGATCACAATCAGAGTATGTGTGATGACCTTAAGAGGCTAGAGAAAGATGTGAAAGATTATGTTAGGATTGTAGAAAGGTTTGAGGAACAGATTAGAGCTTTTCAAGCTAATGAACTTCAACACCACTATGATACTAACTATTGGAAGTGGGAGAAGAATGAGTATGAGATTAAGCTGAAAGTGTCTGGGGAGGAGAATGAGAAGTTAAAAGAAGAGCTTAAAAAGGTTAAACTTGATGTTGAAAAGTTTACCTGTGCTTCTAAAACCATGGACACCATCATTAAAGCACAAATCCATGACAAGATGAAAGTAGGGATAGGATACAATACCACACCTCCACCCTACAATAACAACTACATACCTCCTAAGTCTGATTTGTTAGAGACCAAGGATAGAAAGGAACCTGAATTAAAGATTAATATAGATCCTTATGAAAAAGAAATAGTTGTTGAGGATGAGACTGACAAAGTAGACTCTGATGAGGAATGTGAGAGTCCATGTGTCAAGAACACTGAGATCAAAAGGACTGAAGAGAAACAGGAAGTTCATTACACACAGCCCAAAGTTGTGAACTCCAATATCTGTAAACAGTGTTCCTGCAGGAAGTCTAAAGAGAACAAGCCCCAAAAACATGATAATCAGAGGGGAAATCAAAGGAACTGGAATAACCAGTGGGCTATGAGACAAGGAGTTGACCTGAACAGAATCAACAGGCCAAAACCTTGTTTCATCTGTGGTAAGCTAAATCACTTAGCCAAACACTGTTATTTCAATCCTGTTAACCAAAGGTTTGATGCTCAAAGATCTTTTCAAAAACCTGGTGGTTACAGAAAGAATGGTGGATATAAAAAGTCTGCAAAGAAAAATGTGGCAAAGAAACAAGATAAACCCAAAAGCCACATAAAGAAAACGACTGAAAAGGAATGTGATACTATGTGGGTTCCAAAAAGCACTAAAAACAATACTGCTGCTAACAGTGTTAGTACTGCTAACACTGTTAGTACTGCTTCAAAAGTTAGTGCTGCTAGCAGTATTAATACTGCTAGTAATCATTCCAAAGTTAGTGCTGCTAGCAGTGTTAATACTGCTAGTAATCAGTCCAATGTTAGTGCTGCTAATACTTTTAGTGCTTCTTCTTCAGATAGTACTGCTGCTAGCAGTATTAACTCTGTTAATACTGCTTCTAGCAGTGTTAACTCTGTTAATACTGCTACCTCTGTTAGTACTTCTGAGGTTAATACTGCTAGCACTGTTAGTACTGCTAGCACTGTTAGTACTGCTGCAAGTGCTGCTACACCAATAATTTTGACAAAGTACTCCAGCACAGCAGTACCCAAATTTAAAAATCTCATCAAAACCAAGTGTAAGTACTTTGATGAGCAAGGGAGACCCAAGACCACTTCGGCTTGGGTTCCAAATAAAACTAACTGATTTATCTTGATGTGCAGGGCAACCAACAGCTCAAGGGGAAGAGCATTTGGCATGTTGATAGTGGTTGCTCCAGGCACATGACAGGTAACATGTCCTGCCTCAAAAATTTCAAAAAGATTGATGGAGGACATGTTGCATTTGGGGATAATCCTGCTGGTGGAAAGATAAGTGGTAAGGGTGATGTTTCAAAGGGTAAGATGACCTTTGAAGATGTATACTATGTTGAACAATTGAGATACAACCTGTTAAGTGTATCACAGGTTTGTGACAAGAAGCATAGTATATTGTTTACTGATTCTGAATGTATTATCCTTGCTCCTGGATACAAAGTGGTTGATGAAAACATGATACTTCTGAGAACTCCTAGGAAGGATAATGTTTATTGTTTAGATTTGGAAAGTGTTTCATCTGATTCATCTCTAAATTGTTTAGTTTCAAAAGCTTCTTTGGATGAATCATCACTATGGCACAGAAGGATGTGTCACATGAACTTTAAAACAATAAATAAACTTGTTAAGAATAACCTTGTAAGGGGTTTGCCATCCAAAGTCTATTCATGTGATGATCATTGTGTTGCTTGTCTCAAAGGCAAACAACACAAAACTTCTCATAAGTCCAAAGAGATAAACACTATATCAAATCCTCTTCAACTGTTACATATGGATCTGTTTGGTCCTACCAATGTGATGAGTATTGGCAAGAAATCATACTGCTTAGTTATTGTTGATGATTATTCTAGATTTACTTGGGTATATTTTCTGAGAACTAAAGATGAGACAAGTGGACTGATCAAATCTTTTATTCTCAAAATTGAAAACCAATCAAATCAAAGAGTGAAAGTCATTAGATCAGATAATGGAACTGAGTTTAAAATTTTTGATCTAAACACCTTTTGTGAAGAAAAAGGAATTGAGAGACAATACAGTGCTCCTAGGACTCCACAACAAAATGGTGTTGCTGAGAGAAGGAATAGGACACTGATTGAGGCTGCTAGATCTCTGTTAGCTGACTCAAAGTTACCAATTACTTTTTGGGCAGAAGCAGTTAATACTGCCTGCTATGTTCAAAACAGAGCTTTAGTTGTAAAGCCTAAAAACAAGACACCTTATGAGCTTTTCCATAAAAGGAAACCATATATTGGATTTTTCAAGCCATTTGGATGTCCTTGTACTATTCTCAATACCAAATCTCACTTAGGCAAGTTTGATAGCAAAGCAGATGATGGTTTTCTTGTTGGGTATTCATCTCAAAGTAAGGCCTACAGAGTTTTTAATACCTCTTCTAGAATAATTGAAGAAAGTGACAATGTCAAATGCAATGAGAACACACCAAATCCTATTGGTTCAGGTCCTAATTGGCTATTTGACATTGATTCACTCACTAATTCTTTGGGTTTCAGTGGTGATGTATATGCAGGACAAAGGGATACACCAACATCAGAACACAGAATTCAATCTGTGATATTTCCAATCCCTTCCATTGATCCTGTTGAATTCTGTGAACACCATGAGGAGACTGAACCTATTCAGAATGAAGAAGAGAGGAGAGCAGAGGAAAATCAGTCTTCAGGTTCAAATTCCAGAGAATCTGAGGTGACTGAAGAAGCAGAAACAAATCCAGAATTAAATGAGTCTAATCTGGATGAGGACTTACAAGAGGAAGCTGGTCATCCAACAAGAACTCAGAAAAATCATCCTCCTGAGTTGGTGATTGGAGATATTGCATCTCCCATGATGACTAGAAAGCAAAGCAGACTCCAAGAGTTGCAAGAGCAGCAAAATACAGTTAACACTGTTCTTACTTGCTTTCTGTCCCAGATTGAGCCCAAAAAGGCTTATGATGCTATGAAAGACCCAAGCTGGATAGAGGCAATGCAAGAGGAGCTGCTACAGTTCAAATTACAGGATGTTTGGGACTTGGTAGACCTTCCAAAAGGTCATAGAGCAATTGGCACCAAGTGGATTTTCAGGAACAAGAAGGATGACAGAGGGATTGTGATCAGAAACAAAGCTAGACTGGTTGCACAAGGGTACACTCAGGAAGAAGGAATAGATTATGAGGAAGTCTTTGCTCCTGTGGCAAGGATTGAAGCAATCAGGTTATTTCTAGCCTATGCCTCATACATGAAGTTCAAAGTGTACCAAATGGATGTCAAAAGTGCATTTCTGTATGGAAGCATTGAGGAAGAAGTATATGTCTGTCAACCCCCTGGATTTGAGAATCCATTGCACCCTGACAGAGTATACAAGCTGAAGAAGGCTCTTTATGGTTTGCATCAAGCTCCAAGAGCATGGTATGACACTCTGTCTACCTATCTCTTGAAAAATGACTTTGAAAGAGGAGTAATTGACAAGACCCTGTTTATCAAGAGGAGAAAGAGAGGTACTTTACTTGTTCAGATCTATGTGGATGACATCATCTTTGGATCCACCAATGATCAAATGTGTAAAGAGTTTGAAGAATTGATGCACAAAAGCTTCAAGATGAGCTCCATGGGAGAACTTACATTCTTTCTTGGGCTTCAGGTAAAACAGAGGAAAGATGGAATTTTTATTAGCCAATCCAAGTATGTGAAAGACATCCTGGACAAGTTTGGTTTATCAGACTCAAAGTCAGCAAGCACTCCAATGGAAACACATAAACAGATCACTGCAGATCTTGAGGGGGAGGATGTGGATGTCCATCATTACAGATCAATGATTGGATCTCTCATGTATCTCACAGCCTCTAGACCTGACATTATGTTTTCAGTCTGTGTTTGTGCCAGATTTCAGGTTTCTCCTAAGCAATCACACCTTCATGCTGTCAAGAGAATATTCAGATACTTAAAAGGGCAACCTAGATTAGGTCTCTGGTATCCTCATGAATCCTCTTTTGACTTGCTTGCATATTCAGATAGTGATTTGGGAGGAGCCAACATGGATAGGAAGTCTACTTCAGGTGGATGTCAGTTTTTGGGTACAAGACTAGTATCTTGGCAGTGTAAGAAACAAACCACAGTGTCCTTATCTACCACAGAAGCTGAGTACATAGCTGCTGCAAGCTGCTGCTCTCAGGTTCTATGGATTCAGAATCAGATGTTGGACTATGGGGTAACATTTCTTCACACACCAATCTTCATTGATAACAACAGTGCTATTAGCATTGTTAATAATCCAGTCAAACACTCAAAAACAAAGCATATAGAGATAAGGTATCACTTTATAAGAGATTGCAATGAAAAGAAATTAATTCAGGTTGCTAAAGTTCATACAAATGACCAGTTTGCTGATCTATTCACAAAAGCTTTTGATGTGGGTAGATTCACCTTTTTGGTAACAAGTGTGGGCATGATCAACCTAGAATAAATTTATGACTTTCTGTTTTTATACCTGTATTTCTTCATATATTTGGTGCTACTAACTTTCTTTCTCAGGATCCTCTGTTTCCCTCAGATTACCAAGTGCAGAAAAGTGTAAGTGTGGTTACTACTGCCTGTGCAGCGTTACTACTGCCAGTACAGAAGTTACTACTGCCTGTGTTCTAGTAGTTAATACTGCTCAGTAGTTAATACTGCTCAGCAGTTAATACTGCTAATGCAGTTAATACTGCTGGTACAGTTAATACTGCTAGGTAGTTAATACTGCTAGGTAGTTAATACTGCTTGGTAGTTAATACTGCTTGGTAGTTAATACTGCTCAGTAGTTAATACTGCTCAGTAGTTAATACTGCTAGTGCAGTTAATACTGCTAGGTAGTTAATACTGCTAGGTAGTTAATACTGCTTGGTAGTTAATACTGCTTGGTAGTTAATACTGCTCAGTAGTTAATACTGCTCAGTAGTTAATACTGCTAGTGCAGTTAATACTGCTAGTGTAGTTAATACTGCTTGGTCGTTAATACTGCTAGGTAGTTAATACTGCTTGGCAGTTAATACTGCTCGGTAGTTAATACTGCGAGGTAGTTAATACTGCTTCTGATTATCTAGGGCATATAAATACCCCTGTTTGCCCGCCCAAGTTCATAACGACTCTTCGCATTTACTTCTTCTCTCTCGTTCTAACCTAGTCTCCCAGAATCTCTGTGCTTTTCTTTCAAGAATCCTCAGGAATCATGGAGTTTGTGGATGAGCACAATGAAATAGCCATGCTTCAGAAGCCGAAACAAGCTGCGGGATTCCACGATATAGTCGATTTTCTCAAATCCTCGCACATCTCCTATGCCCTAACGGTGAGCCCAACAATCTATATCGAACATCAGACACAATTTTGGGAGAATGCCACTGTTAGTGTCGAAGAAGGGCAGAAAACCATTCGCACAAGGGTCTGTGATAAACCCTTGAAAGTCACTGAAGAGGTTATTCGCATCTCTCTTCAGTTGAATGATGCTTCAGGTATATCTTCTATTCCTAATGAAGAACTCTTTTCTACTTTACAAAGAATGGGGTATGAAGGTCCCATTGGTGTTTTTAAATTCTACAAGTCAAAATTTTTCAACCAATGGAGATTTCTTGTTCATACCCTGATGCACTGTATTTCCAAGAAAACTACTGGATGGAGTGAGTTCAGCAGTCCCATTGCATATGCCTTGGTCTGCTTATCCACTGCCAGAAAGTACAATTTTTCAGCAATGATCTTTAATGATCTTGTATCAAACTTGGAATCCAAAAAGACCTTTTTCATGTATCCAAGGTTTGTGCAAGAAGTTCTTAACAAGGAATTGATGGACTTACCTCAGTTTACTGAGGTATATGTACCCAAATCCCCTAAAGGGAAGGTTTTTTCAAATATGAAAAGACTTCCTAGGGACTCGGAAGGAGTTGACACACCATTGTTCTCTACAATGATGGTTGTGTCCCACCCCTCTGAAGGTATGGCATCAGGATCAAGGCCCTCATTAGATCAACCCACTGATGACCAATCCCAACCTTCCATCTCAAAAGACATCCCTCAGTCCATTCTTGAACAGCCCACTCCCACAATCACCAAAAGGTTTCAAAGAAGAAAGGTGCACAAGGCTCCTTCCCTTGATGTACCTACTCAAAGCCCTAAGCCTTTAAGCCCTCAATTGGAGCATTCTCCAATTGAGAATATCAACAGGGAAACCACAGGGGTGTCTCCCAACCCCAAGAAGGTGGTCTCTAAGGAGAAGGATGACCATATGGGTGCTAAGGCTGCCACTACTTCTGCTAGCACATAGAAGGACAGTGGTAACATAAATAAGACCTTCCCCATGGCAACTCTAAATGAGAAATCATTAAGAGGACCCAGGTGCCAAGAAACCAAGGGGGCAGGTAGTGCTTCTGCTAGGCAGAAGGCTTCTGCTGAAACTTCCAAGGATCCTTTAAAGAAGGTAAATACTTCTAAACAAGGTGAGGATAGATATAACTATGAGGAATTGATGGAAACCATAGGGAATATCAACTTGGATGTTATGGCACAAAAGAAAGAGATTGAGCAACTTAAGACTGTGGTCACCTACCAACAGTCTCAAATTGAGAAGCTCAAAAAGATGGTCACCAAGTTGCTGAACAAAAAGAAAAAGGCAAGATTTGTGCTAAGAAGAAGAACTTCAACTGATGATGCTCCCAAAAAGGGGGAGTCAGAGTCAGAAGCAGAACTGAAACTGAAGGGTCCACAAATTGAGGGGGAGACTGTTCACATAGAGACTGAGATGGAAATGGACTATGCACAGTTTAAGGGGGAGTCCAGTGAGACAGAAAAGGGGGAAGAGTGTGTTAAAGCAGCAGAAACTAAAGCAGCAGAAACCACAGCAGCAGAAACCACAGCAGCAGAAACTGTTAATGCTGCTGAGTTTGAACAAGCAGCAGAAACAGTTAATGCTGCTGAAGGCCAAACAGTCAAAGCAGCAGAAACTGAGCAGGAAGCAGTAACTACAACTCAAGCTGAAATAGATGAAGAAATTTACTGGATTGTAAAGAACAGTATTGAAGCAGCATCACTACATGTACTAAGAGAAGCAGTAACAGCCATAGCAGCAGAAATGGTTATTGCTGCTGAAAAACTTAAAGCAGCTGAACCAACTCCTGAGGCTGTCAAAACTCTTAAAAGAACCAAGATGATGTCAAAGAAAAGACCAAGAACCCAGCCCATAACTTCAAAGAAGAAAAATGAAAAGAAGCCAAGGGTGGAGTCATCTGCAGAAGAGGCCCAGGAGGAAACAGTGAAAGAAAAATCTGATGGAAAAGTTGCTGAAGAAGAAGTGGCAACTCCATCAGGGCAATCAGGCAATGTGAAATCACAAACGGATGCCCAATGTGATTTGTACATTACTAGTGTTGACTCTAACCCAATTCCACTTCAGGCTGAACCAATATCATCTAAGGCTCCTGAAATCATCTTTTGGGACACTTTGAAAGATGGTAGAAAGGAGTTCATTAGGATAAAAAGAGCAGATGGAAAATTTGAAGTCTTTTCTACTTGGGGAAAAATTGTCAGAACTTGCTCAAGATCAGACTTAGAAGAGATGTTCAAAGTTGGGATGAAGATATATGGAAACATGCTGACTGAGCAAGGGATGTCAATTTCTAAAATGGTACTTGAATTCTTGTGCCAAATGTTCAAACCTGAAGCAGTTCAGCATAGGTTAAACACACAGTTTCAAGCCATTACCAACTGGATGCTCTATGAAAACTG
This sequence comes from Saussurea involucrata, assembly GCA_033807775.1. NCBI lineage: Eukaryota > Viridiplantae > Streptophyta > Magnoliopsida > Asterales > Asteraceae > Saussurea > Saussurea involucrata. Next base: position 78,113,751 of record CM066327.1, on the reverse strand, counting down.
TGGAGTATATGTCATCTCCCTTGACTCTGCAACTCAAGAATACTATCTTGTGGATGAAATATACAATCACAGCATGAAGAGGCTGCAAGGAATGTTACATACTAAGCTGACCTGCAACAAGGATTCAGCAATGGGAAGATTCTTGGTAAAGAGGATTCTCAATCAGAGTCTAGGCTTAAGTCCTAATCTGTGTGTACATGATGACTAAGTTTTGGAAGCATCATCTGAAGAACTTGACTTCTTTTCCTAAAAGTCAAGTTAGGGGGAGATTGTTGGGAACTGAAGATATGCTAAGTATGGTTAGTACTGCTAAGTCTACATTACTACTGCCAGTTCTTCGTTACTACTGCTAGAAGAGATTACTACTGCTAGAAGAAGTTACTACTGCTAGAAGAAGTTAATACTGCTAGACATGGTTTGTACTGCTGAGCTGAGTTACTACTGCTTGAAGACTGTGAAGGTTAATACTGCTGAAGGTTGTTAATGCTGCTGAGCCAAATCATCATTAATACTGCTGAGTTGATAAGTTTGGGATGCGATGCTTTTGGAGACAAATAAGGAATTGATCAAGATATGTTTAACGAAGATTCAGAAGATCAATTTACTTTTGATAGTTATCTTGTAATTACTTTTGTATAAATAGTATTGATAGATAGCTATTAGAGTACATGAATATTATACGAGTGAAATAGAATTTGATATTCATTCAAGAGTGAATTAACCTCAAGATCATAGATCCTATTTCTAGAGAAGTAGAAATCGTCTTGTTGAGCCTGTTCAACAAGATTGAGGTTTGGTGTAAAACTTGTGAGTAATAACTGTTTGATATATATACAGTTTATTGAATTTCTATTGATTGTTCTTTAATTGATTTAGAGTTCTATTCCGCAAGATTCTCTAAATTCTGCTTCTAAGAAGTTTAATTCTTGTTAAGAATCGATCCTGGCACTTTATACTCATTCAAGGAGTTACAAAAGTCTGTGAACTCCACTTTTGTAAAGAGATTAGAGGGGGTAATCATAGGGTAATCATAGGGTCCTGTCAGAGCTGCATTGACGTTGGCTCTGGGAGGACTTCCACCCGATCCTTGATGAACTCCCTGAGGAGAAACATCTCTGGGCGTTCTGTTTTCTTTTGCTACCTCATCCTCAGAATCTGAGAGAGTGAAGTAAATATAGTAGTTGGTATTGTGATCTAGGCAATCCAATCCTTGTGCTACTAGGTTGTCATATTTTCCCTGAGTAAGACAATCCCTACGGGTAAACCTGAAGTTACCCAGGCTTCTAAGTTGTTCCTCCTTAGTGAGATGAGCCACAGAGGCATCATCGTGTGGTAGTGATCTATCATTACCCTGGGTGAATGGGTAATATTAGCAAAGATGGATTCCCCGGTTCAGTGCATATGAGAGGCATGAAGAGTTACCTCTGATGGTTTGGGCTGGTTGGGGGTTCGAGGTGTGCACCTCTGTTTTAATATCCATTTGGTTTAGATCACCATGGACAGAATGTGTGCTTACACTGGGAGTTGGGGTAGGTGTCGTAAAACGCACATGTGTGTTCACTCAAACATCTTTTGCTACCCTCTCTGTTCTCTCGGCTCCTATTGGGTTAGAAAGCTCAGGATTTTCTATCTCTCTATCACTCTCCTCACTATCACCAGAAAAGGACGAACTCTCCACCCCTCATTCTGATGATCTTCTTTCTCACTTTGACACAAACGCCTCTGAGGATGCTCTGTTGTCATTGTTTCCTACTTCTTCCTCCACTCTCTCTGTGGCAGACCCCTCTGTGGGTACTCTGCCCTCTGGCATTTCTTCTTCTTCTATGTCATATGCTAGGGGTTCAGAACCTAGGTATGCTGGGGATCTCACCTCAGGTTCTTGAGGTTGAGCAACATGTCTATAGTTTGATAAAGAGAGGTGATCTGGATGGATCAAGTTTAGCATTGTCCTAGGGACTTTGCGAGTTTAAGGATATGTACCTGACTTAGTTGGCTTGATGGATTCCATGGTCCAGACTGGAGTATGTGCTCCTTCTTGCAGCAGTTGAATCTTTTCAAAAGCAGCTCTGATGGCAGGCTGATAAATCTTGGAAACATTATTGATATCAGCGCCTTGTCTTCACCAACAACTTTTCCTCTTGCCAAGGCCTTATTCTTGTTGTCGACCACCATAAGAAGTTCTTCGAAGAGGATTGTGGCATAGTCGAAGTGTCTTCCAAAGAATAATCCATACACGGTCTTCATTATAGCAGGGATGGACTGGCCTAGACTACCAGACTTTGATGTTAGTGTACGATTGAGTACAGAGAACATGAAGTTCCAAAGTGGGGGTAGGTTCTTCCTTTTGAATGCACTGAATTTGTTGATAGGTTCGTTGTAACCTAGAAATCTGATAAACTCCACAAGAGTGGATTGCTCTGGTGGGACTTTGTATGCATTGATCCCTAGTTGGGCTGTGGTTTGGATATTGAATATCATCTGAAGGGTTCTGGGGCGAATCCTTACTATCCATGCTCCTCCACGAGCTCCAACATCCACTTTCCCAATGATTCCACCTTGTTCCTTGATGTACTGACAGGTAGTCCACCATTGTTGCACGTAGACCTGTGGTAGTGTAGTGTCGGCCATGGTGAGAGCATTGAACAATTCACATCGGTGGAGGAATTTCAGTATCACATGGTATAGGGGTTTATATTTTGTGGGTTCCAGGTTGACCCTGAAATTGTTGTTGTTGAAGAGATATGGTTGGATGTCGATTTGGTCGACAGGTACGACACGGCTGGATTCGGCTGAGTTTTGGGCGGCCATTGTTGCAGGTATCGAACTTGAAGAACACAAAGGGTTTTTGATTGCAAGAAGAGAAGGAAAATTTAGGAGATTCAGATGATTTGAAAGCGTAAAGAATGAAATGGGTTTTTATACTCTACGGTTTCTCAGGGATAACGTTGGAAGGTATTCAAGTGTCAGATAGTGGAACTTCGGCTTGGTGGGACGTGGTTACAGGATATTGTCAGTTGGCTAATTAGATAATGTCACGTATGTCTTGGAACTGACAACTTTCTGAAATGGAACTGTCACGGTTAGGGTTTATCAAGTGACAGGTGGTTGAGGCTCAGAAATAACTTGCATCCAGAGTTCTCGTATTTCAGAAAATGCACAAGGCTTTTGAAAATGACAGAGCTCTGTTGAAAAAGCCCTTCTATCATCCTGACTATGTTGAGTGTCTTCTATGATATCACTATAAGTAACCCTTTTCACATGTTTCAACTTTAATTACCCCAAAATCATTAAAATCCTACTTCTGATGTGGAAAAGATCAATGAATTCTTTAAGACATATTTGGTCTTAGAGAGTATCACAGAGGCTCTGATGTTGATGTCAGAGGCTCTGATGAAATCTCAGAGACCAGTTTCTGAAGAAAAGTTAAGAGATATAATCAAAGTTGTTTTCATCAGAATAGGTTTTCCCTTCTTCAAAAAAGTTTTCCTTTTAAGTATCCAAGCCAAGTCATAACATTTGAAAGAATTGATTCTTTTGACTTGCTCCCCCTTGAGTAAAGAACTAGTACTCAAAAACCTTTCACAAATTTCCCTCTAAATGATGAGCTTATTTCTCAGATTTAAACTTTTATGCTCCCCCTCAAAGTATGCAAGGTTTTAAAAGGAAAAAAATATTTACACAAAAGATCATAAATGAAGCAAACAAAGTAGTCTATGATGGACATATAAGAGTCTCTGAGAACAAGACAACGTTGAAAGTATGCTAACAGAGCTCTGAGAAGACAACATAAGCTCTGACAAAATGTACTGCCTAAATTATCTATCAGAGGCTCTGAGATGGATGTCAGAGGCTCTGATGTTTTTTCCAGGGATTAGGAGGACATGTTGAGCATACCCATCTTGCTGATCAAGAAGTTAAATCTCCTTTCATCAAGGGCTTTTGTAAACAAATTAATAAGTTGGAAGTAAGTTGAAATAAAATACATTTCAATTGTCCCTTTTTCAACATGATCTTTGATAAAGTGGTAGCTTATATAAATGTGCTTTGTCTTGTAGTGCTGAACTGGATTTGTTGTGATTGCTATTGAACTCTTGGAATCACAGAGGATTGGAACTCTGTTGTACACAAGACCATAGTCTCTGAGTTGCGTCTTCATACATATCACTTGTGAACAACAACTAGCAGCAGCAACATATTCTGCTTCTGCTGTAGAGGTTGACACACAATTTTGCTTCTTGGAAGTCCAACTCACAAGTTTGTCTCCAAGCAATTGACAACTTCCAGAAGTACTCTTTCTGTCATTCCTGCATCCTCCATAATCTGAATCTGTATATGCTACAAGATCAAAGCCAGAGTTAAGAGGATACCAGAGACCCAAGAATTGAGTCCCTTTAAGATAATTAAAAGTTCTTTTGACACCAGACAAATGAGATTCCTTAGGATTAGCTTGAAATCTAGCACAGAGACAGGTGGCAAACATTATTTCAGGTCTGCTTGCTGTTAAGTACAAAAGTGATCCTATCATGCCTCTATAAGTCTTGATATCTACAGATTGACCATCTGGATTATGGTCAAGTTTAACTCCAGTGGCAAAAGGTGTTTTCATGGGATTTGAGTTGTTGAGCTTATATTTTCTTAAAATATCAAAGACATATTTGAATTGGCTTATAAAGGTGCCTCTGATAGATTATTTTACTTGTAAACCAAGGAAGAATGAAAGTTCTCACATCATGCTCATTTTAAACTCACTTTTCATCAACTCAGAAAACCTATCACAATACTTTTGGTTAGTAGACGCAAAGATAATGTCATCAACATATATATGTACCAGAAGTAAATCATTTTTATATCTCCCAATGAATAAAGTAGTATCCACAGTACCTTTCTCAAAATTATTTACGAGCAGAAATGTAGACAGAGTTTCATACCAGGCTCTGGGGGCTTGTTTAAGGACATACAGAGCTTTGTCAAGCTTGTACACATGGTCTGGAAACTCTGAGCTTTCAAAGCCTGGAGGTTGCTGGACATAGACTTCTTCATGTAATTTGCCATTCAGAGAGGCAGATTTTACATCCATTTGATAAACATTGAAACCTTTGTGGGCTGCATAGGCTAGAAAGATTCTGATGGCTTCCATCCTAGCAACTGGAGCAAAGGTCTCATCATAATCAATACCTTCTTCTTGGCAATATCCTTTTGCAACTAATCTGGCTTTTGTTTCTGATGATAATCCCATCCTCATCTTTCTTATTTCTGAATACCCATTTGGTTCCAATGGCAGATTTGTCTTTTGGAAATGGAACCAAGGACCAAACTTTATTACTTTAAAATTCCAGAAGCTCTTCTTGCATTGCTTCTATCCAGTTTGGATCATCAAGGGCTTCAGAGACCTTCTTTTGCTCTATCATGCTCAAAAGGTTCACAAAGAAAGCCTCATTGATTGTGGCTGACCTTGTCTTCACACCATCTTCAGGAGCGCCAATGATTTGATGATGGGGGTGATCCTTTGTCTATCTTGTCATGGGAGCATGGACATGAGGTGGTGTCTGTAATTCTAAAGGAAAATGGTGATTGACAGCTTCAAAGCTCTGAGGATTGGTACCAGGGCTCCGAGGCACACTGCTCTGAAGAGTGGCTTCATTGCTCTGTAGAGTACCAACAGGGCTCTGTGAAGGTGAACTTTCATAAATGGAATTTCTTCCAATGTTTGTCATCAGGGGTGATGATGGTTCAGGTTCAGGTTCTTCCTCAGACTGTTCTCTTGAACTTTCTCCTTGAATTGGACATGTAGTCAAGGAAGTAGTTGGTGAAGTATTTGAAGGACCTGACAGAGATGTACCTGATTGTTGTTGTCCTTCAGAACCTTGAACTTGATTTCTTTTGTTGATGAGTTCAGAGAATCTTCCTCATCAAAAAAGTCATTAAAAATCAGATTGATATTTTCTTCCCTTGTCTTTGAGGAACTTGGCTCCTCTGTGATATGTATCCTCTCTGATGATTGGACTTCAGAGATACTTGATGTTATGTCATCAAAGGATACATTGATGCTTTCCAGAATGACCTTGGTTCTGATGTTGTAGACTCTATAGGCTTTTGAAGTTAGAGAATATCCAATGAATTTCCCTTCATCAGCCTTTCTATCAAACGTCCCAAGTTGACCTATGTCATTCAGGATGTAGCATCTGCAGCCAAAAACATGAAAGTACTTCACATTTGGCCTTCTGTTGTTGATGAGTTTATAAGCAGTCTTTTTGAATCTTTTCACTATGATAGCCCTGTTTTGGGTAAAACAGGCTGTGGAAACTGCTTCTGCCCAGAAGTTGTTGGAAGATTAGATCCTGCTAGCATGGTTCTGGCAGCTTCTACCAGAGTTCTGTTTGTTCTCTCAACAACTTCATTCTGTTGAGGAGTTCTGGCAGTAGAGGAGTTCTGTGAAATTCCCTCTTCTGTGAGGTAT